>CM070025.1:21234489-22449489 GCA_036247105.1 Cirrhinus mrigala | reverse complement strand
ATACTATTTGTTAATGTATAAGGCATTTATTATAAAAATATGATCTCTGTCTATCTATATTATATAAATTATATAAATAAATAAATATTTAATATTTAATTTTTATATTAATCCATTATTTTTGTATTTATTAATTGCATCTATATATTTTTATCCTATTAATTTACATATTAATTTATAGTCATTTATTTATGAAGTATAAATATGAATTTACGTAATTTATATTTAATAATTTTAAATACTATTAATACTATTTGTTAATGTATAATGTGTTTATTATAAAAAATATGATCTCTATCTATAGATCAGTTGATTATATAAATTAAATAACTTATATTTCTATTTAAATTAATATTTATATTAATCCATTATTTTATGTTTATTAATTGTGTATATGTGTTAATTAAGCTGAGTGTGTGTATACACACTATAGTTATATTTTTCATTCTAATAATTTACATATAAATTTATAGTTATTCATTAATAAAGTATACCTGGTCTCCCTGGAAGAAGAGACTGCAAAGTCTCAATGGGATTTTTCCTGGCTAAATAAAGGATAAATAAAAATGAATAAAATACATATTAATTTACGTAATTTATATTTATTAATTTTAAATACTATTTGTTAATGTATAATGCATTTATTATAAAAATATGATCTCTATCGATCTAACAATCTGTTATACAAATTAAATAATTTATATTTATATTAATTCATTATTATTTTGTATTTATTTATTTATTTTGTATTTATTAATTGTGTATATTTATATGTATATCCATCCATCCATCCATCCATCCATGTCTATCCGTCTGTCTATCTATTCGCCTATCCATCCATCCTAGAAATTAAATAATTTAATATTTATTATAATTTATTATCTTTATATTACTGCGTGTACACCCACACGCTAAATTGATAATTTAATTGACATTGCAAAATATCAACTGTATCCATTACACACAAATAAACAAAAAATGTAAACAAATAATAAGTTATATACATATAATTTTAAAGAACAGTTATTAATCGAATCAAACTGAATAGTTCTGTTTTTACATAAATCACTTTTTGATCTAAAGCAAGTTAACTGTGAATCAAGTTGATTCGCTGTAGTCTTTTAGCACCACGTGCCAACACAGCATTGATCACGCCAGCTCTGTTTGTGCTTTGCCACCTAATCAAATGTTCACCAATGCCCCCCATGACGCCACATAAATACAAACACACAATGCCTGACCTTTCCTCTCCCCCACACAGCGTCCCGGTGTGTCACAAACACACATACACAAACCACAACACGGACAATGAGCCTTTACATGCCGAGGATAACACCCGACGGTCAATAAACAACAAGGGGCATTTATTCATCCATTCATCCTGTCTTTTATTTACACCTGGTGTCCATTGAGTGATACCATTGGCCAGAGGAGGAGTGTCGGCCGCTGGTAATTGGAAAGCCGGCCAATTAGATTGATCCTGCAGACGGAAACAAACAAAGGTTGCCAAGCAACAGCTGCCAGGGTCAGAGTCAGCCCGAGCTAGTCAGCGCCAAACCATCGCCATCTTCTTGGCCAAGTACCAACACATATATGCCTCCCCATCCATCTGCATTGGTCAATCCATAAGTAAAGTGCAGACGTGCAGGTGAACCGGCAGTATAAACGCATTTAGAGAGCGCCAGTGAATCTTTCAGCAGGGCACAATGCCCGAGCGGTGCCTCCCACCGCTGGGACTCCTCTCTTGGCATATGGAGCAGAGCCAATGGCGGGAGCCTGCATGATTTACGGCACAGAGAATGGAGGGAGGCTGAGCTGTAAAGCAGCGATATCTATAGAGGAGAACGGAGAAGTCACAGCAAAAAGTGTGTGCGTTCCAACTCTGGACATTGGGGAGAAGCATAACTTGACTCTCACAATCTCAATTTGCGTCCTCCCCATTTGGTATACATTGATTTTAGGGGTGAACGCTTACACTCACAGTGTCCTCCCTCCAGAGAAGCACAGCAGGAGAGGCGCCTGTGCTCCGTCTGAGGTATTCGACAGCTAATTGTGTTTGATTGCACATGGTAAGAAATCAATAGCTTTCAGACACCAGCACAACACACCATGTCCCATATTACCCTCAACCTCTTACTGTGTCCCACGTAAACATATGACAAATATCAATAGCCGTGCCTTTTATGGGCCGCAGGCGCAAATACGAGCGTGTACAGACCTGCTAGCAACCGACTGGAGGTCATTTAACAGCAGACGAAGAGAAAATGAGCAACAGAGAATGAGATAAAGAACAAGATAGCGAAAATGAAAGGTTTTGTGCTCCAAGGTTAATGAAACTCCACTGCTTTGAACTCCAACTAATGTCAAGACTGCTCTGTTCAGCACACACAGTCTCAGCATGTGTAAAACATGCTGGCTACATTCACATTCAGTGCTTGAGATTCACAATTGCATTTACAGGTGTGACTCTCAATTTGTCCTGTTTATACTACAGGAATTGAAGCAGAATGAAAACAGATGATGACTTTCGATTTCTTCCAATTCAGTGTTTCTTCATGTAATTATATAGTATTATGAATAGGCAATATGACCAAAATGAAAGTGCATTCTGTTTGCTTTCATTATTTTAAAAAAAGCGCAACGTTTCGCTGTTAATTCTTAGCGCACCCAAATAAACATAGGGTCTTCACAGATTCGAAAGATGTATTACTTTTATCTGTATGACCAAAAATGATGGAGTCATTTTTTCCACATTTTTCTAGGTTAACATTAGTTAACATTGCTACTACAAACATCTTTAAGATAAAAAGCCATATTTGAGGTCAATTAACGATGGATGTCCTAATGCACTATATTATCACACAGACCAGCCGTTAACGATCTGTCCGTCACGGAATGCATGACTTTGCCACTTCCTGTGGAATTTTTTTTTCTGCGACTAAGAACATTTTGGTCGACCAAGCCTCTTCTTATAGAATAATGGTCAGTCGCGATAGAGACGATAGTCCAAAATCTCTACCGATTGACAAATTTCAACTGGTTAATTGTGTCTACCAGTATATTGCCCATTTTGGTCTAATGAAATTCTTTTTAAAAATGTGTGACCATTTGCCAACAGCATTTCCATTCACACAGCACATACTTGCGAACCTTGCTGTCAGAACTCTCCTTTGACTCCTGACTTTTTCAGAGCACTCTTTTACGCAAGCAAACGGTGTATGAACATATATTTAGCGTTGCATACAGAACTGCCTGCATTTTGCCGCAATGTGAATGCAGCCAAACGGCTGGTCACATTGCACTCAGCATCCTCAGCTGCTCAGGTCCAACTCTGTAATGTACGGGAGGTCATAAGGGAGGCGTGTGAACAGACCGTGTTTGTGTGTATGAAATATGTCAGCCTGCACAGTAATCTCATGCTCTTGCCCAGAGGCAGACGACCCGAACAGAAGGGAGAGAGAACGCGCGAGAGACAGAGCGATATGAGGCAGATCCCAAACACCCGTGGATAAAGGAAAGCAATAATGTGGCCGAGGCCATCTGAGAGTGAAATGACATGAGATTAACCTGAGGGGAGAGAGGTGCACACCTCAGATATCTTCTGGGAGCTCTGCAACACACCGCACACACCGCAGCGTCTGTTGAATGTCAAAGCCAGCCGAAACACATCGAGGGCATAACATTTTGGAGGAAAGTAGGAGCTGGGGGGAGAAAAACGATGCATAGAGCCAGATCAAAAAGAAAGTAGAAGAAAGGGATGACAAATGTGCAGAAAGACAGTGTATTAACAGCAGGGTGCTTGTCCCTCACAGTGGGTTGATTCCTGGCTGTCTCATCTCTTAGGATTCACAACCAGCAGTCTGGTACGAGCGCGTACGAGTGGCCTTGACAGACCCATCAAGCACCTCTTTTACGGAGATGTCCAAACACTCAAAAATCGGCCTGCACTCTCAGCGGGGTCTCCGACAGCCACGGCGAATCTGTTGCTCCAAACAATTCCCCCCTCTCGCTTCCCACTCTCCGTTTTTCTGCTCTCCATCCCTCTTTTCTCAGGGTTTTTCCATTTGCTGACCCTGATCTGTCCGCGCGCCTCCACTGATTGGCCGCGTGCCGCGGTCAAGCTGACAACCTGCTGCTTTGACTCTGGAAGACGTGACACTGGGATCAGGGTTTGAGACGCACTCAGAAATCGGACACACACTCTGTTCGTCTTTGGTTCCTCTCTCTCTCTTTCAGACAAACAGCAGTCCTTTCTGTTCCTGCGGGCTGTCTGGGTGTTCTGCCTGGCTGCTTCACAGACAAATGAGAGTGGGAGCTTCTGATAACCCTGTCTACACTGAGGAGAAAATGGGAACACCCACAGGTGCTCATGCACACATAAAGATGCACAACCCACCATGACGGCACTCAGACACAAGTTCTATACATTAAAAGGGGTCATTTCATGAAAACATTGCTCTAGAAGTACATTATAATACAGTACGCAATAATAATGTCTTGAGTGTTCGTAATGGATTCTATTACAATGTAAAAATAGCAGCATTTTCTTTGCAATAATATTAGTTAGATGCTATTTATACTTGTACCTAGCACAAGTGGCAGATTTGCACCTGAGTATTGCAGTACATTTTTATTAAAATTACTAAATGGACACCTCCTTTTTGGGACAATAAAGCTCCCTC
This sequence comes from Cirrhinus mrigala, assembly GCA_036247105.1. Classification (NCBI taxonomy): domain Eukaryota; kingdom Metazoa; phylum Chordata; class Actinopteri; order Cypriniformes; family Cyprinidae; genus Cirrhinus; species Cirrhinus mrigala. The sequence goes on along the minus strand of CM070025.1, from coordinate 22,444,807 downwards.
AACAGCTACCCCTAACCCTAACCGATGAACACCCATGAGGCTCTTTATTTTCACACTTTTTGATTATCTCCTTCATTTTGAACATAAAAGCCTTTCTGATCTTATATGTGATGTGGAAAGGAAAAAAGAACGAGTTCGGCAAAAGGTGGATTCGAACTCGGGTTGAACTGTTGTTTAGCAGGTGTCTTTTGTGATGTTGTCTAGCCCAACCACACGTTTGTGGGTGGAGGTAGTGTAAACAGCCTCTGCCAACAAGGCAGGCTATTTGCATTAATGGAAATAGACACTCTGATAATAATAGCATCAAAAAACATGTAATGCGGTCACTTGCTCTTAAAATACTCATTTTTGGCCATACAGATAAAAGTAATACATCTTTCGAATCTGTAATACATCTTCCTAAAGACTACATTTATTTGTATGCATTCACAATAACAACAAAACATTGTGCTTTTGTAAAATAATGAAAGCAAACAGGATATGCTTTCTGCCGTTTCAGTGTCTGTGAACGTGAGCACGAAACTCATCATGTGACACCGAAGACTGGAGTAATGACATCACAGGAATAAATTCTATTTTAAAGTATATTAAAATAGAAATTATAATAACATGTCACAATATTAATATTTTTCTGTATTTTTGATCAAATATTATAATACCACTCTATTTATAAAAGCAATTTTTTTTTTTTTTTTTTTACATTCCCACTTGCTCCAATAGCAAAAGAAAAAAAAACATCCACAGTAGCATTTCTATGACATTTCAAAAGAGGAAAAAAATATAGAGAGATTATGTCAGAAGAGACAAGGATGGCAAATATAATATGCCATCACTGGCTCAACCATTGTGTTAGAAACACCAATCCAGCAGCGTTAACTATTTTTTTGAAATTTAATGATGTTAATAACTTTGCAAAGAGATATCATCAAAAAAGGGTCAATATTTTTTATTATAGCTTAATATTTAAAGAGTAATAACACAGCCGACAGCACAAGATAATGACTTAGCAGTGGTGGCAGTGGAATGACTGAACGTGCAAGTGGTTAAGAGAAAACGGCAGTACTGCTAAGGCTAGTAACCAATTAACAAGGTCTGCCATTCAGCAAACCAGTTAGGACTACTGAGCTAATGTCATGTCATTAATATTCATGAGCAAAGCTTATTAATTGTATATTGTGCCCCATCCACTTTTTCAGATCATTCCTGCATTTCTGAACATATGACTACCCACATTAACACAATGTCTGGTTTAGTGTTCAGCATGTCTTAATTAACTACTGTGAACAACACCAGCACTCTGTAGTTAGCCAATCACAGTGACCTTTCATTTGCATAAAGAAGACGGTTAAGCATACAGTCAAAGAAAAACTAAACCGTGACTGTTATAAAGCAAAACACCTTACACATACCACTGCAGCATGACTATTCAAAGAAAAACAATATTCTTCGAGCCAAATTTTTATAGCTTTTTATGCCTGAGAAAGAGAGAAACAAGAACACAAAAGAGAAACAGACCACTAAAGCGTTCTATTGCCATCATTTTCCCCTCATTTTTCCTCAATCCCTTTTCAAGACATGACATTTACCTTTAACAACAGGTCATTATGTATCTGCCGTGCTCCAGCGAGAGAGCTTTACTGTCCATCTGAAAATCGATACACATTATCAACCACATAAAACCCGCTGCGAGAAACATATACACACTGGTTCTGATCAGGGATCAGCTTTTCCAGTGTCATTTCTGCCTCGTGTCATTACGCGGCTGTGCACTGATCCGGAACCGGCACTCTTGAGTAAAGCAGAGAATCGCAACAGGTTCAGTTTAATCCTCTAGTTGTGGGCAATGGTGAAAGGTGACAGACGAACTCAGTAGTGTGTTTTTGCGTGTGTGAAAGAGAGAAAGACACTGAGCGAGGAAGTGTTTGTGTGTGTGAAGAACAATGTGTTTGGAGCTTTGCACGTCTGACATCTGACATTGTATGTTATAACAGCAATTTCTTATACTACATAAAGTATAGTGTCTGTGTTTCTTGTTTTAAGAGATACATATACGTTTAAAACACCATTATTATAATAAATGCATTATGTTATACATATATGTCATCCCTAAAAGACTCATTTTTTTGTTCGAGTTGCATTAAATATGGCATCTAGCCTAACAAAAGTCTGATTTCATGATTAATTTACATATTGCTACATGAGTGTGCTACATGAATTAGCACTTGACTTCCTTTTACTGCAAAGCCTTTAAGATGTCAAACGAATACTGGTTCTGCATTGGGGTTGTTTAAGGCGAATCATTATGTTAAGTGTTTCTGTTTGGCGTGTAAACTTAAAAGACCTTCTTTTAGAGAAAGATAAGCAATAATGAAAGCTGTCTCATCCATGCTATATTAGATTTTCTTACTGTTTCTGTTAGCCTTTAGCTGTTTTAGTCATTGAGCCCTTTGGAAGAATGTTAAATGCTGAGTCTCAGTCCACATGTGTCCTTTTCATGGTAAACATGTACTGACAAGGCAGTCACCATGCAGACACAGTGCTTTTCATGCTTGAACACTTAATAAATGAGAAGAGTCATCTAGCATCAGTGCGTGCTGTATGTGCGTGTCTTAACCACAGCTTGAGGCTACCATGTCTTGTCAGAAAAGAGCCATTTTTCCTTTTCTTGGAAATGTGATTTCAGCTTTTAAGACTTTCCTTAGAAAACCCTCTATCCAGGCCTAGTGTTGCTTCCACAGGCTCATACAACACTACAGTATGCATTAAACATACACTCACAGACACACACACTCACACTCAAGAAAAAGGGGAAGTCATGAATTAATGATGGGTTACGGTAAGATTTGCTGTTCCCATATGTCCACATCTCCACGGATCAAAGCTCCAAGAGGGAGAGGGTGATTGTGGGAAAACAAATAAATAATCAAGCGAAAGGAAAGAAACCGTGTGACAAATGGACCAGAACATGTATGGTAATCATGTGAACAGACTCTGTTGAAAAACAGAGCGAGCTGACTATCTAGATGCCATAAAGGCCGAATAAGTACACTTCTAACACTAAAACTGTTCCAAAAAAAGAAATAAATTATGATTCTTTATTTTGATACAGAATGGGACAACCTATCTATCTATCTATCTATCTATATCACTAAATCAGCTTGTTTTAGCTAACTTTTTTTTTTTTTTGTTAAATCGGATGATTTTAGCTGGTCTTTAACTGTTTTTGCCAAATCAGCTGGTTGTAAGCAGGTTTTGGACAAATCAGCTGTTTTTAGCTTTCTTTTTCCTTAAAAAAACAGCTGGCTTTTTGCTTTTTTTTTTTTTTTTTGTCAAATCACCTGGTTTTAAACTGGATTTTAGCTGTTTTTGTTAAATCAGCTGCTTTTTAATTGTTTCTTTTTGTTAAATTAGCTGTTTTCAAGACTTTTTTTTTGCTGAATCAGCTGGTTTTAGCTGTTTTTTTAAGTTTTTTTTTTTTTTTTAGCCGTTTCTGTTAAACAAGCTGGTTTTAAACTTTTTTTTTTTTATTATTTTATTATTTTAGCCGGTTATATTATTTAGCTGGTCATTTTATTATTATAGCTGGTTTCTTTTTGTTAAATCGGCTGATATTAAATGGGTTTCAGCTGGTTTTTGTTAAATCAGCTGGATTTAGCTATGTTTTAGCTTTTTCTTTTTGTTAAATCAGCTGGTTTTAACATTTTTTTTTTGTTTGTTTTTCGCTAAATCAGCTGGTTTTAGCTGGTTTTTAAGTGTTTTTAGCTGTTTTTGTTAAATCAGCTGGTTTTAGCTATTTTTTAACTGTTTCTTCTTGTTAAATCAACTGATTTTAGCTGGTTATTTTAACTGTTTTTGCTAAAACAGCTGGTCTCAGCTGTTTTTTTTTTTGTTTTTTTGTTTTTTTTTGCCAAATCATCAGTTTTAACTATTTTTAAGACTTTGCTAAATCAACTGGTTTTAGCCGGCTTTTAGCTTTTTAGCTAAATCAGCTGGTTTTGCCTGTTTTTTGTTTTGCATTTTTTTTTTCTCTAAATCAGCTGGTTATTTTTGGTAAATTTGTCTGTTTATTTATTTTTTTATTTTTTTTCCCAGTGTTGCTGTGATGAACCAGTTGAAACTTAACTTGAAATTTGAAGGTTTTCAGTTTGAACTTTTAAAACTGCTTCGAACTTTCTGGCTTGGCTTTTTTAAGCCAGTTGTAATAAAATGGGTAAATTCAATACAATACTTGTGCGTAGTATTTAGTCATGATATGAATATATCTAATTAATATAGTATAATTAGTATTAATATAATTACAACCAATTCAGTGTTTAATGAAGAACGCTTTAGTGCTAGAATATTGTTAAGTCTCCGTTCATGCTCACATGCATCAAATCTGGTCTGGCGGTGACATGCTGTCTAGCCAGAAAGGTTTTCGTCAATGTATTTCAACACACTTGAAGCTCAAATTAGATTGGAAAACTGCATAGGCACCTACTTTCCACTGTACTGTTGCGTGTCAAAAAGACAGATGTATTCTGTGGAGATCAACTAAGCATCACATCACATTCTAATCAAGTCAACTTTTTTCAACAGTTATTTGGTTTAAATATCAAATGTGTTCTAATGGTGTTAAATTACAGCATTTTGCTTCCAGACAAATTACATGCTGCTGGAAATCTGACTTACGAGAATCCATTTTGAATAAGTTGCTGTCTAAGCAGACAGTGAGGCAGCTCAGTAGGTTTTGAAACAGGGCTACAGTAATGTATAAAACACAATGATCAGTCCCGCAGTGAGAGAAAGAGTGTGTGATAAAGGCGAAAGTGTGAAAATCAAACTTTGATAAAGAGAAAGAAAAAGATGGGACCGGCAAAAGTAAACACCATCCCTCCTGTCATGATTCCTGAGGTAAACTCAGCCATCAATCCAGCTCCAAGAGCACAGTGTGTACTGCCAGCCTCCACTTTCTCTCTCTCTATTGATCTTCCCCTCCTGTCTGTCTGTCTGGACTCTCTAAACGGCGCCATTATCTGAACTTTTTCCCACTCAGGAACAACAAAAGTTAAACTCACAGGGAGAGAGCGAGACAGAACAGAGGGGGGGATGAAAACACAGAGGGATGAGAGCTGAATCCGCGCCAAATCCTTTGGGAACGTCCACCTGTGGAGTGTCCGTTCGGGAATACATATGGTGCCAACATGGGTGAGGTCACACCAGACAAAGGTGTCAGTGTAATTGGCATTGTGCGGCACAGGAGATGGCAATGAGAGCATTCGCACAAACACATACACACACACACACTCAAAAGATCAATTCATCTCCAGAGTGGTGCATATCCCGCTGCTCTCCTCATCGACCCGACATACACACGCGTACCCTGGATAATGGATGTACCACACACACAGAAAGCTCAAGCAGGGAGTCGTCCCATCACCCCAGGACAGGAAACACAAATGTCCTCAAACAAGGAGAGTCCATCTGCTTTGTATCAGTGGAGATGAGACATTTAACTATTCGCTTATTCGAAGTTCGACTCTAGTTTTGTCCTCATGGCTGGTTTTCTTGTAGGCCCCACTGTCTTGAGATATCAAGTGATGTATAATCTTGTATCAGAACTTCCTCTAACACACTGATAAGACCGGATCACACTGCTATTGTAGTGTTAGTAAATGATGATTTCTAGCACAAGAAAATCTGATTGAGTCAAACTGTGAGAGATAGAAGCAGGGCTATCGCTGAGAGTATCTGATCTGAGCTTTAGCTGCAGTTGTGTCTGATTTGTGATGGATTTGGAGCCACATAGTGAGCACGCTTCAAATGGATTTATTAAAACGTTTATAAAGAAAGGAGAAAAACAAAATAAACAATTTCTATCTGAATTCCTCTAAACGAGAAATAAGAACCAAGCAATTATTCATGGCAGAGTAAATGGATAACATAAAATTGAACACAATCCCTATGGAGGCTGAAATCTACAGATGTAATCAATGAAGTTAACTAGTCCTTGCAAGCAAATTCAAATAATATGCAACGTGTGCGAATGTGTGTGTGTGTGTGCAAACTGGAGTTCTCGCAGTGTTTTCACACCTTTTCAGCAAAATAAAATAAAATAAAATAAAATAAAATAAAATAAAATAAAAATGAATATTAATTACTTAAAAAAATTTCATTCATTTATTCATTTAAAATAAAATAAAATAAAATAAAATAACTGATTGATTGATAATAACTCACTGTAAAATTCACACATGTGCATGCAATGCAATAAAATTCCATGTTTTTTGTTTGTTTTGTTTTTGAAGAAATTTATGAATAAAATAAAATAAAATAAATTGACTGATTGATAACTCACTGTAAAATTCACACAACATGTGCATTCAAAGCAATGAAATTCCATGTTTTTTGTTTGTTTTGTTTTGTTTTTTGAAGAAATTTATGAATAAAATAAAATAAAATAAAATAATTGATTGATTGATAATAACTCACTGTAAAATTCACACAACATGTGCATGCAAAGCAATGAAATTCCATGTTTTTTGTTTGTTTTGTTTTGTTTTTTGAAGAAATTTATGAATAAAATAAAATAAAATAAAATAAAATGGTTGATATTAACAAAAAAAGCAACAATATTGATGATAAGTCACACTAAAACTTATAAAGGTCTAAAATAATGATTAAGAGTAAAATAACAGTAAAATAATGATTAATACTGTTAGTTAATAATAATAATAATAATAATAATAATAATAATAATAATAATAAAAATAAATGGTAATAATGTATTATTATTATGAAACATTACATTAATTTATTATTTTAAGGATCATATCAACAACATTTTTAATTGTTATATTTATACAGTATACAAGTTTGGCAAAAATAAATAAATAAATAAATAAATAATGCAACATTGTTGTAAACTAAAAACAGTCTTGTTTTTATTTTCACTGAAAATAGACAGTTTTTTGTTTTTTTTTGCAGTTTTATGCAGTCATGTCATCGGACATCATTTTAACAAACATTTGTATTAAATTATGAAGCACAAGAATCCAGTAGAAAGTAAAATAGAAAACACAAAATTTAGGGAAAAAGAAATCTGATTTGACAGGAAAGTTACGTTTACATTCATTCTTGAGGTCTAACAAACAATGGATTTCCATCCTCATTAATAGTATGAACACAATTAAATTCCATTTCTAGACCTGGAAATCACAATTTCTAAAATTCACTGATTTTTGTTGGTTGTCATTTACTTTATTAAAAAAAAAAAAAAAAAAGATTTTCAGAATGTACAATTTTGCTTCAAAACGGTATGTAGCAGAAATTCAGACATCATGAATTAGAATTAATTTCGATCAACCTTACAGTGTTCCAATCACATTAGTCCAGCGATTACAAGCGGCTGCCTCCTTTAAGTTTTACCTCAATCCTATTAGAGAATGACTGGAGGGGCATCAAATTTCCTGTGGGTTTGGAAGTGTGTTTGTGAGGAGCAGAGATAGAAAGAGAGCGCGAGAACACGGCGAAATCACATTTCAATAAAAATCACCTTCTCTATAGGGATCGGCTCATCCCAAAACTCATTCCAAAACCAGACTTTGGCATTCAAAGAGACAACAAAGAGCGAGCGCGTGCGAGTCTGTGTGTCTTTGCGCACGTGCGTGTGCGAGATAACCGCATTACTGGGGTAATCTGCATAGAGCATCTATCCAGGAATTGGAAATGAGATCGTGATGTTTAGCGGGGTGAGGGGGGGTTCAGAGACGTCTCAACACAAGACAAACACACACTCGCTCACGTACGCACAAACACTCGCACACCTTTTCCTCCTGATAATATGCAAATGCTTCCACCTGAAGGTCACAGAGCCAGCGTGGCGGTCGCTTCCGCACGTAATGCATTCCGGTGCGGGCGCGATTAACCGGTGTTCGCCTTTCTGACCCTTATCGGCGGTGTCACACTGAATTTATTCCTCGCCTCCTAGGTGTCACATTAAATTCATTCCCCCTGCCTCTGAAGTCCGTCTCTCTCACGGAACGAGAGGGTTTATGGGAACATAAACTGGCTGATGGGATGGAGCTTCTTAGAGTGCCATTTATCCAAGTGTGGTACGATACAAATGGGATTATTGCCGGGTGGGCCAGAGTGGAACCAGATCAGTGCGAAATGATCATTACTGGTTGAAGTTCACACAATGTTACCACTGCGGCAGCAAAGGATGATGGGAAGTTTAGTCTGCCTTTGGGTAAAACTCCTCCTGCTTCATTTCTTAAATGCCAAACTGCACCGACTTTACCTTTAACTTAAACAGCCCATATACAAAAACACCTAATGGACTGTGTTTATGTTTTAAAGCTGCCGTGTTGCAATACGCTTTGCATATGTCCACAGCCAACAGGCCCGAGGAACTGCTTATGAAAATGAGTTTCGGCTGTAATACCAATATGAATATTGTATGGGGCAGTGCTAGGGTAAGGTGGGCGGGATGGGACATGCTAATCAGAGGAGCAGACACAGCCCTCATTAAAACTTTAATTGCCGCCTCATCTGCATCCTCTCTGGCGGCCCCGGCACACTCGCTGCATTTTTAAACAGAAATGAAAAGCAGAGAGCCTTCAGAGTCTGTCAGAGAGAAACGCACGTATGATAAAGAGGAAATGAGAGGGGAGATGGGAAGGATAGAAAGGAAAAAAAAAAGAAGGAAAGAAATAGACTGGAAAGCGTAATTGACCAGCTCTCCCTTGGTGGTGTTAGTCGAGGATAAGTGTGAATTACTTTAGCCTAGCATTTAAAATATGATTGTGTCGACATGATATATCTTAAACGTTATAATATATTATGATATGTTAGAAAATTATTTATTAAAAATATTAAAACTATATTATAAAATGATACAATAATACATCATAACATTATTTATCAAAATAATGTTAAAAAATATTTTATTAAAATGATGTATTATAAATATATGTATTAAAATAATATAATAATTAATTTATTGGAATGATATAAGATAGTTTATGAAAATAATACATTCTAAAATAATTTATCAAAATAACACTATAAAATATATATTTTTAAAATATATATTATATAATAATTTATTAAATATACACAAAATAATTAAAATGTTATATTATAAATAAATAATTAATATTATAAAAATGATTTATTACAAATAATACATTATCAAATAATTTATCAAAATAATCTGTATCAAATGTATTAAATATATACATTACAATTATTAACTAAAATTATATATTATGAAATAATGTATTAATATATAATAAAACAATTTATTAAAATTAAATATTTTAAAAGAATTCATTAAAAGGATATTATAAAATAATTTAAAAAAATATTAAAATATACATAAAATAATGCATGTGTTATAAAATATTTTATTAAAATAATATATCAGAAAATTATGTATTAAAGTAATATATAATAAAATAATTTATTAAAAGTATATATATATATATATGATAAGACAATTTATTAAAATAACATTATAAAATAATTTATCAAAATAATACATTATAAAATATTTTAATAAAATAATATATTAGAAAATAATGGAATAAATATACATAAAATAATGAAATGCTACATTAATAAATAAATAAATAAAAATATTATACAATTATTTATTAAAATAATACATTATAAAAATATTTATCAAAATAATACATTATAAATTAATTTATTAAAATAATATATTAGAAAAAAACGTATTAAAACAACATATGAACTAATTCATTAAAATAATATATTAAAAAGCAATTCACTAACAATAAAAAATGTAATATAAAAATAAATATAAAATGTATTAAAATAATTTATTAAATGATATATAAAATAATTCTCATTAAAATGCTATATTATAAACAATCATTAAAATAAATTATAAAATGATGTATTAAAGATATATTATAAATGATTTACTAAAATAACATCATAAAACAATTCATAAAATAATGAATCAAAATAATACATAATATAACTGTTTAAAATAATATAGAAAATAATGGATTGAAATACATTAAAATTATTTATTTAAATAAAAATTATTTTATACATTGCCCCGAGTTTTGTTCAATATATTATGTGAATCAATAATTTATTAAGATTTTTTTTTCATTTAAACAATAAATAGAATAGAATAGAATTTTAATATCATCATATTAAGAATTTAAGGGCATTGTTAATCATGCTAAATGTTGAATAACAAAGAAAATGCACCAGGTTGTTGGCTATAATAAATTGGTATATCAAACAGAGATCTGGTTAAATTGTGCACTAAATGGGTACAGATTTCCAAAAGCCCAAGGGAGACTCGACATTAATCCGGCACTAGACTTTGTCAAGATTGTTGTTGAAAAAAAACAAAAAGTACCACTGAGAACAACAGATTTTCTACTAAACAAACAGACTGAGAGGACAAGAATAATGGAGAGAAACAGGAAAACACAATGGGCAGACAAGCGAATACAAAGTTACACAGTAACAGAGGAGGAGGGCTGATTTGCCCTGGTCCCTTCAGTCCCATGATTCACTGCAAATGAGATGTCACCCTGGCAGTCATAACGGGCTCTCGCCACTCCCTGCAGCGTAATTGAATTCCGCACTCGTATAAACTAGACGCTCGGCCCAGCCGCTGTTTTGATTGTTATTAATGCTGGTGTTTATGGGGGGAAGCCTCCAATGCCCTATCAGAGCATCCGCAGAGCCCTCGAGGGCCCTATCATATACCTCACGCAACAAACGTGAGCCGCGATCATTCAGACCGACAGAACACATTACAAAATGAAATGCATGTAAATATGCGGTGGGATTTTTTTTTTTATTTCAAGTAAGAGTTTAAGTCAACCTGAAGGCGACAAATAAAGCAGACGTGCAGTCTGCCATTTCATAGTCCTTCGCTGGCATAAAGCATATGTACACACAGGCACTCACACAGACACAAATCTTTCAGACAGCTGCTCGACACCAGTGTGTTCCCAGTAGCGTTCCGGTCTCTTTTCCCCAAGGCAACACAGGGTGGTCCAATTCCCACTGGATTCATCCCCACTGCTACTCGGTACTCATGGCTTTTTTAAACTGTGCTCTTGCATCCACCACTGATCTACAATTGAGTTTAACAATGCACACAACACTTTAGAAGCACTTAATTAAAAGGTAGACAAATCTCAAGTCAGCTTTAAAACTCAGTAAGGAGTGCTAAACCAGAGACAGATTAGTGAAAATGCAAAAAATAAATAAGTAAATAAATAAATAAAATAAAATTCTATTTAAAAGGACTTATATCCTGAAAAAATAATGTACATTTAAAATATAAAATGTAAAAATGGAATGTGTACATTTAATAATGATATAATTATTTAATTAAATTATTATTTATTACTTTAATTAGTATTGTTCAATTATTATTTATTATTTTATATAATATATAATTATATTCTTAATAATGCACATAGGCACTATAGACAGGCAGAGATAGATAGATAGATAGATAAATAAATAAATAAATAAATAAATAAATAAAATGACTATAAAAACTATATTTAAAATTTAAAAATGCAAAAATGGGGTAAATATGTACAGCTAAACACTTGTTCTCTATAGGTTTGTGGACATATAAAAATAATATAATTAACATTTATTAAGTAAATAAAATAAAGTAAATTACCGAAACTTATTGAACTTATGTACATACTGTAGCATTAAACAAACATTCTAAAATATTTTATTACATAAATGTATAATAAAATAATTTATTAAAATGATATATTATAAAAATTCATTCAAATGCTATATTATAAAATAATTAAATACAAGATAAAAAAGGGTTTTTTTAACAAAAAAAAACAAACATTTTTATTAAAATAATTCACTATAAAATATTTTATAAGAAATAATATATAATGAAATAATTTCTTAAAATGATACATTATAAAATTAATACATTACATACATTTAGAAATATTTTAGTAAAATGCTATAATACAATTATTTAAAAAACATACTAAAAGTAATTTATTAAAACATTATATTAAACAATTCTCAAAATGTAATATTACAAAATTAAATTATATTATATTATAATTAATAACAAATATTATATCATAATTTATCAAAATACACTAAAATATTTTTCCAAATATTGCATTCTAAAATATTTTTTATTTTATTTAGATAAATAAAATTATTATTTTTTTAATTAATTAATAAATAAAATAGGATCAAGCTCTTCAGAAAGTCTGTTCACAATTTTGCACTCTGCTTCCATCAGTCATTCATGAGAGATGCTCCACTCCTGCTCAGGTTTAACCTCCCAGGTTTTGTAGTCAGAGCACGAGTGATCCAGTCAGACGGCTGATATGAGATCAGCTCTCGGCTATGAATGCAATACAGAAGACACGGTCAAACCGAAAGGAATTCCAAATCTAAGGTCAAGTGTAAAATTGAAGAGAGATCATGTATAGTCTGGGGAAAGCACAGATCTCAAGCCAGCCATCAGTTGTGTGTAATTAAACTTTAAGAGCCGAGCGGAGGCTGAGAGCGGAACAGAGGTGTTCAGCCTGGTTACTTTAACAACCGGCCAAGGGCTGATTGCGGCGCCTCGTAAAGCCAGAGAGATTTAGCCGCACCGCGGGAGCCATGAAGATCATTAGTCCCCAGAGAAAGCAGTCATCCATCTGAATAACCTCACACTGGACATGAACAGACGTGTCTATGAAGATATTATCTTTACCATCCTATAATGGTTCATGAGGATGAATGAAGGTGTCAGTGTGTGCGTTTCAACGCACAATCAAATTCACCTTTGTGTGTCTGTGTCATCTGTTTTACTGTTAAAGCAACTGTATCATGAAAAAACTATTTCTTCTTGCTCTATTGGATAGGGATTGCCCGAATCCAAATACTGTGTTTGGAAAGGAAATGACGTGTACTACAGAACCCCTAAAGGAAATAAATACAAGATGGAAGGAAAAAAATATATTTCAATGCTTTCTCTCACAATTATATCATTGGGTAATTGTACTGTATGTAAACTGCTATTAATATGCAGGGATTGAAATCACTTTTGAATGCGTGCTCGCTTTTTACTTTCACTTTCAAATTTTGCAATCACACGTACTCTGTGTATACTACAGAGCGGCAGTACTTACCACACATTTTCCGTGCCTTTCTGAAAACAAATTCACTATTCAGGCACATTCCTACTGTTGAAATTGTTTGATGAATAATACAGACATACATTAACATTCGCAACACAAAACTCTATTACCAGTCCATTAAGACCATGAGATTAAGCTGCAAAAACAAGTAGGTCAGAAATCATGATGTGTGATTTACATACAACTACAAAACACCTGCAATGCTTACAAGACATTGTTGTCGCTACAGCTGCTCCAGCTCAGAGAAAATGGCGGAGAGCGTTCAGCTATATGCTAATAGGGGACAGTCTGTCAGAGGTTGTGGGCAGGGCTTAAGCAGTATGATGTCATACTGCTCAGAAAATCAAAACAACTTGATAACTGAGACCCTTTAGTTTTTGGAGGGATTAAAAAAAAAAAAGGAGCGAATGGATTTTTATCATTGTCAGGTGTCCCCTTTAAAAACACTTTATTTGCTTACCCCAGAATTGTGACAATTACTCCGATTTCACTCCAAAAAAAAAAAAAAACACACACCAAACTAATGTAATAGGTGACTTAACTTAAAGAAAAAAAGAAAAAAGAAAACACAAACCAGCGCAGAAATGGTGGGTCATGAAAAAGTACACTATCATGTAATTTATTCCTGTGATTTCAAAGCTGAATTTTTAGCATAATTACTCCAGTCACATGATCCTTCAGAAATCATTCTAATAGTCTGATATTCTATCATTCTAATATTTGATTTTATATTATTATTATTATTATTATTATTATTGTTAAAAACAGCTGAGTAGAATTTTTTCAGGTTTCTTTGATGATATGTCTTTATCATCACTTTTGAATAATTTAAAGCATCCTTGCTAAATAAAAGTATTCATTTCTATAATTTGCTATAAAAAAAAAAAAATGATTCCAAACTTTTGAATGGTACAGTGTGTAATGTTACAAAAGCTTTTTATTTCAGATAAAGGCTGATCTTTGGATCTTTCTATTCATGATAGAATCCTGAAAAAAAAGTACATATGTTATATTACAATGATTTCTGAAGGATCATGTGACTGGAGTAATGACTGCTTTAGTTCACAGGAATAAATTATATTTTAAATTTTTTTTTTATATTTTAAAATATATTTAAATAGAAAGCAGTTATTTTAAATAGTTAAAAAAAAAAAAAAAAAAAAAAAATCACAATATCACTGCTTTTGCTGTATTTTGTATCAAATAAATGCCGGCTTGGTCAGCAGAAGATAAATCTTAAAAAATTATTTAAAAAAAAACAGTAACTTTGACTGATAGTGTAGCTTTAGAAATAAATATTTTGATTAAACTTTGCATAAATAATCATGATAAATGGGTAATCTTTGGGTGTAAAAGAAAAATTAATATTTAAAATTATTTTTTTAAATGAACTGTTTTTAACGCATTTCTTTAACCACAAATTAAATCAACATATTAAATCGACAACCCTAATATTAATATTTATATTGTACTTTTATATAAAGAATATGTATATATAAAACAATAAAAATGGAAAAATCATTAATTATTTCACCCTTGTGTTGCCCCAAACCTCCATGCTGTTATATTTCTATGAAACACAAAAGGAGAATTATGAAGCGTCTTCACACAGCTGGTGAGGCTGAGCAAGTAATGACAGAATTTTCATTTCTTTGGTGGTCTATTACTTTAAAACAATCATAACGTCACGCTTTATCCTCAAATATGATTGAACAAACATGAAAAACATTTTATTTAAAACATGAAACCCACTTTATGAATAGCTACTCATCAAAGTGTGAAATAAAGACAGAAAGTGAGAAATTACGATGAAAAGATAGAGCAAGCGAAAAAAAAGAGAGAGACGGAGCAACTGTTACACCCTTTTTCTGCCATTACGTCTGGGTATTATGTGTGAGTGGGCACATGAAAGTGTGAGCACATATGGGCTCACATGAGAGCGTGTGTGCGTGAGTGTGTGTGTGTGTGTGTGAGAGAGAGAGAGAGAGAGAGCACCAAAAATACTTATGAGGGACGCAGGTGCTGTTGGAAATGTCATCCGCTCCATTTGGAGGGGGAGGGTTTGACACGCAGCAAACGACTACAAAATACAAAGGCAAGCGAGTGCCAGGAGAACTGCCAGACTGCAGTCCCTCAGCACAGAGAACAAGACAAACCTATCCTGACACTCCGGGATGATAAGACTACAGTGGAAAGTCTCGCCGGCACAGGTGGCAGATCCGTAAACACACTCGAACGCTGCAGTGTGATACCTAAGGCAGGAGCGAAGACACAGGCCCGGTGAATCACACCATTACAGCTCGACTCACTGCACAAGAGGACCCAACTGTCACTTGTGGACACTTGGGGAGTTCAAGTCAAGAGCCAGACCAAAGCCAGACAAGAACCAGACCCTTGGCATATGAGGCCAGTGCTTACGTTCTTGTATTTGCAGATCATGCTGAGTGTTTTTATGCCTTGCGAATTCAAACATTTGGCTTTCTGCGGTATTTTTGAAAGTTGTTTTGCAAATTCTGCTTATGTAAATAATGAATGTCACCACAAGAGCAATATCTAGCTGGCTAACGCAAATGGCGTTTTGCTGAAAATGTGACAGCCTTGGAAACATCAGCGGAAATGGGTTGAAAATGACAAACAAATCAGTAATGTTGTACATCGAATGCCATCGTTATCCAGTAGAAGTGTTTTTAAAGTTTATAGCAATTACAGAGTTATAACAAAGCTGTAAAAGTTCCAGTTATTAATGCAAATTAAAAACATAATAAATTATTTGCTGTCATTTATTTTCAATTTTATGACAGCAAAAAAAAAAAAATCTGTATATTTATGCGACAAAAAATGTGCATTTTAAAAAAAAGTTTAAAGGTTGAACTAAAATGATTGAAATCCTCAAGTTTTTAGCTTTTTAAATTCCACACAGCATAAAGAAAACAAAAAAAATAGCTTTCGAAAAACAAAAATTACTGGAGAATATATATATAAAATATAAACATATATAAAATATAATAATATTATATTATATTATAATAATATATCATATATATTTTTTATATTATATTAAATCTTTACACTATTTTTATACTTGAAAATTTTATTTTTAATTAATTGTGAAATATGGACAAACCCAGCGATTGGATTGTTTTGACCCAGCAATTGGGGTAATGTTTAACCCAGGCTTCTGCACTGTGTAAAAAAAAAAACAAAACAAAACAAAACAAAAAATACAAAAGTAAAAGTTCTTTGAAAGTAAAGAAGTAAGTGTTCGTGCTGCTTTAAATTTTTACGTTTAGTCAACATGAAATGTTATGTTGTACTATGTGACAACTTGGATATTTGAGTTGAGTAAACAAAATTGTAATTCAATTTTTAATTTTTTACAGTGTGGGTAGTTTTATTTAGCTCAAATATTGCTTAAAAATTATTATATTTCTTGTTTAGTACGTTGGAAATTAACCTGTATTAATATGTTCAATAAATGAGCATTTATAAGTTAATAAATGTTCACCTTTTGATTATTGCTGATGCCTTTATTAAATATGTGTCTCATTTTTAATTTAACAAAAAATTAGACACATTTTTAATAAAGTCTCATTTTTATTTATTTAATAAAGTGTCTCATTTTAAGCCAGGCATATAGTAGTTTTTAAGTAATAGTTAAACTACCAAGAAGGTTGGGTTAAACATTTAACTCAACCGCTGGGTCAAAACAACCCAATTGCTGGCTTGTTTTTAACAGAGCATTTTTTAGAGAGTAGCAGTATATGAGTGAAAACGGTTTCAACGGAAATCCTACACCATTTTTATTTCAGTTCTAAGTAAACTAATCAAAAATGAATTTCCTTAAATGCAAGACTCTCACACGAGACTATAAAAACCAGACCAAGACCACGTTTATGCACAAGATCAAAACTCCAACTCTACAGGTCTTAGATAAATGCAAGTTGACATCAGGTAACTGAGAGATCAGTTATGGTGCAGATTAGGACAACATACTTAGTGATTACACATTTGGATTATGCAAAAACACTCACAGGCTAAAACACAGATTCACACTCTCACACGCCAGGTTCACAGGTTAAAAGCCACCGCAGCTTTGGTAAATAAGAGATTAATGGGTCTGATCCTGCAAACAGCTAAGAGCGTTTTACCCATCTCTTAGGAAAGACTGCAGCACCCAGGTCACAGTGATTCGTGAGTCACAGAAATGTTATAGGATCAGACCAGGAGTGCGGTGAGTCAGCTTCACATCTCATCAGATAAACACAGAATCACTTCAGACAGTGGGATTACTCCTGGTGGCAGTTCGGGAAACCTTAACTGAACTTACATAACTAAGGGAAGATGTGTGCATGTAAGAACCCGTGTGGCTCTCATGGGAAAATGTGTCTTGGAACACTCAAAAACAGCTGACGACTCGGTTTCAGGAGGAACATAAAAATCTTCATTAAATGAGGGAATCTGAGAGCACACTGTCACCTCATACAAACTCATTCACCTTGACCAGAATGCTTAGAAAATAGGTGGACAGATGCTACTAATGCTAATCCTGATGGTGTTCAGTGCTACGTTCCAAAAGCTAGTGAGCTGCCTGCATAGGGAGCATTCGAGGGCATCATATGTGAGGGCTGTTGAGCAACTTGATTATGCATGAAAAGCCAAATTACATTGCTGGGCAATTCCAGAATGAACTGCAACAAGCTGAGCGAAAACATAAATCCAGATTGCAGGGAAAAGAAATGCATCTTCTTCAAAACTGAAAATAACTGATGAAAAATTTCAGTAACACCTTACAATAAAGTGTCATTTGTTAACATGAGTTAAAGAAGAAAATTTACAGATAATGTACTTACCCTGTTGTCATCCAAGATGTAAAGAAATTATTTTTTTTGAAGAAAACATTTCAGGAATTATCTCCATATAGTGGACTTCAATGGTGCCCACAACATGCAGTTAAAATGCAGCTTCAAAGGGCTCTAAATGATCCCAGCCGAGGAATAAAGGTCTTATCTAGCGAAACGATCGGTCATTTTCTAAAAAAAGCGATGCCATGCACATGCATACTCTGTGTAATCCGGGTCAATACAGTTAAGGTATGCCAAGAAACTTTATGCACTACCTCATTTTCTCCTCCAACTTTAAAATCGTCCTACATCGCTGCAGAAGTACCGACCCAGCGTTTACAAAGTGAACATGCAAAGAGGGTCAAACCCCCTTTACAAAAAAGGTAAAATAGCAATGTAGGATGATTTTGAAGTTGGAGGAGAAAATGAGATAATTATGTTTGTCATTTTGAGACACATGCTGTATTGATGCTGTATTGATCATCCTTAGTTCATGTTAACTAATGAACCTTATTGTAAATTGTTATCAAAATTTAAATTATAAAATGTAGTATATAAAATACAGTATATAAAATGTATTAGCTTAAAGGAATAGGTCGCCCAAAAATGAAAACTGTCATAATTTACTCACCCTCATGTCCTTTCACATAGTTTAATTCATCTTCAAGCTCATCAAATATGGTAAACAGAAACTCTAAAGTCAAGCAAGTATGGTTTACTCTCAGAAAATAAGGTACAAAAGGTGTAGCCCCAGTAACAGTTTTTGTACCTTTTTTCTTGAGTGTTCAGTTTACGCTTACCATATTTGATGTGCTCGTATACGTGCTGATCAATGTTTATATGTTTTGTGTATACAAAATCTTCTTATAAAGTGATTGTATCTCATCAGAAACCTTGGATTATAGTGCTTGCTTTATATGTATTTTGTTTACTATGTCTTTACGAACTGTTTGAACGTCAAGGTTTGGGTTGCATTCACTTTCAGTGGAAGCACAGAAATCACTTTGGTATTATTAAAGGATTAGTTCACTTCCAGAATAAAAATTTCCAGATAATTTACTCTCCTCAATGTCATCCAAGATGTTCATGTATTTCTTTCTTCAGTCAAAAAGGTTTTCAAAGAAATATTTCTGGATTTTTCTCCTTATAGTGGACTTCAAGTAGAATCAGTAGGTTGAAGGTCCAAATTGCAGTTTCAATTAGGCTTCAAAGGGCTCTACATGATCCCAGCCAAGGAATAAGGGTCTTATCTAGTGAAATGATCGATCATTTTCTAAAACAAATTACAATTCATATACTTTTTAACCACAAATGTTTGTCATGCACTAGCTCTGCGATGCGCATGCGCATCTTTACAAACGTCATAATCACGTTGGAAAGGTCAGGTGTTTTTAGTTCTTCGTCCGTGTACTTTGGTTCAAAAAGGTAGGGTAGGGCGAAAAACTTCATCTCATTTTCTCTTCCAACATTAAAATCGTCCAACACTATTTTTACCTTTTTTTGTAAAGGGCATTTGACTTTCTTTACACGTTTGCTTTGTAAACACTGGGTCGGTACTTACGCCTACGTCATGTGTGCATAAATATTTGAGGTTAAAAAAGTACATAAATGTTTACATTTTTTTTTTATTTATTTTTTTTTTTTAAATGACAATTGTTTTACTAGATAAGACCCTTATTCTTCAACTGGGATTGTGTAGAAACTTTGAAGCTGCATTGAAACTGCAATTTTGACCTTCAACCCATTGACTCCCATTGATGTACAAAAATCCTGAAATGTTTTCCTCAAAAACCTTAATTTCTTTTCGACTGAAAAAGTCTTTGATGACACAGGGATGTGTAAATTCTGCTAAGTGAACTCATCCTTTAACAACATTGCCATTTGTGTTTTTAATATGAACAAATGATTTTGGAGCAACATGAAGGGGAGAAAAAGACAAAATTTTCATTTTTGGGTGAACTAATCTTCTGACAACATGCTAACATCAAACTCTACTAAAAATTAGCATGAGCTCCCATGCAGAGCGCTATTTGTGTGGCATGTGGGGTTGCTGTCTATGTAGAGCACTCCAAATCAGTCACTTGTGAAGTGTCGTGAAAGTTGGGATGCTGACTTAGAAGGCACCTGCCTGTGTAGACAGTAGGCAGCGAGGCAGCTTACTGGGTTTTGGAGCAGAGCTAATGTGTGTAATTTATGTATGACACTCTACTGTGGTTACTGTCACAGTTTTGTAGCTCTGTGGAGAAATTAACCTGTTGAGATGTTTTCTTTTTTTCCCCCTCAGTGAGCATTTGTGTGAAAGAGAGAGAACTAGATAGGAAATGGAGGTTGAAGGTGACCCTATGGCACAGATCCAGTTTTGTTTGACCCAAGACACCTGCAGAAAAGCTCCCCCACCCACGCACACACACAAAGACAGAAGCCCCACCATGTGCCAGGAGACAAATGGATCCATCAGCCCATGTTTTGCATATGGACGTACGCGTATGTGCGCTAACTGTACGCAGTTGTCCACGATCAGCAGTCTCTCAGGCGAAAGTGTGAATTTTTAAAGCTGCAGCTCTGGAGATGATGAACACTAGTGAGCGTCCACGGGGGAAGAATCACAGAGCCTGTACCAGATGGGCATAGGTGGCATGATGCCAGCCAGAACAAAGACTGGGGGTGCCAAGCCACAAATGGCTGGCTGTCTTCCCTACACATCCCCCTACATAGACACACACGATAATCTACCATCATACTGTAAATTACCCGGTTAACCCTCCCATTCTGATGACTGAGAGAAACAAATAACTATGAGAGACTTAAAGAATCAATTCAGTTTCAGAATAAACATTTCCTGGTAGTTTACCCACCCCTATGACATCCAAGATGTTCATGTCTTTCTTTCTTCAGTCGAAAAGAAAATGAGGAAAACATCCCATTTTTCTCCATATAGTGGACTTCAATGGTGCCCAACGGGTTGAAGGTCCAAATTGCAGTTTCAAAGCAACTTCAAAGGGCTCCAAGCTCAACTTCACGCATTAACGTAATCACGTTGGAAAGGTCAGGCGTGACGTAGGCAGAAGTACCGACCCAGTGTTTGCAAAGCAAACATGCAACGAAAGTCAAACGTCCTTTACAAAAAGTGAAACAACAAATGTCGGATGATTCTGACGCTGGAGGAGAAAATGTAATGGAGTTTTTTGCACTACCCTAACTTTCTGAAAGTATACAGACGAAGAACTAACCACGCAAAAGACCTTTCCAACGTGATTACGTAATGCATGAAGTCAAGCTAGTGCAAGATGAGCATTTGTGGTTAGAAAGTATAGAAATGTTATCTTTTTTTTAGAAAATTACCGAAAATGACCGACTTTTCGCTAGATAAGACCCTTATTCCTCAGCTGGGATTGTGTAGAGCCTTTTGAAGCTGTACTGAAACTACAATTTGGACTTTCAACTCATTGATCCCCTTAAAATCCACTACATGAAAAAAAATTCTGGAACATTTTCCTTAAAAACTTGCATTTCTTTTTGACTGTAGAAAGAAAGACATGCACATCTTGGATGACATGGGGGAGGTTAAATTACTAGGACATTTTTATTGTGGAAGAAAGAAAGAAAGAAAGAAAGAAAGAAAGAAAGAAAGAAAGAAAGAAAGAAAGAAAGAAAGAAAGAAAGAAAGAACAAACAACCAGACAGCAAACAAATGAAAGTAAAAAGAAAAAAAAAGCAAGAAAGACCAAACAGCCAAACTAATAAACAAATGAAACAGAACAAAAGAAAAAATAACAAATAAAAGATAACTAACAAATGAAAGAAAGCAAGAAAGAAAGAAAGCAAGAAAGCAAGCAAGCAAGCAAGCAAGAAAGAAAGAAAGACAGAAAGACAGACAGAAAGAAAGGCAAAAACAACAAAACAAAACAACAAAAGAGCAAACAAATGAAAAAAATTAACAAGAAAGATAAAACAGGCAAAAGAAACTAATAAACAAATGAAACAGAACAAAAGAAAAAAAGAACAAATAAAAGACAAACAAATGAAAGAAAGCAAGGAATAAAGCAAGCAAGAAAGAAAGAAAGCAACCAAGAAAGAAAGAAAGAAAGAAAGAAAGCAAGCAAGCAAGCAACAAGAGAGAAAACAAATGAAAGTAAAAAGAAAAAATGAAGCAAGAAAGATGAAACGGACAAAAGACACTAATAAACAAATGAAACAGAACAAAAGAAAAAAGAACAAGAAAGAAAGAAAGACAAACAAATGAAAGAAAGAAAGAAAGAAAGAAAGAAAGAAAGAAAGAAAGAAAGAAAGAAAGAAAGAAAGAAAGAAAGAAAAACAAACAAACAAGGGAGCAAACAAACGAAAGTAAAAAGAAAATGAAGCAAGAAAGATGAAACGGACAAAAGAAACTAATAAACAAATGAAACAAAACAAAAGAAAAAAAAAAACAAAAAAGAAAGAAAGAAAGAAAGAAAGAGAGAAAGAGAGAAAAAAAAGAAAAGAAAGAAAGAAAGAAAGAAACAAACAAACAAATAAACAAAAAGAAAAAGAAAAGAAAAGAAAACAAACAAACAAACAAAACAACAAGAGAGCAAACAAAGGAAAGTACAAAGAAAAAATGAAGCAAGAAAGATGAAACGGACAAAAGAAACTAATAAACAAATGAAACAGAACAAAAGAAAAAAGAACAAGAAAGAAACAAACAAACAAATGAAAGAAAGAAAAAGGAAAAAAGAAAAGAAAAGAAAAGAAAGGCAAAAACTACAAACAAAACAAAAGACCAAACAAATGAAAGAAAAAAGAAAAAGAAAAAAAAATGAAGAACAATGAAATGGGCAAAATAAACTACAAAATAAACAAGAAACAAGAAACAGAACAAAGCAAAAGAACAAACAAAAGAAATAAATGAAAGCAAGAAAGATGAAAAGCAAAAGAACAAACAAAAGAACAAACAAAAGATCAAACAAATAAATGAACAAAACAACAGACTGAGCAAAAAGAATCTGAAGAATAAAAAAAAGAAAGAACAAAAGCAAAAGAACTTTCAAAAGATCGAACAAACTAACAGACAAGAGAAACACCCACTGTGTTTCGATGAAGCTGCATAAGTTTGTGTGTGTGTGTGTGTGTGTGTGTGTGTGTGTGAATATGGCAAACGTTGGCGTAAGAGTCGCCACACAACAGAAAGATCTCAGCAGCTGCTGCAGGCTTAAGACTTTTCTAATTATACATCTGTGAGTTACAACGGCACCTTTAATTAAACTACTACAAATCACACATATGCACTCAGTCCCATGCTTACATGTCTAATTATGTTTTCCCCTTTTTCCTCCAATTCTCTCTCCCTGTCATCTGTTCTTCCCTTTCCTTTTTTGCTTCGATTGTGCCATCTCTGTAATTACCCACAGTGCCTAACCTTTCTACACATTCACAGCACTTTAATTTATCCTCAAAGTCCAGCTATAAATGACCCTTTCTGATGAATAAATGACCGTTATATTAAAATGGGCTGGGTTTGCTACTGTTTCTTCAAGACACTGCACCTTACTGAACAAGCCTTCTAGATTTATGGAATGCTTCAAATAAATGTAAATGCACACATTAAAAAAAAACAAAAAAAACACACACACTCAATGGGAAGGCTGAGGTGTGTGTTAAAGCAGATGGCCTCTCTTGAGCTGCACTTGCTGGTACATCACATTGCATCAGATCAGCTGCTCTCTGACACACAGCAGCTACCCACAGACACAACGGACGACCTGCACTGCCCCTAACACACACACACACAGTGTGCAAGTACACTGAAATGCCCTCTGGTCTTCAGCATTTCACCACTTTGTCCTCAAATTAAGCTTCCACTCACACAGTCCTTCAGAAACTGATGAAGAGAGACAGAGGGAGGGAGGGAAACGCAGAGACAACCACTTCTCATCTGATTCATTTAACTGAAAGCTTTGTCTTTGTGCCGAAACATACTGCACGTCTCAAATGATCTCTTATCATATGGGCTTTTAACGTGACTAAAACGTTGCTTCCTGTCTTCTCTTTTAAGTAAAACATGAAACGGCATTCACAATCCATTTACTTGCGAAACACGACATACTCCTGAGTAAAGGAACAATAACTAAAGATAACTATATTAGTGTCCCTAATAACGCATGACAACGCTCTGTTTATTACAAGTGTGCACTGCGTTTTAAATATTTGAACTATTTGAATATTTGAATAAAATAAAATAAAATAAAACACTTTAAAAGCACTAATTCAACATGTTAGTGAAACAAAACAACAAATCCAAATAAGAAATTAAAAAAAAAAAACGACAGAAAAAAATGCCATAAAAAATAAATACAATAAAAAGCACCAATTCAATGTGTTAGTGAAACAAAACAACAAAACTGAACAAAACGAAACCAAATAAAATATTAATAAAATAAAAATTAAATGATTCAAAACATTTAACATGTTAGCAAAACAAAACAAAAAAAAACTCAAAAAAAAAAAAAAATTAAATAATTATATTATATTATATTATATTATATTATATTATATATATACATACACACACACATATATATACACTACCGTTCAAAAGTTTGGGGTCAGTAAGACTTGTAATAGTCTTTAAAGTAGTCTCTTATGCTCATCAAGGCTGCATTTATTTGATTAAAAATATAGAAAAAAAAAAAAAAAACCAGCAATATTGCAAAATGTTTTTACAATATAAAATAATGTTTTTTATTTTAACATACTTTAAAATAGAATTTATTCCTGTGATGAAAAGCTGAATTTTTAATCAGCTGTTACTCCAGTCTTAAGTGTCACATGTGTTTATTCAAAATATAAATATTTTATAACAATGCAAATTATTTATTATTAACTTTTAATAAACTTTTAATTATTAACTTAATACATCCTTGGTGAATAAAAGTATTAATTTCTTCAAAAAAAAAAAAAAAAAAAAAAAAGAAAGAAACAATAAAAATGTACTGACCCCAAACTTTTGAACGGTAGTGTGTGTGTGTATATATATATATATATATATATATATATATATATATATATATATATATATATATATATATATATATATATATATATATAATTAAATATAATAATTAAAATCACTAATTCAACATGTTAGAAAAACAGAACAAAAAAAATATGGAAAAATAATAAAATAAAATAAAATATAAATTAAATTAAATTAAAATTAAAGCCACTGACTCAACGTGTTATTGAAACAAAAACAAAACAAAACCAAACAAAAAACAAAAGAAAACAAAAAACTATAGAAAAAAAATAAATAAATAAAATAATAAAATAAAATAATTCAATGTTACTGAAACAAACACAACAAAACCAAACCAACCAAAAAAAAAAAGAGAAAAAAAATTATATAACAAAATAATACAATTAGAAAATAATAAAATAAAAACCACTAATTAAACATGTTAGCAAAACAAAATAAAACAAACAAAACAACTACAGAAAAAATTTAATTAAAAAAAAAAAATCAAATAAAATTAAAAGCACCAATTTAATGTGAACAAATTAATGAAACAAAAAACACACTAAAAAAGCAACAGAAAAACTATAGAAAAAAATGTAAATAATTAAATAAAATAAAAATAAAAAAACACTCATTTAATATTCATAAAACAAACAAAAACAAAACAAAAACTATTTAAAAATAATAGAAAAAAATAAATAAAATAAAATAAAATAAAATAATATAATATAAAATATGAAATAAAATTTGGCTGTTGGTTAATATTATCCAATAGCCTGCACAATCTTAAAGACATCAGTGGAAAAGAAAGTTGTTTTTATTAAGAAGTTAAGATTTTATTTTGATTAAAAATTATGAAGCATGTTAATTCTTTTGAAATTACATGCACTGATGAATCAGTCACAAAATAAACAGAAACAAAGTAAAAAGAAAATTGTTTTTATGGTAACTTTTAATTGTTCGTGGCCCATTCATATTTGTAAACAGCTAATGAAAGCAAGAATGAAACAAGAAAACATCAAAAAAAAAAAAAAAAAAGATTAAATGAATTCATTAAAATAACAATAAGCGTAAACTAAAGAAAGAATAAAGAAAAAAGAAAACTAAATTACGGATGTGCACTGTGCATTAATAAAGTAAATATAGTGAATCTTAATTTCATGTCGACTTGAAACCTTCAAATGTTCGACAGCAGACAAACTGATGAGCAAAACAAAGCAAATATCTACAAATCCTTCTGCTACGTGTTAAACTGTAATGATTAGACTTCATGCGGTTTATCAGAATTTGCATTTATCACTGACTGAACATAAATCAGAAATAGCGCTCCAGTAACCCCTTAATCCTTTCCTGCATTTTCAGACAGAACACAGGCCCACAGCGGCCTGCAAATAATTAAATGTGATGCTTCAAGGCTCACGGACTCACACACACACACACAAAGTCCTGTCAAGTGCAACCTCTCCAGACACAATCAACAGCTACTCATGGCCTGGGTCAATACTATCGAGCCATTTAGTTAAAACACACTCGCTCTTGCACACACACACACACACTGACGTGAACACATAAATCATACTCACACTCTTCAGGAATGCCGTTCATTCTTCACTCATTAACATCACCTTCTCCTTCTATCGCTCACACACACGTATTATAGGCGTCCAAAAGTGCCGACCCACAGCACACAGCGAGCGGACAAATCCACAGTGTGCTTGAACAGTTTAGTGAAGCATTAGAGCTGATCAATAGCTCAGAGTTCCTGAGAGAGCGGCGAGTCTGCCCCGCACATCCAATCTCATTAGCATTCAGCTGAGACCTGAGCTCACGCCGAGTGACACCGCCACAATCTTCAAATTCACCGGCTCTCCTTCCCGTCATCCCTCAATCCTTCAGTCTACCTCATCCATACTTCATGCTTTTCTCCCTCTATCCCTCCACTGTACTTCTGCTTCATTTTTCTTCTCCGAATGAATGAATAGTTTGTTATTCTGTATATTTTTCCCAACTTTTATTGACAGAGAGAGATAGGAAATTATGAAGCGAGGGGGAAAAAAAATCTGGCATTACCTGCATGAGCCCCAATTCATAGTTTTTAACGCTAAAGAAACATAAGGCAAATAAATGAAATGCAACAAAACAAAAAACTAAATAAATTACAATAAAATACCACTAATTCAACATGTTAGAGAAACAACACAAAACAAAAACAAGACAAAAAAATAAATAAAATAAAAGCAATAAACGAAACAAAACTAAAATTAAAATAAAATAGCACTAATTTAACCTGTTAGAGAAACAAAAACAAAACAAAAAACAAAACAAGACACAAAAAAACTAAAATAAAATAAATAACAGCAATAAACGAAACAACAAAACAAAAAAACTAAATAAATTAAAATAGAATAAAATAAAATAGCACTAATTCAATGTGTCAGTAAAACAAAAACAAAAAAAGTATAGAATAAATTACATTTAAATTAAACAATTCAACATGTTGAAAAAACTATACAATAAATAAAATAAAATAAAAAGCACTAATTCAAAGTGTTAGTGAAAAAACACAATAAAACAAAAACAAATAATAAATTAAATAAAATTTTAAATTAAATTAAATTAAGAGCAGTAATTGTTAGTGAAACAAAACACAACAAAACAAAAAATTAAATAAAATTCACTAATTCAAAGTGTTAGGGAAACAAAAACAACAAAAAAAAACCTATTAAAAATAAAAAATAATTAAATAAAAATTTAATTTAAAAGCACTAATTCAACATGTTAGTGAAACAAAAAAAACTATACAATAAATACAATTAAATACAATG
Source organism: Cirrhinus mrigala (assembly GCA_036247105.1). NCBI lineage: Eukaryota > Metazoa > Chordata > Actinopteri > Cypriniformes > Cyprinidae > Cirrhinus > Cirrhinus mrigala. The sequence goes on along the minus strand of CM070025.1, from coordinate 22,416,981 downwards.
CACTAATTCAAAGTGTTAGTGAAACAAAGCAAACAAAAAAAACTTACAAATAAATAAATAAATTAATTAATTAATTAATTACATTTTAAATTAAATTAAACTAAAAGCAGTAATTGTTAGTGAAACAAAACAAAACAAAAAAAATAATAAAATTCACTAATTCAAAGTGTTAGGAAAACAAAACAAACAACAAAAAAAAACTATTAAAAATAAAAAATAATTAAATAAAAATTCAATAAATTTAAAAGCATTAATTTAAAGTGTTAGTGCAACAAAACAAATAAAAAAAACTAAAACTAATAAAAATTAAAAGCACTAATTCAATGTGTTCATGAAACAAAACAAAAGTATAGAATAAATAAAATAAAATTTAAAGTAGTAATTCAACGTGTTAGTGAAACAAAGCACAAAAAAAATTAAATTAAAATTAAATTAAAAGCAGTAATTCAATGTGTTAGTAGAACAAAACACAAAAGTATAGAATAAATAAAATAAAATTTATAGCAATTCAACATGTAAGTGAAAAAAAGCATAGAATAAATCAAATAAAATAAAAATTAAATAAAATTAAAAACACCAATTAGACGTTAGTAAAACAAAACAACAAAAGTATAGAATCAACAAAAAAAATTAAATAAAAATGAAATAAAATTAAACTAAAATTAAAATTAAATTGAAATCAGTAATTCAATGTGTTAGTGAAACTAAATACAACACAACAAAAACAAAAATATATAAATTAAATTAAATTAAATTAAATTAAATTAAAAGCAGTAATTCAAAGTGTTAGTGAAAACAACACAAAACAAAAAACAAAAATTAAATTAAATACTGTGCTTTTTAAAGAAGTTCTAAATGGAACATTAAATTGTTTCAATTTAATTTGTTAATACTAAAAAAGTAAAATAAAATAAAACATAGAAGAATGCTCCATAGCATGTTTGTTTTTCTTACAGAAAGCAAAACTAGCATTAGACTTTATGAAAATTGGGTACCATCGCAATCCTAGTCAGAGCACACATAACAACGACAAGATTTTGTCTTTTTTTCATGCTCCGTTTAGTATCTTCCTTCAATTTATTTCTGTTCTTCATCCATCTCTCTCGGGTCTCGTCCAATCTGTCCCTTCGCACATTCCTCAGTTCCTGCCCGCTCTCTGATTGGCTGTCGGTTTTTGTCTTCCTCTGTCATTAGATGTGTGGTGTGAAATCCTGTTCATCGTTGGCCTTTGAATCATCCTGTCTTCTGAGAATTATGACAAGCCTTTTCTCTGATGTAGTAACACCATTCACACATACAGCTCGTCATGACTAAAACATCTGAAGAATCACACACTCACATTTTCAAACAAAGAGCATGTGGGCACAGCTAAACGCTCAAAACGATAAAGGGAATCGAAAAGAAAATCCCTCCTCAGGTAAATGACTAGTTGACTACTTACTAAACTACTAACAAAAGAAAATACATTCTGCATTTACACTCATTGTGCAAAAGCAATAAATAACTTTTTCTCTTGTTTTCTTCAAAGTTATATTACATTTTTCATCTGTTGTTGTAGCCACATTTTAAGTTAAATTTGAGTTTAAAATTCATTTAAAAAGAGAAAAAAGGTTAAATGGCTTGCGTGTATGAAATGGTTGAAGCTGAATTAATTAGAGCTGCAGCATGTAGAAAATTAAGAAGCATTGTGAGGGACTGAATACACTGCTGCCTTGCCTTGACCCTTGCATATTTCTGTGAGTGTTGATTAGTAAACTGTCATTGTAGCTGCGTGTGAATACTGTACTGTGACACAAATGAGGTGAAACAGGAAGCCGTGTCATATGCATCAGCTCGCACTGAGGAGAATTAAGAGGAAGTGCTTGCGAGGGGCAAGTGGGAGATTGTGAGCGTCATGTGTGGGGTTTGATAGTCCGTCTCACCCACAGTGAGTGTGACCGGGTTTGCAAAAGATCATCTGGGGTTATAGGACCAATGACAGAGCTAAGATGACAGCAAAGACTGACGTAAACATGGAGGGAGAAACTGAGAGACACATTCAGACGAACCACATAAATGCTAAACAAGGACGCATTAAACTGAAACACCCCTTTTCACCCGCCAAAATGCTGTGGTGATACAAAGGCACAGTAATGACACTGGATGGCAATATCATGGTAATACATGTTTGAAATATATACCATGGCACTAAATAATTCATGTATCATAGCAATTACATCCCAAAAACATGATGTGGCAGTATCATGGTACAATGTTGGTTTCACACAAGAAAACCACAGTAATTATCATGGTAATTAGATATATACCATGGTACTGAAAGTCATGTATTGATGGCATTTAAAATGATATAAAAACATGGTAGCTCCATGGACCTTGTTATTGATATTTATAACAACAACAAGAATAATTTAGTATTTTTAACATGTTTTTGAGCTCCAAAATCATGTTTTATATTACATTACTTTACTTTACTTTACATTACATTTAAAAAAAAATAAAAAAATAAAAATAATAATAATAATAATAATAATAATAATAATAATAATAATAATAATAATAATAATAATAATAATATTTTTAAAGGAGCCTATCCAAAAAAAAAAAAAAAAAAATGTAAATATTAGATTAGATTTAAAAAAAAAAAAAAAACAACAATATCATATTTTTAAAGGAGCCTATCCAGAAAATGACCACTGTAAATAATTTAATTTTATTTAATTAAAAAAAAAAAATAGCAATATTATATATTTCTAAAGGAGCCTATCCAAAGAAAAAAAAAATGATCAGATTAGATTAAAAAATATATATATTATATATATATTTTAATAATATATTATATATATAAATAAATAACATTTAATTTATTAGTTTAGATTTTTTTTTTTTAATTAACAATATAATATTTTTTAAATGAGCCTATTAAAAAAAAAAAAAAATGACCATTGTAAATATTTTATTTCATTTCATTTCATATCAGATCACATCACATCACATCACATCACCATTAAAAATATTATATATTCCTAAAGGAACCTATCCAAAGAAAAAAATAAAAGTAAATATTATGTTATATTCTATTCTATTATATTTTATTATATTATATATTATACATAGTTTTACATTTAAATTAGATTTTAGAAATTACACATACACAAATCGCATACTCCCAGAGGCCTTGGAAATTAATAATTTAAGTGAATTTTGATATTATTATTATTTTTATTTATTTATTAGACTTTATTTTATTTTTAGATTCAGAAACATACTAAATGTGCAGAGCAGTGGGCCTCGAGGACTGGAGTTGAGAACTACTGTTCTACAGTATTCTATTCTATTCTATATTTTAAAAGAAGCCCATTCAAGCACAGCAATACCTCAGCACAACCATGTTAAACACCCCAAAAAATAAATAAATAAAAATAAAAACATAAGAATAATGGATATACACAAGCCCATGCATCACATCTTTTAAACATAGGCATTTATCATTAAAGAGCTACAGCAATTCGTTGAATTTGCCCAATATGTATTTGATCGTAACTTTACTTCGCCTACGTATCACATGCCTCTTAGTGATTTATGATTCAGTGACAACAATAACAAAATAAAGACACAATGCAGGGTCTGTTGTAACAGCCTGCTGCTGTACGTGTGAACTGACTACAACTCCCACACTGCATCACACAATTCTTCAAGATGGACTGTGAAATATCACACTGACACACACACACACACACACACACACACACACACACACAGAGTTTGTAGCTGTTGATAACGCAGTGACGCACTGGTCAAATGACATACAGCTGCAGTAGGAGGAGAGATTCCACCACCCAAACACTGACAGACAGAGACCTCAGAGATCATGACACTCTTGCTGTCAGCGCTGACGTATTTCTGACCCTTGAAGTGAAAGCGAACAGATGACTCTTCATGTCGCTGACCCACGTCAAAGCAAACAGCTGGGAGCTTCTAAAAATGTCATGTAACACATCTAAAAATGCAGTCTGACTAAATCCTCAGCATTTGAAAAGAAGTTATAATTTGTCATCATTCATTTACCCTTAAGTCTATATGACTTTCTAACATGAAAAGCAAAATATTTTTTGTGTAAGAAAAGTAGACTTGTGTAAAGAACTTTTTGGTAACACTTTACTAGTGCTGGATTTTGTTTTTGTTGGATTCTGGTGGTTTCACGGTTTGTCACGGTTTTTCCTATGCCTTTAAATGAATCAGAATGCATGGAACAGTTGTACCTACTTTCAATAACCAACATGCTACATTGAGTATGAGCAGGTAAATTAGCATAATTTCAAAATTTAAATTCAAAATTCCTGAATGAAATCAGCCGTTCGAATGAATCAAATGAATGAATGATTCAGTAATTTAATCAGTGACTTGCCGCCACCTACTGGCAGTTTTAGTTTAATTTTTCAAGTATCTTTTCAGTTATTTAACTAATTTAATATTTCTATATTCAAAATTTTATATTTGAAACATTAATCTCAACATAAATTTATAAATTTTATTGCACTCATGCCACCTCTGAGCCTCATTAAACATGAAAATACACCTACAAACCACTTTTGTGTTCTTCTGTGCCACCTCTGTGGTACAAATTAATTTTGTTAATACTGATTTCATTTGATTGGCATCTTATTCTGCATGTTCTTTTTCTGCTGTAAATCACTTCAAGGAGTCAAATATCACCTCATAATGGAAAGGCTAATTTTGATCAGATTTTTTGATTGTTGATTAGAAGGTGCTCCTAAAATTTTGACTCCTAAAAAGAAAAGCAAGCACAGAGCCCTGGGGTCGCTTCAACACACAAAGTTAAAAAAACAACCCGTGGCAACAGTGAAAAAGTAGCCCAATTCCACGGGAAAACTGTGGATTTGGCAACACTTATGCAGCATGCCATCTTACGGAAGTAAACATAGACGACAAAGTTTATAGTTCAGCATTTATAGTGTGATCTACTGCAGAAGCCAGTGAAATTATGCACAGACAATATGAAAAAAAAAGACAAAGATGTGACAGAGTTTTGAAACTTTATAATACAAGCCCTCATGTTTTGCTTGCAGTGTTGTCAATGTAATACTTACAAGTTCTGACACGTCACTGTACTTCCACTGACTACCTTTCGCAACTGTCTTGATAACTTTGGGTATGTAAAATCTTTGAAGTGACTCCCATGAGCACAGAATTGTGCCGAATGTTGATCAAGAGTGACGTAAAAGTCGCTTGATTTCCGATATGATTGTTCACACTGCGGTCACATTGCAAAACATCTGACCTGTATTGGATTTAGTACCACATCTGGAAGTGGCACAAATCGGAATTGAATAGATGAGATTCCATGTACTTTGTGCTGTTCACACTGTCATTAGAAAAACAGATCTGAGTCACATGTGAGCAAAAAAAAAATAATTTGAATTTGGACCACATTTGCCTGCAGTGTGAATGCACAGTAGCCTAAAATTAAGGGTGAGTAACTTTAATGAACAGGCCAAACCTTTCATCATCAGGCACAAAAAATAAAACCCTGATAACCAGCATAAATCATTATGAGACTGCAAGGACTGCTTTGATTTCACCAAGGTTGCTGTGTGCAAAACTCAAACAATTATGAACTTTTGTGCTACACTACAAAGTTTTGGGTGGAAGAGTGTTTCTTACCCTCACAGCTGCTGTGTCCCTCCTCATAGCCAGCGCTGCAGCTGCATTTCCCGATGGGCACGAGCCACTCCCCTTCAGCGCTGCAATGCATTCTGGGAGGACTGTCCGTGTCCACCTCAGAGTTATTCACGCACGAACCTCTCACCTCCACCAAAGTGGAGAAGGCAGCTTCAGCTACCGTATCCGGGAACACCGCTAAATTCTGCACCGTCGACAAACAGCGTTTGTAGTACACTCTCACGGAAACCAGCGCGACGCATGCGCCCACATCCTGGAAGGCCAGATGGAATCCTTTGCGGTTGAGATGTCCTATCTCACGGACTTCGGTGTTGAGTTTCATCTTACGTTCTCCTAAATCGCCCTGCGTGAAGCTTTCATCCGCCGCGATGGTGTCGATTTTGCTGTAGCGGTCTTCGCGGGTGACACGGCCCAGGTCCCAGTCGGACTCGGCGTAGAGGAGGTTGAAGGTCTCCTTACAGCTACCGGACACGCCTGGGATGCTGTTGCAGTCTCGCAGGGTGAACTGCAGCTCGATGAAAATGCGCTGGCCGCCCTGCCGCCATATCCAACCCGTCTGGAGCCAGTTGTTCTGACTGGGCTCCATCACGTTGCATACTTGATATGTGCGAATGGGCTTGTATTTCTCATCGACACCGCTGATTTCCTCCCACTGAAACGAGAAGACAGAGAGAAAAGAAGGTTTCAAATGAAGAAATGTTTGAATAAGCATCAAGGACTCTACACTTAGACTCTGTTGCAAAGTTTTTTTTTTTGCCATTTACGTATTAACACTGAAAATAAAATAAAATCTAATAAAAACATTTCAACTTTCTCCATTGTGCTTTAAGAATCAAGGTCTCTAGATCATAATATTCAACACTGATGAAATGCCAATTATTTGGGAAAAAATACAAACAAACAAACAAAAATAATAAATAAAATAAAATAAAATAAAATAAAATAAAAATACTTTTCATGGACTGTTCCAACTTTTTGACTGTTTTAAAAACTATGGTTGGATAAACACCATCTATAAACACTGGTGTTTAAAATAAAATAAAATAAAATAAAATAAAAATTTTAGATTAATTAATTAAAAACTATTTTCGACCTTTTCGCTGTGCTTTAAGAATATATAATAATATATCATAATATTACATAATATGTAATATATCATAATATAACTATTTATATCTTTAACACTGATGTAAAAAATACATTATATTATTAAATTTACATAAATTACATTATTATCTGCATTATTAAAAAAAACTATAAATTAAAATAAAGTTCAATATAAACTTGTTCATTAAAAAGGTTAAAAAAAGTTACAACTCTAAAAATAATATAAAATAAATAAAATAAAAAAAAAATACAATACATTAATGTTAAATGTTAAATACTGTTAAAAAAATAAAATGTTATTTTCAACAAAATGTTAATATTCAACACTGGTGAAATGCCAGTTAATTGGGAAAAAAAAAAAAAAAAAAAACATAAATAATAAATAACATAAAATAAAATAAAATACTTTTCAAGGACTGTTCCAACTTTTTGACTATGCTTTAAAAACTATGGTCTCAGATAATATTTATTGAAATATTTATTTGTCCTTTTATCTATAAACACTGGTGTTTAAAATAAAATAAAATAAAATAAAACAAAATAAAACAAAATAAAACAAAACAAAACAAAATAAAATAAAATGCTACCTGTGGTACATTAAATCCTTAAAAAGGGGGCATTTTGGTAGGATATGCATCTATATACACAATTGTAAAAATTAGCAACTTATTATAGATTTACAGGCCTGATTATTACAGAGTAAACATCTGTACAGCATTGTCTATATATCAATAAGAGCATCAAGTTGCATTTACATTTACAGTTCATATATAAATCAATCTGTATAAAGCTTAAAGCCAAATCAGCTACAGTATTTCAAACACAGAATTTATTAAGTCTAAAGCATCTTCAATCAACACCACAAACAAGCTCATTGTCTCGTAGAGAGATTATAATGAGCCTCTGAAGACGAACACTCTCACAGTGTTTTCACAATTAATTGCAGTGTAATGAAGATCCTTAGTTTCTGAGGGAATTGAGCAGTTTGAATCGGCTACTGAGTTTGGCAGAGTCTCTCCGCAGATACGACTATGAATGGCAGCGAATTTCAACGCATCCTGGTAAAAACCACAGAGAGATCAAACCTGCGTAGCATGTATGCATGTTCGTGTGTGAGTGTGTGTGAGTGTGAGTGTGTGTATGACCACGCATCTGTGGTGGGAGCAGGAGACGAAGGATTTAATCGCTGTCAGGTCCAGAATTAACAAGCTAAACAAATAACAGCTTGTAGCGAGTCCCCAGCACGCAGTCGTTTCTCCTCACAGATAACGTTACGAATGACGGAACGTGTCCGTCCTGAGCTAAGACGTCCCCCGTAAGGCTTACAGCTCATCTCAGCTATGAATCAAGCCACGCATGTAATCTTTAGCACGTGGCTTAGCATTGAGAACGAGAGAAGAAGATGTAAAATGGGAGATGGGACACAGAAAGAGACAAATGGGGTTTATCTGGTGAGGGCAAAGCAGTCCATACTGGGATTACAGCAGGGACGAGTAAGTAATACAGTGGGGGAATCAAGACAGAGACGAGAAACAAGAAATAGACCAGTAAAAGGTAAAGACGGGGGGGGGAAAGAGAGGTGGAGAGAGAAACTGGGGATAGGGTTTAGCCTGAAAATACACTGAACAGTAACCACATTGTAAGTCTCACGTACATCATAACACTTGATTATGAATTTTGAGTCAGATATGACTGAAAGCAATGACTTGCAATTCCGCAAATGAGTCAGATGTTAATTCAGTAAACTCTTTGAATTATTCAGTCAGCAAATGAGCAGTTTTAGACCATCGGCTTCATCAGAAGCAGACCACAGAAGTCATTTGTTTAGGAATTAAATTACACTGGTTTGCAGTCATAACAGAAGCATATGAGTTTTATGTGCCGAGAAATAGGCAAGTACTTTTGATTTTATTATGATATTCCTTCCACATTGGTTAAGGATTAGAGACTTTCAAGAACCATTAATGTAAGCAATTGTATAAAAATAATCTGGTTCTGTTATTTATCTATCTATGGTAAATTATGGTAAATTATCAGATTTCTGAACAAAGAGAAGTTTGTATTGAGCCATTTTTTTATTTCATTTCATTTTTTAGGGTTAGGACTCAGGAACCTTTTTTTAATAAGAAAAAAAAATGTTCAAATCAATATAATTACAATTTCACACTTCACATTTTACATATTACAAATGCAAAATTAGATTGCAAGCCAATGTAGCCAATGTTCTAGGGCTGAAATTAAATTATTTTGATAAACGATTAATCTGTTGATTACTTCTTCAATTAAGTGGATAAAAGATTCAAATTAATTATTTTATTTTATTTTATTTTTTAATTTATTTTATTTAGGACTCAGGAACCTTCTTCAATTACTTGTATTAAAGATCCCATTTCATTATTTTATTATTCCTTTTTTAATATTTTATTTTATTTATTTTATTTTTTAGGTTTGGGACTCAGGAACCTTCTTCAGTGAATTGGATAAAAGATCCCATTTTCTATTTTTTTTTTATATATATATATATATATATATTATATATATATATACTAATATATATATATATATATATATATATATATATATATATATATATATATATAGTATATATTTATATATATTATTTATTTATTTTATTTTATTTTTCAGGTTTGGGACTGCGGAACCATCTTCAAGTAAAAAAAGATCCCATTTCGTTATTTTTATTTTATTTTGTTTCATTTTAATATATTGCTGTTTTTATATATTTTTTAAAAGTTATTATTGTGCTCCATCTGTTTGTTCAGTTTGATTAATCTGTTGATTATTTCTTAAATTAACTGGATAAAAGATCCCATTTCATTAATTTATTTTATTTTTTATATTTTGTATTTTATTTTTTAGGGTTGGGACCCAGGAACCTTCTTCAATTCATTGGATAAAAGATCCCATTTCATTTCATTATTTTATTTTATTTTATTTATATTTTTTATTTATTTATTTTTCAGGTTTGGGACTACGGAACAGTCTTCAATTAAAAAAAGATCCCATTTCATTATTTTTATTTTATTATTATTTTTTTTTTATATATATATTTTTTTAAAAGTTATTATTATGCTCCATCTGTGTATTCAGTTTGATTAATCTGTTGATTATTTCTTAAATTAACTGGATAAAAGATCCCATTTTATTATTTTAATTTTATTTTATTAAAAAAAAAAGTTATTATTGTACTCCAAATACAATGGCTAGTACACAATGACTTTTTCATTACATCCATCAGTACACAGACAATACACAATAATATACTCAGAAATAAAATACAAGCCCGAAACATAAAAAAAAAAAAAAAAAATCTATTAGACAATACAACCTCATAACAATACACCATAAAAAAACTATTACACTCACTTAGTCAGTATTATGCAAAATGGAATACAGAAATAAAGATACAAACGTAAAACGTAAATAGGGAATGTGCTGAGAAAACACATCCAACACATTAAACTGCAACCCGCAACAAACATCATGCTTATTCATTTGTTTAAAGTTCTTAATATAAAAACACTCAGTTTAGTTTGTGATTTTTCTTCTCCGCAGAAGCTCGTCACTGTGACATCTGTTATGTTTTAGATGAGTTTCATAGAAAGTTTCAAAGAAAATGTGTTACTTTTATGTGTGTATTCTCTACTGTAAAGTAATGGGACTGGTGGATGTTTTGCATAATCGCTAATCAAATGTGTTGTCGATTATTTTTATTATTAATCGTTAGCAATTGTATCATTTATTGTTTCAGCCCCACAATGAACTCTATGATGTTTTAGTTGCCCTTAACTAAAATCATTGTATAGTCTACATCTACGATGATCTAATAAATAAACAAAAGTCTTACCCCATTAGAAGGATATGAGGTCCAACCCAGCTCTGCCTGGGACTCCTTAGAATTCAGCAAGACAACTGGAGGAAAAAAAAAACAATCAATAGAGAAACAATATGAAAATGTATCAGAATCATTAAACTGCAGCTATATGTTGTGCATTTTCTGTCTCACTGTCAGAACACATAGAGCTGCTAGTGTTTAATAATAATGAACACACAGTCCCAGAGGACGGGCTGTTGATCTGGAGGGTGACTGCATCAGAGGCGCATTAGAGCTCAAATGGGGACTGACAGACCTGCAGAGCTGCACTTAGTGAAATGAAGTGCACCGGTCATCAGCTGATAATGCCGGACAGCTTTGCAAAGCACAGGAATCTTGACGGCTTTCAGCCAGCGAATACGGTCTGCGGTACAATGTGCTGGTTTAACATTTAAACATTAATTTTCTAAAGAGAAAATAAATGTTTTACAACACCACCATGATGCAATAGAGCCCAAGAGGCCTGTGAAGCAAATTCACGCTGGCATTTGTCATTTCTGCTGCGTTTCTACAATTACAAAGCCCTTAATGTGAAACTGCTTATAAACTAAATTAAAATGAGCAGTGAACCCTTGAATGTTGTTATTCAGCAATTCGGACAAGCGCAGGACTTTGTAAACTAACACAGGCAAGCTGAAACACTTTAAAAAGACGCCCTTGACATAAATAGAGCCTGGGCTCTGAATCAGCACCTCGGACAAGGCTTGTTGGGATGTAGCCTATAATTCAGAACCACAGACAATGCCCAGCACTCAGAAACAGTATAAGCACCCTGGACAGCGCCATGACTGTAGGGCCATTTCAGCACCACGGACAGCATCACTGCCTCTTTTATCCATTCCTAAAACACTCTGCCTAAATCTGTATAAAACAAGAAGGTTTATAAGGGGAAACATGCCTTTTTTTGATGCTAAAATATCTTTTCCCAGAGTATTTTTTCCATTTTAATTTTTCTAGACTCGATTTTATTGGCTAGAATAAAAAAATATTCATCAAAAATTCTAATTGATTAATTAAGTCTAATGTCTAATTAATTGAAATTATGAAACGTACACAGATTAACAGCATTTTATTAAACATTTAACAAAAATGTAATTCTTAAGGCTATGAAAAAGTTTCTTTTTTCCTCAAATTCAGTTTTATTTCAAATTCTGTGTTTTACCATTTAATTTTCTGAATTCCAATTTTCATTAATTTTTAATAATCAAAAGCATCTCTAATTATCTTTTAAATAATTCATTAGTTAGTTTATTTATTTATTTATTTATTTCAGAAATACTGTGTTGTGTATTTACATTTTTCTGGTAAATACATTCTGGTAATTAATTTTTCTGGTAAATATACCTTAAAAAAAAGTTTTAATAATAATTTGTATTAATTAAAAGCATGAAACTTACAAAGTTGAACAACATTTAAAAAAATTAATAAAAATTACGTTTTTAAGGCTATGAAAAATTCTGTTTTATTTTTTACCAAATATTTTCAGAAATGTTATTTTCAAAAATACTGTGTTGTGTATTTACATTGTTCTAGTAAATAATTTTTCTGGTAAATATTCCTTAAAAATAGGTTTTAATGATAATTTTATTAATTGAAATCACGAAATGTACACAGTTTAATAGCATTTAATTAAACATTTAAACAAAAATTACATTTTTAAGAATATGAAAAAGTTCCCCACCCTCAGTTTTATTTTTACCAAATTCTGTGTTTTCCCACTTAATTTTCTGGATTCCAATTTTATTAAATTTGAATAATCAATATTTATTAATTAATATTTATTTATTTCAGAAATACTGTGTTGTTTATCTACACTTTTCTGGTAAATAAATTCTTCTGGTAAATATTATTTTTAAAAAATAATGTTTTAATAATAATTATATTAGTAGTTGTAGCAGTAGTAATAATAATATCATTAAATTAAGTAATTATTGTACATTATACATTAAGTTATTATATTAAGTAATATTATTAAGTAATACAAATTAATATGTCACAGTTTCTTCAAGTTAAACCAAACTTTTATTTTGACAGACTGCTGTGAAGACCTTTAGTTTATTTTTGTCATGATATGACAATAGTTTTTCTCAAAAGAAAATGTAAAATGCTCATGAAGTGACTCTCAGAGCAGTTCTAGAGATTGTTTATGTGTCCATATACTCATATTTTGAGGCAGCAGAGTCTGAAAACACTGCGAGTGTCACGCACGCTTCACTATGCGTGTAGTAAACGAAACCAAGTGTTTGGGTCATTCATTCACACAGAGACACGGAGAACATGCAGGATTCATATTTAAATAGTATTTTTAAATAGACACTAGTCCATATCGTGTTTTGATTTAAGTGTACTGACCTAATTTTGAGTTTTTCATCCAAAATCTGGCTATAAAATTACATTTTTATGATTGGATTTTGTGATTCAAGGCCCTATTTGATCAAAAATACAGTAACATTGTAATATTGCTCGACAAAATGATAAAATACATGTTGGTGCACTAATTAGGCAAACATATTTATATATTATATACTAATAATGTATATTATTCTGCCTCCAAACCTTTGAATGGAAGTGCATGTTTGCCTAATTAGTGTATTAAAGAGCCCACACTATGCCATATATCTGCCCTCATTTTGCCAAGCATGGTGGGTTATCAGACCAGAAGCTAAATGATTCATTATTTACTGCTACCAAAATGCTTGTTTCTCTTTGCTCGGCTCTCTGCTGTCAAACACGCAGCCACATGAGACCAGCAAAATGCCACCACTGTACGCCGCTGACACAGACTCTGTACTCGCACGTATTCACAGTCTGACATCACAACTTTAGTCTGAATACCACTTCACAACAAGCCAGATGAGCTGCAGAAGGCTGCTTCAGAGGAGCTGTGCACTTCTGCCACAAGAGCACTTGTATCTTGCAGCATGACTCAGAGCAGTTTTTAGCCTTGTAGACTTGCGGTTACTGCCAAGTATTATGAGGGAAAAAAAAAAAAGAAAACAGAAAATGTACTGAGGGGTGAGCATTTGACGTTCCCAAGGTTTTCTGTGGCAAACACAGACATAAATTTCAGAGTGTTCTGACTTTGCTTTAGTTGGTTTGAGTTTTTTTTTTTTTTTTCCTCTCTCTCTCTAAACAGCTGTTGCTCGGTCTCTCTACTTTTAGGGGACAAGATGCTATTTGATTTCTGCTGACATGGACCCCCTACTGATCTGACCTTCAAGAGACACACAGAAAAGTAGAGGGAGAGGCTGTGCCAGACTAGGTTATACTACAAAATGCAGTCATTCTTAAAGTACCACAGCAGTCAGAGAGAGACAGCGAGGTCAGACTAAGCAAGAGACTGAAAAACAGCAAAAATGTGAAAACAAGAAGTAGAAGAAATCATTCATCCAAAAATGAAAAATCATTTACTTGCCTTATGTCATTCCAAACCCATTTGACTTTCTTTTGTGGAACACAAATGGATAAATTTGAAATGTGCTCTTAATAAAGTCTGTTTTCTAAATGCATGAGCTCGATTTATCTATGCATGTGCTTCAATTTAGAAAAAAGTGAGCTAGTAACTTTTTAAATCAAAATGGTATAACTCGATCTTCTGAATGATGCATGCCAGACTCTAATGATTTTGTATGCTTAAACTTCAAGCTCACATTCAGATCTGCCTCCATACAATGAACCACCAACAGATCCATGTTTCTGTCCTACATAGTTTTCTCTTTTATTAATCCGTTTCACTCGGATGTACGTCACAATATGGAAGAAAAGATCATCATCACTTTAAAGTCACTCTTCTCCATGCAATTACAATTAATGGGGATTTCAAGCTTCTAAAAAATGCAAAACCAGCATAAAAGTGTCATAAAACAGGTCATAAAACTCAAGCACTATATTCTGAAGCTATGCAATAGCTTTGGGTAATTTAAGTCATTGGACATCCTGCTTAACAGTCATAGTAACCTCACTATACAACTCACTTATATAAAAAGCATTCTGCTAAACATTTCATTTTATGTTCTACAGAAGAAAGTAGGGCCCTATGAAATCCATTTTTAATCTTATTAATTTACAAATTTTAATAATGTTAATTATTATAGACTCTGTTTTAATGGTTATTTAAATTTAATTAATTTCATTATTTTTTTTAATCAAAAATCATGTCTAATTAATTGAAGTCATGAAACATACACAATTTAACAGCAATTTATTAGAAGTTTAACCAAAAAAAATCTGACATTTTAGGGCCCTATGAAATATGTTTTTCATGCATTTCAATTTTTCTAGCCTCTGTTTTAATGGTTAATTATAATATAATATAATATAATACAATATAAAAATGAGGGCCCTATAAAATACTTTTTTTTAATGCAATTTTATTTTTACCAAATTCTGTTTTCCAGTCGTTTTCTGGATTCCATTTTAATGGTTTCATTAAGTTTTAATAATCAAAAGCAACTCTAAATAATTGATTTGACAAAAGAAAAAAAAAACACTCTTTACTGTATTTGAATTTAGCTGATTTTTTGTGTGTGTGTTTACATTTGTATGGTAAATAAATTCTGGTTAATAATTTTTCTGGTAAATATTCCTTGAAAAGTAATGTTTTAATAATTTTATTATTATTAGCAGTACCATCATTACATTCAGCAATATATTTCTGTCACATTTTCTTCAAATGAAACCAATTATTTTATTTATTTATTTTTTTTTGGAGGGGTTGCTGAGAATACCTTTTAGTTTTTGTTTGTATATAATGAAAATAATTTTTCTCAAAACAAATGGTAAAACGCTCATAAAGTGACTCTAAGCAGTTCTAGAGATTGTGTTCATCTACTCATATATTGAAGCGACAGAGGCTGAAAACACTACGAGCGTTACATGCGCTTCATTATGTGTGTAGTAAACGAAACCGGGCGTCTGTGCCATTCATTCACACGGAGATATGCAGAACATGCAGGATTCATATTTAAATAGTATTTTTGTGGCTTAATATTCACAGACACTAGCCCATATTGTGTTTTGATTTAAGTGTACTGACCTACTTTTGATTTTTTACTATCCAAAATTTAGGTTCAATTCCACTTTATAAGGTAAATTAAATTTTTAGGACCGGATTCCGCTATTCTGTCGTGCTTTCCCCATGAAGACATGAAGGTGAGTAAATGACAGAGTTTTAATTTTAACATGAACTATCCATTAAACTGAGCCGGAATGATCCGGAACATCATTCGAGGGCTTTGATTCCAAAAATACACATTTAGCAAATGTACTTGCCCCAAATAACCTTCATTACATTAAGCACTATTCTTCCCTCTAGACATTAGCAGAACCTGGGAGCAGAATTATTCCCTCATCCCCAAAAACCCAAATTAACCTTTGAAGAGAGGTCACAAACAAAGAGGCCTGACTGAAGGATGTGCCTACTGTATGTCAAAAGGGCATTAATCTCCCTGTCAAACCCAACACACTTATGTAAATCCCAGTGAAAGAATTATAAAACAAGAACCATAAAATTCAATAGAGGGGATTAGCCACATGTTGTTAAACTCGCTTCCATGAAGCTTATCTGCGCATATACATAAAGCTCAGATTGCACCAATCAGAGTCCAGAGACCTGTGGGACACTCATCGGCCGAACATTATCCCTCTAATAAGCACAGACACAAACTTAAATGGACTCTCCATGTGCGTTTGCGGCCGTTAAAGCCAACCGAATGGCAAAGCGCATTAAGTTGAAGCCCCACATAGACCTTTATGACCTCATTAAACTTTCAGCTCTACCATTGGGGTCTAAAGAGCGCTCGCTTTTCTCGAGGGTTCTATGGAAACACTCGCACGTACACACACAAGCCGCTGAATCATAATAACAGCTGTTTGCCTGGGTTTCCGCTCAGAGGGAGGCACATTCACGAGGACCTCTCAGTCATTCTCGCTCTTCTTTCTGATCAGCTTGGCATCGCTCCGAAATGGGTCACGGTGGCGAACGCCCGCTTTTAAAAACACAACCCCCTTCCGAGCTAACACAACAAGACATCCTTCGCAAAACCGACTTGCTTGGTTCTTACATTATCTTGACATTGCTAGGCTTGGAGGCAGTCGTAAATTAAAAGTTGTTTTCAGAAAAAAAGGGTTGAGCGGAAGTCGAGGTGCAAGAGATTTTCTGCGGTTGGTCAGTGAGAATTGCTTGAGTCATGGGCTGTGACTGTGTGGGGTCTAGTCTTTTTGCTGACGGAGATGTGAGTGACAGCTTCCTATTGATTCAGTCTCCCTAAATGCTGAAGCTTGGCTCACTCATAACGTCATCATCTACCCACCAGATCCTTTGAGCTGTCAGAGTGAAGAGAAATAAGTTAATGTGCTTAACAAGTGATTCAGGGTCATTAAATGTTCATGGAATTACTTAAGACTGAAAGGCACAGCTTTGAAAGCTGCTTTGCCTCATGTCCTGTGAAGATGATTTGGAATCAAGGAAGTAAAGGCAGATTTTTACTTTTGTACAGTTGAGGTCAAAGTTTACATACACCTGGTAGAATCTGCAAAATGTTAATTTTACCAAAATAAGAGGGATCATACAAAATGCATGTTATTTTTTTATTTAGTACTGACCTGAATAAGATATTTCACATAACAAGTAATTTACATATAGTCCACAAGAGAAAAATAATAGTTGAATTTTGACCCGTTTATTTCAGTGAGAAAATAAGTCGAAAAATCTCAATTTCAACATTTTGAACAATAGGGCACTACAATGTTTTTTTGGGGGGTTTTTTTCCAGAAATTCTTGTTTTAATTTTTCTGATAATCAAATACAGGCATCAAACATTTATTTATTTTTAATTAAATGAAAATTAAACCCTTATATTTGCTGCCAAACAAACAAAGATTTTTTCTCTCTTATTTCAGTTATTATTATAATTTCTGCTTTTAATTTTTTTATTTAAATTTGTCCGCGTTTCAGCGGAGGAGAAATTGTAGACGCATTTCCACGTAACGTTAGAGACAGAAATGACAAATCGTTGTGTAAATAAGATGAATAACATAAGGCTATTTTGTTTGTTTAATAAAAGAACAAGGTATAGACCTGTTCTATAGGAAATTATGTCTGTTGTGATCTGGCGCTATATAGAAAATAAAGTTTACTTGTCCTTCAAGGTGGGCGGGGGCTGCCGTTGGCAGGGGAAACACTGCACTTGATTCTTGTGTTTTTTTTTTTTTTGTTTAGTGATAGATGTTCATGAGTCCCGTGTTTGTTCTGAACAGTTAAACTGCCCGCTGTTCTTCAGAAAAATCCTTCACATCCCACAAATTCTTCGGTTTTTCAGCATTTCTGTGTATTTGAACCCTTTCCTTCAATGACTGTATGATTTTGTGATGCATCTTTTCACACTGAGGACAACTGAGGGACTCATATGCAATTATTACAAAAGGTTCAAACACTCACTGACACTCCAGAAGGAAACACAATGCATCAGGGTAAATGTAACTTATTTTGTCTTCTAGAAAACATGCAAGAATCTTCTGTAGCTTCTGAAGGGCAGTACTAAATGAAAAAACATGATATTTAGGCCAAATAAGAAAAAATGAACACATCTTCATTTTGTTCAAAAGTTTACACCCCCGTCTCCAAATGCATTGTTTTTCCTTCTGGAGTATCAATGAGCGTTTAAACCTTCTGTAATAGTTGCATATGAGTCCCTCAGTTGTCCTCAGTGTGAAAAGATGGATCTCAAAATCATACAGTCATTGCTGAAAAGGGTTCAAATACACAAAAATGCAGAAAAACCAAAGAATTTGTGAGTCATGGAGGATTTTTCTGAAGAACAGCCGACAGTTTAACTGTTCAGGACAAACAAGGGACTCATGGACAACTAAACAAAAAAAAAAAAAAAAAACAGCTGTGGATCATTCAGGTTAAAACACGGTATTAAGAATCAAGGGGATGTAAACTTTTGAACGGGGTCAGTTTTATAAATTCTACTATTATTTTCTCTTGTGGACCATATGTAAACATATTTTATGTGAACTATATTTTTCAGCTCAGTACTAAATAAAAAAAAAAAACAAAAAAAAAAACATGCATTTTGTATTATCCCTCTTATTTTGGTAAAATTAACATTTTGCAGATTCTGCAAGGTGTATGTAAACTTTTGACCTCAACTGTATATGAGGATGGGTGGGGAAGTTCAAGTTTGGGATAGCATATATCCCAATTTTGAATAGCATATAGACAAAATGCTGAAACAGAGTTTCATGACTAATGAGAGGCATGCATATATTTGTTCCCTACAATTTAAAATTTACTTTACCATTATGTTTAAGCCATATCTTTTACACACCGCAAAATATGCACAGACTTTTTTGAGTGCTATCCCACTTGAAATCCACAAATCCATAATTCCTCATTTTGAAATACATGTCACGAATGAAGACCGCAGTCGCCAATAAGGGGTCGGGCTGAGAGCAGGCAGGTCATGTGACCGACTCCCTGAGTGGAGAGTGCTGTCAGCCAGAGCATGTGCTTACATAACGAGTTATGAGATGTGAGCCAAGTCAAAATGATTAGAGAGCATCAAAGAGACAACAGACAGCTCTGACTAATGCACATTCAAAGTGACAGAACTGTTCTACTAGCAAAAATGTTTTACAACTAGAATTTGACATCTTCTGAAGAAATTGTAAGTTTTGGGAGGATGTTAGGCAGTTGACTTCTACTGACAGGAAGAAAGCACATGTGCACAACGTTTAAGCATCCACACATTCTGAGAAGCACACATACATACACCTTGGTTTCTCGACCTCCTGTCCCACTTAACCTTTGTGCTGATTGCTGTGTTTTCTTTAAATGTCATGGTGGGCCCTCTATGTTAACCGGAGCTCTTTTCTGAGTGAGAGGACCGTTTTAGTGGAGCTTTCAGACACACCTCAATAATTGAAGCCGTATCATTGTTGGTACCTCCATTTCGCCTGGCCAAGTCGAGCAAAAGAATGTTTTATTCACACGGGAGCTGCTTGTTTGTGCGCAAAGCAGGATGCTTATGCCGACTGTGCCACAGCAGTTAGGATTTCTGTAGCTGTAGCCGCTGTTTGGCATCTCCCTCTTTCGCCCTTTGTGTTCCTGTCCATGTTGGTCAGGATTTTCCCCTTATGAAGTCAAGAAGGTTTAATTCAGTTAGGCTTGGCATCAGACCGGTTTACTGTGCCATTTGAGAATTTGAGATCTCTGCAATATGAGGTAAAAATGTGCTTTTCTTTAATGATAAAGATAAGAGATGCACCAAAATAATAATAGCAATTTAGCTATAAAGAAATATAATCAAAATTAATTTAGTTATAAAAAAAATAATTTAGTAATAAAGAAATACCAATGTTTTTTTGTTCTTAGAATTAATACTTTTATTAAGCAAGAATACATTAAAATTTATTAAAATGACAGTAAAAAGGTTTATAATGTTACAAAAGATTTCCATTTCAATTAAATTTCTTTTGAACTAAAGATTAAATACAATTCAATCCTAAAGGAAAACGTATCATGGTTTCCTCAGAAATATTACATAGCACAGCTGCTTTGTTAAAAAAATATGTACATTTCTGAGCACCAAATCAGCATATTAGGTTTTGCCATTACAGTAATGAATCACATTTTTAAAAATGTACAATTATTATTTTTAAAAAATGTTATACTGTTTTCACTGTATTTTGACCATTTTACTACATTTTTGATCATATAAATGCAGCCTTGGTAAGCAAAAGAAAAAAAAAAAAAAAAAAAAACTTATACTGACCTCTAACTTTTGAGTGGTAAATTATATAATGTATACTTTACAATAATTGATGCAGTGTGTCCTAATTTTTTTTTTTTTTCAGATTCTGTTTCAACCAAGAATTTTCTTCTTGGTGCATTGCTAGAAACACTGTACTAGGAAAGGAGGACAGTGCAAGGGAACAACTCCTCCCCCATCTCTAATTCTCCTTCTCTCTCCCTCTCTGTCGTTGTTAATAAGCAACGGAGTCAAGAATGTGGAAGAGGGGTTGCGTAAGTGGAACAGAGAGAGGGAAAGACTTTTTCCTCTCTCTCAATTTAGGAATCCACTTTAGATCAAATTAGACTCTGATTCTCGCCACATTACCACATCACCTCCCTTTCACGCCCCTGACAGGAGGAGGGCCGCTCCTCTCTCCAGCACTCCCACCTGTCTCATTCAATCATCCTCAAAGACGACGACTTCCCCTGCCCTTGTATCTTCTCCTCCTACTCTCTAATGCACTAAATGTCGGATTACAGAGGCGTCATTAAAGATACTATGGGGATGTGGATCGAATTTTCCTCTGCTGTCCTCACTCTCACACTTCCACATATTTCCACCCGTGGCTGTATGAGGAGTGGGCTTATGATCCAAATGCTTGATGTCAAACTAAGTTTTGTCACTGATGCCAATCCCAACTGGGAGTCTAAAACTAGTTATTTTCCTAATTGAGCATTGAGATTGCTGCAAACACGTGAAGAACTTACCAACACATCCAGTTTGTCATGTCCGGCTGTATCAGAAAATGGATGAAAGCATCACGTAATGATTTTATTCGCGTGAGTGATACGAAAAACACCCCATGAGTAATCTAAAACGATAATACAATGAGAACATTCAATTCGTGTTTGGTGTGCACAAACTATTAGACTGGGACATAAACACATATATAGATGCTACAATTGCTTACCATTTAAATTGTAGAAACACACTTTTATAAATTAATGTTACATTTAATGACTAATATGCATAATGCATAATGAAATATTCTTTTAAATATCAGAAAAATATTTTGGAATATCCTGCAGCTGGTTAAATAAATAAATAAATAAATAAATAAAATACAACTAATTTTTAAAAAGGGCTTAAAGTAATGTAATTACAATATAAATCTAAGATGCTATTTAACAGTAATGATACAAACAAAAATATACAACAATCGTATTTTAAAAACCATTATGATACACATAAAACAAACATTGTCGTATTTTGCAATAGAATCACTTAACAACCGTGTCTGGTCAAAGTTACACTTGCATTGAAAAGTTTGGGATCTGTATGTTGTTGTTGTTGTTTTTTTCCTTTTTAAGTAAAGAATTTTCTAATGCTCACCAAGACTGCCTTTATTTGATCAAAATTATTAAAAAAAAATAATAAAATAACATTTATTCACCAAGGATGCATTAAACTGATCAAAAGTAACAGTAAAAACTTTCATAATGTTACAAAATATTTCCATTTCAAACAAATGCTGTTTTTTTCTTTTCATTCAAAGAATCCTGACAAAGTCTTATATTGAGAAACACATTTTCAACAACAAGGTGCGTTTCCCGGGGTTTGTACAGATGAAACAGATGAAAATGAAATTCCAGGACTTTCAAGGAGTTTTCCAGCACTATTTTTTGATTTTTAAGGACTTCAATCAGAGATCTCACTTATCGAACAAGGTCTTCCACTAAAAAAAAAAAAAGAAACTCTATTAATGGTTTAATGTTTTCTAATGTTCATTCACAACATTCAAGAAATTGCCCCGAAATCCTGATCTGAAACAAATGATTCGCAAACCCGCACTGAAGCCCAGATCTGAATCAAATGACTCCACGCTCGGAAGTTCCGATCTTAAGCAAAAGATTCATGAACCTGCTCCGAAGTTTCAATCTAAAGCAAAAGAATTGCGATCCACAAACATCATTTAGTTCAGCAATCTAAATCAAATTATTTGCGATACATGATTTCACGTACTGATCTGAAACAAATAATTCGCAATACACGATCCAATTGGAGTGCTTCGAAATGGTGAATCATTTTGCGACGGAATGTTTAGTTTAACTAATTCAGAGTTTTGAAAAGCTCCGTTTCACCCATCAACACATACTTTTTAAAATCATTACAAGCTGAAATTCGTAAACTCAAATTTGATTATTATTTTTTTTTTTTTAATTTTAATTTGATCTGGTTTTTGCCAGTAAATCACTTGAAATGAATGATCGAAGTCATGAGTTTGAATCAATCGGAGTGGTTCCAGCATAAATGGCTCAATTGATTTGGTTTATCTGTTCTTTTTTTTTTTTGCATCTTCAGCCATGTTTACACGACACTGTCAGTACTACTACTTGTTTAGCTCAAAAAGGTGTGATGTTTTTTGAACTGCGTAAATTTTGCGTGAAAAGATGTGTGCCATGACAAAATTAAGCAGATACATAGATACATTGTCTTTCAATAATTCAGCCTTTTTTTAAATACCTCTTCAGGAATTTTGCTATTTTCAAGGGTGTTCCAGGCCTTAAATTTCAAGAAGTCAAATTCAAGTGTTTCTTGGAGGTTAGAGTACATTAAAGATTGATCACATGACTTTTAGGTACGCCAAGTGAGCTGTAAATGTGAAAGAATTGTTTTCATTGTAGTTTTGCGAAATATTCCTTTACAAATTGCATCAAAAATCTGAAAAAACGTTTTTGCGATATATGAGCATTTTTGCGAAATTTATGCATTTCTATTGAGGATATTTTCAATTCGCAATTTCAGTTTTATGCAATTTGAAGGGTAATGGAAATGCAGCTAATGATAAGAAGAAATGTTTCTTGAGCAGCAAATGAGCATATTAGAATGATTTTTGAAGGATCAAGTGACCAAAAAAAAAAAAAAACTTATGTAATGGCTGCTGAAAATTCAGTTTTGCCATAACAGGAAGAAATTACATTTTAAAATATATTAAAATAGACAGTTCTTTTGCAATATTTCACAATTTTATTGTTTTTACTGCATCTAATTAATGCAGCCTTGATGAGCATAAGAGACCTCATTCTAAAACATTGTAAAATCTTACTAACCCCAAAAGTTTGAAAACGTAAAGCGTGTGTTGCGTATGTGAAAAAGAAATAAGAGAACAAAGAGAACAAGACCAAACCAAACTCTTTCAAATTAAGACTCAAATCACATCCATCCAACCTCTCTCATCATATCATATCACATCATCAGCCCAAACTCTTCAACTCTCCCCACCCCCTCCGTCTTTCCATTATTACTATAGACATTGATCTCCATCCTATTGATGAATGAAGGCAAGTCAAAGGTGTGTGTGAGAGAGAAAGATAGAGAGAGACGGAAAGGTCTGGGGTCGGGAGAGAACTGAGCCCGACCGGCCATCCATCAATACGGCACATCACGGAACCGCAGAAATCCATACTCTCGACAGCTGATCAATCAATAGGCAGCGCAACCGGGCGGCTTGTAAAAGAATACGGCCAGGCGAGTCGATAAGTTAGAATAACAGGTCTGTGCCTGTTAAACTGCGGAAAGATGGAGGGATGAATGGATGGCAGGAGGGACAGAAAGCTTGTTCTCACCGACGTGTGCTCAGTGGATAGATGACGGGGAAAATATATCACGTCTGCACTGCAGAATCCCTTTAAGCTCTGATCTGGGAACAGACTCTCTACTTACTGTAATATAACACAAAATAAAAACAATATAGGAATATACCAGAAAGTAACATCAAGCAACATCCTATTAAAGTTTCAATCCAACGTCTTGTAATTGATGCCGTTTATCTTTCGTTCCTTCCGTCTGAATTCAAGGCTTCCCGTTATCGTTTGTACAACTGTCAGATCTCATCGCTCAGCTGTCTCGCATTGTCTCGATTCATTTATTCCATGATTGTTTATTTACTTATCTGTGAGGTAGATAATTTGAGCATATTAATCCACAAATGCCTTGTTTTAAAAAAAGGAGGCGAAAAAAAAATCCCACTAATTATGCAAATCAGGTGCAGAATGGCTCCCATCAGCTTGTTTGGATTTAATTAGATGGTCCTTATTGCTTCTTTCCACAGGCCTGTTGATCTAGCCACGGTCCCTGCGTTTATAGTGAGGCCGTTAAAAAGACAAGTCTTATTCTGGATTGTGGCATCTGTGCACTGTGTGTTTTCTTATAAAAATGGAAGAACAGACGGAATCACCATGGAGTAAATCACACCTCCGCATGACTAAAATCCTCCTTGTGCATGACTAAACTTTTGTCAGTTTAGTCATACACAACCTATCAAAAATGTCCAAAATATGAAGCCAAATTATCAAATAACAATGTTGTTACTCACATGTGGCTAAAACACATTTGGGATTCTTCCAGTAAAACAGCACAAGAGTTAATTTAGAGCCCTAGTATTTCCAAAATGATGACGGAATCCAGTCATAAAAATGGAACTTACTGTATAACGCGGAATATCATGGAATTTGCCAAATTTTGGGTGAATAAATCAAAAGTAGGCCAATACACTTAAATCAAAATGTGATATGGACTAGTGTCTCTTAATAATAAGCCGCAAAAATACTATTTAAATATGAATCCTGCATATTCTGCATGTCTCTGTGTAAATGAATGGCGCAGACGCAGGGCTTCGTTTACTACACGCATACCGAAGCACTAGCAGCGACACTACCAGCGTATTCAGCCTCTGCCCCCTCAATATACGAGTAGATGAACACACTAACATACGAACACACAGATCTCTAGAACTGCTCTGAGAGTCACTTTCATGAGCATTTTACCATTTCTTTTGAGAAAACTATCGTCAATCATATACAAACAGAAACTTAAAGGTCTTCTCAGCAACCGTCAAAATAAAAGTCTGGTTTAACTTCAAGAAACTGTGACAGAAATATATTACTTAGTGTAATGATAGTACGACTACTAACAACAAAATCATTCTTAGAAAATATATATTTACTAGAAAAGTTATTTACCAGGATTTATTTACCAGAACAATGTAAATATACAATACAGTATTTCTGAAAAATTTCTGAAAGTATATATATATATATATATATATATATATAAATCAATCAATTGAATATTAAAATGTAATGAATCCAGAAAAATGTAATGGAAAACACAGAATATGGTAAAAAATAAATAAATAAAAAATGCCTAGTTCTTTCATGAAACTCTAGATGGCGCAGGCTGATGGGTGTTAACGTAACTGATTGGTTCTTGTCACGTATGCAGCCAGTGAGTTTGCACCTTTACCTTTAAATGGCTGGTTGGCATTCACTTGAGCTTTTCGCAGCACGGTTTCAGAGTTCCTCTGAAACCCTCCACCTTCCCCAGCTCCACCTGTATAGATCTGCTATGAGTTATTTTTTATGCTATTTGTGCAGCAGCAGTATGTCTTAAATACTCACAGCACCGTATTGCCATATGCTTTGGCAGTAGCAAGTTCCTGTACTTGCTTGCAGCAGCAGCAGCAGCAGCAATAATCTACAACTACAGCAATAGCCAACAGCAGCAGCAATTCAACAGCAGCGTAGCAGATCTATTCTGCCAAGACCAAACACATTAACATTGTCATATCCATTACCATGCTAAAATCTTCCGAGAGTTGT
Organism: Cirrhinus mrigala; assembly: GCA_036247105.1. Classification (NCBI taxonomy): domain Eukaryota; kingdom Metazoa; phylum Chordata; class Actinopteri; order Cypriniformes; family Cyprinidae; genus Cirrhinus; species Cirrhinus mrigala. The sequence goes on along the minus strand of CM070025.1, from coordinate 22,390,879 downwards.
CATGGAAGAACTACATTTGAGGGGGGAAAAAAATTATTTCATAGGGCCTTAAAAATGTAATCTTTGGTCAGCTTTTAATAAATTGCAGTTAAACTGTGTAAGTTTTATAAGAGTCTAGAAAAATTAAAACAGAAAAAGATGGAATCCAGACAAATCAAAAAAGAAAAAACAGAATTTGGGAAAAAATAATCAAACGGATTTCACATTGTCTAGGTGTAGAGTGGAATATCTGCTGAATACTGCATAGTTTTTCCAAAATTACCATGTAAAAGAGTACAAGTTATGATACAATAGCCATTCAAAAGCAAATGTTACATTATCGTCGCATTGCGATCAAATAACTTGCATAATAACCAGTGTTGCCAAGTCTGCGGTTTTCCTGCGGAATTGGGGTACTTTTACACTTATGTCGCAGATAGTTTTTTTTTTTTTTAAATAGTCCGCGGGTCATAGCGACCCCAATAACGTAATTTTTAGGCCCTGAAATGCAAATTTATCAGGAGAACTCCGACAAACAATGTGTATTTTATCCCCCGAAATGCAATTGTTAATGGGGGACCCCCCTGAAAAGCAATTGGGCGGGTTTTGGTGTGAAAACCTGGCAACCCCAGTAATAACTATGCATATAGCAAGTAGTACGTTCGTATGCTATTTGAAAAATACAGGTACTGTAGCCATTGCTCAGGAAGTTTTAAAAGGTGTTTGTATAAAAATATGCATACTTCTCTAGTACGTAGTAGGTGGAAAACGCATGGCATGATTTTTAAGTGTGCATCCAATCACGGTTCACATTGGTAGGTAATATGACACTGACAACTTGACCAATGTAGTACATCTGAATTTCATTTATACTACACACATTCATACTACATAGAACATACTTTTTCACAAAGTAAGCACTTATCCAAAAGAAGTGTGCAATTTGGATGCAGCCTTTATAAAACTCAGCAAGTGCTGATGAATCTTCATGCTAATCAAATCCATTTAACTATTTAACCAAAGCTTCCCCTCAAAATGCCTGTTTGATTTTTTAGCCTCTATCAGGTCAAAGTTCATTGACTTTCCCAGATGTGTTGTATTGACCTTTGCCTTTGGCAAGGAAAAGGTCATCGTTGGAAGACCTTGCATCAATTTCAAGCTCATCGAAGCAAGTGCTTCCAATCAAAACCACCTGAGGAAAACCACACATATGGAATGTACAAACGTGGGCAGATCATTGCAAAAGAGTCGACTGTGGTTCATCACTAGATCGAATGAAGGAGCTTTTGGAGCAGTATTGTTCCATTTTTCCTGTGGTGCTGAAATGATCTGCCAAACTTGTTTAACTTGAAATAAACATTAATCAATGATGGCATAGGAAATATGATCCAAGATACCCTTTCAATGCTCAACGCTGTTAAAAGACTAGGCTTCTGATGAGTAATTTAGCCATGGAGAGGGTCAAACGGCATTTCCATCTTGTTATTTAGCGCGGAGGAAGGGAAAAATTGCACACATTTAAATTTCGGGTTGTAAGGAAAGAGGAAGGCGAAACCATTTAGGAGGCTGAAATGAAAAATGTGACAGGCATCACATAAAGTGAAAAGGAAAAGGTCCTAACCCCGGTTCCTGTGGCACCCCAATATCTACCAGCCCACACATCCTCTGAAGAGGCCCATCCACTAATGGACAGATCTCAGGGAGTTTAATCAAAGCACAGGGAGAGGGTCTCTCTCTCCATTTCTCTACTGCCAATCATTTAGAAGCCCTGAAGCCCAACAGCCTCCTTACGACTGGAACCCTATGAACACATAGCTGAATAAAGAGAATGAAAGTCAAGGAGAGAGGGCAGGATGACATGAAGTACAGGTGATACCGCAGACTGGCGAGAGAGAATAAAGAGGACAAAGAGAAAAATTATATAACTACATAAACTAAGCCAAGCGTAAGGTGGACACTGCACCTACCTTCCCTGTTGACAGTTTTTCCTTGAAGGATAAAAGCACACCGTTTTCTAGAAACTCAAAACTACACAGCAATCTGTACAAAACACTAACATTCCAACACTTCAGTCCAAAATGTTTTTTCTTCTATCAAAACTGAACTAATTAATACATGTCCAAAACAAAAATCAATAGTGCAAATTCTCTAACAGCTAATACTCTTTAATTAAAGCACATGAAAATAAGAGTAATAGGTTGTTGGACAAATAATCAATTAGTCATCTTTTATTTATCGTTATATTCTGACTTAAGAGTGAACAATTTTGCTACTCCATGTTCACTACCAGTCAAAAGTTTTTGAACAGTCTCTTCTCCTCACCAAGCCTGCATTTATTTGATCCAAAGTACAGCAAAGACAGTAATTTTATTATTTTATTATTTAAAACAACCATTTTCTATTTGAACATATTTTAAAATGAATTTATTCCTATGATTTCAAAGCTGAATTTGTGTCAACATTACTATAGTCACTTCTAACATTCTGGTCTGTTGCTGAAAAAAAAAAACATGTATTATTATTATTATTATTATTATTATTATTATTGAAAACATGTGAGCAGAATTTTTATCATCACTTTTGATCAATTTAAAGTATCCTTGCTAAATAAAAGTATGAATTTCTATATTTGTTCCCCAAAATATATATACGGACTCTAAGCTTTTGAATGGTATAGTATATAAGGTTACAAAAGTTTTTTTTATTTCAGATAAATGTTGATAAATGTCAGATAAATGTTGATCTTTTGATCTTTTTTGAAAAAAAAACAAACAACATTAAAAATTTCACTGTTTAAAAACTTTTGACTGGTAGTGTATGATACAATACATCAAAACACTGACAAAATTGACTCTTAGTAGATTTACTGTCGTCAATATGTACTGCCAAAAACATTTCACTAGGAAATACACTTATCAAGTAATTCCATGGCTATGATAATTTTTGATAACTATATTACGATATGTTATTGTTTTTGTTACTAAAACTGAAGCTACTAAAAAATTATTTTCGTTAATTGAAATAAATCTGAAATAAACACAAATATTAGATGAAAATTAAAAATGTTTCCATCGCATCTAACTGAAACTGAAAGCTAAAGTTGAAGTACAATTAATTCTAAAACTGAAATCAAATAAATTCAATTCAATTCAATTCAATTCAATTAATGACAAAAACTAAAATGAAAACTGAAAATCTAAAAATAAGCTTTTTAATAATAATTATAAATATTAAGAAATACTATAATAGTATATAAAAAAATATTAAAATATCACTGTATTTACCATTATCGAGCAAACCTGTGCTTCATGTAGAATCACAGAATGTAAAAATATTAAAATGAAAAAAAAAATATATATATATATATTAAAAAAAAAAGTGTTCGGAATGCGAGAACTTTGGAGAACTGAAGTAATGATTTGGGATTTTGGGCCAAAAGAATCATATTTTGTGTGTTAGCAATCAAGAAAAACATCATGTTAAATTTGTTAGTGCGAGTGGGTGTATGCGTGTAAAAAAAAAAAAATAAAAAAAAAAAAAAGGAAATTCTGCTGAACTGCTGTCCAAGAGTCTTGGTTCATATCACATCGAAAAAGAAAGATACAGACTGTGAGTGAAAAAAAAGATAGGCTCATCTACATTCACCCCTGAATGGACAGATTGAAATTTAAGGTTTGTAGTGCCTCTATAATACAAAAAAAAGAAGGAAAAGGGAAAAACACTAGGCAATTTTCAGAAGACACCATAAATGCAAACACGCACGTAAACACACACTCACAGCGGTGATTGAATGCAAATTAAAATGCAAATTCTGCACTGCTAGTTTTCAAGCAGCCCGGCCTGCAGATGGGAAGCATTTGAACACGACAGCTCAGACAAGTTTGGAATGTCAAAAAGTGCCGTCGCACTAAGCAGAGTCTTCACACGTGTGTCTCCAGACCTAAACCAGGAGGACGTCCACTCGGCCAAGTCTGCTACTGCTCAATCGCTCCATAAAAAATAAAACAAACTGGCGATTTCAATTCTCCAGTCTCTCACACATATAGCCTAACCAAGATGGAATAAAACTTTCTGACTTGAGAAATCACTAGAAATGGGATGGATCAACTTGGGACATGCTAATGTAACAGACTCTGGTGCTGGGTTAGCAATACTGATAGACTGATAGCTTGAATATATACACACACACAGTCTTGGACTCTCGAGGCAAGAAAGGAGGCAGGTAGTGTTTTAAATCGCTGCCTTTTGTGACTGCTGCACTATTTAACAGTATTCTCAACTCTAAGCTTGCACAACCCACAGAACAGCCCTGAATTTTTCATCACGTCTGCACTCTCCCGGGCAGGACCAGCTAACAGAGCGACGTGTGCATGTACGATCAGAATACTGTGTAAATGAAGCTAAAAGCACATTTCAAGGCATATGCACACACTATAAGCACATCACTAAGTGTGGTGTTACATAATAACACTGCAATTTCCGAAGAACATGCAAGTCATGTCTAAGCAAGAGTCGCCACTAGTGTGTTGTTGAAAAGGCATCAAGCTGCTTAGGTGTTTGCAGTGGTTTACAGCACAGCGAATCAGTTGATCTGGGTGGTTACAAGTCCATAGATAAGCTGTTTAGTTGCTGCTAGTAAGTTAAAAATCAAACTAGTACTTTTCCAGCTGTAAGACACAAGGCATTATTCATGCCAGTGCAGGATATGTTATATGCCAAAATGTAATCAGGGCTCTACAGTGCATTTGCTACTGCGTGCGACTATGAAAAAATATTTAGGAGCACCAGTCCGACTGACCCGATCAGCATACGTGTTTCCGCTGAAGGGAGTTTCAGAGGTTTCTATGCATTTTTGCAATGTTGAGTAATGCATCACAGACATATCTGACGAATCCTTTCATAAAGTGTAGAGAGAGTGTAAATAAGAGATTCACTGTGCAGTGAAGAGAGCTTTGTTGATTATAATAGAACTTTGTGAGATCGCAATGAACTAAGATGAGTGATAGCTTTTAATGATTTTTAAATAAGTTTGTAAATGAAATATTGATTTAACACAACAGTTAAATAAACAAGAAGTTAATATTAGTGACTTACACTGACTGACTATAACACTGTTGCCTGATTTTGCTCTATTTTGTCGTCAAAAATAGTTTGAAATAAAGTCACAACTGAGCCGCTGCGCATCTCCATTCAAACACAGCGGTGTTTCGTTTATGAATGAACAGGCATTTTTAAACAAATCTAGTGAGTCAGTGATTCAATTTCCCTTTTATAATGAGAGTCACTTGCTTTAATCCTGAATGACTCAGCTGTTTGAACGAATCAAATGAATGAATGATTCACTAATTAAATCAGTGACTTGCCACCACCTACTGGCAGTTTTAGTTTCATTTTTAAAGTATCTTTTCAGTTATTTAATTCAGAGGTCCCCAACCACCGGGTCGCGAGCCACTACCGGGCCGTGGAAGAATTTCTACTGGGTTGCGAGATCGTTCTGGGGAAATTTGTATAGATATGATGCTCTCTGTTATTTATTGTGGGTAATTAATTGTTTTAATTATTCTGTACTTTTGTTGTATGCGATTGATATGGAGTAACAATTTGACTTCATGTTAAATTAGTAATTAAAAGATTGCTCTGATCTGTCATATATAGCCTATTAGGGCTTAAACGGATCGCAGTTGATTCGTGATACGAACAGACCAGATCCAGACCCCACCGTTCGACATGTGATTTGCAGATTAATATGCCAACTTAGACGTTCAAGCTATTTAAAACCACAAGAAGAAGAAACAAAACAGAACTCAATTCATTACTTACACGCTGTTCTTGCACACACCCGAAGCACAGAGACGCGTTTCAGACAACGCAGCATACCGAGTTGATTCTTCTTTCACGTCTCCCTGCGTTTAAGATACATAGCTACGCTTGGGGGTTACGTCGCAATACTGGAAATATTTCTGTTTTAAACCACGAAGGTGAGCCAATGGATATCACACAAGCAACGTGCAAACTTTCCGTGGAGTTTCCGTGGTCCGTGGAGTAAAAAAAGGTTGGAGACCACTGATTTAAAAATCACTTAATATTTCTATGTTCATTTTATATTTGAAACATTAATCTTAACATGAATTTATGAATTTGGTTTCACGCATGCCTCTGCACCTCTGAGCCTCATTAAACATATGAAAATACACCTACAAGCCACTTTTGTGTTCTTCTGTGCCACCTATGTAGTACAAATTAATTTTGTTAATACTGATTTCATTTGATTGGTAACTTATTCTCATTCTACTTGTTCTTATTCTGTTGTTTTAATTAGAAATTTTAAAAAGCTTATAAAAAATAATTTATTAAAAAATTAGACATAAAAGAGGACACTTTTAATAAAGTTAGAAAAATGCCATTACAAAGGTAAAAACAAAATTACCCTTTAACTCACTTTAAGGAGTCAAATATCACCTCATAATGAAAAGGCAAATTTTTGATTTGAATTTTTGATTATTGATTAGAAGGTGCTCCTAAATTTAAGTTAAGAAAGAGTAAGCGTCGAGCCCTGGTAATACTTAGTTCTAGAGGAAAATGTTCAACCTTAAAAATGATGCTTGCTTTAACAAATATCACTAATTATTCTCAACACATTTTCTTAGCACAGGGATTCACTGCAGGGATTTCTGAGTAATGCAACAGCATGCTGTTGTTGTAATAATATACATCTGCTATGCTTGTATTTGCTTTGTTGTTTATAAGGTGCAATGGCATTTGATATGCTTTGTTTTAGTTGTATTGGAGGATTTGGAGGGCTCGGCTCTGAAGTATTTGTTGAACTTTGATTCAGCACTAGAAATGTGATCTGACTTTGATTCAACAGAATGATGAAATGACTCTCAAATATGAGCTGCAAACCGAGACGCTCTATTCTGGCAGGTGTAAAAGACACCTACTCAAAACTTCTCAACTGCGCAAAAACTGACCTAATACAAACTATGCCCATCAATAAGTCCCACCATCTCTCTACTGAAGAATTCACTGTGCTTTTATGTGCACTGCCTTCAGGTTGGCATTTGGTGACATTGATTTGCACCTTTGCTACCTGTGAGGAAATATATACACACACTAGAGTTCAACAGTTTGAGGTCAGTAAGAATTTTTTTTTTTAGAAATTAATATTTGTATTGAGCACAAGAGGTTACAACTGATCAAAAGTGGCAGTGAAAACTTGTACAATATTTCTATTTCAAATAAATGATGAATAATAATAAGCTGAAGGGATAGTCCACCCAAAAAATAAAGATTCTGTCATTAACTACTCACCCTCATGTCGTTCTAAACCCATCAGACCCATTCATCTTCAGAACGCAATTTAAGATATTTTTGATAAAATCCGAGAGCTTTCTGACCCTGCATAGGCAGCAACGCAACTGACATGTTCAAGGCCCAGAAAGGTAGTAAGGACATCATTAAAATAGTCCATGTGACACCATAATTTAATAAAGCTGCAAGAATACTTTTTTTGCACAAAGAAAACAAAAATAACGACTTATCAATTTCTTCTCTTCCATGTCAGTCTTAGACTGAGAGAATGACTTGCAATTTTTTTTTTTTTTTTTTTTTTACCCAGCCTTACTTATTTTAACCAGAATATACAGATGATAACCTAAGAGAGATGGATGTTTTACATACTGGAGCATTCGTGCTTTCATTCAGTTTGAATATGGCACAACAAGATGTCATACTGGAACGTCAGTGGTTCTCAAAGTCAAACTTTATTAAACAACCTTGTAGGTAAAGACTTTGGTTTAGCTGAGTCATACTTGAGAGAGAGACACTGAAAGAGTTCTGTGGTAATGAATGGACAGCAACCGTATGAGTGGTGGCATCAACCATCCATACAAAGACACAAGGCCACCACAACATCAGTCATTCACTGACGTCCACACAACACACACTGGATGGACATGGGCACAAAAACAAAGAGCCAAACACACACACACACATTCCCTGCCAGGTGAATCCTATTTCTTCTCATTTAGATTGTGTCTGCTAAATTGTCCTTGAGCTGACCTTCAAGGAGTGCTAAAGTAATCTACAATTACCTCAGAGACAAGGAGAAATAAAGGGTGACGCTGTCACACACACACATACACATACACACAGCCATTAACTTGAGTGTGTGTGTGTGTGGACAGGCTCGCAGAGTGGATAGAGAGGAGGAACTGGCACTTCCTGAGAGCCTCCCCATCTGGCCCTGAGAGAGAGGACCACACCACCTCGCCAACTGACCATCTGACCACACATTACATCACCATACACTACACACACACACTTAAAGAGATAGTTCCCTGAAAAATGAACAATTTTCATCATTTACTCACAGCCTGTGTGACTTTTTCTGTGTTATAAATGATTTAGTAGGATGTCAAAGCTGCTATTTTCTAAATAATGAGAACGGATGAGGACCAGGGATATTGCATCCCTATACAAGAAAAACTGCAGCTTTGACATTCTACTAAATATACTCATTTGTATATACTCATTAAGTCCATTTTTGGATCTATCTTTTTACAACTCCTTCAGTGAAGAAATGTTACACCCAAATAAGTACTGCAATTAATTATTTTGATAACCTGTCATTAACTTGTTTAATTAATCAAACAGCCGCATTTTCATTTTTATTACTATTACTATTATTATGCAAATCAAAAGTCTGGGGTTAGGAGGGTTTCTTTTTCTTTTTTTAAAATAAAAGAATACCTCTATTCAGCAAAGACACATTAAATCAATCAAAAGTGATACAAAATGATACACTATATTGTCAAAGACTTCTATTTAAAATAAATATTGTTCTGTTGACCTACATACCTTTATTGATCCAAAATACATCACTATTTCCACAAAAAATATTAAGCAGGACAAGCGTTTACAACATTAATAATAGCAAGAAGTGTTTTTTAAGCAGCAAATCAACATATTAGAATGATTTCTGAAAGATCATGTGACACTGAAGACTAGAGTAAAGGCTGCTGAAAATTCAGATTTGCCACGACAGGAAAAATAGATTTTAAAACATATTAAAACAGTAAACAGTTATTTTGAATTGTAATACTATTTTAAAAAATAATGTATTTTTACTGCTCAAGTTAACACAACCTTGGTGAGCATAAGAGACTTTTCTTTACAGACTCTTAAACTTTTGAATGTTAGTAGATATAATGCACACATTACATCTTATTTAAAACTGTAATGTGCAAGGAAAAAGGAAACAAAAATTCAAAAGCAATTTCAATGTCACAATGTCAGTGATTACAATGTCAAACACCATTGTTTCATATTACACGACCAGTCATAACGAGAAAAAGCAGCAGAACAACAAAAAGTAAATGCATGGTATGCTTTACATTTTTTCAAATATAAACATTACAGATTAGTGCTATTTTAGTTTAATGACATTCATTGTCAACTATTTTCATTATCAAACTTTATCGATTAGTTGTTGCATCCAAACCTCCACAGTACATCAAGCAATAATAAACATTCTATCAGCAAACAGCTCAGAGCCCTGAGAAATCAGCTTCTTGAACAGAACGTAAAGCCTTCTAAACACTCTGAAAAAGCAATCACAGTGCACGTCTGAGCATGCACACGATCTTAACAAGAGTAAAAAAGCCGATAAATCAAGCTGTTATCTCTATAGCGTATCCATTCCAAGCGTGCCAGGATTTATATGCCTCTAGATGAAGCACCAGTTGTGATATTACAGAAACGTTCCACTACAAAAAAAAAAAAGTATCAGGTAATTTTTTTTTTTCTTTTTTTAAGCTAGACAATATGCACAATGTTACATCTGAGAACCTACATCTGAGCCTGGTTTAGGGTTAACCGTTTAGTGAAATGTTCACACACTCACTGCCTCTGAAAGCAGACCTCCCTTAGTTGTTTTGATTGCAATCAGAGCAAACGTAGAAATACACACAGACCCAAACACTTCACACACTGATTGCGGAGCTTGCGATTCAGCCATACAGATAGCCACAGCTCTGGCTCATTTGCCTGCGAGATTGCAGTCAACCCATTCAGGACAAAAACAATGACACAGGCGTATATTTTCACAGAAGCTCCCACAATCATCTATAAACAAAGTGTTAAAGAAAATAAATTGTCATTCCATTATTTTGAAGTCCTGCATTACCTTTCTTGATTGTTTATTTGTATGTTTATTTTGCTGAATTTGGCAAACTCCGAAAGAGCTGCATCAAGGCTGATCAAGTAAACATTATCTTATGTTTGAAATGTCATCTTCTCCTCCTGCAATTTTTGAAGCTATTTATCTCGTTTTTTTTAAGTTTTATTATAATAATTGGAATCTTATTTTTATGTTGGTTTTTTGAGACTTTTCATTAGATGGTAGGAAACAATGGACAAAAAAAAGATTAGACAACAAAACAAAATCAGATCAAAACATGAAAATACGAACCAAATTCTAATTCATTAGAGATAAGCTACAACAGTTAACTAGTTGACAAATCGCTCCGTAACTAACCAGTTGATTAGTTTTGGTGTTACTATTAACTAAAACGAAAATTATTGAAAATAACTTTCATTCATTAAAATTAGGCTGAAATAAAATATAGGGGTCGACCGAATATCGGCACTGATATTAAGCATTTTTATGGTTATCTGCACCAGCCATTCACAAAACTGATTTGCCGATAAACTAATTTAAAAGTATTTAAAGAAAGTTTTTGTCAGGGCCCTTCATATTCTTAATTTTGACATTAATTTTAAATTTTAAACCAGACATATATATAATCAATTCAAAATATCGGCTATTTCATCTACTTGATCTGTAATAATCAGTATCGCCATCGGCCCTGAAAAACAGATGTCGTTCAACCCCTATAAGTATTAAAAAACTAAAAAAAACTTAAAAATTAGACATGTTAATAGAAATATTTAACTAGAAATATTTAAATAAATAAAATTACATCAGCAAATAATACAATTACCAAAAAAATCCACCAAAAATTGGCTGAAACCAGAAAATATAAAAATAAAACCTAATTCAAAATATCATAAATCCTATAAATATAAATAATAGTATATAAATAATACTAAAATAAGTAGCTTTTAAGGAGTTTTTAACAGTGGTGCTTTAATTAGCATGCTCTTGCATTTTAAAAAATTAAAAATAATTCAACTTAATAATTCAAGCCTACCTCAGGACCCTTACAAGTTGTTCTTAAATGTATGTAGTTTTGCAGATCCCTTTCTCAAGTCTGCCAAATGAGAAACACAACTGCTAAACCCCTATGCCACGGCTCCAACCTCTGCAGCAGCATCTTCCATCAACTAACCCTATCAGTCCATCCCCTGGAACCCAGCACCAACCGTTTTCCAACCACTGGGAGCGAGAGCAATCGCAGAAGTCAGGCTTACTAAACCTGTGGCCCTGATCTCGGGCTCTGGGGAGACTGAGAAAAGCCTTCATGCCAGAGTGTACAATTTATGAATTTATTCATCAGCAGGAAACCACGCATTAAAAGGTCGGGCGATTTTCCAGGTCAGTGGTCAAAGCTGTGCGGTGAGGAAGGGAGAGAGAACATTGTTCCTATCTAGGCCCTGATAAAGGGGGCAGAGGGAGACGGAGAAGGCGAGCAGAAAGGCTCATATCCGGCATGTGCGAGGTTGTGGCGCTTAATGAGTTTGAAAGGTCAAATGCCTCTTCAAAAGATTAATGGGGTTTTGCACATCACCGGAGTGCTGCTTCACGGGCATCTGAGGGGGCCAAAGGGGCCAACAGTGCTGTCGCCAAGCCCATGTCACGCTGGCAAACCAGACAGTGAGAGGCAGACATATCTTACCCATGTGGGCTGCTCAGGAAAGAGTAAATTGCTATAAGTCTCTTAAGTGTCTATCAGGCATCACTCAACGAGCAGAGAGAAGATACTTAAAATCCACTTTACATATCAGGTGGTTCAAATATAAAACCCTTTAAGCTGAGCGACAGTTCAGCCTGTACTATGCTGTGAGGATGCTGAATGAAACATTAAAGTTTAAGTAGTTTCCCAGAAGGGATGTGGCACATGGCCTTTGTTATGAGCTTTGGGATGAAATCCACCACTGATGTATTGGCGGAGAGGTTTTCTGAACATTACATACGCATTAGGTCCAATAAAACAACCACATAAGCAATAATGAAACATTAACAAACTTAAAAAGATAAGCTAGCATCTTTTTAAACACTGTTAAAGTAAATCAAAGAATGTTTTATTTCAGACTACTGATACCCAGAACAATATCTGAATGTTCAGACTTGACAACTTACAGCATGCAACTGTTCATCTGTGGGAATGTCCAAATATTGGCTTTCAAGATGCCTTAAAGGAGAAGTCCACTTCCAGAACAACAATTTACAAATAATTTACTCACCCCCTTGTCATCCAAGATGTTCATGTCTTTCTGTCTTTAGTCATAAAGAAATTATGGTTTTTAAGGAAAGCATTTCAGTATTTTTCTCCATATAATGGACTTCAGTGGTGCCCCCGATTTTGAACTTCCAAAAAGCAGTTTAAATGCAGCTTCAAAGGGCTCTAAACGATCTGTCATTTTTTTTTAAAAAATAAAATTTGTATACATTAAGCACAAAAGCTTGTGTAACACTAGCTCTGGGATGCGCGTTCACAGCGCTACGTACTACGGAATCAAGTCGAAAGGTCACGCGCAACGTAGGCGGAACTACAGACCCGGTGTTTACAAAGCGGACGCGCAAAGACTAATGAAGTGCAAGTAAGTCAAAAGCTGTTTACAAACAAAAAGGTACAACAATGTTAGACGATTCTGAAGTTATAGAAGAAAATGAGAGTTTTTTCCATACCCTACCTTTTTGAGCCAGATTACAGACGATGAACTTAGAGAGAGGAGACTGCTGCGGCGACAAGTCTCTTAAGCCTCGGGCAGACCACGTTCAAACGAGACATGGTGGCGCACGTGTGGAAAATGCCAACTATTGCCAACAGAGCAGGAATCTCACTGCTGTCAAGAATGGACCATATCTATTTCACTGTCGGAAAGAATCAGCAGTCAGGTGGCCACGCGTGACCTTTCGACGTGATTCTGTAGTACGTAGCGTCGTGGACGCACATCCCACAGCTAGTGTTACATGAGCTTTTGTGCTTAAAAAGTATACAAATTTGAATTTTTGGAAAAAAATGACAGATCGTTTTGCTAGATAAAACCCTTCTTCCTCAGCTGGGATCGTTTAGAGTCCTTTGAAGCTGCATTTAAACTGCATTTTGTAAGGGGGCACCATTGAAGTCCACTATATGGAGAAAAATCCTGAAACGCTTTCCTTAAAAAACATAGTTTCTTTACGATTGAAGCTAAAAAGACATGAACATCTTGAATGACAAGGGGGTGAGTAAATTGATTGTAAACTGTTGTTCTGGAAGTGGAGTTCTCCTTTAAAGGGAAAGTTCACCTAAAAAAATAAAAATCCTAGAACGTGTCAGTTGCATTGCTTTCTATGTAGGGTCAGAAAGCTCTCAGATTTCACCAAAATATCTCCATTATTGTTCCGAAGATTAACAAAGGTCTTACAGCTTTGGAACAACATGAGGGTGAGTAATTAATGACAGAATTTTCATTTTTGGGTGAACTATCCATTTAAATCTTCTAAATCATACTAAATCTTACTTCATACTTCATCACTCCTGTTGGTTTGGTATCACTTTTTGTCATTATAACTTATTTGAATTCTCTTAGATGCTCAAAACGATATGTACATGTAGAAGTTTTCGCATGTGTGCAAAGCTCATGAATGTTTAATGAGCTAAGCACTGAGGCACTCTGTGATTGGTTGTGTAATGTAAAACAACTCATTGTGACATTCTAGTGCTGCATTGTTTTGCTTAACCAGATGATAAAACTGGCCTTAACCCAAGGGACTGAAAATTTTTGACAAAATTATTCCGTAATTATTTTTTATTTTAACAACATTTCTGTCATATGACAGATATTTATAATTCCTTAAAAAAACTGAAAATTATATGCCAATTTAATTAGACATCAAATTTGTGAAAAAATATACATTGTTCATGTTTAAAATGCATCTAATTTTTTAAATTGTATTTTTATATACGTGTATGATTTTTCTATGCATTAAAAAAAAAAAACCTACCTTTTCCATTTCCATCATTTTTACTGTCAAAAAGTAAATTTGATCAATACTTTTGAATGCCACACTTAATAAAACTAGCATTTCATATGCAAACTCTTCATGTCAGCTATCGGCTTTCGTTACATCGGACCTCCAGTCAGATCTAGATGCTCAGGTGCCTGGAGAGATGATGACCCTAGATCAATACCTTTGTCCTTAGTTAACTCTGGGAAAAATTTGTCGACCCTGCGAAAAAGGGTTTTCTGCTTCAAAAACTCTAAATGTGAAACTGAAGCAGCTCGTAGTCAATTGTTGCAGATCCAGAGAAACGCAACATTTATTCTCTACTGCTCCTTTGTCTAATTACTTAAACCTTTAAAGGAACCAGGGGTCTGGAGTCTTACATAAGCCCACATCTGCATGTGTGAGCAGCCTTCAGCACCTCCAAAAGCAAACCTGTCCTTTTCATCATCTTTAATATTCATATTACAATTGAGATACTGAACAACATTAAGAAAATGCGAGAACAAACAACCTATTTCCACAGAGAAAATGCTTGTCTAGAGTGCTTTAAAAATAAAGATCAGCACAACAAGAGGTCAGGTACATACACAGCATGTTCTTTTCCAGCTATCTGACACATTCCAGCAATATAAATAGATAAATATTCAAAAGCAACTACACAATGCAGTTGGAAGGACAATCAAGCATTCTGCCAGTTGGTTTTCTATGTTCACCCAACACTGACGGCATAAAGTACATTTCATTTTTTACCTTTATCAAGCTGCATGGCAATCCAGAAACATCCATATTCCCCTGGTAATAAAACCATCCATCCCCTTCACAAAACCACCTCAGACGTGACTCCGCCTCCAGGGGCATTCCTGCAGATCCAGCAGAAACTTGTCTTCACAGGGAACGAAGATGAATCCCGGTGACCCTTCTCCAAAAGCCGCAGAGAACAACAATGCATCGATCTGCACTGTTCCACTCAATACGGGACTTGGTCAATTTGTGAGGAAACAGATCAAGCTTAATTACCAGATTGCAAGCAACGATTCTCCTATGACATCCACACAGGGTATTATGGGTAATCATGACTATAAGAGCTACACCGGCTGAATCTGAACGCAGACGGAAGCCCAATCAGTCAGCAACTGAAGAGGCAGTTCAAGTTTCTTCCTAAAGTAAATGGTTTCTGATAGACTTCCATAACATCTTTAATAAAAGCAAAATCAACCAAATTCTAAAACAAATTCTGTTTTAAATGTACCAAAGCAAATATTTAATGAATACAGTGCCTATTTCTCACTGGAAATTGAATCATAAGTGGAAAAACATGAAAAAAAGAACATTTATAAAGTTTTGAAGTTAATTATGCTGTCTGTCTTTAGGGATATTACAATATACTAATACTGACATTAACTGTGATATTTAAAAACTGAAATACCGACATTATGTTAATTTTACTCTAACAATATATCATGAATAATCTAGTGCCAGTAACTATCTACTCAACACTCCAACATACAGTAGTAGGCGGCAGAATTGCAAAAACCATAAAAAAAAAAAAGAAAAAAAAAAAAAGAAGACAATAGGTGGGCTTCATCAAAAGTTGCGAATTTAACTTACACGCAAAATTGGAATAATCACATAAAACATTTGCAAATAAGCACCATTTTTATCCAGTGAGTCAAAGAGAACAAAATCCACTGAAAAGCCACTGAATAAATGAAAATGATGAAACGATAAATGTGGTCATTGCTTTTGGAGGTGGATATCTGCTCTTTGGGAAAAACACAGTCGTGTAAGAAAGTTCTGGGAGGCAATTATACAGAAATACTGACTTTCAGAATGACCATAACATTTCAGATGCTGTGCAACAAGATCGGTCTGATGGTCAGTCAGGAACTTATCCCGTCCCATTCAGCAAATGTGTTTCAATCTCCCATTATTCACATTAACCCTTCTCCGCACAAGTCAAAAACCACCTCAAGTGAGAAAGAAAAAAAAAACTTTTTTGCGAATTAAGCAATTTTTTTTAAAAAAATCTGGCGTTTTCATCACTCGTTTCGGAAGCGATACTTCAAAATGTGCATAAAAACAGAGTGATGGACACATAGCTTATGACAGTATGCAGTGTTGGCGGTAACACCAAATAAAAAACACCAGCATTACAAGTAACACGAGTTACGTAATCAGATTACTTTTTTCAAGTAAGTGGTAAAGTAACTCATTACTTCTTAATTTACAAGAAAATATCTGAGTTATTTTTTTAAATAAGTAATGCCAGTCACTTTGTTTTCCCATGTATTGACTGAACGCTCTCCGGTCCACATTTCAAGAGAAATCGGGAATAAATGCAGAGGCGATGTTACTGTAGTTCACTTTTTATTAAAAACAAACAAGCAAGCCCTGCCCAGATTTGAAAAGTAACACAAAAGTAATGTAACGCATTACTTTCGATAAAAAGTAACCAAGTAATAAAATTAGTTACTTTTTTAGGGAGCAACACAATACTGTAATGCATTACTTTTAAAAGTAACTTTCCCCAACAGTATGTAGCTATTACTGACACAAAATCATGTTGGAGATGAGAGTCAAAAGCAAGACACTCAACTCGCAAAAGTTTTTTTGCCTTTTTTTTAAAGAGTTTTTGGGTTACACCTCAGTCTGCAGAGCATTCTTTTCTTTCCTACATTTGTATGTTGAGCATGATTCATTGGCCAAAAAGAAAGAAAAAAAAAAGTTAAAGATAAAATTGACTTATATAGCATGTTTTCAAAGTTTCATTCTGGTTTTGTGAATTCTTTTGGCAGCAAAAAATTTGTTAGGAAAATGTGATATTGTGAAAACCCTACCTGAAATGATACTTTCTTTAGTCCAAATTTAAAGGCAGCATTGCATGTACCCATCACTAAGAAAGAAGTTTGCTTAAAGAAATCTATAGTATGAACAAAGCAGGGAAAAAAACACTTTTGATCATGAAAATTCTTAAAACTGCTTCTCATTCAATCATTAGACTAAATGTATTGAATGGCACTTAAAAGTATTGCGTCATTCCTTTCACATCGTCTGCACTGAAATCAATTTTTAGTCAAGTCTTCCATGACACTATGTATGACGCACGAGTCACTGCCTATATAGAGCGCTCCAGATCAATCACATATGAAGTTGTGTTTCAGTTAGAATGCTGGCATTGAAGGCAGTGAGTCTACTAAAATAGAGCTAGGATGTTACGCAAACATTAAATTAAGAAACCGCTCACCTTTCTACCTCCACATACCGCCTACGAAAACAGCATTTTTCCACTTTCGGACACAGCCATCTCCTGTCTCCAGCCTTCATTGTTTTACTTTCTTCCTTGCTCATTGTGAGTCCACACATCTCAACGGCCCACTAAATAAACTCCTGGATGTCAATGTTACGCCTGCCAACCTCACAAATCACTCTAACCTTGCCCGCACAGTCCGGCTGCCACCTTCAACAACAAGTACAGGCACCGCCAGCACAGATATCCGACGGTGTAACTCGTCACCATTAGCCAGGACCAAAAAAAAAAAAAAAAAAAAAGCTTTTAATAAAAGCACCGGTATGAGTTTCCATGCTAACTGGTCTTTGTTTGAATCGATATAGTATGCTGAATATTGCCACATTGTTAACACATTCAGGGCACAAGCCCAGATTTTTACACTTCTGCCAACAACTCAGAGAGCATAATGCCGTTCAGGAAGAGTTTGGCAGAGTCTGTTGATGGAACCCAGCACAGAGATGACAGGCGTATAAAGCTTTCCTAGGTAAATGCCCTCATATGGTCTGAATTGCACCCTGACAGAGTATTTAAACGGCACAGGAACAGCATGACCAAAGTGGCAGATGCGACCGGCACATGGCCGAAAGCGCTGCGGCACCGCAACGGCCGCAAACCCACTAAAAAGCAGTAAATAACCCCACAATGAGATGCCAAGGTGCGTTAAGGCTGAAGGGTCAGGAATGAGGCGCCTCCACCTCCAACCGCCTATGTGAGGCAAGACACCTGCGCATTGGGGAATGGGAAAGAAACACAGGAAATGAAAAAGAAAGGAGAGATGGATGGATTAAGCATGTGAGAATGGTTATGCAGGTTTTGGCATATGTGACCCTCGACCACAAAACCTTAAGTAGCACGGGTATATTTGTACCAATAGCCAAAAATGCACTGTATGGGTCAAAATGATCAATTTTTCTTTCATGCCAAAAATCATTAGGATATTAAGTAAAGATCATGTTCCATAAAGATATTTTATAAATTTCCTACCATAAATATATCAAAACGTAATTTTTGATTAGTAATATGCATTGCTAAGAACTTCATTTGGACAACTTTAAAGGTGATTTTCTCAACATTTAAATTTTGATCTTAGCAAACCTTACATCAATGGAAAGCTTATTTATTCAGTTTTTTAGAAGCTCTATAAATCTCATTTTCAAAAAATTTAACCTTTATGACTGGTTTTGTGGTGCAGGGTCACATATGATATATACTGAATATATAGCTGAATATATAATGAAAGCCTATTATGCTCACCAAAGCTGCATTTATTGTATCACAAATACAGTAAAAAGAGTAATATTGTGAAATATTAACAATTAACTTATTCCTGTGATGCAAAGCGTGTTCATAGTGTCAAAGAATCCCACAGAAATCAGTCTAAATTAGGTGCTCAAGAGACTTCTTATCATTATCAATGTTAAGATTTGTGCTGCTTAATATTAGCGTGAAAACTTTACACATAGAATGTTCACTATAATAGCATTTATCGAAAATATAACTTTTTGTAACATTGAAAATGTCACTTTTGATTCTTTTTAATGCCTCCTCGCTGATTAAAAGTGTTAATTTATTTCAAAATAAATCTTTCTGACCCCAAACGCACCATAGACTAGATGCTATGCTATATCATCGCATATGAGTTTAGAAATAACTAAATGACAGCAATTTTCACTTTTAGGTTAGCTCTTTGTATAATCTGCACCAACAAAGAGCTCTCATCCAGTCTGAATCCCACCTGTCAGCGACCGAAAACAGAGAGAATACAGTGAGGCTGAATACAAAGAGAACCGACGCAGCAGGACTGGGACGTAATTGTGGACAAAGAGGTTCTCCGTACAGTGAGAACATATTCAGCTCAATCAGAAAACGTCCATATCACCGCAGCCACACAAGGCCTTTCAGAACACATCGCTTTCACAGCAATTAATCGCTGTCAAAACATTCATTAAGGCAACGATTCTAATCCAGTCGACTAGCATTCCAGCAGAGGACGGGGGCTGGCAGAGTTCAGCCATGTGCACATGAGAGCATTGTGTACGAGAGTGCGAGCAGGGGGAAAAAAGCGAGAGAGAGAGAGAGCAGCCTGGCTCAGCTGGGCTTCTTCAGCATAGCCAAAGAGCCTGAAGGGACGCAGCTATTATCTGTTCTTTCCCTCTCTGTGCCATGCCACTCATTAGGACGCTTAGTTGACCTCACCTGAGCCTAATGCGACAGCCTGGCATCAAAACTGCTGAAGCTTTCATGACTGTCAAACAATCCCACCAGGAGCAGCACAGTCAGAAAAGCACCTATTGTGAATCCAGTATAACAGCCAGATCTATTGAAATCTGCTTTTGTAGTATTATAATAAGGAGATTAAAATGACATGACAACGAAAAATGAAGACATGACAAAGAAAAATGATAAGACAGAAAAAAAAAAAAGAATAAACAGATTATGACAATACAAAAAGAAATAAATGTACATTTTAAAATCATTAAATGTGCATACATGATTGTCTAATTATTTTTTATTTTAATCTTTTTTTATCTTGTCATTTTAATCTCCATATTACAAACTGTTTATATAGACAATTTAATATTGTTTTAATACAATACACAACCACAAACAACCACAATTTATTGCGATTTGCTTGTGTTTTAGTTATTAAACAATTAAAAATATAAAACAGTATAAATATAAAATAGATAATAAAATTAACTATGCTCATCTCTTTATTTATCAACACATTGTTGCAGCTTGTCAACAGCGTTCTAGCAGATTCCTTAAGATCATTATTTTTAAAAGCTCACCGCTTGACATTTTGATTTCAGTTTTAATCAAAGCTTCTCATAACGCAAAACATCAATGATCCGGTCCTCTCTACATCTGTTTATTAACTTTACACCGCCTGAATATGACAGCACACACCTGCAGTGAGAGTTATACTTCCACTAGACACTTCACGCCATCTACGAAAACAATTTACCTGGCTTCTAAACAGTTATTATAAAGACACATACCTTCCTCTGCACGTGACTCCTCGTTTCTGTTGAGCAATAATATCCAAAGCACCGAAATGATCGCTTTAAACTGCTCCATATTTGAATGGCCAGGTCTGCGGGGCTCTGGTCATGTCGCAGCCGAGCACGCTTGACTCACGGTGCGGGATGAGACGGAGCCGTCCGGGCTACTGATACACACAGCGGTACTATGTGCCTTATTTGGCGCCACGAGTGGGCGGGCACAGACAGCCTGATTGACAGTGAGGACGTCCAATGGAATATGAGTTCGCAGAGAAGGGGGATTAGCAGCGGGCCAATCAAATCACGTCTGATAAAATTCCACCGCACAGAATGACTCCCCCTTGAATGGGAGGCGGTGTTGAAAATGAGGAAATTTGGTTATCTTCAGCTCACATTACAAGCAGCAACTGATTACACGGCATTTATTTATTTTTTTATTAAATAAAAGGCAATAAATGAGCTCTTAGGTTCAAGGACAATGGCGTCTGAGAGCTGTGAGCGGTCCACTAAGATTGCTTTCAAATTGTTATATCTGAAT
Source organism: Cirrhinus mrigala (assembly GCA_036247105.1). NCBI lineage: Eukaryota > Metazoa > Chordata > Actinopteri > Cypriniformes > Cyprinidae > Cirrhinus > Cirrhinus mrigala. The sequence goes on along the minus strand of CM070025.1, from coordinate 22,369,892 downwards.
ATTGTGATATCCTGGTATTAAGAGTTCATTTGTAGTGGTGTTATTATTATAAATATTATATATTATCGTAAGATATCATATAATATCTATATATTAAGGTTACTTTTATTGTCTCCCATGAAAGAAATTTACCTTGGATGAGAAAAATGTTGCATCACCAAACATAATGCTTAAAGTCATAAATTATTTTCAACTTAAAAAGCATTTTATCAACATATTTTAGCATTTTTAATGTATGTTACAGTACATGTGGTGGAACACTACCTGATAAAGGTTTAAAGGTGCAGACGCATTCACCGTTGCCGATGCAACTGGCATCAGAGTTGATTAACAGAAAGCTTTTTGGTTTTTCTCTCACCAAAAACACACAATTGTATGAGTCAGTATTGTTATGTCTGGCTCAATTCGGCAGCCAAACAGACTGCAGTTCTATTTATGTCAGTTTCTATGTGGATAGAGTACACAGTCTGACAGTGTAAAGATGGTATAGGAGACTTTATCGGTACATGCATAATTTAGAGCTATACATTTAATATACAGTTGTGTTTTTTTGTTTAGTGATAGTTGTTCATGTTTGTCCTGAACAGTTAAACTGCCTGCCGTTGCAGAAAAATCCTTCAGATCCTACAAATGCTTTGGTTTTTGAGAATTTTTATGTACATGAACCCTTTCCAGCAATGACCATATGATTTTGAGATCCATCTTTTCACACTGAGGACAACTGAGGGACTCGTGTGCAACCATTACAGAAGTTTCAAACACTCACTGATGCTCCAGAAGGAAAAATGATGCATTAAGAGCCAGGGGTGTAAACTTTTGAACAAGATGTGTACATTTTTCTTGTTTTGTCTAAATATCATATTTTGTTCATCTAGTACTGCCCTTCAGAAGCTACAGAAGATACTTACATCACATGTTTCCCAGAAGACAAAATAAGTTATATTTACCCTGATCTTCAAATTAAAAAAGTTTTCACCCCCCGGCTCTTAATGCATTGTGTTTCCCTCTGGAGCATCAGTGAGTGTTTGAACCTTCTGTAATAGTTGCATATGAGTCCCTCAGTTGTCCTTTGTGGCAGTTTAACTGCTCAGGACAAACAAGGGACTCACTAAAGCAAAAAAACACAGCTGTGGATCATTCAGGTAACAACACAGTATTAAGAATCAAGTGTATGTAAACCTTTAAACAGGGTCATTTTTATAAATTCAACTACTATTTTCTCTTGTGGACTATATGTAAATGTCTTTGCATTTTGTATGATCCCTCTTATTTTGGTAAAATAATTAACATTTTGCAGATTCTGCAAGGTGTATGTAAACTTTTGACCTCAGCTGTAATTAAGATATATTTTTCCACAATGACCTATTGTCCACAAACAAGCATACATAATCAGAAATATATCATTTAAATTCAGGAAATTTTCACTGTAATGATTAACATCTCTTGTATCTTGCTGCAAGGAGTTCTATTGTCTTCATTCCCATTGGTAGTCACATCACATTTGCATAAAGTGAAACTTCTCTCAACTTTGTCACGTCGCTGGACATGCCAACATCTTGTTGCCTGTAGCTCATTTCACCTGAAGGCGCCAACTCATTTTGAAAATTAATGAGTTCACATTGAACAGAGAGACGTTGTTTTTTTATTGCATATTATTATACTGTTTAAAAAGTATCTTCATCACTTTCCTTGTTTTTTTTTTGTTTTGTTTTTTTACATGCATACAGTTAATTCGGCACAGAATCAATATCACATCCACATTTGCACACACATGATTGCAGGGCAATGTGGGTCCTTGTGAAATTACACATGTGCATTACCGCCCCACACCTACGCAAAACCCACACTCTGCATCTGTGTAACAGCAAAGCCTGCACCTATTGTTTATCCCGGCATTACAATTTCATGCTAGGCTACCTCGAAGCACTCTATACTGTAGCTCTGGCCCTTAAATAAAAAAATGAAGGGTGCAGAGAAGCAAAAGAACCAGTCACTTGACCTTTTGTTCAGAGGTTATTTTCACAGCCATTCGGGTAGAAAAAAGAAAGGAAGGGAGAGAAAGATGGAGGGAGGGGTGGAAGGAAGGTGGCTAAAGATGCTATTAGGAGCAAGCGCAATTTTAATGTGACATGGGAGCTCGCGCACTGTAATATGTGTGTAATCACTCGACAATCTCAGGGGACGAGCTCACACACACTCGCCCCTTACAGCCAGAAAGAATCAGGGGGGTTATTCCCAGTTGTGCTGTACTGAGTGTGTTTTACTCCCTAAAAAAGGAGCTCTGGAATCAGTGAGCTGAGAAGGTGTTAATGTGGCACTGTAAGAGACACCGCACCAGGGAGAATGACTACAAACTCTTTTAAATGGACACGGGGGAACGCTATCATTTCAACCCGCTGTTTGTCCCTGCTGTAAAGATGAGATATGTTGTAAAGAGTCTCTGTGTTTTGACATTTTAATGAGAGCCAACCAAAAGGGCCTGGTCTGAGGCCGAGAAGGGAATTGTGGGTAATTATTTCATTTTTGTTTTTTCGCATACACAATCCATCTGTTCAGTAGAGCACTTTGATGTTCTCCATGTATAACCATGTTAGCTCTCACTGGTATGCGAAGCTTCTTGGGTAAACCGACAAAATCACAGGAGGTTGACAGTTGTTGGCTAATGAGTGCGGTTGTTCTAATTACCAGCAGAGCCAAAGAGACATTTTGAAGGTCACTGTGTTGTAGCACATTGGGACTCGACGGGAACCGAAGCCTCCAGATTCTGTTTATACTGTAAGTGGATGTGCGGATGTGGAAACAAAAAAAAATTAACAAAAGACTTGACAAGGACAGCCTTCATGTGGAGTCAGAAATATAATCTTATGTTGTATAAACATAAACAGTCATTCTTTTTAGGACTTTTAAGGGCTACATGGAATAAAGAAATTCAATTATTTTGGCAAATGATTAGATCATTATAATAATAAAAAACATTTCTTGCAAAAGGTGTGTTTACAGAGACTTTTTAATGTAATTTCACCGATTTACAAATTATAATATATTATTATATATAAAAAAATTTTTTTGTATTATTTTATATAGCCTAACATACAGTTGAGGTCAAAAGTTTACATACACCTTGCAGAATCTGCAAAATGCTATTTTACTGAAATAAGAGGGATCATACAAAATGCATAATATTTTTTATGTAATATTGACCTGAATTAGATATTTCACATAAAAGATGTTTACATATAGCCCAAAAGAGAACATGATAGTTGAATTTATAAAAATTCCCCTGTTCAAAAGTTTACATTCTTTGATTCTTAATACCGTGTTGTTACCTGAATGGTCCACAGCTGTTTTTTTGTTTTGTTTTGTTTTTTTAGTGATAGTTGTTCTTTTGTTCTTTTCTTTTGTAGTTGTTCTTGTTTGTCCTCAATGCCTGCAGCTTCTTCAGAAAAATCCCTCTCGTCCCACAAATGCTTTGGTTTTTCAGCATTTTTGTGTATTTGAACCCTTTCCAACAATGACTGTATGATTTTGAAATCCATCTTTTCACACTGAGAACAACTGAGGGACTCATATGCAACTACTGCAGAAGGAAACATGATGCTTTAATGTATACAATGCAGGGTGTAAACTTTTGAACAGAATTAAGATGTGTACATTTTTCTTATTTTGCCTAAATATCATATTTTTTCATTCAGTACTGCCATTCAGAAGATACTTGCATGTTTGCCAGAAAACAAAATAAGCTAAATTTACCCATATCTTCAAATTGAAAAAATGTTCACCCCTCGGTTCTTAATGCATCGTGTTTCCTTCTGAAGCATCAGTGAGTGTTTGAACTTTCTGTAATAGTTGCATATGAGTCCCTCAGTTGTTCTCAGTGTGAAAAGATGGATTTCAAAATCATACACTCATTGTTCAAGGGTTCAAATGCACAAAAATGCTGAAAAATCAAAGAATTTGTGGAACCTGAAGGATTTTTCTGAAGCGGGCAGCGGGCAGTTAAACTGTTAAGGACAAAAAAGGGACTCATGAACTAAACAAACAAACAAACAAAAAAGCTGTGGATCATTCAGGTAACTCATTCATGATAGCACTACGTGAATTTGACTCACAAAAAAAAAACATCCAATGAACAGTTAGTTCACACAAAAATGAAAATTCTGTCATTAATTAATCACCTTCAGGTTGTTCCAAACCCGTAAGACCTTCTTTCATCTCCGGAACACAACTGAGATATTTTTGATGAAATCCGAAAGGTCTCTGACCATCCCATAGACAGCAAGGGTACTACCACATTCAAGGCCCAGAAAAGTACCAAGATGATCGACAAAATAGTTCATGTGACATCAGTGGTTTAACTGTAATTTTACAAAGCTACAAGAATACAAAAAAAATAGCAACTTTATTCCACAACGACGCTGAACGCCGTGTTCAATGTCATAACGCCAGATCTGGATCGGCACCAGCGCTGCCACAGGCATGCGTTGTGGTACTCTCGTGAACACGCTTCCACAATTGACACAGTAAAGACAAAAATGTGGAATAAAATCGTTATTCTTGTTTTCTTTGTGCAAAAAAAGCATTCTTGTAGCTTCGTAAAATTACAGTTGAACCACTGATGTCACATGGACTACTTTGTCGATCATCTTTGTACTTTTCTGGGCCTTGAACGTGGTAGCACCCTCTCGGATTTCATCAAAAATATCTTAAATTGTGTTCCGAAGATGAACCAAGGTCTTACGTGTTTGGAACAACATGAGTGTAAGTAATTAATGGCAAAATTTTAATTTCTGGGTGAACTAACTCTTTAAAGGTGTCATCGGATGCCCATTTTCCACAAGTTGATATGATTCTTTAGGGTCTTAATGAAAAGTCTCTAATATACTTTGAATAAAAATTCTCAATGGTTTTGTAAAACAACACCCTTTTTACCTTGTCAAAATGAGCTCTGCAAAAATCATCTCATTCTAAGGGGTTGTTTCTTTAAATGCAAATGAGCTCTGCTCGCCCCGCCCCCTCTTCTCGCTGTGGAATTACGAGTCTGTTAACTTTAGCCGCATTTAGCCGCGTTTAGCCGAAAGGCGATCGCAAATATTCATAAAAAAAACCCTTATACACACTTCTGCTGTAAGTGAAGCTGGATCACGAATGATTCACGCAAACATAGACGGATATATGTAGATCGGGAGGCGCATTCCCTTCACAAACAAATGCAATCCACTGCATCTTCAGCGGCTCAGATGTCGGGAGTAAATGACAACCACTATGTTCATTATTACATCCAGCAACACAACGCCTCAATCGCTCAATCTAACTTACATCCCTGCTTCGGCATTAAAACAAGGAAGGTTACTGGACTGTGACAGCTGGTCTGAGGTAAAAGCTCATATCAATCAATTATCGTGGGAGCGGCATCTGAGAACAGCTCGATTTGAAAAAGGGGATATTATTTTTACAGATTAATTAAAAACCACTGCATGGATTTTTATCATTATAAGGTAGATTTGTACATACACTGCCAACACACATTAATGTTCAAACAACATGAAAAAGTGAACTTAGCATCCAATGACCCCATTAAGACATTCGTTCAGTAAGCGAACTACAAATGTACAATTTGGGATCCATCTTTTCACACTGAGAACAACTGAGGGACTCATATGCAACTATTACAGAAGGTTCAAATGCTCACTGATGCTCCAGAAGGAAAAACAATGCATTAAGAGCCAGGGGTGTAAACTTTTGAACAGAATGAATATGTGTATATTTTTCTTATTTTGCCTAAATATTATATTTTTTCATTTAGTGCTGCCCTTCAAAAAAAAAAAAAAAAGTTAGTATGAACGGTTATGCAAATTTCCCCCCAAACCAGCCTAATAATTAGGCCTTCACATGTCACTCAATCATCATCATTTAACATTACATTTCTTCCACACTCTCCCAAACCCTCATCTGTTTCCTGCTAAGCGCTGAAGCTACCGGCCTAATACTGTGTTATTCTGTCTCCTTTAAAGAAAAAATCGATAGTGAGATATTGCGCTAGAACAGAATTATTCCGGGTGCAGTGTGGCAGTTTGCAGATAAGAACCTCGGCTAAGTAATCATAAATATTAGCATGATCCCGGCGGCCACATTTGGAGATGCTCAAACTAGGAGAATTCATCTCCCTGTTCTAAAGGCAGCCCGATGCGGACATAATCCCAGTTATATCCTTTACCAAAGAGGACTTACGGCTAGCCAACAACCATTGCTCTCCTCAAATATCACCCTAGATAGGCTTTTCTCTCATAGTGACGGTGGATTAAGGAGATGGACAGGGGCACAGACTGTCACTAGGGGGTATGTGTGTGTTTGAGTGTGTTGTCATGAGACGTTCCTGTTTTATTCGAATGGGAGAGAAAGCGTGGCCTTTGGTTTCTTTGTATCTGCACGCACAGTGTCAGTGATAGGATATCAGTAAAAATCCACTGCTGTTTGTAATTTACCTGCTCGCAGGTTTTGGCTAAACAGGAGATTGGCTTTAATACAAGCATTTTTTTATTTTAACTCCTTTTCAGTGCCAGAACAAACAACATGTTTATTTATTTATTTATGAAAGGGCAACTAAATCAATAGGCTACTATAAATTATAGAAAGTCATTAAAGGAATAGTTCACCAAAAATAAAAATTTACTTAGTTTTTACACTCCCTCAAGCCATCCAAGATGTAGATGAGTTAATTTCTTCATCTGAACAAATTTGGAGAATTTATTTGCTCACCAATGCATCCTCTGCAGTGAATGGGTGCTGTCAGAATGAGAGTCCATCAATTAACGTCTTGTGAAGTGAAAAGCTGCATGTTTATAAGCAACAAATCCCTCATTAAAGGGATAGTTCACCCAAAAATAAAAATTACCACATGATTTACTCACCCTCAAGCCATCCTAGGTGTATCTGACTTTCTTCTTTCAGGCGAATACAATCAGAGTTATATTAAAAAATGTCCTGGCTCTTCCAAGCTTTATAATGGTAGTGAATGGGTGTTGAGATTTTAAAGCCCAATAGATATTTTTTGAACACAAACACACCGCTTCATTTCAGAATGCCTTTATTAACCCCCCTGAGCCATGTGGAGTACTTTTTATGATGGATGGATGCACTTTATTGGGCTTCAAAATCTCAACAGCCATTCACTGCCATTATGAAGCTTGGAAAAGCCAATAGATTTTTTAAATATAACTCTGATTATATTCGTCTGAAAGTCAAAAGTCATATACACCTAGGATGGCTTGAGCGTGAGTAAATCATGGGGTAATTTTTGGGTGAGCTATCCCTTTAAGGCAACTTTAAACCATGGCTTCTGGTCAAAATACACATCCACAGTCCTTAATAACACTTCCTTAAGAGAAAAAGTCTATCCTCTGTTGTCTTCTCACATCAAAATCAACTGATGTGTTTCTTTAGAATTGCCTTTGACTGTGCATATTTCTCTCCTGATTCAGACTAAATGACTTTGTCACTGGAGAAAGCAATATTATGGCTAGAGGGCTGATATTTTATACGGAACCAATGGTCTAAAGTTAAAAACGTGATGTCAATTACTTGTTTTTGTCAGCTGTTTGGACTCTCATTCTAACGGTACCCATTCACTACAGTGGATCCATTGGTGACCAAGAGACATAATGCCAAATTTCTCCAAATCTGGCCTGAGGGTGAGTTCGTTTTCAGCATAATTTTATTTTTGGGCGTACTATTCCTTTAAGTCATCTTCATTCATGTCTGACTAAAAAAGATGTTCTTTCTCTTAAAATATGATGTACCTGATGTATTGATATATAATGGAATAACACGGAATGGTTCAAAAAGTTGTTTAAAAAGTAATTCACAAGGAGTCTTACATTTATTCATTAGTAAGACGCACATTCTCTCTCAAAAAATAGCAAACACACAAAGACGAGCTGGAGCAAAAATCAATGGCGGAGAAAATAAGGGAAAGACAGAAAAGGATGGCGGGAGAGTGAAAAATGTGTTGATTTGTCCGCATGGGCTGGGTGTCTCTGGAGATGCACATGGGGATTTATCACAAAAGATAAATTGCCTTGTTGCCGTGGTTCCCTCTTTCTGTACAGTCACTGAACACGTGTGAGTTTACATGCATGTGTGTTTTATTTCGGTGCTTCCGAGGTGCACCGATTTCTAGGCTCAATTTTAGATAGGATTTATTCCACAACTACTGTATATTTTGAGTCTCCACACCACAGTTAAAAAGATCCATCTGCATTTGAATCCATCTTTGGTTTTCGCCATGAGAGAAAATGACATCTCCCATGAGTGTTGCTGGATATGCAGCAAGTGCAAATCAGCCTCGACTTGCCCTTTCCCAAGCAAATCAATTCCGACACCCTTGCAAGTGTACTGCATCCTATTGTCCCCTACCTACATGGTTTCTCCTCGCCGGTGAACAAATTTGAAGCCAGTCATGGCCTTTGATCAAAGAGAACTGTGGTTGGATCCTTCTAATACACATATCTAACCAGGAGACACCAGCAGAAGGGTCTGTCTGGGAATCCAGGTCAACGAATAAACGAAATAAGGTCTGAGAAAGAAATGGAGAGAGATGGAAAGAACGACTTGAGGACAAGGAGTCTCTAGAGAGAAAGACACAAAGGAGCCTGTTGCTATTGCTGGGCAGTCGGTTTGTATTTTTCCCCTGGGACTGGGTGCTTGTAAAAGAACAATGTGGGACATGACCGTTGAAATATTCAGGGTTATATCACAGTGCGTGCATGTGGAGGAATTCTCTATGGACCTATTCCTGAATTTTAAGCATATTCTGATATTATATTGAGCTTGCAGTTTAGATTCTTTCCTTAGTCACTGACATTAAAAATACTTAGAATTTCTCTTTAAATGCACCAATTTTATTTCATTTGTCTACTGACACAATTTTGTCTTCAGCATTTCCACAGCATCTCAAATATTTGTGTATTGTCTTTAATATCATTATATTCAATGTTAAAAGGTTATTTTGGAAATTAAATAGGTTACAGACAGAGCTGGGTAATAACTGATTATGTGCAATCTGGATTACATAATCAGATTCCAAAAACGAAGAATTTGTAATTAGATTATGTTACATTTTAAAATACTCGTAATCAGACGACAGTTACTTTTTTACGGATTACATGATTACATATGATTTAACCATATATTTCTATGTCTTTGGGAGGCTTTTGTCTTTTAAACACGCCAAATGCACAAATTCACATAAACTTTTTTGTCATCTGATCCTCTTTCACCTAATATATTTACTTGAAGTTATACCCTGAGATTTTAAAATCAATATTTTAATAATTAAGTAATACATTTGCATGTTCATTGGTTCTCTGATATTGGTTACGGTTGGTTATGAGAGGTAAAAAAATACGTAAAATATTTATTTTCTTTAGGAATTCTTTTTATTGTGATTGATTTTACAATTATTTTGTTTTAATGTAACATTTATTATGATTTAATTAATTATTATCTTTTCATGAAACCCATAAACCCCCTGCAGTTCTTTCACAAACACCAGTTTGGGAAACCTTGACGTAATGTAAAGTTTAATGCGCCTCATGTTGTTAATAACAACAAATGTAATATATTTTCTTACTGTTTGTATTTTTATGTCAATATGGTACAAAATTATCCTAATCAAATTGATATCAATGTGATAAACAAGTTAGGTCAAAAGTAATCTAAAATAATCTAAATGTAATCTGATTATATTACCTAAAATGTGTAATGTTATGGATTATGTTACTAACTACAATTTTTGTCATGGAATCATTAACAGATTACAATTTGTAAGTAATCTACCCAGCTCTGCTTACAGATTACAAGTTACCCTATTTAAAATGTAATAAGTAGTGGAACTATTTAAATTATTAAAGTAATGTAATGATTACATTTTCTAAATTTAAATGTAAACTTTTTTTTCGACATTTTTCTAAACTGTCAATCATTTTGAAACATTCAAAGCAGGGAAGATTAACCTTACAGTACTCAACACTGATTAATGTCAGGCTTTTCAAACTCTTCATCACTTGAATTAAGGTTATAAAAATTTAATTTTAAAGCACAGCCACCACAAAATCAGATTTAACACCTCTTCTTGACACCTCTTTTCCTTTTTTGAAATTGTTCTGAGGTTAAATACATATTTAAAATCATAAGATATATTTTAAAAGCTATGATACTGTTTTTGAAATCAAATATTTGCACAGCTATGACAGGAAATACTGGCATACTCCTGCAACATCTGTGTCTCTTATTTTAGAGTAGTCAATGCGATTTTGGAAAGAAATCAATCATATCTGTTTGTGTGTGAAAATATTCAGATGTAACCCCCCTTTGTATAATCATTAATACTTTCATAAGTAACTGTAATTTAATTACACATTTTTTCTCAGTAACTATATGTATTATTGTATTATCACACTTTTTTTGCACAATTATAGCTTATCAAATGACAAAATAAAATTGTTTCTATAAAGCAATGAAAAGACAACTGACAAATAACAGATAGATACTTTATATATTGTAAATTTATATGAAATATTCTCGCACAATAAATACTTAGATATTTATGATGGATTTTCATTGTCTCATTGAAACTCTGGCACTAAAAGAATCAGAAAAGCAATGAAAGTAAATGATAAAGAAAATGTAAAAGGATTCCAAGACAGTTTCTGTGTGACCTTCACATAACAAAAATTGTGTTTTAATAAAAATAAATCCTTGACATACACTCAAAAAAAATAAAAATAAAAATAAAAAATAAAAAATAAATAAATAAATAAAATTAGTTGAACTTGATTTAGTCTTGTTGTATGTATCAGAACTAATTACATGGAAAATACTTTACTCAAATGAATTAAGTTCCCTAGACAAGCTGTTTTTTAATTAATTAGCAAAAACACATGTTGGCATATTAACAATCATTTTATTCGTAGTTGTAATATACTATAAGAGTTGAGCAAGAAGACCGATCTCAGAACTGGCAATAGCACAGTTATGGCTCAAGCATGATTCATGAAATCAGTGAAGCTACCCTATAAATGACCGCTACTTTTCTGCACAGTGGTAACCTCAAAACGTTTTCTAATCTCCAAACCTATTCTAAATCTCAAAAATAACTCACTATTACACATATAAGAACTCTAATTTTCTTTCATTAAAAACACTTAAAATAACAATTTTTGTCAACATATTTCCCTCTTAATGCAACCCCATGCAAAGCATGCTGGGAACTACACATCCACTTTTCAGTTAGTTGTGTCAACAAAAATAATTCATGTAGACCCAACACAAAATGATTATGCTCAATTAATTTTTACTACACTGACCAAAATTATAAACGCAACACTTTTGTTTTTGCCCCCATTTTTCATGAGCTGAACTCAAAGATCTAAGACTACACAAAAGGCCTATTTCTCTCAAATGTTGTTCACAAATCTGTCTAAATCTGTGTTAGTGAGCACTTCTCCTTTGTCAAGATAATCCATCCACCTCACAGGTGTGGCATATCAAGATGCTGATTAGACAGCATGATTATTGCACAGATGTGCCTTAGGCTGGCCACAATAAAAGGCCACTCTAAAATGTGCAGTTTTATTGTATTATGGGTCCGAAAACTAGTCAGTATCTGGTGTGACCGCCATCTGCCTCACACAGTGCAACAAATCTCCTTCACATAGTACGTCACATAGGCCTGTATAATGTTGGTCCACTCTTCTTCAATGGCTGTGCGAAGTTGCTGGATATTGGCAGGAACTGGAACATGTAGTCCTATACGCCGATCCAGAGCATCCCAAACATGCTCAATGGGTGACATGTCCGGTGAGTGTGCTGGCCTTGCAAGAATTGGGATGTTTTCAGCTTCCAGGAATTGTGTACAGATCTTTGCAACATGGGGCCGTGCTTTATCATACTGCAGCATGAGGTGATGGTCGTGGATGAATGGCACAACAATGGCCCTCAGGATCTCATCACGGTATCTCTGTGCATTCAAAATGCCATCAATAAAATGTACCTGTGTTCGTTGTCCATAACATACGCCTGCCCATACCATAACCCCACTGCCACCATGGGCCACTCGATTCACAATGTTGACATCAGCAAACCGCTCACCCACACGACGCCATACACGCTGTCTGCCATCTGCCCTGTACACTGAAAACCAGGATCCATCCGTGAAGAGAACACCTCTCCAAAGTGCCAGACGCCATCGAATGTGAGCATTTGCCCACTCAAGTCGGTTACGACGACGAACTGCAGTCAGGTTGAGATCCCCGATGACAGCATGCAGATGAGCTTCCCTGAGACGGTTTCTGATAGGTTTGTGCAGAAATTCTTTGGTTATGCTAACTGATTGTTGCAGCAGCTGTCCGGGTGGCTGATCTCAGATAATCATGGAGGTGAAGATGCTGGATGTGGAGGTCCTGGGCTGGTGTGGTTACACGTGGTCTGTGGTTGTGAGGCCGGTTGGATGTACTGCCAAATTCTCTGAAACACCTTTGGAGACGGCTTATGGTAGAGAAATAAACATTCAATTCACGGGCAACAGCTCTGGGGGACATTCCTGCAGTCAGCATGCCAATTGCACACTCCATCAAAACTTGCGACATCTGTGGCATTGCGCCGTGTGATAAAACTGCACATTTTAGAGTGGCCTTTTATTGTGGCCAGCCTAAGGCACACCTGTGCAATAATCATGCTGTCTAATCAGCATCTTGATACACCACACCTGTGTGGATGGATGGATTATCTCGGCAAAGGAGAAGTGCTCACTAACACAGATTTAGACAGATGGGCCTTTTGTGTACATAGAAAAAGTCTTAGATCTTTGAGTTCAGCTAATGAAAAATGGGGGCATAAACAAGTGTTGCCTTTATAATTTTGGTTAGTGTAATTTACGTGGACAATCTGAACAAGCATTAAAAATCTTTTTTTTTTTTGAGTGTAAAAGTGCCAGAAAGAAGTATTACACACTTCATAGACATACATCAAAATGGGCCTTCTGAGCTCTAAAGAATAAGTTGATTCCACACATTATCCTCACTAGCAACCTGATACTAGCTGAAAGCTGAGGTTAGCCACAGATGCTTCGCCGAATCAAAACATCTTTCTTTTTTTATTTGTGTCTCACCCTTCCTGTTGAGCCCTGAAAAACAGCCACCACTATGGAGTCATTCCAAACAAAATAAATAAAATGGTCATTCTCTGGCCAAATAACTTCTCTGCTGATCACTACAGCATCAATCTTCAACCCCAAGATTGCTAAAACGGTTGCCATAGTACTGTTTTTTATATATATACTTTTTTCACCATCTCTTTTACCAGGCAATATCTTGACACATCAAGGATAATAGCTCTCCAAAGCACTCTTCAAAAAGTCACTGTCAAATAGATTACCATTGATAGCTCTCAGCGGTTACAGGCCCAAGCCAATAAACACAGAGGTTTGTCATTTTCAGACATTCTCAGACTCTTCAGAAGATGGGTTGAGTTTGTTGATGCAGGTCCATATGGACCACTATAGAAGATTTTTGATCTTTTTTTTTTTAGCATCCATATTCCACCACCTTCAGAAAATCCACATTTTTACTTTGAGAAGTTTAGACTGAACTTTTAGTAACCTTTGAGCAATAGCTGTCTGAACGAAAGCGGTGCCAGGGAACATCAATTAAATCTCGGACACGAGCTAACAAACAAGCAGGGACGGGTACTTGAGGCAGTCTTTATTGTATTGTTTAATGAGTGGATATGTCAACAGTTCTTTCGCTACCGGCATTTATCCTGTGCACTACTCAATATCCTGTGAAAACAGAAATATTTACATAATTAATTACATTCCCAGTAATTAAAGGAGCAAATAAACAGGCCGGTGTTGGAGGCTGATGACATATTTTGAGGAGATTTGAGGCACTGAAAGATTCATGCTCCTGAAAAGGCAATGGAGGCAGGAGAGATGCAAAATGTATGCAAATGAAGCCGGAATATTCAAGGTTCAGGAAGATGTTGTGTCAGGGGATTTTTAGAGCTATGAATGAAAACATCATTCTCTCAAACTTTAGCTGAACTTTCTTAAACACATTAAAATCTAACGGAGTGCAAAAGCTATATTTTTACATCATAACAACTCAAGGAAAAAAGCAATTAGCTGCAGATAGAAACATCATCCAAAATAATATCTATAACCAATATTGAAATTCAATTTTGTCTAAATGAATTTAAACAACAATACTTTACCATAAGCTGTCATTTGTTAACATTAGTGAATGTATTAACTAACATGAACGAACAGTGAACAATACATTTAATACATTATTTATTAATCTTTGTTAATGTTAATATAAATAGTCATTTATTTTTTGTTCATGTTAGTTCACAGTGCATTAACGAATGTTACCAAACATAAGTTGTGATTTTAATAATGCAGTAAATGCTGAAATTAACATTATAATAAATGTTGTAGAAGTATTGTTCATTCTTATGTAAACTAATGTAGTTAACTAATGTTAACTAATGAATCTTATTGCAAAGTATTACCACTGAAATTAAACATTTTAAATGCTAGCTGAATGTAGGCATCACAACATTATTTACAATAAAAAAGGATATTAATTTTAAGATTTGCTAAAAATTACATTCAAAATGTTATTAAATTATTAGTGTTTTAACAATTTCATAATCTTAAGCGAGTGTTAGATGATGGCAAAGTTTAACATAAATGCAGAAATATGGGAAATGAGCATCCACAATAATAATAATAATAATAATAATAAAACCCCATAAACATAAACATACTAATACATTATGCTCTGCCATGCATCCCTAATAGTAAGGTTATTTATATAGGGCTGTCAGTCAATAAAAATGTTTAATCTAACTACTTACATAGTGTTTAATCGCAAAAAATAAATTTGACCTTTTTTTGGGTGAACTATCCCTTTAATATTTTTATTTTTATTATTATTATTTATTTAATTTATTTTATGAAATGATAAAATGATTAAATTATTAAAAAAAAAAAAACTAAATCTGCCAGCAGGTGGCAGTAAATGTCTTTATGAGTTATTTCATTCGATTCCTTCAAATGGTTGATTCATTCAGGAATGAAGTAAATGGCTCTCTTTATGAATGAGCCTTTGAATCATTGATTCACATGATTTATTCTAAACGTGAATTCATTCAGAAACTAAACACCGCTGTGTTGCTCTGAGACTGAGCAACAATTCTTCTATGGCTTCAAAGGTAGTATGTTCTCTGCAAAACTGAGCAAAAACACATAATATTGTGTTTACAATAACTCAATGTCAACTTTTTATTTACTGAACTGTTGTATAATGTAAATCACTCGAATCATATTGCTCATGATGCCACTGTGATATCATGTGATGTGTGATATATATAAATATGAAACAAAACACATACGGGGAATTTTTTTGCACCAATATCTGAAATTTACGGCATAACTGCATTTATGGAGTTGTTGCCCTGCATCATATTTGTCAACAGTATATACATATATAAATTAAACACTCTAAAATTAACACTCGCCAAGCGCCAAATGCGAGTAAAAATCAGCGTTGGCGAGTATATGTAACAGTGTCAGTCGCCAGTTGGCGGGTAAAACTTTTACGAAATATAACAATGCAATGTAGTGAAAACAACTGCCAGTTTGAGATTCGCTGTTTCTGACATAAGCGAATAAAATAATCTTTTCCGAACGCAAGGTCATTGTGATTAGCTCTTCTGTCATAAGCGACAAGAGTGAATCAAATAATGGAAAACAAACGTCTAAAAAGGTCAGAGCAGTGCGATGGCCAGCTTGTCCCTAGACACAGTTCTAATAACTTCTACCTGAGAAGATATTGTTGCTTCATTTCAGAAGAGTAACTTTTCCCTTCTTTATTCTTCATAACCCGAGAACGTGGCGACACATACCTGGGCCTAAACTTAAATGAGTTATGAAGTGAAATGACCGTAAAGAGTGGCGGAATTTGAATATGTGCCAGATCCGCGTCATGTGCATCAGGTTTTAAAGTGGTCATCGGATGCCCATTTTCCACAAGTTGAAATGATTCTTTAGGGTCTTAATGAAAAGTCTATAATATACTTAGGTTAAAAATTCTCAATGGTAGTGTAAAACAACACCCTTTTTAGCTTGCCAAATTCAGCTCTGCAAAAATCATCCTGTTCTGGTTGAGGTTGCTTTAAATGTTAATGAGCTCTGCTCGTCCCGCCCCTCTCTTCTCTCTGTGGAGTGACCAGCCCGTTTACTTTAGCCGCTAGCACGTTATTAGGAAAGGCGATCACAAAGATTCATAAAAAAACCCTTATACTCACTATACTCACTGCTGTAGGTGAAGCTGGATCACGAATGATTCGCGCGAACACAGACGGATATATGTAGATCGGGAAGGGCATTCCATTCACAAACAAACGTAATTCATTGCATCTTCAGCAGCTCAGATGTAAGTTAGACTTCTTGTCTAACTTACATCCCTGCTCCGGCATCGTAACATTGGAGCTCGGACTGTTACAGCTGATTTAAGGCAGGTCTGAGGTAAGACGCTCATGTCAATCCACTATCATGGGAGTGGCCTCTGTTGGTGTGACGCCACCCCGACAGACATCTAAGAATGGCTCGATTTGAAAAAGGGGATATTATTTTTACAGATTAATTAAAAACCACTGCATGGATTTTTATCATCATAAGGTAGATGTGTACATACACTGCCAACACACATTAATGTTCAAACAACATGTAAAAGTGAACTTTGCATCCGATGACCGCTTTAAAGAGACCACGCTGCTTTTAAAATAAAACCTAACCTGCTGAAAGAGAAATCACTCTACTGCTCTAGTCACTGATTAACTTCTGAAGCTTGAATAAAGATTTATCTGTATAGTTTATGCATAAACAATTTATGGTTTATGCGAAAATTGTTTTAAAATCATTTGAATTAAAAGTTGTTATATATTTCCTAAAAGCCTAAAAGTAAGAAATAATAGCTTTTAATTATACTATAATGTTGAATGGATATAATTAATAGGTAAAATTGAGGGAAAGTGCATTTAATAGAGACACCAGTAGCAGGACAAATTAAAAACACTGTAAATATGTTTAGTCATTGTAGTAATAACTGCCTGTTTTTGCAAAAAGCGTTTCATGGCTGGTAAAAAAAAAAAAAAAAAAAAAAAAAAAAAAACTGTCACACTGGCAGGTGTGGCAAAAAGTTAGTTTTAGGTCCTGTATATATATATATATATATATATATATAAGCTGTTTAATAGACAAAACTCCACTTGATCATTCACATTAGGCTTTGTAATTTCTTACCTTGTTTGGCACCAGCTTTGCTTTATTTCCTAATAAAATACGGACTGGATATGAATAAATCTGTATTTTGTCTCATAGGCTGGAAAACTATATATGCAAATAAGAAGCTGCTCACCTTTCATGTGTTAAAATGCAAAAGAACATGAAACCACATCAAGCAACCAAATCCACTGGCCCTGAAGCAACTTGCCTGTCAAATCTCCCACTCTCTTCTCTCTCTCTCTCATAAATGCACATGAGCGAGTTATTGTTTGAACAGGTGCACAAGGAAAAATCTTGCTTTGGTTCTACAGCTCGAGGTGCCTCAGCATCTTCCTCTCATTAAGTTCATCAAAAACATATTTGTTTTGACATGCCAGGCACTTAACACTTCTGAGGAGCACTCTGGGGAGCCACATCTATGTCTTACATCCTTCACCAACACAAAGCCACCCAGCAGCCTGCCAACAGCACTGAATCGTTATATATTTAGAACCGCGTGTGTTCCTGTGCGGCAAGAATGAGGCACAGAGTGACCTAAACTCTGTTTAAAGAGTTCACCCAAAAATGAAAATTCCGTCATTAATTACTCACCCTCATGTCGTCCAACCCGTAAGACCTTTGTTCATCTTCAGAACACAAATGAAGATATTTTCTATGAAATCCGAGAGCTTTCTGACCCTGCATAAACAGAAAAACTTTAACCAAAATTAACTAAATAAAATCACATAATAACAAAAACTATAATAGTATAGAAACAATACTAAAATAACACTGGTTCAATTATCTGCAAAATCTGTTGAAAAATTCAATTTTTTTTTAATGTTCCATAAAAGAACAGAAGTCATACAGGTTTGGAATGATATGAGAGTGAGCAAACAATGACGGAATGTTCATTTTGGGTCAATATTAGGAAAAGCAACAACAAGCCACATGATTTGAAGTGTCATTTATGTCTATTACAAATAATGCAGCTGCTGCATATACTGAACATTTGGGAACTGAGAACAGTCTCTCCTCAAGTCTTTTTCTCAGCAAAGCTTTTCCCCCCTTTTAAGAAAGCTTCTCTTCATTCAGAAAACAGCATAATGCTTAAACAGCAGACATGAATCGATGGCCTAATCTCATTTGTCATCCATGCTTGCCTCCATTAAGAGCAGTGATGAGATTAGCTAATCTGGGAGGACGGGGTGACGGCAGAGTGTTGCTGGCTCGACACAGGAAGTCCAGCGCTCACCATCCCGTCACACTGGATGAGACACAGCAGCCTGAGGCTGACAGTTTCCTGTTCTGGCAGAGGTTACACACATACACAGCCATCACTTCTATATCTGATCCATACACTGTATATCAATAAACATTACACACACTCGCGCATACACAAGACAAATGGCGTTTGGCTGTTTCTCAGAAAACAGTGCCATTTGTGGCAGACAATATCAGAATTTATTTTTACCATTTCATTACAGTTGAGCTTTTAAGAAATCATATTTTACCACCTCAGGCACAGGGCTGTAACTGCCACAGAAGGAGATTTGCCCACCATAGATATTCAGATTAGTTGTCAACAGATATTCCTCATCCAACATATTATTCTTAAAAGGACAGTCCACCAAAAATGTAATCACCATTTATTCTTATTCATGTTGTTTCAGGCAGAATGGAAGACTTTCACCATTCAATTACATTGTTTTGGGAAAAAAAATGCAATTAAACATACGTAAATCACAGAAGAAATAAAGTCATATAGATTTAAAATACCATAATAATAACAAAAATAAAACACAAACAAAAAAAACAGGGTAATAATATCAAAGCTGAATAGGAAAATGTGTACTAAATACAACAGAAGCACTCTTAGAGAGTGTGCACATGAAAAGCCAAGTGAATACGTACTCACAATGTTTTTCACATAAAACATAAAAACAATACAAACCATTTTCTTATACAACCGGACATGTGAACAAGCTCTACTCTGATTGGCTTGCATGACAACATGTTATGCAAATTTTCCACGAGTTGGAAGACGCAATTGAGGCAAATATCATGCATTTGCGGCAAATATGGCATCAATTTTGTGTCATTTGCACCACCGACACAAATTCATGTCTATTCGCATCTTTGTGTTGACTTTGTCTACTCACACAAATAATTAGATTATTGACATCACGATCTAGATTACTCACGGGATGTATTTCACATCACTCACACTTGCTCTCCTCTGTTTTCTGATACAACGGATGTGTCAATAAACTCTTTGCTGATTAGCTTGAGCAACGTGTCATGCGAATTTCCCGCTCCAGCTAAAATTTTTCATAACTTTGCGTGGAAGATATGAATGAGGCAAATATCTCACGTTTGTGGCAAACACGTCTTTCATTTCACATTATTTGTGCTGCCTGACCGGAATTCACATCTATTCGTGTCTTTGCAATGACTGTATGTAATTTACTCGCGGGATGTTTTTTGAGTCACTCGCTCTAAAAAATAACATCACGCTTGTTCTCTTCTGTTTCTAATACAACGGGATGTGTCAATAAGCCCTTTGCTGACAACACGTTGTAAATTTCCCGCTCCAGGTTAAATTTTTAATAACTTTGTGCGGAAGATGCAATTGAGGCAAATTTCTCACATTTGTGGCAAACGCGACGTCCAATTGACCGTTCGCAAAGAGCCTGATTAACAGGCGATCTGACCAATCATAACGCCGAATCCGCCATCTTGCCCAACAAACAAATCAGACATAAGAGTAGATCAACTTAGTTGGACTTAAACTTGAAAAATTTTGTGTACTGACATCTTTCCACGGTTGAAATTAAACATGATGTTCATTCATGTTTATTTTGTGCTTTAAGCAAATATGAAAAGACGATTGGGTCACGTGTGCTGCTTGAACTGAGGTAATACAGCGATCTGTCACGACACATTAGAGAGCCACAAAACGGTATTTATTGTTTCAATTTCTTTTTTAAAATAAAACAATTTTAAAGCTAAGACCTTGTTTCATACCAGAAGTAATATGCTCTGTCTTGTCTGTCGGCGTGTTGTCAGTTTCCTCTTCTATCCCGCAATGTTTTTTACTGCGTGAGAACATGATGTGTAGTATGTGAGCGGCCTTGTTTGTTGGACAAAGCAACAGTAACTAAGGAGGGCAGGTTTTTGCAAAGGGTCAATTTGCATCATTCACACCGCCGACACAAATTCACATCTATTCACGTCTTTGCATTGATTTTGTATGTAATCCACTTGTAGGAATAGTTAAATTATTCGCATCATGCTCTAGATTACTCGCTGGATGTTTTTCATGTCACTAAACATGCGCTTGCTATCCTCAGTTTTCTGACACAACCAGATGTGTCAATAAGCTCTTTGCTGATCAGCTTGCGCAACAACATGTCATGCAAATTTCACTCTCCAGTTGACATTTTTCATTACTTTTTGCGGAAGATGCGATTGAGGCGAATATGTCACATTCGTGGCAAACGTGTCATCCTATTTGCATCATTCATGCCGCCCGACGCAAATTCACATCTATTCACATCTTTTCATTGACTCTGTATGTAATCTGCTTGCACAAACAATTAGATAATTCGCATCATGCTCTAGATTACTCGCGGGATGTTTTTCATGTCACTAAACATTGTGCTTGCAATCCTCCATTTTCTGATACAACCAGATGTGCCAATAAGCTCTTTGCTGATTAGCTTGCACAACAACACATCATGCAAATTTCACTCTCCAGTTGACATTTTTCATGACTTTGCACCGAAGACGCAATTGAGGCGAATACGTCACATTCATCGTAAACACGTCATCCTATTTGCATCATTTGTGCCCCCGACGCAAATTCACGTCTATTCGTGTCTTTGCAACTAGATTACTCATAGGATGTTTTTCGCATCACTGGCATGAAACAAAAAACATTGCACTTGCTCTTCTCCATCCCTACTCCAACAGAATGTGTCAATAAGCTTATTGCTGATTAGCTTGCACGACAAAACGTCATGCGAATTTCCCGCTCCAGTTAAAATTTTTCATGACTGTGTGGAAGACACCATTGAAACAAATATCTCACGTTTGCGGCAAATGCATCGTCCAATTCACTTCATTTGCGCCACCTGATGCAAATTCACATCTATTCACATCTTTCCATTGACTTTGTATGTAATCTACTCAAGTAAATAGTTTGATTATTTGCATCACGCTCTAGACTACTCGTGGGATGTCATTTGCGCAAAAAAAACAGAAAAAAAAAAAACAAAGAAAAAAACCCAATGCGCCTGCTGTCCTCCATTTTCGTAGAACACCGGATGTATCAATAAGCTATTTGCTGATTAGCTTGGATGACAATGCGTCATACGAATTTCCCGCTCCAGTTGAAATTTTTCATAACGTGTCATTCGCGTCACCCAGTGTGAATTCACGTCTTCGCGTTAATGTAATCTACTCACACAAATAATTAAATTTGCTTTTGATGTGAACACACCATTAAACTGATCAACAGTAAAAACTTTGTTACAAATACATTGTTACAAATAAATCATGCAAATGAATGTTCTTCTTTTTAAATTTCACCAAAAAATCCTGATTTTGTCAAAAATATTATGCAGCACAACTGCTTTTAGTATTGTTGATAAGAAATTATATTTCTTGAGGTACAAATTAGCATATTAAAATGATTACTGAAGGATCATGTGATACTGAAGACTGGAGTAATTCAGACATTTTAAAATATGTTAAAATAGAAAACAGTTCTTTTAAATTGTAATATTTCATACATTTAATGTAATATTTTTAATCAAGTAGCAGCCTTGGTGAGCATGAGGCTACTTTACAATACATTAAAAATCTTCCCAACCAAAACTTTTGAATATCTAATAATATGAACTGATTCTGAATTCACTGGACAGGCAAAAGCACAAAGCAGTGTAGGTCACAGCTGGTGTTGCTAAGAGAGGGCAGAAGGGAGGAAGGCTTGTTTGTGATTGTGTTGCTCAGAGATTACGTCCACCCTAATGACCCTGATCATCAGGTACCATCAGTTATCCTAAATTAGGTTAGGTCGAGGGTCGTCTAGACAATGTCTGGTGGGTTTCCAGGCAATGCTCCGTGTCAGCGCGCCCATTCCCGGTCAGCTCGCGGTCAGTTTATTCCCTGGCGCGCTCCTCACTGGTTTACCTGCTATAGACTTCTGCTGGTTTCAGCGTTGGAGTCTATTCATTGTCGGTGTATTTGGCAGAGCTCAATGCACTTAGCGCAATCCGAGAGTTCTGGTTACTGCTGCCAGGCAGATGCGGTAATGAGAGGTGGGGCTGCTTACAGTAATAGGATGAGGTCGGCTCACATTAAAGCTATCATTCTATTTCCCTTCATTACATCCACCACTTCTCCCTTTGTGGTTTTGTTTGCGTAACGCAGTAGTTTTGTCACGAAGCCTTTGTCAGGAACACCTTTGTGCGCCCATCAACACAATTATCTGTTTATTAGCGGTGTTGCCAAATGTTGCGACTTAATAGTGTTGTATAATGAAGAAAACATTAGCATTTACTCAATTAGCAGATGCTCTGTCGAAAGGGACGTAAAAAATAAATAAACTAAATAGATACACAATATCATAAATAGATAAAACATTTTTATCAATTAAAATAATTATTTTTACATTTTATGGATACAAATATACAAAAATAAATGAAAAAAGCAGTATTAGAGTAAGTTCCAATCTAACACAGCCTATATTTTCTCAGGTTTCAAGCATTCATCTGTTTATTTTCATTTTTTCTCTCCCTCTCTGCTCTCCCACGAAGTGTGAGTGTTTTTGGCAGCTGCAGTGAGGGCAAATTAGAGAGGTGAAGTCTCTCCCTCTCTGGCACTGAGACGCTGGCTGGCATGTGGGACAGGGCAGGGGTAAACTGGACAGGTTGCAAACTGGCAACCAAGGCCAAACTCCCAATGTCAGCTTGGAGCGGAGCGGACGGGCCCTGGTGACATCTGTTCAGTGGGTAAAATAGGCCATTTCTGAATGCCAAGGCACTATGTGTCCTAACAGAATAACCTTTAGATGGCTGCACACATGCAGACACAAGACAATTACAGACACTCAGCAGTTCTCACTAACCGTCAAGTACCAAACAGTTTCACTGGTAAATTTGGGCACAGAAATACCACGCTTTTTTTTTCTTCCCAATTACTATGGCATTCTTTCAAGTATCTGTGGAGACATTTTATAAACGTACAACAATTCAAATGTGGTATATATATCAGCACCCAGAAACATAATCAGTGTTGAAAACAGTTGTGCTGCTTAATAATTTTGTGTAAACCATAATACTTTTTTTTCAGGGTTCTTTGATGAATAGAACAGCATTTATTTGAAAGATTTTTTTTGTAACATTATAAATTTCTTTACTGTTACTTTTGATCAATTTAATTCTTGCTGAATACAAGTATTAATTTCTTTAATTTTTTTTTAATGAGCTCACACTTTTGCTAGTGTATATAAAATTATAATTAAAAATATTTATTTTTAATTATTCTAAAATTTTACTTAAAATAGACATTCTACATGAATAAAAAAATATATCTTAATTTTATCTCTATATGTGACCCTGGACCACAAAACCAGTCTTAAGTAGCACAGGTATATTTGTAGCAACAGCCAAAAATATATATGTATGGGTCAGAATTATCGATTTTTCTTTAATGCCAAAAGTCATTAGGATGTTAAGTAAAGATCATGTTCCATGAAGATATTTTGTGACTGTCCTACTGTAAATATATCAAAACTTAATTTTTGATTAATAATATGCATTGCTAAGAACTTAATTTGGACAACTTTCTCAATATTTAGATTTTTTTGCAACCTCAGATTCCATATTTTCAAATAGTTGTATTTCATCCACATATTGTCCTCTCCTAACAAACCATACATCAATGGAAAGCTTATTTATTCAGCTTTCAGATTATGTTTAAATCTCAAATTTAAAAAAAAAATAGTACGTTGGAGATCTATTTAAATATCTTTTGTGTAGGTTTTAGCCATTCAGCATCATATTTCAAAACAATGACAAATTATCAGAAAGTTTCCCACTTTACCTGTATTCATTACAGGGGTGTTTCCTCCCAGAACGCAAGGAAGTCAGTGCCTTTTCAAAATCCTGGATGAGAAAAAAATTTGTAGTACAAAAATAAAACAATGCCAATATTACAAAATATAACATTAAATCACTCGTTTTTCCACAAAAACATTGTCCAATAGCGACAGCAGCAGGTAAAGTTACAGCGGGAGTTTGCGTCTCTCCATCACGATATGATTGGATATGACTGGTTATGATCGGCTGTGATTGGTTCATAGGATAAATCCCGCCTCTTGTGTTCGTGCACGTTCCGCGTTCGCTAATCAGTCCGAATGAACAGTAGGCTATAATGGCGTTCACGGGAAGACCTTAAAAAAGTAAGTAAACATCTCACACACTACTATATAACTTTGATACGTCAAAATAAGACTTAACATTTTTAAATAAAGAGCAAATCAATTTTTAGTGAGTAATCAGCCTGGTGAAATATAAAATAAATCTTTGTGTCTGTGACCAATATTTATGGAGCTTTGATGACTGATGACCCGAAAAATTTGTCTATGTAAAAAAGTTAACTATTAAAAAGAATAGCTGAACATAAATTAAGAAATAAAATAAGTTGTTTAAATTGTTACTGGCCTGAATTTTTCTTTGTTTTGTTTTTGCTTTTGAATAAATGTTTGATGAGATTCATACTTGCTTTAACAAACAGAATATTGATTTTAAAAAAAATGTGAGGACTTTGCCTCCTCATTTCAGAACAGCGCTGATTCAGTACCATGGTACATAGGTACCATCAACGATAACATCACTGCACTATGGCGCTGCCACAGGACTTTTTTGTGAGCCTGTTTCTATGAAATTTAACATTGATTACTTGAATCATCTAAGTGCACTTCCTCTTTTTATTGTATAAAAAAAAACATACTAATAGCATTCCGAGAGGCCTCTATGACTTATGGATTATGCATTTATTTCACTTTCCTTTCTGAGCATTTGTGATCTCTCTCTCACTCCCACCTTTCTCTACTCCCACACAGAGACGCATCACATTTTAATTGAGAAATTTAAATGGTGAAGGACAGTCCATGAATTAATCATGTTCAAAACTCAATAGGAGGTCTTGCTTGCACTTGCCCCCTAAGATCTGAACTCCAAAATCACCCAAAGCGATATTTAAGAACATATTTATATTCACTTTCTCACAAACGTTCTCAGACCTGTTCGGTGAGCGTGAAACTGATGAGCTCTAGATCAATCCATGCAGAAGAACAACAGATCATGGCCACATATGAATATGACTATGAATAATGCACTTGCTACTGTATAAATACTTGTGGACTGCCACAACCTGGAGATCTGTCATTCTGATCACTCATTTCTTAATTTAGAGGAATATTTTGAGTTAAATATATTAGGATATGCCACAGAAAAATACTTTCCATAGTGTCCATACCTTCTGAAAACTGGGAAGAGGTTATTCCCATTTAAGGTGCAGAGGGAAGAGAAGCTCTTGAAGAGATAAAGCAACAAATCCCATTCCCTCGCCATTCCAACAGAACACGTAATAGCAGCAATTGCTTTTACGGTGAATGACTGTAATAATACACTCCTGTTACCAGTCAATAGCTTCTTTGAGCTAGAACAGAAAGTCCTCAGACGCAAGGCCGCTATCAGCCTGATGGACTTAGTCAGTTTTACGCTGCTTCTGACAGGAGATTATTGCTCAGATGGAAGGATGGAAACAGAGGCGTTAGGAAAGGTTATCAAACTGGGCTGACCTCTGTTTCAGTGTTATATAGAGAAATGACATGAGAGGAAATCACTACATTGAGCTGCTTGGTGTCACATATAGCAGCTGCACAATGTACCTGAAATAAAGATACACACTGCTCAGTGATTAACACAGCCAAATGTTTATGTTTTATAGGACAAATATTAGAATTATCTATCTATCTATCTATCTATCTATCTATCTATCCATCTATCTGTGTGTGTACTAATCATATTAAAATTTAAATTAAACAAATGTATTCATGTCTATCTATCTATCTATCTATCTATCTATCTATCTATCTATCTATCTATCTATCTCTCTATTTATCTATCTGTGTGTGTACTAATCATATTAAAATTTAAATTAAACAAATGTATTCATGTCTATCTATCTATCTATCTATCTATCTATCTATCTATCTATCTATCTGTGTGTGTACTAATCATATTAAAATTTAAATTAAACAAATGTATTCATGTCTATCTATCTATCTATCTATCTGTCTATCTATCTATCTGTCTCTCTCTGTGTGTGTAGTAATTATATTAAAATATAAATTAAACAAATGTATTAATGTCTGTCTATCTATCTATCTATCTATCTCTCTGTGTGTGTAGTAATTATATTAAAATATAAATTAAACAAATGTATTAATGTCTATCTATCTATCTATCTATCTATCTATCTATCTATCTATCTATCTCTCTATTTATCTATCTGTGTGTGTACTAATCATATTAAAATTTAAATTAAACAAATGTATTCATGTCTATCTATCTATCTATCTATCTATCTATCTATCTATCTATCTGTGTGTGTACTAATCATATTACAATTTAAATTAAACAAATGTATTCATGTCTATCTATCTATCTATCTATCTATCTATCTATCTATCTATCTGTCTGTCTCTCTCTGTGTGTGTAGTAATTATATTAAAATATAAATTAAACAAATGTATTAATGTCTGTCTATCTATCTATCTATCTATCTCTCTGTGTGTGTAGTAATTATATTAAAATATAAATTAAACAAATGTATTAATGTCTATCTATCTATCTATCTATCTATCTATCTATCTATTAGTGTGTGTGTAGTAATTATATTAAAATTTAAATTAAACAAATGTGACCCTGGACCACAAAACCAGTCTTAAGTCGCTGGGGTATATTTGTAGCAGTAGCCTAAAATACATTGTATGGGTCAAAATTATCGATTTTTCTTTTATGTCAAAAATCATCAGGAAATTAAGTAAAGGTCACGTTACATGAAGATATTTAGTCAAATTCCTACTGTAAATATATAAAAACTTAATTTTTGATTAGCAAAATGCAATATTAGGAACTTCATTTGGACAAATTTAATGGTGATTTTCTCAATATTTAGATTTTTTTGCACCCTCAGATTCCATATATTCAAATAGTTGTATCTCTGCCAAATATTGTCCTATCTTGTCAAACCATACATCAATTGAAAGCTTATTTATTCAGCTTTTTTAGATTATGTATAAATCTCAATTTCGTAAAACGGACCCTTATGACTGGTTTTGTGGTCCAGGGTCACAAATGTATTCATGTCTATCTATCTATCTGTCTGTCTATCTATATATGTGTGTAGAAATTATTAAAATTTAAATAAACACATTTATTCATGTCTGTCTTTCTATCTATCTATCTATCTATCTGTGTAGAAATTATATTAAAATTTAAAATTAAACAAATGAATTAATTTCTATCTATCTATCTATCTGTGTAGAAATTATATTAAAATTTAAAATTAAACAAATGTATTAATTTCTATCTATCTATCTATCTATCTATCTATCTATCTATCTATATGTAGAAAGTACATTAACATTTCTCATTATATATACATTTATTCATTTATATTAGAAAAGCAGAACATTCTCTCTGATCTTATGTATTTTCTCTTTTCAAGTAAAAGAGAAAAAAAAAGATAAATAAGTGTGAGAAATGAATGACAGTTTTATATAGTCTATACATGCATCTGTGATGTGAATGCAGTTATATGCATTTATATGTGTGTGGCATATTATTATTGTTCTCCTCTGAGCTGTTAAATGTTAATAATATTCTTTTTACAAGCCAGATATATTATTTTTCTGTCACGTCTTTCTTCGCCTGTGCTTTTTGTCTCCTTGCTTTCCCTTATCATTTCCTCTTTGTTCTGAAATCCAAATGCTTTTAAATAATTCAGACAAAAATACAGACCTGAAAAATGCACTTCATTAATGCATTCATTCGTTCCCTTTTTGTGTGTTGTTCATCTATTATTTCATTGTCCCTTTTTATTTATATAGACACCAACCCACTTTTTGCAGACAATAACTCATTATCCATCTTTTGCTGAGTTAATAATGGACTTTAGCTAGATTCCTATCATGTGCTGATCCATTTCCCAGCACACTAATCTGCGCATGAAGATTTCTCTCCTTTGTAACTCCCCTCGTCTGCTGGCGGATGGCTAGAGAGCCCGCACAAACACTATATATGAATACAGACACTAAATGGAAATCATGTCTGCCATCCATCATATGTAGATGTCAGGCCGCTGGCACTGCCTACCGGAGCTGTCAATTTAATCGTCTCTGTTTCTTTAGATACTCCAGCCCAACGCTGTTAATTCTATTAGCTATCCCACAGAACAGTGTGTGTATGGAAGTATGATTGAAGAGCGTGTATATGCTCTCAGTAATACAGACATGTGCATATTTTAGGAAAATGGGTCCGACAGACAGTGCCTGAGACTTTAAAAGCAATAATAATGTCCTTCTAATATTAAACTGAACCTGAAGCATTGCATTTTAATTAGCCGCATCTTGTTCTCACGCACTCAGTTAATATGTGATCTATATTAAAGTTGTTGTCAGCTATTTCAGCAAAAACAAATATTCAGTTCATATCTAATTTATTTTTCTTAATCCAATGATATTTTAAGTGTAAACCTCGCTAAATACACAGAACACACAGTAGGCCTACTGTATAGTCTATATTATCTAATATATTATATTAGTTAATATTATATTTAAGCCTTAGCTATCGCCCACAAGAATTGCTTCTAAAACACAATACACATGAACACCTGCACCCTCAAACATGATTGTGAGTGTAATATTGCTTTTACAAAACACTTTTTTAATAACTAAAACTTTACATTCAATTAATTAATCTATTTTTGCTGCAATAAAAGATGTTTGTTCTTGAAAGAATCAGCGTCTTTAAACGAACAGCTCATGTTACCCATTCACAAAGATGGTCAGTTGTTTTGTTGCAGAATGAATCAGCGTGTTTGAACAAATCGTTTGACTGAATGATTCAAAGTACTCACTTATATCTGTCTTGTCACTTGTCCCAACCTACTGGCCTAATACTGTAACCTGCAAAATCATTGTAAAACAAGCACAGACGTATACGACTTTGATTCTTTCAGAGTTATATTAAAAAATGTCCTGGCTCTTCCAAGCTTTATAATGGCAGTGAATAGATATTCAGATTTTGAAGACCAATAAAGTTCATCCATCAATCATAAAAAGAGCTCTACATGACTCTAGGGTGTTAATAAAGACCTCCTGAAGCATATCGATGTGTTTCTGTAAGAAAAATATCTATATTTAAAACTTAATAAACCGTAATTTAGCTTCCACGAACTGTTGTACGTGCATTCACAAGAGAGAGGCCTTCCAGCAAATGACATAGGATGCAAGAGTAGCAGGAGCTCCTGTGAGAATGTGCTAGTCTCACAAGAACCAAGTTTTGTTTACAGCAAAGGAAAACCAGTCTCCTTTTGGCTTTTATCGAATCCCATTTTTCTCAACAAATCCTCATTTTGTACTTTTGTGAAGGGTGTTTTGTTTTACTTTCACCACTGCACTTCCGCACACTGGAAGGCCACTCTCTCATGAATGCGCATACAGCAGTAATCGTAAGATATTGATTATGGTTCATAAAGTTTCAAAGATGGATTTTTTTTTTACACAAACACATTGATTGCCTTGAGAAGGCCTTTATTAACCCCCCCAAAGTCATGTGGAGTACTTTTTATGATGGATGGATGCACTTTATTGGACTTCAAAATCTTAACCTCTATTATATAGCTTGGAAGAGCCACACCATTTTCTAATATAACTCCAATTGTATTCGTCTGAAAGAATAAAGACATATACACTTGGGATGGCTTGAGGGTAAGTAAATCATGGGGTAAGTTTCATTTTGGGTGAACTACCCCTTTAAGAGTTTCTCAATCAATCAAATTAGAAGACCGGAGCTAACTAATGTAAAATTTTGTGTAAGAAATTGTGTTTTGGCAATTTAGTTGAATAACTGATGCCCTAATAGCAATACAATGAGTGAAATGATTTCACTCAATTTTTAATAAATATTAAAGGGTTAGTTCACCCAAAAATAAAAATTATTTATTCACCCTCAAGGCATCCTAAGTGTATATTACTTCCATCTTTCAGACGAATGCAATTGGAGTTATATTAAAAATTGTTCTGGCTCCTTCAAGATTTATAATGCAATGGACGGGTGTTTCTCTTCATCAGCCCAAAAGAAGTCCAATAAAGTGTATCCATCATAATAAAAAGTGCCTCACATGGCTTCGGGGGGTGAATAAAGGCCTCCTGTAGTGAATCGATGTGTTATAATAAGAAAAACATTCATATCTAAAATGTAATAATCACTTCAATCGAGCTTGCGCTCACTGTTGTACATGGAAGCTGCTCCAGGCAGTTGACGTATGACGTCAGTGTTGCACATGCGCCTGTGAGTCTCATGAAAACTAATGTTTGTTTACAGCAGCAAAGGAAGCAAAGTTTCCTGACTTTAGCAAAGGAAAACCAGTCTCCTCTTGGTTTATATCAAAATCCTCCAACATATTTCTTTACAAATCCTTGTTTTGTACTTCTAATTCGTGACTGTTGTTTTGATCTCTCCACTGCACGTCCACATTCGTCACTTCTGAGCGGCACATACACAACTCCGACATCACAATCATCCGCCCGGAGCTACTTCTGAATACAAATGTTAGCACAAAGTAGATTAATGTGATTCTTACGTTTTAAATATAGATATTTTTCTTACAAAAGGAGGCCTTTATTCACTCCCCTGGAGCCATGTGAGGCACTTCTTATTATGGATGGATGCACTTTATTGGACTTGCTTTGGACTGATGATGAAAAACACCGGCCCATTGCATTATAATGCTGGGAAGAGCCAGAATTTTAATATAACTCAGATTGGATTCATCTAAAAAAAAGAAAGTCATATACACCTAGGATCCCTTGAGGGTGAGTAAATAATGGGCTAATTTTCATTTTTGGGTCAACTAACCCTTTAAGATGTCTGAAATGTCTCAATATTCAATAAACCCATCAATTACAAAAAGTATTACAATAAAACATAATAACACTAGCAACAACATGCCACTCGGGCCACCTTATCCCAAGGGTCTAAGTTTATCTTTTCACTTACAAATTAAAACAATATTTTTTCCTCCACAAATCTAAAAACATTAATGTGTCCATGAATCCCTCGTTAACCAACACAAAAGCCTTTGACATTCAACAGTGTCACAAGCCGGGTTTCCATCCAAATGTTGTGAATTTAACTTATGCAGAAAATTGGAATTTCACATAAAACATTTGCGAACAAGCACCGTTTCCATCCAAAGAGTCAAAGAGAACAAAATCGCCACTTCCTGATAAACTGGCACTAAATCACTAAGAAAAGTAGGAGAAGTCATATGATCATTTTCATATCTAATAGATTACTTCGCCTTTGTGAGCAGACAAAACAATATAAATGCAGTCATTGCTTTCAGAAGTGGATGCTTGCTATTTGGGAACGCAGTTGTATAAGACACTTCTGGGAGGGAATTATGTAGAAATATTTTGATTACAGACTTTGCTCTGGTAACAATATTTCAGATGCTGTGGATGAGATCGGTCTGCTGGTTAGTCAGGTTTTGCAGTTCCACAGCGCAAAGTCACATGACTTTTTTGATAGAGGAATTTATTCAGGAAATGCGTTTCCATCTTCCATTATTCGCATTAAGTCTTTCTCGCCCAAGTCAAAAACCAGCTCAAGCGAGCGTAAAAACTTTTTTGCAATTTAAGGGATTTTTATTCGAAACTTAGTGTTTCTATCCCTCATTTCTGATGCGATACTTCAAAATGCACATTAAAAGCTACAGCTACAGACTACTATTGTACAGAGACATAACATTAGATCAATTAACCTCTGTTTTGGCTGACTGAATCGTAATAATGATGTTATTCACACGAAATAACAAAATATAAGAAGACCACAGCTATTAACTAAATGTGTTAAGATTAGATTTCGTACCATCTGTGGTCGAGGAAAAACATAAGGTCATGGGGTCATCTTGCCCCAGGTGGCATCTTACCAAATATTCTATATCGTATCTTTTGGTTTGTTCTATTACACTTTCATATTATATAAATATTACTATCCACTGTTAAAACTCATACAATGTCAAGGAATAAATCTGCAAGTTTATGAGATAAATACTCCATCCCATTTTCTATTCCCCCTGCAACACACACATAAAACAAGCCTTGACTTTGGATAAGAACAGCAGAGGGCGTTTCCATTGCACCTGGGATGATCTCCTCCCATGCCCGATCTTGTCTTGAGAAGCTTTCACATGCCCTCCAGTGCCAAAATACTTTCTCTCACCCAAACACACACACAGTCCCACCCTCTAGACACATTTCACCTCTCTCTTTCTAGTACTAGCACAGTTTACAGTAACTCTTGACAGGCACACACCTCCCCGTCGGCTCGCTTGGCAGGTGAGCACCCTCCTCTGTGAGGTGTTGTCCTCCGGGAGTCTCTCCTCGCTGATGTGCCCTCTCGACTGTTTCCTAATCACAAGGACACTCACCTGGCTTTGTTCTGCAGGGAGCCATTACCATAATCTGGCCGCAGAAGACAGCTATTCAATTAGAGCTAGAGAGCCGGGAAACACAAAGCATGCAAGTTTCCGCTTATGCGGAGAGCTGCTTTATCTCATGCGGCCGTCCATCTATCATATCACTAATGGGTTCACGCTCACTCCATCACACAGGCACACACTTTTTTTTTTCTTTTTGTCCAGCAGAGGTGTGAGGAGGTTGCGTGTATGAGCTATAGTCACATACGCATGCAGCATCACGTGCCAGAGGCAGATGGCAGAGGGTTTTATGGTGTATGTGTGTTTGGCATGCCAAGCTGTGATTGCACAGACACTCGACTGAATATTCAACATACACTGCTCAATTTCAATCTATGCACCATTTCAAGATAAAAGCATTTTAGTGATAAACAATTGTCCTTTTGGGCTGGGGAAGGTTGGAGTTTAAGTAAAGTGGGTTTACATAGTACATTAAAATTTTAAGACACAACACT
Source organism: Cirrhinus mrigala (assembly GCA_036247105.1). Lineage (NCBI taxonomy): Eukaryota > Metazoa > Chordata > Actinopteri > Cypriniformes > Cyprinidae > Cirrhinus > Cirrhinus mrigala. The sequence goes on along the minus strand of CM070025.1, from coordinate 22,336,268 downwards.
ACAGGCAAAAACATTATTTATTCAAACACTGGTCAGTTTTGAGATTTTGGGCTATTTAGCTTTCCATAACAAGTTGTTTCAGACAAGCAGAAGAAAAAAAAACCTTTAAAATAGACTTTTACACTTTCTTACTGAACTTCTATCTATTTGCATCTGTAGATTTTAATTATACAATATTTATCTTCAAAGGCAACATTTAAAACTCTCAAAAAGTTTTTTTTTTTAAGCCAGAAATCTCCAATTCAGTAGCACTTACATACACCAAACTTTTAGTTTTATTCCTAGCTGGGTTTTACTGTGGGATTTGTTTTTTATTCTTAAAAACATTTTGTTTTTTTTCTGGCAGCTGACTAGGATTATTATAACTAAAACTAAAAAAAAGCATTAAATGAACACTTTTACATTACTACATTTTATTTCAGGTAGTTTTTAAGTAACATTTCTTATTTTCATTTAGTTTAACAATGTAAAAAAAAGTAACTATGAAATAAAAATGAATAAAAACTATATAAACATTAAAAACATTATAAATGACAAAAACATACACCAAAATTACTAAAACTTTAAGTAAAACGAAAACATAAAAATAAAATGTAATTTTGAAATCCATTGTATCTCAATTAGGGCTGGGTAAAAATATTAAATTACCAATTTTACAATACATGAAACAATATTGATTCTTAAATCTGTTTTTTTTTTTTTACCTCAGAGGGAAAAAAAATCTATGACCATAAATTTATTAGTGAGCTAGAAAAATGAACTTTAGAGAGGAGCATATTGCTAAATATATACACTTTTTCACATATTCATTATAATTTTTACTTATCTTTAATATTTAAGTTTAAAAAAATTCATCAAGTTTTTATGACAGCCACCATTTAAATGTTTATATTTTAAAAAATGAATTGGAGAACAAACATAATTATGTAATACAAAGTTAAAGTTAACTTTTAGTTTAGTTTAATATTATAGTAATGTAGTACCAACTGATTCTCATGTACATTTTACAGCACTGTTTTTTTCTTGAGAAAATTTGCCATGTACTGTACCTGATATATATCCAAAATAATAGATATTGAATCGACTCGAATCAAGAAATTTGTGTCAAAACCCAGCCTTAATCTCAGTGATACTAGAATAACATTACTGCTGATCGTATTTTCTGATTTATGGAGTGATAAAATAAGTTATACAAAATCCCCTCTGTAAAACCCATTAATATGTCAACAAAATAAATTTTAAACCTAGCTTCATCTAAAGTTCAGATTCCTGATCTGAGGATGTATGCAAATTAGTACATATTTAATTTGATTATGGCTCATTTGCATATTTAAACTTGTAATACAAAAATGTTTGCAATTCTTAATGTAATAAATCCACTGGGGAAGTATGGTGATTTCTGTTATATTTTGTACTCGTTTCACCTTGCCTTAAGTGATCGAAGAAAATTCAATTTTTCATGATATGATCCTGTTGAAGCATATGGGGCCATTCTGAGTTCATGGATGTATGGAGTGTCCTACATTCCCCAGTGCTACAGATTAAACAGCGCACCAGCCCCCACCTGTCAGGTCGGAGCCAATTCACACACATGAAACACACAACCCCCCATCACTGTCACGTCAAACCCACATATAGAAGTGCGGAGACAGATTGCTTAACCCACCCACTCACACACACGGTCCCCACCCCCAATATTCCATTATCAATTTTACTTTTGCTCACCACATCCAGGTCATATGTTGGCCAGCACCAGCAGCCACTTACCAGACAGCAGCAAGAGGATTAGTAACTGGAGCCCTCATGCATGCATGCCACTGATACATCCAGAACCTGCACATCAGATACACAGTGGATGGACATGCTCGTAGCACTGTGAGTGAAAAGATTACACCGTGCTTGATATGTGCTGTGGTACTAGGCATCACTGCACAGTAATTTAAATGGAATTTTATCCAGAATGCACCTGGACTATTAGATAGTCAGAAAGATGTCATAACTTATGATGGATTAAAAGCCAGTTCTTAAGTGAATAAAACAAAAAAAAAGCATTAGAAATGTTACGTTAAAGTCAGCATGAAATCGAAATTACATTATTTGCTTCCTCAACACACTGCTGCACCTAAAATTGTGTAATTAATGATAAATTACTAATAATACATCATTACATGAATTAAAAATGATTTTAGATTGTTATTCAAGGGAAAAAAATGCTTCTTTTTAGAACAAAATGTAAATGTTGGCAATTGGATTGGGATGGATGATGGATGTATGGATTGATGATTAGATGGATTAATGGTTAGATGGATGGATGGATATTTGGATGAATGGTTGGATGGGTGGATCGATGGATGAATGGATGGACAGATGGACGATTAGACGGATGGATGGATGGATGGATGGATGGATGGATGGAATGATGGTTGGATGGATGGATAATTGGATGAATGGTTGGATGGGTGGATGGATGAATGGATGGACGGACAGACGGATGGATGGATGAATGTTTGGACGGATGGATGAATGGATGGATGGTTGGACGGATGGATGGATGAATAGTTGGATGGTTGAATGGATGGGTGGATGGATGGGTGGATGGACGGATGGATGAATGATTGGACGGATGGATGAATGGATGGATGGTTAGACAGATGGATGGATGAATAGTTGGATGGATGAATGGATTGGTGGATGGATGAATGATTGGACGGATGAATGGATGGATGGGTGGATGGATCCATGGATGGATGGATGGATGAATAATTGGATGGATGGATGGATGGATGAATGATTGGACGGATGGATAAATGGATGGATGATTGGATGGATGGATGGATGGTTGGACGGATGGATGGATGAATAGTTGGATGGTTGAATGGATTGATGGATGGACGATTGGATGGATAGGTGATGGATGGTTGGATAGACGGTTGGTTGGATGGATGGATGAATAATTGGAAGGAATGGATGGATGAATTGTTGGATGTTTCAATGGATTGATGAATGGGTGGTTGGATGGATGCACAGTTGGATGGATGGGTGGATAGATGGACGGTTGGATAGACGGTTGGATTGATGGATGGAAGGATGGGTGGGTGGATGAATGGATGGACAGTTGGATGGATGGTTGGATGGACGGTTGGATGGATGAATTGATAGATGATTGGATGGATAGATGGATGTTTGGATGGATGGATAGATGAATGGTTGGACAGTTGAGTCCAAGGTTGGATATATAGATGAATGGATGGAAAGTTGGATGGAGGGACGGTTGGATGGATGGATGGACGTATGGATGGTTGGATGGATAGATGGTTAAATGGATTGATGGCTGGATGGATGAATGGTTGGATGGAAGAATGATTTGGATGGATGGATGGATTGATGGTTGGTTGGATGGATGGATGGATGGATGGATGGATGCATGACTGGATGGATGAATGGATGGTTAGATGGATGTACATGTTGGAAACAAAGCCTTGTTATTTTTTTGGTTAGAACAATAGATGTAGAAAGAAAGATAGAAGCTAGATAGATAGATACATAGATAGATAGATAGATAGATAGACAGACAGATATATGTATGTATAGATAGATAGATAGATAGATAGATAGATCTACATCAGCACAAGAGCACTAACCTCTTGTACCACCAGAGTACATCAAAGTGAAAAACCTTTAAATGCACTGAGACGTGTGGGGGAAAAAAAGAAACCCAGAGTTAATTTGACAGTGTAATCCTGTATGTGACACCGGGGTCCAGGACACCTGCGGAGAGGAGACGAGGGTGTGAGGGGGTGGCGGAAAATCCCCCCCCCCCTTCTCACAGGTGACGGCAAGGACGTTCTCTCATCTCAGGCAAACAGACGAGACATTAAAAAAAGCAGGAAAAGAGAGAGGAAAGGCAAGAGTAAGTGCCTTCATCTTCAGAGAGCCACTTCAAAGGCATTAAAGAAGGTAAGAGGGAGATCATTAGTGCTCAGGCTCCAGTGGACAAGCTTCCCACCGTGGGAGATGCTGACCCTACCGATAGCATTTTCATGTGAAGCACCTCTTCCGCGTGTGCCGCTTTAACTGTGTGTACATGACTCTACAGCCCTGAACAAAACAATATTCAAGTAATGAATTAGAACTTTACATATATACAAAAATATAAATATAAGCCGAAAAAAAAAGTGTAGAAACAGTTTTCACTAAGAAATAGCTTGTATTTGTAGTTATAAACTATATAATTTTTTTTTTTTTTTTTTTTTTTTTTAGAAAATCACAGTTTCGCTAGATAAGACCCTTATTCCTCGACTGGGGTTGCGTAGAGCCTTTTGTAGCTGCACTGAAACCGCAATTTGGACATTCAACCCGTTGGCTCCCATTGAAGTCCGCTATATGGAGAAAAATCCTGGAATGTTTTCCTCAAAAACATTAATTTTTCAACTGAAGAAAAAAAAAGACATGAACATCTTGGATGACACAGGGGTGAGTAAATTATCAGAAAATTTTTATTCTGGAAGTGAACTAAATCAGTGAATCAGTTTTAACTGAATCAGAAAGTCTGTTCACACAATTCTATTGTACGGTTCTGAAAGACCTAAAAAAAATAATAGTTTATAGACCACTTTCATGATGCTTTTATGGTGATTTTTTACCATTTTGTAGCTTAGAAGACCCAGTCCTCATCAAAAATTCAATGCAAATGCGTTCAGTGCTAGAATGAATGTCATACAAATAAAAAATTGCATATTTCATTAGTGACCTAATGAAATATGCAAATAGAGCAGAATCTTAAATGATTTGTCTTCATTATACACCATAAAATGTCTGATTAGAATGTCCAAAATTCTTTATTTCATTTATAGACGAAATGGTAAAAATATCCCAGTTGTTTCAAAAAAGTCCCAGACTTTTGGGCTGCACTGTATATTCAAACAAATAAATAAAAAAGTAAAAAAACGGCCAAGGAAATAGACTTGTAAAGGGTAACAGACACAGATAATAAACAGATCTTCTCTCTCAAGCTATCTGCCTGTCACAATCTGTCTTTTCATTTACATCAGGATGTTTTATTCTGGGAGTGTGATGTAAATCTCCTCTGTAAATGAGCAGATTTTACATGGCTGATTACAGTACACAAGACTCATTAGTGCCTCATTAAGACATTACACACACACACACACACACACACAGAGCACAGTGAAGGACAGCATGCAAAAAAGCAACAATGAATCCAAAGCATTCAAATGTATGAGCATGTTTGTTCATTCTCTTACGCCGACGCTTCAATAGACATCTGTCAGATAATTGCTATGTACCACAAAAAAAATGATCAGTACTAACAAGTTTCTTTGCAGATCCAGAGGGAGATCTGCATGTGTGAGCATGTGATTCATGTCTATGTTTGAGTGCGATTTCATGTTCATGCAATTTTGAGAAGAAATAGTGTTATAAAACTGTGTGACAGAGTAATTGTTTATACAACAACACACAAGGTTATTTTCACAAACATACTGCAAAAAGCTGTCGGCTCATCTTGTGTTGCTTATTCTAAGTTGACCATTAAACAAATCTGGCATTCACGGTGGAAAACTTTGGTACGTTGTTGCACGGGTAAAATATGCCAAGATATTTGTGGTCACATTTCACTCATTATTGCATTTCTTTAAAGGGGTCATCGCATGCCCATTTTCCACAAGTTGATATGATTCTTTAGGGTCTTAATGAAAAGTCTATAACATGCTTTCTAAAATTTCTCAATGGTAGTGTAAATAACACCTTTTTCACCTTGCCACAAAAACAGCTCTGCAAAAATCATCCTGTTCTGGTTGAGGTTGCTTTAAATGTTAATGAGCTCTGTTGCCCCGCCCCTCTCTTCTCTTTGTGGAGTGACGAGCCTGTTTACTTTAGCCGCATTTAGTCACTAAACTTGCTAACTAGCACGTTATTATTAAAAAAAAAAAAACATATACTCGCTTCTGCTGTAAGTGAAGCTGGATCACAAATTATTTGTGCGAACATAGACAGATATATGTAGAAAGGGAGGCACATTCCATTCACAAACAAACATAATCAACTGCATCTTCAGCGGCTCAGATGTCGGGAGTAAATGACGACCACTATGTTCATTATTACATCCAGCAACACAACACCTCAATCGCTCAATCAGAGATATTCTTGTCTAACTTACATCCCTGCTCTGGCATCGAAACAATGGAGGTCGGACTGTTACAGCTGATTTAAGGTGGGTCTGAGGTAAGACGCTCATGTCAATCAACTACGGTGGGAGCGGCCTCTGTCGGTGTGATGTCACACTGACAGGCATCTGAGAATGGCTCGATTTGAAAAAGGGGATATTACTTTTACAGATTTATTAAAAACCACTGCATGGATTTTTATCATTATAGGGTAGATGTGTACATACACTGCCAAAATACACAACTTAATGTTCAAACAACATGTAAAAGTGAACTTTCAATCCGATGACCCCTTTAACATTCTGACATGATTTCAAACCGAGCAATTCAAGTGTACAAATAGTGTCTTTCTGAAGGGCACAATGGTGGCTAAACATCTACAGGCTATTGACCCTACATTCTTTCACTTCATACCATCATACCAAGTCTTCAACCACTAAGCCAAACACCGAAGCTCTGATTAAAAGCTTAAAATTGTTACTTAATGAGAACTATAAATTCATAAGCCAGGTGGTGCAAGGACAGAACATGTTTCCTCATGCCTCCTGTATGAGCTCACTGCTGTGATTATATTCAGAGAGGATAATCAGTGATGGTGAATCTCTGCTCTCTGCATGGGCTGAACAGACTCTTTTAAGCTTTTAACCTTAACCCTACGTCCACTGGCATGGAAGAAATCCACTCAATACCGCTCAAAATCACAATGTGTGTGTGTGTAAAATGTAGAGCAAGAGTGATCTTCAGTATGGTCTGTGATTGCTATGATCATATATATGCACAATTGCCTAAAGCCATTAGGTCACAAATGCTTAAAGCTTAAAAAGCTTAAAGCAAACACACCTTTCTGTAATTATCAAGTGCTCCTTCAGATCCTAATTAGTTGGTTCAGCTGTGTTTGATCAGGGTTGGAGCTAAACTCTGCAGGAAGGTAGATCTCCAGGAACAGGGTTGAGCACCCCTGGCAGAAAGTATACATTCAGTGTCATTATAATTTTTTAACCCAGCTACAGTCTGGGCTCAGAGAAAAATCACACCTGAGTTTAAATTGTGGATTGTGGGTCAGTGGTTTCTAGGTTATGCTAACTAAAGTTTTTAATCAATTTAAAGGGATAGTTCACCCAAAAATGAAAATGACTCACCCTCAAGCCATCTTGTTGTATATACAATGCTTTGCGAAAGTATTCATACCCCTTCATTTTTTAATGTTTTGTTACGTTAAACTGTTTTAAATTACTTTTTTTTCCACATCAATCTACACTCCATACACCATAATGGCAAAGCAAAAAACAGGTTTTAACATCTTTGCAAATTTACTAAAAATAAAAAAAACTTAAATGATTCCATTGCATAAGTATTCATACCCTAATCTGGGACAGCCCTGAGGTCAAACAAACTGCCTGTAGAGCTCAGAAACAGGATTGTGTCAAGCCACACATCTAGGGAAGAGTTCAGAAAAAATTCTGCAGTACTGAAGGTTCACAGGAGCATGTAGTCCCTGTTAGAAACCGTTTGAAACAACCAGGATTCTTCCTAGAGCTGGCCTCCTGGCCAAACTGAGCAATTGATGCAGAAGGGCTTTGGTTAGAGTGGTGAACAAGAAGCTGATGGTCACGCTAGCTGAGCTCCATGATCATTTATGCAGATAGGAGAAATATACAGAAGGACAAACATCACTGCAATACTCCACCGATCTGGGCTGGTGGTGTGGCAAAACTCAATCCTCTCCTCAGTAAAGACACATGAAAACACTTAGAATTTGCAAAAAAGCTCCTAAAGATCTCTTAGTCTGTGAGAAACAAGTTTGTCTGGTCTGATAAACCTCAGTGCCAAGCATCATGCTTAAAGGAAATCAGGCACTGCTAATCACCTCCACAGTACCATCACAACATTTAAGTGCGGTGGCAGCAGCTTTATTCTTTGGGGCTGTTTTTCAGCAGCAAGGACTGAGGGACTCGTCAGAGTAGAAGGAAAGCTCAAAACAGCAAAATATAGAAATAGCCTTAATGAAAACCCAGTTCAGAGCATTCAGAACTTCAGACTGGACAATGACCCTAAGCACACAGCAAGAGTGGCTTATAGACAACTCTGTGAAATGTCCTTAAGTGGCCTGAAACCTGAGAAACCTGAAAATGTGTGTCTGCCCCCATCCAACCTGACAGAGCTTGAGAGGTGAAGAAGTGAGGAATAGAAGGACAGAAAACTGGCAAATGTTGATGTGCAAATCTTGTCGCATCATACCCAAAAAGACTTGAGGCTGTAAAGGTGCAGCAGCTAAGTACTGTGTTTACTTTGTAATTATGGTGCATGGGGTGTAGATTGATGTGGAAAAAAGTAACTTAAAGCAATTTAACATGAGGCTGCAACATAACAAGACATGAAGAAAATAAAGCGGTATGATTACTTTTGCAAGGCACTGTAACTTCTGTCCTCGCTCTTCCAAGCCTTTTTAATGGAAGTGAATGGGTGTTGAGATTTTGCAGCCCAAAAAAGTGTGTGCATTCATCATAAAAAGTACTTCTGAAGGGAAGTGATGCGTTTGTAAAAGAAAAATATCCATATTTGTAATATCCATTTGTAAAGAAAAACGTTGGAGGATTTTGATATAAGCCAAGAGGAGACTGGTTTTTCTTTGCTGTATACAAAACTTGGTTCTCACGAGACTAGCATATTTTCACTGGAGCTTGCGCTATGCCTATATCCTACATCATCTACTGGAACGCCACTCTTTTGTGAACGTGTGATCAACAGTTAGCGGAAGCTAGGGATTACAGTTTATAAACTTTTACATATGAAAAGTTTTCTTACACAAATGCATTGCTTCGCTTTAAAGGACCTTTATTGATCCCCAGAGCCATGTGGAGCACTTTTTATGATGGATGGAAGCACTTTGGGCTTCAAAATCTCAACAGCCATTAACTGCCATTATAAAGCTTAGAAGAGCCAGGACTTTTTTTTATATAAGTCTGATTAAATTCATCTGAAAAAAGAATGTCATATACACCTAGGATGGCTTGAGGGTGAGTAAATCATGGAGTCATTTTCAGAACGCAAACAGATTTCTCACAGTATTACAGACCTCCTTGATATGAACTAGGACTGCATTCATGACAAACCTCTAAACAGGCCTCATATCAGTACAGCGAGAAACTTGTAAAACACCGTGTTGTAAAATACAAGACATAATGATTACATCAGGTGAAGGCTGCCCTGCAGCGCACCAGTGTATGTGTTGGTATGCGAGTGTGTTTAGGCCTGTTTTTGCTGAATAAAAGCAGAACAAATTCAGGCTACTGCGGTAAGCTCACCATTCATCATCTTTCATCGACAAGGTGAGAGAACGGCGGAGAGGCAGAGAGAGTGAGAGAGTACAGCTCCATGAATAATGGAGAGAGTGTGGTGTGGTCCCAGGGCTCAGAGAATTACTTTCACTTTGCAGCATTTAATCAATGGCTTCTCCGCTATTTTTTTTTTTTTAACATCTCGTTCTCTCTCGCTCACCATGTGGTCGGCGGCACATTGCGTGGAGAGTATTACCAGCCCCACAGATAATTCCCTGTGGGATATCTCCAAACTTTCCTGGTTCCTTTCCCTCTAAACTCTTTCTTTTCCTCTGTTCCCTTGGACTCTTTGAAATCGCAATGGGAAATTGAAAAAGGCGCAGTCTTAACAGCTTACAGTAATCCATTGCCCACTTACTTTCTGCGAAGAAACCTGCGAAGGTTAAGCCATTATGCTTCAAAATACAAGAACTCATTTCTTTTTTACAATTGTTGTAGGTTATTCTTGCTTTCCCGGGGTAAACAAATGTGACATTTAACTAATAGCCAGCTGTTCTCAAGCTTTGGTTACCTATTTAAGATGATGGCAAGAAGATTGCATAGACACAAAGCTAAATAGATGCCATTTTCCCCACTGATGCCTCGAAGAAATGATGAATTCACTTCACAGTTAAGACAAAAATGTCTCCATGACAACTAAAGCACTGGTGAAGACCTTATAAAAATACATCAGCGCCCAGTAAAATGTTCCCGCTTTGTTTGCAAGCTTTTCCACAGTACTAGTGAGTTCGGGAGTTTCAGAGCAAACAATCCAGAGCCTGAGGAAAGGGGCAGCTGGATCACATCTTTGTTTTGGACGTCTGGCTGGAGATGGAAAAAAAAAAAAAAAAAAAAAAAAAATTCAGTGCCCACAGGGTAAACTGACTTCCAGTCCAGCACTGAAAACATTGGTATGGAGTGTAAATTGGTCATAAACAGCACAGAAAGAGTCACAAGCACTATGTCTGTTCAAACTGAAGGGCATATGCCCCCCTTTCTGAGCGAAGTGGGTTTTGAATGCAACTTTCAAAATGATTTGTATCTGTGTTCAGATAGGCGGAATAAATACATTTTTAGAATATCTGAATCAAATATATATGGAAACTTATTTCTGCCATGAGATTAAAAAAAACACATAAATTGCAACTTTTACCTCACAGTTTTGCAGTTTTTCTTGTAAAATCTGAGGGAAAAAAATCTGAATTGTGAGATTCTGTGAGACACAAACTCAGAATTCTGAATCTAATTAATTCCCCCCCCCCTTTTTTTTTGATCAAAAGTAAAAACAGTAATATTGAAAAATATTATTTTATATTATTTTAAATTGGCGATTTTAAATATTTTTTCTATTTTAATTGTAATTTATTACTGTGATGACAAAGGTGAATTTTCAGGAAACACCAGTCTTAGTTTCAGTGTCATATGAGAAAACATTGTAATATGCAATTTGACACTCAGGAAACATTTATTATTTTCAGTGTTGAAAACAATTGTGAAAACAATGTTTTTGTAGAAAATGTGAGAATTTTTTCAGGATTTTTTGACTGGGAGGAAAAAATTAATTTATCTGAAATAGAATTTTTAAAAATAATATTGCTAAAGTATTTACTGTCACTTTTGATGAACTAATTGCATCTTTGCTGAATTAAAGTATTTAATTATTTGAAAAAAAAAAAATCTGACCCCAAACTTAGAAAAAAATTGCTTTTGACCAATAGAAAGAAAGAAAGAAAGAAAGAAAGAAAGAAAGAGAAAGAAAGAAAAAGAGAGAAATCTAATATTTACACTTCCACACTGTCTTTTTTGTGTCTTAGGCTGAGTTTAGTTTGTCATTCAGGCATTATGTGTATTTAACATCATACAAAATATGCAATATTTTATGGTGCTGTATCTGCTACTGTAATTTTCTCTTTCCTCATGTAGTGAAATATGTGACACTATTATGTGAATGACTGTTAGTGGCATTGGACACAGTATATGCATGAATGCGTAAAATGCTTCGCTTATGCCGTCTCATGCACCACAGCGAGATGCCATGAAGGACATGAGCAGAGGCAAATATTCCAGTTTTCCATCCTCTAACTGACAGCTAATCTCACTTGTTTTACTGTATGAGAAGGTCTCTTGGCATCATGCAGATGTTACATCATTACTACTGTAGATACACCTCATGCAGCCCACAGTATACAGTCTGTACAAACAGATCAGATTGCATCACTTGCATCTTAGACAGTCAGTCCTAAAGATTCATTTTGAAAACCAAATCATATTTGTATGCAGTGTAAACAAAGCCCAAGTTGCGTTATTTTTATAGGTTAAAAAAAAAGTTTGTTTCCGCCACTGAATAAAAACAAAAAAAGGGTAATTGCAACTTTTTATCTTTTTTTTTTTTTTAAATCATTTTAGTTCTGACTTTTTCTCACAATTGCAAGGTCACATCCCACAATTCGGACTTTTTTTCAAAACTGAGATATAAACTTGTGAGAATAAATTGTGAGATATAAACTCGCATTTGCAAGAAACATTATGCAATTCTGACTTTATTTCTCACAATTGTGAGTTTATATCACAATTCTGAGAAAAAAAGTCAGAATTGTGAGTTTTTATCTTGCAATTCCGACTTTATAACTTGGAATTGAGAGTTTATATCATGCAATTCGGACTTTATTTCTCACAATTGTGAGTTTTAATCTCACAATTCTGACTTTATTTCTCGCAATTAAGAGTTTATATCACGCAATTCTGAGAATAAAAGCAATTCTGACTTTATAACTCACAATTCTGATTTTATTTTTTTTGCAATTGTGAGATTTACATCACGCAATTCTGAGAAAAAAGCAATTCTGACTTTAAAACTCACAATTGCAAGTTTATATCTCGCAATTCCGACTTTATTTCTCGCAATTGTGAGTTTATATCACACAATTCTGACTTTATTTCTCACAATTTTGAGTTTTTATAATGCAATCCTGACTTTATGACTTTTGAGAGTTTATATCATGCAATTCTGATTTTATTTCTTGCAATTGTGAGTTTATATCAAGCAATTATATCAAGCTGTATAACTCGAAATTGCGAGGTTATAGCCCACAATTCTGAGAAAAAAGTCAGAATATTGAGTCTGTATCATGCAGTTCTGAGGAGAAAAAGTCAGAATATCAAGTTTGTATCATGCAATCCTGAGAAAAAAAGTGAAAAGAAAGAAAAATTGTGAGTTTATATTTTGCAATTCTGGCTTTATAACTCAAAGTTGCAGGTTTATACCTCAATTATGAGAAAAAATGTCAGAATTGTGGGATAAAAAGCCGCAATAACCTTTTTGTATTTTTTTTTTTATTCAGTGGCGGAAAACACATAAGGAGTCATTATTAAAATGTGAAAGCTGTTTGATTCTATACATGAAAAACACCTCTATGTGTGTATGAACACTATTGTTCAAAAACTACAAAACTTTTTTGGTATAAATAAGAAATGAATTTTCAGTAAGGAAGCATTGCGCTGATTAAAAGTGACAGTAAAGTTACCAAGTTTTCTATTTCAAATAAATGCTGTTATTTAAAACTTAAAAAATGTTGAAAAACTGTTTTCAACATTGTTAATAACAAGGATTTTTTTTCTTGAGCACCAAATAAAAATATTACAATTATTTTTAAATTGAGTAAGAAAAAAACAAAACAAAAAAAAAACAGATAATGTCACACAGACATGAACAATCTCTAAACTGAAACATTGGTTAAACTTCAAACATAAATATTAAATAAATATTAAATATTTAATGGATAGCTCACTCACCCTCATGTCATTCCAAACCTGTATGACTGACTTTCTTATGTGGAATGGAAAAGAAGATATTTTGAAAAACAAATAAGTGTTTTTTTTTTTTTTCCAACCCCATTGACTCCCATTGTTTGGACAAAACCAGTAGAAACATCGCAGAAAAAAAGCAAGTCATTTAGGTTTTAAATAACATGAAGATTATTTTTGGGGTGCAATATCCCTTTAAGATACCCTGAACTAACTAATGACTTTAATACATTAAGCACGACGAACATTAATAAGGGACGTGACACCAGTAGATCGAGGACTGATTACCACAGTGGTTGACGTCCTTGCGTGGGCGTGACATACATTACCTGTACAGACACATAAAGTGCTTTCAATTACTGCCAGCGTGACATTTTATCAGTTCATTATCTTCTTGTTAGATTAGAGCTACCTAAAATGAGCTTAGTTTCGAGTACATCTGAATTCAGTAAGGAATTTACTGTATCCGTGATCATTTGCACAGTCTGATCCTGGATCAGTCTGAAAACTCTCAGAGCCTCCTTAGTAAATTAGCTTGCATTAGACTAATTAGCCACGTCTCCTTATTTGTCTTTGGGAGATGCTAACTGTACCCCCCTTCAATCCTCAACAGACCCTTCAGGTTTAAGATTTGTAAACACATTTACACACACACAAATCCTCAACCATCCTGTGACTGAGAAGCAGTAAAGTAAATTGTCGCACTGACAGAGATGTCAATTTAAAGTTGAACAGGAAGATAAAGAAAACCCTCCCTCAGATCATAATAAAAACATGTAAATGTATGACAGATTTGAAAACAGACACGCATACTGAGGTTGTGAAATCCGTGACTAATGACATGCCTTACATTTGGGTTCGGATCTGGACGTGTGTGAGATTCTCTTGTGTCTGTCATCTTCCACATCTCTTTTCCGTGTTGTTTATTCATCTTTGTGGTGATGGGAAAACACAAAGCCACTGATCCATGTCCACAGCTGACAGAAATGGAACAGCCTCATGGCATTATCCTCTTGAAGAAAACTTCAAAAAAAAAAACACTGGTAAAAATGGAGGAAAAGAAGAGGGAGATTTAGGGGTTTAGGATGAGAAAAAGGAAGAGAGGCTGAATAAAATAAAATGGCTTTAAAATAACTCTACTGAATTGTTATATATAGTATTACATTTTGTATATGTAGACATATATCTGATCTGAATTGAGCCGTAGGCACAGCATTCAGAAAATGGTGTATAATTCCACATGAAGAATTACCTGCAAGAACATATGTCTTCACAAGCAGCACACAGTGACTGTAAAACCTGCCGTGATAAAAAGCATAGGCATATCAAAGATACAGCACTATGACTCAATCCAGCAGTGGGAAGAAATATCATGACTGCCTTATTTACTGTTTATCTCCATTTTTTTGAGCATTTACTATTGAGTCAGGCTGAAAATGTAAAAATGACAGAGTTTTCAAACTGGGCTCCAGAGACATTTTTATGTGCGAGAAAATAAAAATATTTGACATAATGTAGTTTTTATGACTGTCAACTTTACGAATGGGCCTTTGAATCACTGATTCATACGATTCGTTCAAAACGCAGGTTCATTCAGAGACTAAACACCTCTGTGTTGCTCTGAGATGCGCAACAATTCTTCTATGGCTTCACAGGTAATATGTTCTCTGCAAAATTGAGGAAAAACACATAATACTGCGTTTGAAATATGACACAATATCAACTTCTTATTTACTGAACTGTTGTATAAAATCACATTTACGCTTGTGATAGATCGGGACAAAATCAGCACTGGTGTCATATTGCTCTTGCTGCCCATGTGATATCATGTGATATGTGATATATAAATATGAGACAAAACACATACAGGAGCATTTTTTGCACCAGTATCTTGAATTTTAGGGCATAACTGCATTTGTGGAGTTGTTGCCTGTATCATATTTGTCAACAGTCAACTGTATCTGGGATCTGGGGGCAGGGTCAGTGCCTTGACTGTGTTAAAATATTTTAATCGTGTTACTTTTTTTAAATAACTAATTAAGTTAACGTGTTAAACTGACAGCCCAAACATATACCTTGACTGCATTAAAATATTTTAATTGCGTTATTTTTTTTATAACTAATTAAGTTATAGTATATATATATATATATATATATATATATATATATATATATATATTAAATACAGTAAAAACTATAAAATTGTGAAATATTATTAGAATTTAAAATAACTGTTTTCTATTTCAATATATTTTAAAATGTAATTTATTCCAGTGAGGGAAAGCTGAATTTTCAGCATCATTACTCCAGTCTTCAGTGTCACCCTTCAGAAATCAGTCTAATATTGGTGCTGATTTGATGCTTAAGAAACATTTCTTAATGCATTTTCAATGCACTATTTTAAAACATATCACTTTGGAATTATATATATATATATTGTGAAAATTATAATAAATATACCTAAACTTAAGAACTACCTTACTAATTATTAACAAGCAGCAAATTAGGAGTTCACTGAGGCAAACGTCATAGTTAATGGTTTGTTAGTGAGAATTGGACCTTAAAATAAAGTTTGACCACATTAATTAATGGAAACTTATTGTAACGTGTTACCTCTAACATTAATAGTGTGCACAAAAAAATAACAAAATTATACTTGGGAGTCTTTGGCATCAAAAAGTTTGGAAACCTGATGTGATGCGAAAGCCACTTCATATTACCATCATGTAAGATTTCATGACAGTACAAAAATCACGGTAAACTGTTTTTACACAAGTACATCATTTGGATTAAAAGCTGCTGCTGATTTTGGTGACTAATTAAATAACTGACCACAAATCTATACTTTTTCTCTCACACACACATACGTACCCCACAAAGACACAGAACATTGGTCACACAAAAGTCCAATTTGTCAGCAAGGCGGGATTAGTCTGTCTGTGTGACAATTTGCAAACCGGCGTCGCTCCATGCTACACGGCTCCCTCTGTTCCAGCGGTTCCACTCATCCATGGGATTACAGAGGAGCTGACGGGAAAGCAGAAAGAGAGCTCAGACACTGCCAAAGGCTGAAGAGACAAAAGACCCGAGAATAATAGATACACACACCGAAAGTTAGTAACTGAGGATTCTGCAACTACTGTAAATTCAGGGCAGCCGTAGTGCTTATACTGCTCACAGTATCATGATGAATCAAAGTTAATGCATAAATAGATAAATGCACAAATACATGGCCTCCCATGTTTATAGCTTTCCCACATTTAAAACGAAAATTACACCCAAAAGTGAAAATGACTGTGTCATCATTTACTCACCCTCATGTTGTTCTAAATCCGAGTTGTTTTTGTTAACTAAAACTATTAAAATATTAAAAAACTGTTTCAGTAAAAAATAAAGTGAAATAAAATAAAATAAATTACATGAACATTTATATACACTACCAGTCAAAAGGTTTTGGACAGTAAGATTTTTAATGTTTTTTAAAGAAGTATCTTCTGCTCACTAAGCCTGCATTTATTTGATCCCAAATACAGCAAAAGCAGTTACATTTTGAAATATTTTTACTATTTTAAATAACTGCTTGCTATTTGAATGTATTTTAAAATGTAATTTATTCCTGTGATCAAAGCTAAATTTTCAGCATCATCACTCCAGTTTTCAGTGTCACATGATCCTTCAGAAATCATTCTAATATGCTGATTTCCTGTTCAAGAAACATTTTTCATTATTATGATTACCAATATTTAAAACAGTTCAGTACATATTTTCAGGATTCTTTGATGAAGAGAAATCCAAAGACCAGCATTTATCTGAAATAAAAAGCTTTTGTAATGTTATATACATTATAAATATTTGAATAGTTATATACCATTCAAAAGCTCGGAGTCAGTATAATTTATTTATATAAAATTATAGGAATTAACACTTTTATTTAGCAAGAATGCTTTAAATTGATCAAAAGTAATGATAATTTATAATATATATATAATATATATAATTTTATCTTTTATATAAACACTGTTCTTCTGAACTTTCTAATCATCAAAGAAACCTGAAAAAATTATATTTAGCTGTTTTCAACATATTTCAAAATTGTACTGTTTTTGCTGTACTGTGGATCAAATGCAGGCTTGATGAGCAGAAGTTACAGTCAATTAAAATTTTACAAAAAATTGCATATGCTGCCTTGTCAACTAAACTAAAATAATAAAAAAAAAGAAAAGCACATTACAAAAATCAATAAAACTAATAAAATAATTTTTTTAAGTATATAAAATCACCCCTTTAAAGCTTTAACCCTTTAACTGTCACTCCCATTTTTGAACACACACATAAAAATGCACTATACATACTTAAATTTTTATAATTCATTAATGAAAACATTTTGTAATATGATTTTGATGTGCATTTTCTGTGGTAATGCAATGTCTAATTTTAAAGTGCCTTTCAAACGATGAATTTTGAGATTTTAAGTTTTGAACTGATACATAATTTCTTATGATTTCTAAAGTGTGACAGGGAAAAAGGCAACAAAGAAAGTCTTTTGTGACAAAGGTCAGAACTCATGTTGTGATGTAGATTTTTTAAATTGCACTCTTGAAAATATCTATTTAGGAGTCTTACACCTTTCCAGCGATGTATAGTTTGTCATGATTAGATTAGGATTTATTCGTAATATGGCGAAGTAAACTTGGGCGTCCCACAGAGTGGACGGTGACAGTTAAAGGGTTAAGGGGAATTTCCACAAATGGCAAAAAGTTTTTTTTTTTTTTTGCAAAGTCATGAATCTAAGCTTAGAAAAGTGGAGGCATCTCTTGTGTATTCTGTCACAACCAAACTTCTTTCACTAAACACATTTGTTTACCCAAGCAGGTGAAGTCAAAGCCTCTGTCACAACCTCTTAATCCAGCTGAGGAGTGCCACTTTATGTGGCTTTATGGGGCTGACAGAAAGCAGAGAGCGACTCTGTCTTGTCCTTAAACCGCAAAGTTTTGCATTAATCCTCCTGCTGGTCCAAAGCTCTCTGGAGGGAAACAGAGAGGACATGAGACATATTGTTCTTGAAAAAGAGGGAAAGAACAGAGGAAACTAAAAAAAAACCCTTAAACCGTCTCTGAAAAGAGATGTGTTCCGCCTATATAAATAGAGGCCGTTCGGTCCGCCTCGCCGGCGGCTCCGTTTTATCTTTTGTCTTCCGCCTCCCTTGACTTCTCCATGAACCCTGAGCATCTTTCGAGACATCTTCAAATCTTTTAAGAGCATTCGGGATATTCCCTGTATTTTGACACTTCCTCTGCCTGTTTGCTGGCTTTATCTCGTTAGTCCTACTCTACTCCCGCTCTCCTGAATCTTTTTGTCCTTTTCCCCTCAGCAATCACTAAGTACAGAAAATAAAGCACGGAAAGCGAACGCATAAGAGCAGAAATAAAGAACAAGGCCATCTAAATGCGATGCGAAGTAAGAAGTAAACAGCTTATTTGTCAGGCGTTTCGGCGCTCTGATCTTCTGCAAGGTCTCCTGCTCGAGTTTTCTCTGTTGATTTCCTGCCTCTCCGTGTGATGAATTCATGCAGCAAAGGGCCGATGAATAAATAAACAAGTCAACAATCCCTTTTGTTCAGGGACGAGAGGCTGGAGTCCTGTAAGAGGAGTGCGGTTTTATGGGGAGAAAATGTGCTGTTTCTAATGCTGCCTAAGCCCTTAAGCTGCTCATTTCAAGGCTATTGTTACCTTACCATTGTGTTTTTCCCTCCATCTCTCTAGCGTTCTTGCCTCCGCAGAGGAATGAGGGCACTTCATGGCTATGGGTTCGAGGTAAGGTGAAAGGCATGCTGGGATATCCCAGAGCGGCCACTGTGATAGAGGATGATCTACTGAGTTTGAGCTTAAGATTCAATAAGAGTGCCTCTTGAGGTTCAGCGGCTTAACACAGACGCATATGGACATGCGCGTACAAATACACACTCGCTCACACTCTCCTTTAATGTGCATTTCCCTTGTTCTCTAGTATCCTCATACCGCATCAAAGCATGAAAGGAGAAAGAGAGAGAGGGGAATGAGAGCTCCAGACGGTCTGAAAAGGAGAGGTCCAAGGTAGGACATTAGCATGGAGAGGAGCGCACGCAGATTATGGGAAAGAGGAGGCTCTCGAGTCCTTTCGCCAGTTTCCTTTCCATCACTTTCAGACAGCATCAACCCCCTGCAATTATTGTGTTTATGTGGAAAAATACATTCTGATTAATATCGGGATATTCCTGTATTAATCTGAATTATAGTGCTGTGTATAAAATACTTTTATAAGATGCATTACATTGATTAAAAGTGACAAAAAAGACATTTATAAAATTGCAAAAGGTTTCGGTGACACTTCACTTAAAGACTTTATGTATAATACATAAGGGTTATTAAAGTGTACAATGCATTATAATTATTCGTACATAATGTGCTTCGTACTACATTATATCTTGTATAATTATAACCAAATTTAAAATGCATAGTGTAACAATGAATTGATAAGTGCTACAATGTATTAAAGGAGAAGTCCACTTCCAGAACAACAATTTACAGATAATGGACTCACCCCCTTGTCATCCAAGATGTTTGTGTCTTTCTTTCTTCAGTCGCACAGAAATTATGGTTTTAAAAGGAAAACATTTCAAAATTTTTCTCCACATAATGTATTGGTATGGTGCCATGAGTTTGAACTTCCAAAATGAAGTTTTAATGCTGCTTCAAATGATCCCAAATGCGGTTGTAAACTTGTAAAATGGGTCTTATATAGTGAAATGATTGGTTATTTTCATTTAAAAAATATGATTTAAATACTTTTTAATCTCAAACGCTCGTCTCGTCTTACTCTTCCTGAACTCTGTGTATTTTGGTTCAAGACAGTTAGGGTATGTTCTCCCTCAACTTCAAAAATCATTTCAAAATCATCCTACATTGCTGCAGAAGTACCGACCCAGTCTTTGCAAAGTGAACATGCAAAGAAGATCAAACACCCTTAACAAAAAAGGTATAGGACGATTTTGAAGTTGAGGGAGAACATGAGATGGGAGTTTTTCGACATACCCTAAATGTCATCAACCGAAAGAAAAAACAGAGTAAGGCAGAGTAAGACAAGACGAGCGTTTTACATTAAAAAGTATATAAATTGTATTATTTTTATGAAGTTTACAACTGCATTTGGGATTGTTTGAAGCCGCATTTAAACTGCATTTTGGAAGTTCAAACTCGGGGCACCATATCAGTCCATTATATGGAGAAAAATGCTTAAATATTTTTCTCAAAAAACAATTTCTTTACAACTGAAGAAAGAAAGACATGAACATCTTGGATGACAAGGGTGCAAGTACATTATCTGTACATTTTTGTTCTGGAAGTGGACTTCTCCTTTAACAGTGGTTACAATTATTCATGAAATAGCACAATAAGCTGCATTACAAGCAGTGTTGGGCTAGTTACTCAAAAAATGTAATATATTTCTCATTGCAAGTTACTCCTTTCAAAAGTAATATTATTACATTACTCCTAGCCAACAGTAATTAGTTACACTACTAGTTACATTACTTTTTCATTACACCCACAAGAGTACATCTGGCTTAAACTGATGACAAGCCACAATTTTTTAATCAACTGTATTTAATAAAGCAGCAACATAGTAAAATCTGCAACAGGGCTCAAGCGGGTTGAACCAACCAAACATGTTGGGATTCGCAATAGACAAAGTCTTAGTACCACTAC
The DNA here is from genome assembly GCA_036247105.1 of Cirrhinus mrigala. Lineage (NCBI taxonomy): Eukaryota > Metazoa > Chordata > Actinopteri > Cypriniformes > Cyprinidae > Cirrhinus > Cirrhinus mrigala. Next base: position 22,315,220 of record CM070025.1, on the reverse strand, counting down.
ACAATTTATATGTTACATTGATGTTTTTTTACAAAATTAAAATAATGGCTGTATTTCCAGCCGCTATTTGATTTGGGCTTCTCCATCTTCCGACAAAGCTATCTTGCTGCATTAGTGATTTCAAATGTGTACACAAGTCTGGTTTCTTCCAAGGTTTTTTCTCTGTTGGAGTTTTGGTTCCTTCAACACACACTATTTTCCTGTTTAATACTGTAAAGCTGCTTTGACACCATCTGTACTGTAAAAAGCGCTATATAAATAATGGTGACTTGACATGCACAGCAATGATTATGAAAACTGATACTGAAAACTGATGATAAACTGTTATGATTGAATTTTGAATTTCAAATCATTAGCAATTGTGACAAAAAAGTAAGATTACTTATTATTTATTTTAAAGTGTCCTTGTTACAGTATAATTATACATTTAAGTACTGAGTAATATTAACTACATGTACTTACTGTATGTTCAAGGTGAGGATTACAGTTTGGCTTAGGGTTACTTACATGTAATTATGCATAATTTATGGTAATTATAATAGTAAGTACATGTAACATGTTACAAGGACACTGTAAAATAAAGTGTTACCAAAAGTAACTAGTAACTAGCCATTTTTGGATAGTAACTAATATTACTACTTAATTAACCTAATTACACTATTAGTTAGATAGTTAGAAAGTAATATTATTACTGAAATGCCCAACACTGAAAAGGCATAATTAATGCATTAAAACTATTTTTATAATGCATTATACATAAAGGCTTTAAGTAAAATGTTACCAAGATTTCTATTTTAAATCAGTGCTGTTCTTTTGAACTTTCTGTTCATCAAACAATCGTAAAATCCTAATGTATAACAGATTTCACTGGAAAAAATTAAGCAGCACAATTGTTTTATACATTTATAATAATATGAAATGCTACTTGAACACATATTAAAAATGATTTCTGAAGGATCATGTGGCACTAAATACTGGAGTAATAGCTGCTAAAAATTCAGCTTTCCCATCACAGTAATAAATGGCAATTTAAAATAAATTAAAACATTTCACAATATTGCTGTTTTTACAGTAAGGCACCCTCAGTGAGAATATCTAAAATATTCTATAAGACCATATTCTAGTGCATGCATATAAATGCAGTCAATCAAACAGTACATTTATATGCAGCAGAATATTTGGTAACACTTCACAATAAGGTTCATTAGTTAACATTAGTTAACTATATTATTAACAAGAACTAAGAATGAACAATACTTCTACAGCATTTATTAACCTTAATGTTATATTAAAATCACAAGCTGTGTTTGTCAACATTAGTTAATGCACTGTGAACTAACATGAACAAACAATGAACAACTGTATTTTTTAACTAACAATAATAAAGATTAATAAATAGTGTAATAAATTGATTGTTCATTGTTTGTTCATGTTAGTTAATGCATTAACTAATGTTAACAAATGGAACCTTATTGTAAAGCGTTACCACTATCTAACATGAATTAGAATTTCTGATTATGTAATTGTCATTTAAACACTTCAACCTTATTATTAAGATAATATTATGGCTTCTAGGAAATCTGAATTGGATAAAATGGATTTGCCTAAAGAATTTTGGATCATATACTATAAATATCCACCATAAATAAAAAATAAATAAATAAATAAATAAAACATTTTTATCTGCATGTCCAAATAAAGGTAATTCTGGGTGTTTTTGGATACAGTTTCTATTAACATTTTGCAATCGTTAAAAAAAACATCATTTTGTAAATCTCATGACCTACTTTTTGTAATTCATCATGTTTTTGTCTGTTATTGTAGAGACATGAATGAGATGATTAATGTCCAAAATGACGAATAAATGGCATAATAAATGGTAAATGCGAACATTACTATAAGATAGTTAGCTGCTGGGTTGAAAGATGATGCCACTGCAAGCAATGAGCAGAGAAAGTGTGAAAGCCAGACAGAGAGGATGAGCACACAGGGGTGAGGGGTGAGCACCTCCTCCCACCAACAGCATCGCCGAATTCACCATAGCGAGAAGCTCGGCTCAAAAGCTCTGCCAACTCCAACGCAGAGGGGGGTTATTTAATACAGTGCTTCAGATTAAGATAACACGAAGCAGACAAGAACGAGAATTGGAGCAGACAAGAATGGTGGTAGGGCTGATCATAGCTTAGTAGTTCTAGTAATCTGAAAGTTGCTGGTTCAAACTCTGAAATGAAAGAATACCATATCTATAGACAGATAATGACCACACATTATTGTTTTGAATCGGCGGTAAATTCACAAAATATATACATCATAAAAGTTGTCCAATCAGGGATGCGTCTCCCAAAAGCAACTATGGTCACAAGTTCCATCGTTACCAATATAGTTCAATGGACCTTACCATCATAGTTAGTTAACCATGCTTTTGGGAAATGCACTCCAGGTTGGGACCATATCCCTATTCTTTTGTATCTTTAGGTGTGAATGCAAAGCGAACCAGGACTAAATGTAGTTTCCTTTTTCAGTTTGGACTAAAAGAACCAAGAGAACTGAGCAGAGGTTGTGAACTTCTTTAAGATACAGACTCTCAACCAATCCAGAAATTTCTTTGTGTTTAAATGTGAGTATAAGTGATCTATAATGCATCCTGTTTCGAAAACAGCCATAAATCCATCATTTTGCTGAAACAAAAGCAGAAGAACAAGGAAACCCACCAAAAGTCAGAACATCCAGAAGCTAAGGAGAACTTCATTAGTACATGTCAGTCTGTTCTCCTGCTATAACTTTTCTCAACACAACACTAAAACCGTCAGACCTTGACCTTTGTAACCTACACAGCAACAGAGACTGTTGAAAAGTGTGTGATCTATACAAGTATGCCTATGTTTGTGAGTGTGTGACAGCTCCCATATGGACCACTCGTGGCCGGCTAACAGCGAGCCCCCCTGCTGTAACAGATGAATGCTGGGGCTAATTGCTGTAAATGTAGAGGAAGACGGATTGTGTTGCCATGTCACCGGTGCTGCAATTAGAGGCGTCAATAGCCATTAGAGCCAGCATGGGTTCCAGGCACTGTCAGTTCGACAGCCAAAACAGTTTCCTGTCAAAAACTGTCACCCACCTTTCCAAATAGCTGTCAAGCAACAAGATATAGACACACGGAAAACCTCAGAAATGTGGCCTAAAGGAAGTTAAAACATGGGAAAGGTGTTAGTGCAGTGGCAAATGTCCTACCTGATTTCATGACGAAAACATACCTGTGGGAACTTTTTTGCAAGAAGCAAAATACATACCCATAAGTACATATTACTGTAGTTTCCAACAGAAATGAACACTTGAGGTGGTAAAACAGTGAGTAATCATTTTTGTACACAGTTAGGATTACAGCTCCATATGTTTTGATTTCCAGATGTAACAAGTTTGCTCTGTAGCTCAGCCAGCATTTTTACATCACATTTGCTTTTGTTCATACTGTCCAGTTGGTTTAGGTGTAGTGCAGATGGTACGTTATTTTAAAACATCATGGAACATTAGAGTTATAGCGCCACTCAACGGACATTTCAAGTCAGAACAGCGGTGACACATACAGACCAACTTCACATAAAAAGTACCTTAAGTATGCTGCTCTGTTCCAGGGAAAAAAACGAACACTCTTTTAGAGCCACTCAGTGGACATTCTACATCGAATATGTCACAAAACGTACATGCCGGTACATATTCCGCATCTTGCGAAAAAGTTCCCACCCCAGACAGCATATGTAAGTCTGCAAGATGTCTGTTAAAGATCACTTGATCTGGAAAGCATCTGCTGTGTACCAACATCTGACAGACGTCTGTAAGATGTCACTTTTACATACATTCTAAACCATAAACATCTTAAAGACATCTAATAGACATCTATTTGACATCTAATAGGAAACGTCCTATAGGTGTATTGCAGATGAGCAAACACTCTAAAAAATACATCTTGCAGATGTAAATCCAGACATCAAATAGACGTCTCTTTGATGTACATGTGCTATCAGGGACACATATGTTTGCAAGATGTCTGTTAAAGATCACTTGATCTGGAAAGCATCTGTTGTGTACAAACATCTGACAGACATCTGTAAGATGTCAGTTTTACATACATTCTCAATAATAAACATCTTCAAGACATAGACATCTATTTGACATCTGATAGGAAACGTACAATAGACGTATTGCAGATGAGCAAACACTCTAAAAAATACGTCTTGCAGATATAAATGCAGACGTCAAATAGACGTCTCTGTGATGTGTGTGTGCTGTCAGGGACAGGTACATTTTTGTCATGAGATCAGGTTGCAAATGACAGATATATGCATCTAGAATATAGCTAAGCATTGTTAATACTGTACATCAGAAAGATTTCAACCAATATCTTATAAAATAAACCGGGGCTAGCTCTGATACTTTAACTCCAGTGAATATTTCTCAAGTTTGGTTTATTTTTTTTTTCCTTTTTAAATTGACTATAAGAACAGGGCAACAGGCTACAAAAGTCACCAAGCCTTGCCTAGAAAAATGAAACAGTTATACCATTTAGGGATGTGCCCACTGATTGATATAATGATCTTTTATAGATGTGGATGTGCCAGAATCCGAATGCAGTGTTCAGAAAGGAAATGACATGTATTATGGAACCCCTAAAGGGAATAAACACGAGATGGGAGGAAAAAAAAATATTTCAGTGCTTTCTCTCACAATCATATCGTTGGGTAATTATACTCTATATAAATGCGGGCATCAGGGAGTCGCTATTAATACTGAAATCGCTTTTGACTCCGCATTCGCTTTTTACTTTCACTTTCGAGATTTGCGACCACACGTACTCTGTGTTTACTACAGAGCGGCAGTACTTACACACATTTAACAAGATGGCTACCACCAGCAAGCAGTCCTAGCAGTCCGCTAGCAAACTCATGTCCCTTGGATATGAACGCGGACAGGGTTGCCCGGTTTTCACAACAAAACCCGCCCAATTGCTACACAAAACTAGCCCAAAAGTTGCCCAACTGCGCTTTGAGGGGGGTCCCCCATTAACAATCGCATTCCAGGAGGGATTCCAGGGGCTAAATATAACGTCATTGGGGGTGCGTCAACGTGCGGACATGAAAAACAACCCGCGGCAACTGTGTCAAAGCAGCCAAATTCCATGGGAAAACCACAGACTTGGCAACACTGAATACAGATTCACTATTCAGGCACATCCCTGAAAAAACAAAATGATGCAATATATTCAGTGTGACAACTAGCCCTAGTCTCACTGAACACTTGATGTGTATGTACAATGATACAAGTCAACGTTACATGACCTCACTTGTCTACTTGTTTCTACGTGTAATAAACAAGATAAGATATTCAAAAGAGATATGGTTAACACCACTGTGCACAGACTGAACACAAATAGTTTTAAATAGCTAGCCGTTTTCTCTCTCATTATACATAATTCAATTGTTTATGTATTGTTATGCTTTTTTTCACTTCAGTTTATTGTTTGGGTTGAGATACAAAAAGTTCTGCAATTATATCACTTATAATATCTCATTAGGAAATGTGGACTGTCAACAGCTTTCATAACAAATCATCAAAAGGCTATTTAGGTCAAAAGAAGTGTGTTATGACACATCCAGCTCTGAGCAGAAATTAACACATGCAACCACTGTCAAAGACACTATGAGGATGATACAGACATTTGTCATTGAGGGAAAAAAAACTGCTACTGAAATATTACTAAAATACGCCTTTCATGTTAACTAAAATCAGACATAAAATAGAACAACAGAGCTGAATCCCCACACAGGTTTGGGGTAAGATTTCATTTTTACAAATAAATGTACACTTTTATTCCTCAAGGATGCGTTGCACTGCTCAAAAGTGATTTCAAAAATGATTCATAATGTTACAAAAGATTTATTTTTCAAATAAACACTGTTCTTTTGTTCTACTCATCAAATCCTTAAAATTGTAACCCAGTTAAACAGCACAACTGTTTTCAACACTGATAAAATAAAAAATGTTTTGAGCATCAAATCAGCATATCAGAATGATTTCTGAAGGATCATATGACACTAAAGACTGGATAAATGTCTGATAAAAATTCAGCGTTATCATTAAAAAAAAAGATTAATTTTAATTATAATATTTAATAATTTTACTGTTTCACTGTATTTTTCATTAACTAAATGCAGCAATGATAAGCATACATGGCTTCTTTCAAAAATATTAAAAACTTCTGAATGAATTAAATTAAACAGAATTACAAACTTCATTTAACTTTTTATTGAACATATGAAAGGAATTTTTTTTAATTCCAGGTTAACCTTTTTAAAACTTGTATTAAAACTTTCTTGTCATGAACAAGAGCAGAAAACATACTGTGATTGTGTTCATCTTATTTTACTTTTGGTGGCTTAATGTGAGGAAAAATCTGAATATGGGTTAGGACACCACATGGAGTTCTGGAGAAAAAAGAAAAAGAAATCAGGCAAAAAAGAAATCAACTTAAAATGGTAAAAGATCTGTCACAACAGATGTTGCCTTTAATAGACAGTTTGCCTCTCTTTGATTTTAATCACTTAAACTAACAGGATCCAATTATCATCCTTTCAATGCAATTTAAGAAAGTTACAGCCAACTGGAGTGCACCTCACTTATTTTTGAGTACTCACTACAGACCTTTTTTTACTGCTTTTGGATCCTGTGTACAGCTTTACACACCAAATGCTTCTATACATGTATATTTAACATCTCTATTGGTACAGTAGCGCATGCTTTTAACAGCCAGCTGCTGGCTTGCGCATTCTGCTTGAGCTCTGCCATAATCAAAATGATGCTGGGTGCAGTTGAAGCAGGACGGGCCGGCCGAGCAACTGCCAGGATGATGGCGGCGGTGCTACAGAGCTCCTGTGCCGTGCCAGGTGTTGCTGTGATTAAAGGCTGAAACAGCAGGTCCAGCACTAGGGCTATTTCAGGCAACTCCAGATTGAATTAAATCCGGGATTAATCGAATGAGAAATTGTATAACTCTCCTGAGCAACACAAAGTCAAAAATCTAATTATTTTGTCTTCTTCCCATGTCCTGCTTTTTGGGAGTCTGATTTAATCTCATGTCTGAACAACGTAAAGCTAATTTGTCATTATCTTGGGAGAAGGAGTGATCCGAGGTTGAAGCAAACCAGGTTTGGTTTAAATGTAAAGTTTGGAAGTAAACGGAGAGGGGAGTGAGATAATCCGGAATAGTCTAATCTGAAGTGCCTGTAATCTCTGTAATCTTGTCTTGATCTGGTAATGAGAATTCACATGACGGCTTTCCTAAACTCGAAACTCGCCAATGCCATGTCAGAGAAAGCGCGGCATATATTTAGATCACCCTTTCTGTGCTGTTTGACGTGTCAGGCTCAATCTGGAGGGATATGGGAGAGAGATGATGTAGCAGATGATATGATAGAAGAAAACGAGTGAAAGTGCCATCAATATGCCCCCATCACAGCGACAGAGAACATATAGATGACAATGTCGCATCAAACTGATCCGCTCAGAAAGAGACAGCAGTCACACACCAACTCACCCTTCAGTGACTCACATGAATTTACAAAGTCAAGAAAAATTAACTAATAGTTTTATTTTTGGCTATTTTTTCATAATTATACAGCAGTTCTTTCTGGTCATCGAATTTGATTGGCTGGGAGGAGTGCGATATTCTAATGATATCGGAGCTCCAACTGTTTCACCGTTTGTATCACTACGAGTGTGATGGTGAACGCCCCAATCCAATGTTTTTGTGTCACGGAAAGTAGTTTTAAGAGTTTTTAGGTAAGAATGTACTTGTTTAGAATTCAAATATGCGGTTTGTTAATAAAGATAACGTCTATATGAAAATTTGCTTTGACGTTGAGATTTGCGCTCCATGGTGTTAGTGGCCGTTCAGTGCTCATGAACCCAGATTCCAGGATCCAGTCTTCTGGAATTCAGGAAGTAGTTCACACAAAAGAGGGTTTTTAAAAACACTCCATTGATGTTTCTTATTTATTTACACAGTCGTGCTTCGAACAGTTGTATAAACGCAATATCACACTTGTAGCTGTGCAATATAGCTGTATATTGGCACGCTGTGATGGCCTGAATCACAGCCTTGCCGATATACAGCCATATTGCACTGCTAGTTGTGTGATATTGCGTTTATACAACTGTTTGATGCATGAGTATGTAAATACATAAGATAAATATGCATTGTGTGTGTACACAATCAACTTTTTTTTTTTTTTTTTTTTTTAATAAGGCTCTAATGTTCACCAAGGCTGCATCTTCTAAAAATACAGTAATACTGTGACTTCTTTTTACAACTATTTTCTTTTTTATTTTTTCTCAAACCATCTCCTTTCCAACACAAGCACCTCAGTCTCTTAACCAGTTTGGTAACACTTTACCGTGTTCACATGACCGTTAATAAGTTAATTACAATTCACTGATAGCTGTAATTGCTGGTTCTCACATCTTGCAAATGCGAGTTTGTATCTCGCAATTCTGTCTTTTTTGTCAGATTTGCGAGATACAAACACACATTTGCAAGAAAAAAAGACTCCTTGCAATTCTGACTTTATTTCTCACAATTGTTTATGTCATGCAATTATGAGACAAGTTTAAATAAAAAGTCTAAAAAAAGTCTAAATTATGAGATGTAAAAAGTCAGAATTGCACATTGAAGAATTGCACAAACTGAGATAAAAACTTGAGATAAAAATTCTGACTTTTTCTCGCAGATGTGAGTTTGTATCTTGCAATTCTGACTTTCTCACAATTCCAAGTTTATATCTCACAATTTAGACTTTTTTAGACTTATTTAGTTTCATTTTTTTTTTTTTTTAGTTTTATTTAGACTTTTCTCAGAATTGCATGATATAAACTCAAATACAAACTGTAACGTTTTTATCTTGGAATTCTGACTACTTCACAGTTGTGAGTTTATATCATGCAATTCTGAGAAAAAAGTCAGAATTTTTTTTTCTCACAAATACAAGTTTGTACCTCACAATTCTGACTTTTTTGTGAGATATAAACTCGGAATTGCGAATTACAAAGTCCAGTTCTGATATGTTCTCAGAATTGCGAGTTTATATCTCACAATTCTCACTTAATAACTTACAATTGCATGTTATAAAGTCAGAATTGAAAGAATTGAAACGCAATTCTGAGAAAAAGTTAAAAACTCGCAATTACCTAAATGTTTTATTCAGTGGCAGAAACTGGCCACAATAGTGACCTTTGGATTATGAGTAAAATAATATATATAACATATAATAATTGTAACATATATATATATATATATATATATTTTTTTTCTTTATATTTTTTTTTTGTTTGTTTTGTTTGTTTGTTTTTGAAATAAGGCTCTAATGTTCACCAAGGCTGCATTTTATCAAAAATACAGTAATATTGTGACTTCTTATTACAACATAAAGTTACTATTTTCTTTTTTAATACATTAAATTTTATACATTTCTTTTAGGATTCTTTCATGAATAGAAAACTCAAAAGAAAACATAGGGTTAGGGTTATTTGCCATTCTGATATATATATATATATATATATATATACACACACACACATATACACATATAGTATTCATATAGTATTAATTTCTGTTGTGGAAAGTAAGACTAAAGAGCATTATGAAGAGTTGAAGTCAAACAGTAAAAAACAGTAAAAAAAGAAAAAAACGTACCGAAAAAAAAAGAGAGAAAAAAATCTTACTGACCCAAAATCTTTCAATAGCAATACTTTTTTTTTTTTTTTTTTTTTTTTTACTTTTTGACTTCAACTCTTCATAATGCTTTTTAGTCTTAATTTCCACAACTGTCCTTCATAACCCCAGTAATGATCTCAATGTTTTTATCCAGAAAATGTGCTAGTTATTTTAATGATTCACAGTTAGAAGCCAATTCTAAAGCAATTGAGCTTGTTAGTGCAGTTGTTGTTTATCTGGGTACATTTAGAGCTTTAATAATTAGTTTTTTAATTACATTTTTTGAATAAGATATTGGTATCACATTAGGATCTCTAAGTTAGAATTAAAAATATCCTAGACAACTAGATTTCATTAAAATGTGCTTGTTGGTCACACTATACATAACAGTTAAAGTATACACTACCCACTTAATTACTAGTAATGAGCAACATCTATATAGTATGTCATTAATACTGTATACAGCAATCAGCAATTACAGCTATTGGTGTACTGTAATTAACTTATTAACGGTCATGTGGACACGGTAAAGTGTTACCAAACTGGTTAAGAGACTGAGGCGTGTGTGTTAGAAAGGAGATGGTGGGAGAAAAAAATAGAAAATAAAACAGAAAAACAGGGAGGGGGAGGATGAGAGCAAGAGGAGGATGCAATGTGCTACTTGCAAACATGACTTTGCAGGTGCATGTACATGCATTATGGTTACATAAATAACTGTACATAAGTGCTTATTGGTTGCGTCTAATGGAGTGTGTTTTTGTAAGCTGTGCACGCATTTTCATTTAAACAAACACACATCTGGAGCACTCCTGATTAACCTAATGAGATCTTCTTGGACAAGAACTCTCTTCCTGAGCTCAGCTACATTCAGGGTCTAAGTAAACAGTGATAGGCGTCATTCAGAATTCAATTAAATTCTACTTCAGCTACTGACTTTGACATGAATTTGAATTGAGGTACACTGAAAAAATGTGGCGTAAAAACAATTTTCATTCAGCAATTGTTAGTAAATTTTACAACAGTATATTAAAAGTAGCATTTTCCTGTAAAATGTACTCCAATTATCTTTATTTACAACTTCACAATTGCATAATATAAACTCACAATTATGAACTCTAAAGATATAATCTTGCAATTATTACTTTTTTCAGAACTGCATGACATAAACTTACAATTGCAAGAACTAAAGTCAGAATTACAAGACTTTTTGTATTTTTTTTTTGTACGAGACTTTTTGTATCCGCAAAAGTTTATATCTCACAATTCTGACTTTTTTTTTTTCAGAATTGCGTGATATAAACTCACAACTGCAAGAAATAAAGTCAGAATTATAAGTTTTTATCTTGCAATTTTGACTTTTTTCTCGCAAATGCGATTTTGTATCTCGCAATTCTGTCACGCAACTCTGAGAAAAAAAGTCAGAATTGCAAGAAAAAAGCCTAAACTGTGAGATATAAACTTGGAATAGTGAGAAAAAACTCTGAATCGCAAGATACAAACTAGCATTTGCGAGAAAAAAAGTCAGAATTGCAAATTTTTATTTCACAATTCTGAGGTAAAACTGAGATAAAAGCCTGCAATTCTGACTTTTTTCTCAGAATTGCGACATAAACTTAGAAATGCAAGATATTAAGTCAGAATTGTGAGTTTTTATCTTTAATTCTGACTTTATTTCTCGCAATTGCGTTTATATCATGCAATTGAGAAAAAAAGTCTCTCACAATTCTGACTTTTTTTGTATCTCGCAAATCCAAGTTTTTCTTCCTCAGAGTTGCAAGATAAAAACGTGCAATTCTGACTTTTTTCTCGCAAATGTGAGTTTGACTTTTTTTGTCAGAATTGCGATATAAACTTGCATTTGCGAGAAATAAGGTCAAAATTGCAAGATAAAAACTCACAATTCTGATTTTATTTCTCGCAATTGTGAGTTTATGGCATACAATTCTAAGAAGAAAAAAAAATCAGAATGGCAAGATACAAACTCAGCAGAATTGCAAGTTTTTATCTCAGGTTTTTATTTTAGTTTTACCTCAGAATTCCAAGATAAAAACGTACAATTCTGACTTTTTTTCCTCACAAATGCGAGTTTATATCTTGCAATTCTGACTTCTTTCTCACAATTCCAAGTTTATATCTCATATAAGCTTGGAATTGTGAGAAAGAAGTCAGAATTTCAAGATACAAACTCGCATTTGCGAGAAAAAAAAGTCAGAATAAACTTAACTAAACTAAACTAGAATAAAATAAACTAAAATAAAAACTTAAAATAAAAAATTGAGATAAAAACTTGCAAATTCTTTTTTTTTTTTTTAATTGCAGAACTGTTTTTATCTTGCAATTTTGACTTTATTTCTGGCAATTGTGAGTTTATACCATGCAATTCTGAGAAAAAGTAGGAATTGCATTGCATCAGAATTTGCCATTCTGACTTTTTTTTGTATCTCACAATTCTGACTTTTTTGTGAGATATAAACTCGCAATTGCAAATTATAAAGTCCAATTCTGATATGTTCTTATATCTCACAATTCTCACTTAATAACTCACAATTGCATGTTATAAAGTCAGAATTGTAAGATATAAACTTGCAATTCTGAGAAAAAGTCTACCTCTTTAAAAAAATGTATTCAGTGGCCATAATACTGACTTTTGGTTTGAATAAAATAAGGTTTGTAGTTTACTTTTTGTCCTACAACATAAATTACACTCACTGCTTCAAACATAAATTCTGAAACTGTTGATAACAACTATCTACTATACTGCACATACTGAAAAGATAGTTAGTCATGTTTGTCCTATCCTGATGGTAGTTGTTCCTTGCTCTAATACAGCTTTCATAATTCACATTCGAGGTATGACTGTGTGTAATTTATGTTGTGAGATTAAATGTGAAAGTCTCTTTAAGTAATGTTCACCACAGAGCTCATTTTGCTCATGAATTGAAAACTACTATTCCAAAAATCCATTAGGAAATTCCAGAGGGAATCCATGGTAAATTAGCCTCCCCAGTTGGCCTACAAATTGAGATCATGAGGGAACAGCTCTATTCTTAAATTCTGAATTTTGCCCAACGCTGGAGTGGAAAACTCAGAAGGAAAGACAGGGAGACATCAAGCAAGCGGACAAAACCAGCAGGATTCCTCATTCACTGTACTGAAGGATGTATACGAGTCACGCAAACCTGGTGCTGGACCCCTACACCAACACTCACATCTTTCTTCTGATCTCGGAAGGGAGAAATAAACCTAGAAATCTCTGTCGACACCCCATCCCCCTCTAGCATCCCCTTCTCTGGCATCTTTGTCAACATATGAGAGATGAGAGAGAAAAATGAGAGGTAGAGGCAAAGCCGTCAACCTCTCCTCACAATGTGACATGTTGCTCTCTTTCCAGGAGGTTACTGCTAGGAGAACTATTCAACATTCAAAAGAGTGCCCCACCTGTCCATCAGTCACTCCTAGCAGCAATCCACACCTCTGACCTCATTCCCATCCTTTCACAGCTACACATGGTGAAATCCATTCAAAAGTGAGCAGCGTTGTGCCCTGCTCAGTCTGAAGGGTAGAAAACTATGACAGCTTAAACGTCATTGACATGGTATTGTCGGAATGATACCGGAGTGTGATAATAAAAATAATACTCTATTTAAAGTAGACAGATAAGCAAACAATGAATATATAAATAAATACAAATAGATTAATGAATGAAACTGAATAATAAATCATCAAATGTAAGACAGAAATATTAATAAGAAGAATTTTAGCATCAGATGTTGCCTTTTAGCAATTTTTTTTTAATTGTCTACCATCTATAGCTGTTTATATAATACTTTTAAAATGTACTCCATTAATCTTTATTTAAAACTTGAAAAAACAAAAAACAAAACAAAAAAAACATTTTTTACAGTGTACCAAATAGGATGTAATTGCTATTAGAATTTTAATTAAAAAAATAATAATTGTAATAATAATAATAAAATAGGTCTGCAGTATAGTTTTGATAGTTCATGAAAGACAAAGAAAAATTACTTTTACTATTTATTTACATAACAATAGCATCTATATTTGATCAGTGAATTAATATAACAATATAAATAATAAAAATAATAATATAAATACAACAAACAATGATAATACTTTTATTGAACAAATAATGAATAAATGAATGATTAAAATGGCAATTATAAAATGGCATGTCAATAATGAATACATAAAAAGAATAAAACAACAAATAACAATAGCAAAAAATAAAATGCATTATAAATACATAAATAAAGTATCATAAATAAATAATGTCAAAATACTTCCTCTTTGCAACTTTTTTTCATATTTACATATTTTTTCATGGGGTTTTATAGCTGTTATATAATAAAACAATATAAAACAACAATAATAAAACAACAAATATATAAATAATACTTTTTTTGCATCAGATATAGCTTTTTTTGATTGCTGTTGCTAGCTGTTAAATAAACAAATAATAATAATAATAAATGTAATAATATTACTAAATAATAGTTAAAAGATTTATAAAAAAAATTAATAAATTCTTAAATAAATAAATAAATGTGCTTATTAAAAATATGTGTGTTTATTCAAATTTATTTTAAATTGTATATTGTATACAATTTTGGGGCTTATAGCTGTTATAATAAATAAAACATTACACTAAATTATAAGTAATAATAAAACAACAAATATATAAATAATTTTTGCATCAGGTATTACTTTTTGCATTTTTTGCTGTTGCTAGCTGTTAAAATAAACAGAAATAATAATTCATTTAATAAATACAATGGCATCTATACAAATAGATAAAACATTATCAATATAATAATAATAATAATAATAATAATAATAATAATAATAATAATAATAATAATAACTGTATACTTGTATACAATTTGGGGGTTTATAGCTGTTATAATAAATAAAACAACAAATATATAAATAATATTTTACATCAAATAATACCTTTTTTACATTTTTTTTAAAATTGTTGTTAAGAAATAATTTATTTAGATAAAATATTATTAATACATAATAATAATATTAATAATCGTAATAATAATAATAATAATAATAACAACAACTTGTGTCAAATACTAACTTTATTTACAATTGTATACTGTCTACAATGTTGGGGTTTATAGCTGTTATAATAAATAAAACATTACAATAAAAACCATCCTAATAAACAAACTAACTATAAATACATTTGTGTCAACTACTGCCTACTGACATCTTCAATTCAAATTTATTCCAAATTGGTAAACAAACATGTAAGAAATATGTTTTACTTGTAGCAGAGAATGTAAAAGAGCAACTGAGTGATTTCAATATAGGTTAAGTTCTTAAATAAATTACCTCAGGTTTATGAAATAAGGACTGAGAACTCACTGGCCAGAGTTGTGTGGTTATAAATGGCAAAATGGCTTCCTTAAAGTGACTGTGGTGTGTACACTTTGTTGAAGGGGCCCTTGGTGACGGGTGAGGGGATTAAGTTGCTCAATTTTGAAAATGCCAGTTGGAATTTGCCCATATTCAGAGAGCGACTCCAGCCAAGATATTTAGTTATGAAGGTTCATCCAAAGACTCCTGTGAACTAATGCAGGGGAAAATGAAGAGAAGTCAGAATGATATTTTGCACCGTAAGATTCATAGCCTCTATTGAACCGCAGCATGAAAAGAGTACGTTTAACATCAAAAGAGCAACATCGTGTTGCACGCCAAGAGACCGAGCAAGACCACTTGAACACACTCCCACTGCGAGCGGCAAATTTACAGACAAACTTCTTCAAAAAGAAAACAAGATGTGCTGAGCGCCGAGAGGTGGGATAAAAGTCGCCGTGCAGGACAGGAGGGGGGATTTGAGGGAGAGGAAAGCGGAGTTATAGAGTTGGAAGGACAAATCAGCACACAATGTGGCTACTTTATAATTAGCTGACAAAACTGACAAGCAATTGCAGAGAGCGACTCAAGCATTAGATTAAAGTCTTTTCCATATTTAACACACAGTCCTATACGGCTGTCTGCGCTGAGTGCTAACCAGACTACCGCAATCCACACACACACACACTCACTGACGGCTGCTCTAATTGGTAATTATCCCCAAACCCTCCTCATGGGAAAGTGGTACTAATGAAAGTCTTTTAGCGCTGGCTCAGTAGGCCCAGGCAGTTCTCCATCACTCTCCTCCACGAGACAAGAGAGAAAACGAGTGGGGGACTCTGGATCTCACAGGACTGATGTGGCTAGGTTGGAACAAGCATGATTAGACTTACTTGGAGACACTATTTGATCTAAAATACAGCAAAAACAGTAACATTTTGAAATATTTTTACTATTTAAAATAACGGCTTTCTATTTTAATATATTTTAAAATTTAATTTATTCCTGTGATTTCAAAGCTGAATTTTCCTCCTTGAGCAAATTTAGATCAGCATTTACGTGGATTGAGCAAATTTAGATCAGCATTTATCTGAAATAAAAAGCTTTTGTAACATTATACACTTTACCATTCAAGAGCTTGGAGTCATTTATTTAATGTGACTTTTATAATGTGACACAAGATTTCTATTTCAGATAAATGCTGTTCTTCTGAACTTTCTATTCATCAAAGAAACCTGAAAAAAAATCTACTCAGCTGTTTTCAACATAATAACAATAATAATAAATGTGTTTTGAGCAGCAAATCACAATATTAGAATGATTTCTGAAGGATCATGTGACTGGAGTAATGATGCTAAAATTTCAGCTTTGAAATCACAAGAATAAACTACATTTTAAAATATATTCAAATAAAAAAACAGTTATTTTAAATAGTAAAAATATTTCAAAATGTTACTGTTTTTGCTGTACTTTCAAATATCAAATAAATGCAGGTTTGGTAAGCAGAAGAGACTTCTTTCAAAAATACTGTTCAATATTTAAATATTTATATATGATGAGTATGTTTATAAATATATATATATATATATATATATACACACACACACACACACACAGTATATATGGCAAAATATATAAACATATATATATAAAAGACACGATATACACTATAAAAGCAGTCGGCCAATTATCGGCGCAAACGTTAAACATTTTTATGGTTATCGGTATCAGTCATTTTCAAAAATAAATAAATAATAAATAATTTAAAAGCCTTTAAAGAAAGTTTTTGTCAGAGCCCTACTTATTCTTAATTTTGACATTAATTTTAATTTTTACACCAGAAATTATCGCTAGATAAGAAGGGTCTTATCTAGCGAAACAATCTGTCTTTTTTTTTTTTCGAAAAATAAAAATTTGTATACTTTAAGCACAAAAGCTCCTGTAGCACAGACGCTGGGATGCGCATCCGCAATACTACGAATTAGTGATGAATCGTTCTCGAACGATTCATTCATTTTGAACAAATCTTTAATATGACTCGGGAAGAACGAGTCATCTCGGGGAGTGATTTGTTCAGTCGTGCATGCGGAACATCCTATTAGGTTCTGTACTGGAATTAGTTCACCTGTTTCAAGTCTTCAAGTTTTTCGAGTCATTTGTTCATCTTATGGGGCTGTCACGTGATGAACGAACCCGAAAACTTGTCAGATAAGAGGTGAGGTAAGCTAATCATAGACTAAAGACCCAGGTAAACAATTAATTAATCTTTTCTGTTTCTTATAGCATTATAGTTTTGTCTTGTTTGTAGTGTGATCAACATTTGTGTAAGCAGTAGATGTGTTAAAGAAGTAACACGTAACATTTTAATTATATTTTGCTAAAATGAACTAAATGAACGAAATGACTCAAAAAAAGATTTGTTCATTTTGCTGAACGAGACTCAAAGGTCCGAGTCAGTAAAATGATCCGAACTTCCCATCACTACTACAAATCACGTCTAAGTTCATCTTCTGCGTACTCCGGCTCAAAAAGGTAGAGTATGTTGAAAAACTCCATCTTATTTTCTCCTACAACTTCAGAATCGTCCGACATCATTGTACCTTTTTGTTTGTAAACAGCGCTTGACTTACTTGCACTTTCTTTGTCTTTGCGCGTTTGCTTTGTAAACACTGGGTCTGTAGTTCCGCCTACGTTCCGTGTCACCTTTCGACGTGACTCAATAGTAAGTAGCGTCGTGAACGCACATCCCAGAACCTGTGCTACACAAGCTTTTGTGCTTAAAAAGTATACAAATATTTATTTTCCAAAAAAAATGATGATCGTTTCGCTAGATAAGACCCTTCTTCTTTGGCTGGGGTCGTTTAGAGCCCTTTGAAGCTGCATTTAAACTACATTTTGGAAGTTCAAAATCGGGGCACCAATGAAGTCCATTATATGGAGAAAAATGCTGAAAAGCTTTCCTCAAAAACCATAATTTCTTCACGACTAAAGACAGAAAGACATGAACATCTTGGATGACAAGAGGGTGGGTAAATTACTTGTGAATTGTTGTTCTGGAAGTGGAGTTCTCCTTTAAGGAATTTTTAATTAGAATTTTTATCAGCAAAAAGACAATTAGTGTTTTCCCCTCAAATTATGCAGCCCTAATATCCAGTCTAGTAGTATTAAAGCCGACATAGCTGGACTGCACAACAAACTCTAATTGTCGAGACACTCTTGACACGCTTTCAAATACAACACTCACACTGCTGACATATAGACCAGCAATTAAACACAGCACAGGCAGAACACAACAACACATCCTGTAAATACACCCACTGATATCCTGTGATTACCTGCCGGAAGACTGACTCACTGTTATCACTTAGAAAACAGTTTGTATGAAGATGTGAAGATGTGCAAGTACACACAATATCAATGCTGAACACCAGTATTACTTTTTGTGTTATGCGTGATAACATCCGGAAAACAAATCGGCTGTTATACCAGTGAGAAAGCATGTGATTCATGTTGATACACGCTTGATCTCCACCCAGTACTACAAGACAGATGCACAAACAGATGTGTCTGCACTGCCCTGCAGTGTCATCGGACGTCTTCAGAGTTTGTTCAAACATACACTTACACACACACTCATGACACGCTAATCACAGCGCTGCGAGCCGACGGGGCCTATCTCTCTGACACAGCTTAGAGCCGCGGCATCACTCTTTAATATATTTTTAACCAGACACAGACACAGACGCCTTGGACACATCCAAAGAGATTTCAAGCTATACAAGATTATTTCTCATCTTCTCTTGCCTTAGACCCCTCTCACTTTCCATGGCTCTCAAACTATCCCTCCCCCTTGTTCTTCCACCAGAGGGGGGATTGATGCTGTTAGGGTTCACAGAAAGGGCAGCGCGAGCCAACAAACAGGCAGAAAGTTTTACCCCGTCTCGCCTCAACATCTTACTTTGAGGAAAGTTCGTTTTGGACTTGTCAGTGGTGCCGCAGTGTACGCTGAGATAAAAGAGTGTGCTGCATATTGAATCAGATAGCGCTTGCCAATGCAATAAGATCCAATAACTCCACATTCCCTATGGTGTCTGGGAATTATTAAGAGCGATGTATTTTGTTCATCTTTCTCCAACCCTATAGGAGATTCATGTCCATGCAACTTTACAGCAGAAATTACATGTAAGAGTGTCTAGCATGTTAATTAGAGAACAGAAGTCTCCAGTAAATATCTATCTGGGTTACATCTTCTGTTTGTCTGAGACCTTTGGTTTGATTGATTTTTAGAGATGAGGAGCTAGTTAGTAAAATTTAGATCACTAACTTTTCTGACACCATGTGCTAAAAAAATGAAGCACAAAGAAACACGGAATTAAAAACTCTTTCATGTTTGTTTTTGTGGCGAGACATCAAATATATATATTTTGATTCTGATTTTGCCACATTTTCAATTTCAGTATAGATAGACAAGAGTGCCACTGGAAATGCACTTGGTTAGGACAACTAGGACTCACTGTGTGAGTCTTTTTAAGATACAAAATGTGAATCATTTTAACTAAATAAGAGAGATCATACAAAATGCATGCTATTTTTTATTTAGTACTCTCCTGAGTAAGATATTTTACATAAAATTTGTTTACATATAGTCCACAAGACAAAAAAATAGCTGAAATTACTAAAAAAAAAAAACCCTTCAAAAGTTTGGGAACCCTTGGTTCTTAGTACTGTGTGTGGTTATCTTGATGATCTACGACTGTTTTTTTTGTTTTGTGATGGTTGTTCATGAGTCCCTTGTTTATTCTGAACAGTTAAACTAAAACTGTTCTTCAGAAAAACCCTCCAGGTCCTGCAGATTCTTCAGTTTTCCGGCATCTTTTGCATATTCACTGATGCTCTAAAAGGAAACACGATGCATTAAGAGCAGGGGGGTGAGAACTTTTTGAATTTTAAGATCAAGGTAAATCGTACTTGATTTGTCTTCCGGGAAACATGCAGGTATCTTCTGTTGCTTCCAAAGGGCAGTACTAAATGAAAAAAACAATATTTCAACACATTAAGAAATATTTGGACATCTGCATCTTGTTCAAAAGCTTTTACCCCCTGGGTCTTAATGCATCATGTTTCCTTTTGGAGCATCAGTGAATGGTTGAACCTTTTTTTAATAGCTGTGTTTTTGAGTCTCTCAATTGTCCTCAGTGTGAAAAGATGGATCTCAAAATCATACAGTCACTGCTGGAAAGGGTTCAAATATGCAAAAGATGCTGGAAAACTGAAGAATCTGCAGGACCTGGAGACTTTTTCTGAAGAACAGTGCTCAGTTTAACTGCTCCGAACAAACAAGGTGTCCCATGAACAACCATCACAAAACAAACCCAAAAAAAAAACAGTCATAGATCATCCAGGTAACTATACACAGTATTAAGAACCAAGGGTTCCCAAACTTTTGAAGGGGGTTATTTTAATAATTTCAGCAATTTTTTTGTCTTGTGAACTATATATAAACATTTTTATGTAATGTATCTTACTCAGGACAGTACTAAATAAAAAATAACATGCATTTTGTATAATCCTTCTTATTTTTATTTTTTTTAATTATTCACATTTTCACAGATTCTGCAAGGGGGTCCCGAACTTTCGCATACCACTGTAAAGCATTAACCATCTGGGGTCTGAGGGTGTTTTGGCACCCTGGAGAAGTTTTGACATGCCCTGACATTTGTGCTTTTTTCAGTATCTTAAAAACATATTAAGGACTTAAAAATGGCACAAACTGGACTACAATAATATGCAAGCAACATTAATGTTCATGTTTGTGTTTTTGAGAAAACGTTTATGCGTGGTCAGTGAAAAACTACAATTTTTAAGTCACTGAAATAAGGCAATGAAACACATATAGAACATTTGTTCACAAGACTTTTGAAAACTGGATGTGGTAGTCTAGAGTTTTTTCTACAAAATGATATGAAAATCATCGCATTCACTCGTTTACAGAAAACAAAATATATAGTTTTAAATTTTTTAAAACATGTTTTGTGATTGAAAGGGAATATGCGAGGGAGTGACAAGTGAATATTTAATGATTATACCTGATATTTAAGTGATTGCTGCTTCTTTCCATGGAATTAAGAAACAAAACTCATCATCAGTAGTCCAGGAAATTTTTTTACAATAAAATATCAGTGTAGTTGAACATCTGATGTTGGTACAGCACTCTTCATGTGCCAAGTATATAGCATTCATCTGAGGTGCAGGTATCAGATCACTAGGAAAAAAAAACATCTGTAAGCATGTTAATATCAGGAGCATCTATGATTTTGTAGTCATAGACTCACACATGCTTTATACTATCTTAAAAAATGGCATTTTATATCTGAGAAACTAATTATTATTGTTTAGCATGTTAAACATCTATTCATGAACAGAGTGTTAATATGTATCATGAAGTATCTGGGTTTATTTCAGCTACAATACATTTACACCTTCTTTCCAATGAGTCCACAAGTGTAATCAGATCTGATTGCAACTCTCATTGTAAAAGCAAATCGTCATTTTAATGCCATTTAAACAGTAATACAGGAAAGACAGCTGAAACATTTCACAAACACACTAAATATTAAAAAAAATGAATAAATTCAAGTGTTTTCTTACTTTATGAAAACCTCACTGAAGCATGTCAATACAGATACGAATTGAAGAAAAATTGAAGGATTTTTTAAACCTTGGGAAACAAAATGAGAAAATGAGATGTCAAGTGTAAGCCAGTGAAAATATGTGAATATTGTTGATAAAACTGGAATTTAAAATAAAAACCTACAAACCTATTTAAATGTTTGGGGTCAGCAAGTACCCTAGTGAAAAATAAATATACTAAAATGTATTAAAAATACATTTATTTCATGCTAAGTATACTACAAATACATTTACATATTATGTACTTAATAAAAACCTGCAACTGTACTTTTAGTACACTAAACTGGTATATTTAAAGTCTGTTAAATTGGAACAACTCATTTTGTACTTAATGCAAGTAGTGCTGAAGTCCAACTAAAGACATACTGAAGTATATACGATTATGCTAAATATATAATTGTGCTAAAGTGGAACTATTGCAAGTAACAACTTTTTTATAAGTTTTATATCAGTAAGTCTCAAGCGGTATATCAGTAAATGTGTTAATAGACTTAAACTATACTTAGTATAAAATAAATGCATTTTAAATATATTACTTTTTTACTAGGGTAAGTAAATAAAGTGATTTATTTATTTATTTAGAAGTTTCTTACGGTCAACAAAGCAGCATTTATATTATCAAAAATACAGTAATTATAAAATAATATGAATTATAATAAAATATTACTACAATTGTGCCTACCTGTTTACTTTTAATATATTTTTACATGAAATCTATTACTGTATTTTCAGCAGCCATTACCACAGTCTTCAGTGTCACATGATCCTCCAGAAATCTGTCTAATATGCAAATATGATGCGGAGGAAACATTTTTTTTATTATTATCCATGTTAAAAACTGTTGTGCTGCTTTTTAGTTGTGATACATATTTTCAGGATTCTTTGATGAATAGAAAGTCCAGGAAAAAAAAGCATTTACTCGAAATATGAATCTTTGGATTATAAAAATATTATTATATAATATTATTTTACAATAAATTACTGTAGTCAGAAATTTACAGTGAAATCTATGCATGCTGGGTTCTTACAAATGACTGAATGAACAGCAGAATGATGCCAACATCATAGTAATTTACTGCTCTTGTTTTAATGTGAATTCACATTATAAAGTCTTTAACTATGCCACTGTAATACATTTAGTTGTTTACTACTGTAACTGTTTTGAAGTCACCATAATGGTGTGATTAGCAATTAGTATTTAAATTTCTGATCTAGTCATGTCAGATTTGTGACAAATGAAAACATCTGTCAAAATGATGACAAGCTAGAATATGATAAAAAAAATAATCTAACTGCCTGACTTTGAGTTAGTCAAACTATTCTTAGCATGAACGCGAACATTTTATTTTAACATTAAGCATGAATCAGTAATTTGTTTCATATTCATAACTGTTTGTGGATGGATCTTTCACAAAAGTGATGCAACTGCTGAGATACGTCTTTGAAAAATATGACATCAGTACTCAACATAAAAAACACAACACTCAACAAATAAAACAGCTCTTGCAACATAAACCAACATTACAAATAAGCAAACAACACAACTGCTAAAAGTAAACCAAAAACAAGTTTAACAGCACAAATAAAACCACCAAAAATTGATCTAAGTGCAGTTAGACACAAGAGAAGTCCCACTGTGAAAGTACTGCAATTATTAACCTGCAATATACTTTAAATTCACAATAACATTTTTAAGTGTATTATACTGTAAATGTCTTTACTGTCACTTTTGATTGATGAAATGCATCTTTAATGAATAAAAATATTCAATTCTTTCAAAAAATCTTCCAGACCCTTACTGAACTAGCAAAATGAGGATAACAAAATCACACCTGCATATATGCCTTCTTAAAACGTGTTCAAAATCCATCTCAGAAAACTGATCTGATCACCAAACACACATTAATGGTGTAAAGAAGCAGTGAGGAAGCAAAAAACGATTAATCGTGATTAATCGCATACAAAATAAAAGTTTGAGTGTTCCTAATATATGTGTGTGTACTGTGTGTAATTATTGTCTATACATAAACACACACAAATTAATGTATATGTTTGAGAGAAATATGTTATTTATATACAAAATATTTTTATTTATATAAAAAATAAATTCTATAAAAATCATAATAAATACATATACTTGTAAATATTGTATTTATATACAGATAATAATTACACAGCACACACACATATATTAGGCAAACTCAAACTTTTATTTTGTAAGCGATTAATCGCGATTAATCATTTGACAAAATCACACCTGCATATATACCTTCTTAAAACGTGGTCAAAATTCATCTCAGAAAACTGATCTGATCACCAAACACACATTAATGGTGTAAAGTATGTGTAAATCTGGCCCATCTGAGGATGCAAAAAATAAGCCACAAAAGACTTACACACTCACAGTACAGAAGGAAGGAAATAATACTGTCTTGTACTCCAGTCATCTTTGCTAAAGAAGAGCACTGTTTCTTATTGTAGTCTTCATTACTGTAGTTACTGAGTTACTGTAGCTTTCATGATGGATGTGCCAAGATCACTGGCAAAGCAAAGTGCTGTGTCTTTTTAAACACATTTTACCTGACAGGATTCACTGCGGTTACTTCCTTGACCCGTTTAGCGTTCAGTCGTGCAGATTTAGAGACGACTGCTGTCTTTCCAGCCTGGGGAAGTGCGTTCATTCACTCATTCCTTTGAGCGTTAGCACTGATCTTTGCCGGCGCTTTCCTGTTGCTCTCCTGCAGAAACAAACGGCAGGCATGTGTAGGCTGACATATACAACAATAACGAGAGTTCATAGTCTTCCTGCAGGGAATTTGGGGCTTACTGTTGCTTGCGGCAGCCTGTTTGATACTCGTCCATATTCTTCCTCTCTTTCTGGGTGCGACTGAACTGGGCTGTGGGGAATATAGCACCGTCTGGATCAATGGAGGACTTTCTCCCTGCAAGCTGTCATTTAGCTTGTGCAGCTCCAAGACGGATGCTTCTCCGTGACTAATATTTTAGGAATAGCGCATAGATAGAATCTGCCGACAAATCATAAGTCAGCATGTAAACTGGAAGAAGATAAAATGACCACTCTCAGACTAACATATGGGTTTATGGCCGCAATGTGTTATATCTAAAGTGCTTCAGCCCTGTCAGAGGACACAACCAAGCATGCATATTAATTTGATTGAAACTTCAGCCAAAACTGGGGAGCAAAACCTGATGGGATTTATATTGTGTTCAAGTGAAAGTTGGATACGACATGTTTTTACTTGACTTTTAATCACAGAGATGTTCCATTACCCAACACTAATGTTAGCTTTGCAGGTGTTCAATTAAAAACAGAAGCATCCTAGCAACCAAAATGCAGAGAATAAACAATGGTATGCTAATAAATGAATGATAGTTTTTGTTCTGCAGGCATACAGTTGTGAACAACAAGGCGAAATTACGATTTTCACTCACCATTTCTGCCAACATTTGCTTAAGAGGTTTTAGCTTGTAAAGCAGTTTTACTCTCCAATGCATTTTGTTTGCTTAAAAGTGATTGATTATCATTAACTTACTGCTTGTTGCCATGTTTGTGAAATTAGAAAGTTTGGACTTTATTTTAAAACAAGCTGGAAATCTGACTTTCAAGGTACACTAAAACATAAATACAGCAGTCCTGATGCTGCTTAGGATGGTATATTAGTATATTTTTTTTTAATCTCACAATTCTGAGGGAAAAAAATTAGAATTGCAAGTTTGTATCACACAATTCTTAGATATAAACTCACAATTCTGGCTTTATTTCTTTCAAATGTGAGTTTGCATTAAGCAATTTTGAGAAAAAAGTTAGAATTGCAGGTTTATCTCTCATAATTCTGAAAAAAGTCAGAACTGCAAGTTTGTGTCACAATCACAATTCTGAGAAAAATGTGAGAGAAGAACTCTCAACTGCAGGATAAAAAGTCAGAATTGTTCTTTATGGTTCCTCTATGGCATCGCTTGAAGAACCTTTTGAAGCACCTTTATTTTTAAGAGTGTAACTTAGCACAAAATAAATGTATTTGAAACACATTTTAGTTTTTTTTTCATTAGGGATCACAGTCATATATGTAATTTTAAAACATATTAACACAGAGAAGAGATTTCATCATAAAAAATATTTCACAATATTACAGATTTATTTTATTTTGTAAATGCAGCCTTGGTGAGCATAAGAGACTTATTTCAAAAACGTTACAAAAATCTTACTGCCACCAAACATTTCAACAGTAGTCTGAAACCACATAAATGTACCATGCCCACCAGAAACTATCACAAAATAAACCAGCCCTGCTAATGACCATCTACACAGGAAACAACACCCCGCAGAGAAACCCAGTGTTTACTTTAGCACCCCAAACTGTGCTAATAAATTGAGTCTTTTTGAAATGACAGAGCCATTTCCTAGTCCTCGGCATTCACTATTATCGTAAGCAGGCTGATTAAAGACTCCGTAACTCCCGGGTGAAGGCAAACACATCCCTGACTGATCACATGAATGACAACCAACAGAACTGGGATAAATATGTGTGTGTGTACTTGTTTTTGCTACATTGTGGGGACCAAATGTCCCCACAAGGATAGTAAAACCTGAATTGCAGTCCCCACAATGTAAAAAAATTATTAAAAATAGTAAATGATGTTTATCTGAAAATGTAACGATGCAAACAGGTATTCTGTAAGGGGTTGGGTGAGGGGATAAACGGTATCATTTGGTCAGTATAAAAACTATAAAAGTCAATGGAAAGTCCCCACAATTCACAAAAACAAACATGTGTGTGTGTATTTGTGTGGTGCGTTTGTCTAGCTTTAATATTGTGCTTAAAACCTTGTAATACCTCACCACTACTGGTGATATATAAAATAATTTACATATTATAAAGCACTGTTCCCATCTAAAACATGCAAGAACAAATTTATAGCGGCAAGATGAAATTCGGCCACACTGGCCAGCAGTAGCCTAGTGATATACACAGCCGTCAAGCCCAGACTTCATTAGCATGGATGTGAGGTTCGTGACACTCAACAACTCCACACACACTTGCTAGCGCGCACGCTATTTATAAATAAACAGCACCGGGCGACAGTTGACAATGGAAGCCCTTGAAGTGTGCGGACGAGAGGGATAGCTTTAAACGGCCATGATGTAACTGCTCATGTATGAAACCATGCTAATGTAATTCATTCTACCTGGTGATCTCCCTCTGAACGACGCTCCACTACCTAAACTCATGAATATTTCATGAAAGTCACTCACAAAACCACATCTTCAGAATCACAGATTAATACTCAAGGGGATCACTAGCTGGGGGAGGGCAGTGGCATGTGAGCATTTGTGCGAGTGTGGAAGTAAAGTGGAAGACGGTCTCTTGTTTTCCCACATATACAGCGTTTCTGTACAGGAGCTTTTCTGGCTAGCATTTTCATACATACAAAACATATGCTCATTGGAAAAATGCCTTTTTTTTCAAAACCCATAAAACATACCTATACATACAGTTGACAGCAGTTTCCAACTTTCATTCCTTTTCACACAAATTGTGATTACATTATGACTACAAAGACAAATTATTAATTAGGGCTAGGTTTTGATGTAAAATTCACAATTCAAATCTATTCTGGTTCACACTTGTGATTCGATTCAATTTCCGATTCGATTCAGTATAGATTTTTTTGTATATATATATATCAAGTACAGTACATGCCAAATTTTCTCAGGCAAAAAAAAAAAAAAGAAATCTCTCAACTAATGCTGTACAATATACATGAGAGTTAGCTGGTATTACATTACTATAATATTTTAGGCTAAAATTAACTGATTTGTCTACAAACGCTTAAACTCAATGTAGTTTTAATAATAATGAAGTTACAATAACAATTATATTTACTCCAGTTAGTTTTTTGAAATATAAACATTTAAATAGTGGCTGTCATTAAAACTACAGATTTAATCAAACATAAATTAAAGACTGAAGAACAGTAACATTATGATATGTTATATGGTGCATATATTTAGCAAATTGCTCCTCTCTAGAGTTTTTCTAGCTGATTAACGAGTGTCTGGTCACCTAATATGTTTTTTTTGTTCGTTTTGCTTTGTTTTTTGAGGTAGCCTAAATGTGAGGTTATGTGACATTGTTTACAAGCTGTTATATTGACGTCTGTCCGCGGTTGAAACACTGATTGATTACATGAAACAGGATATGGATTTCGGTAAGTTGTACTCTTCCTTTTAACATACCTTCGGATGTTCCTTCATTCATATTTATTTCGAGACGTGCCTGTTATTAAGGCAGAGGAGATGCAGTTCACGTGCGTTTCGCGCTTCCGCTTCCTTGAACTGAGGCGCTACAGCGATCTGTCACTCCTCATTAAACAGCGCCAAAACGTCATTTATTATTTGAATAACGTAATAAAATGGACAGAATTTCAAATCTGAGACTTGTTTCATATCAAAAGTAACAAAGCACATAACTTATTGCGATTTATTGAATGGGAAGCTTTTGCTCATTACCTGAAACAGGCTAGATTAATCGATTCTTGAGATTTAAGAATTGATATTGTTTCGTAAAAATGAGAATTGATTAAAAACGAATAATCTATATTTTTACACAGCCCTATTATTAATTAATAAAGACTTACTTTTGCAGTTCCTTGCACAATGGTATGACAAAACTAGTGTAATTTGTAACCTAATACATTCTGACATTTGCATCACATAACCAGATCTACATGTATGGCTTATCTGATGTAGTAAACTTGCTAGGTATCTCCCCTGGTACAGCATTGCATTAGCTTTGCGAAGCACTTGGTATGAATCCCATGAAACATTAATCACATTAAAATAATTTAAAGATTTGCAGTAGCAAGCTAAAATGGCATGGTTGCTTCAGCAAATGTGTGCATTTTTTTATTTCACATTGAAATCTGTTAGGTTTAAGTAGGGTATAGGTGGTATGTTATTTTCAAATGCAATATAGCATTAACCTTTTAGCGCCAATCACCAGACATTTCCCAACTGCCACGATATGTAGAAAACAGATTTATATACATCTGTTTTGGATAAACTGAACACGCTTTCAGCACCACTCAGAAGTTATTTCACTTTGAAAGTGTCACAGAATGTGTAAGAAGCAATGTAAATGTCCTGAAATGTCGCAACAGGCACATTTTACCAATGAGTTTGGGTTGATAACATGCTGTAAAATCACTTCAGTGAGAGCTAGCTACCACTTTGACTGCATTTTAGCTGCCTTGTGAGTTTACACTGAAACATGTTATACGAATTAAAATAAATACACTTAGTCTAAATCTGACTGGCTTCTGTAGCCAAGTGTTGACATGCTGTGTCACTAGCGAGCATCTCAGAGAACATGTAAGCGCTAACACCGGCTAATTAGCAAGAACGAACGAGTGAGGCAAATAATTCAAGGTCGATGCAACGAGCAAAAAGAGACTGTATGTCACTTACACTGTCCACCCTCCCTCTTGAGACCTGCTAAATAAATAACAGCTATGAAGTGCCGTCACGACGGGAGGAAAAAGAAGACGTGATCCTCGATACTCTCATTAAAAAACAGGAACATAAAATGTAGCGTGCCAGATGGATATTCATTTTTCTTGAAGATAGAAAGATCACACGATACAGATAGTACATCACACACACACACACACATTAAAAAAAAGTAGGCACAGGTGCAGCTTCGGTCAGACAGAGAGTTTTGCTAATTACTAATGTAATGTTGGCTGTAATTCAGAGTAATGCTCATTAAGAGCAGACTTTATTTTTAGCCTTAGCATCACCACGTCAACACGCTAATCAGTCTGTTTCATGCACGACTTAACAGATTTGGTTTCTCTTAACTGTCCAGAAAAGAAACAAAACATATTTCAATATAAAAATGCGAAACGATTCTATTGCTCTCGCTATTTTGAGAGCGTAGGCCTGGTACTGTTTATTTGAGTATGAGTCAGAGGGATAAAGAAACACTCAAGATAGCATTGTTGAGAAAATAACAATGAATAACTTCCCCTGAAAGGTTGGTTGCTTACATCAGCCAGCACTTTTGTGTAATATCACAGAGCTGGTGTCCATGACTATGATCTTACACAAGATTTGACGCACATAATCCAGCACAGGAAGTAAGTCAGCTGTAATGAAAATCATGTAGATGCCTTTATGTAAGATTGCAGGTCACTTGTGAGATGGTATATTGTGTGATTCCCAATTTAGGCTTCACTGCTCACTCTTCAAATGTCCTCATTTCCTACTTCACCTTTTCATCCATCTCTGTCCATATGTCTATCTGTGACTCAGAGTTGCCTCACTGCCTACTAACATAAGCATAACCTCATATGTGACTCCTTTAGTGAATTCCAAATATTGCTCCATAGTGAAGAATCTAGTGAAGATAACTTCATAATATTCTAATAAACATCAAAATGCACAGCACACAAATCTTTTTTTTGAGCTGAATAAAACATTGTTTTCCATTTTTTCTAATCAACTCCTCTTGCCTTCCCTTGTAAAAAGGAAGTGTACTGAATGTGCCCTTGTAGTGTACTTAAAATCCTTTTTAAAAACTGTACTTGCAGATTATATAATATTAATGAAAAAAAATGCCACTTAAGTGTACTTAAAGAGAGTACATTTTCATGGCTGCTTCTTAACACTCAAGTACACCTTTTAAAGTGAATTTTATAGTCATGGAAGTTTTTCCCAAGTAAAAGTTTTACTTTCAAGTACATTTTCATAATCTTTTATAGTGCTTTAAATATAGTTGTGGTTGAAATTTTTACATACACTTTGCAGAATCTGCAAAATGTTAATTATTTTACCAAAATACGAGGGATCATACAAAATGAATGTTATTTTTTATTTAGTACTGACCTGAATAAGATATTTCACATAAAAGGCGTTTACATATAGTCCACAAGAGAAAATAATAGTTGAATTTATAAAAATGACCCTGTTCAAAAGTTTACATATGATTCTTAATATTGTGTTGTTACCTGAATGATCCACAGCTGTGTTTTTTGTTTGTTTGTTTGTTTTTGTTTTAGTGATAGTTGTTCATGAGTACCTTGTTTTTCCTGAACAGTTAAACTGCCTGCTGTACTTCAGAAAATCCTTCAGGTCCCACAAATTCTTTGGTTTTTCAGCATTTTTGTGTAATTGAACCATTTCCAACAATGACTGTATGATTTTGAGATCCATCTTTTCACACTGAGGACAACTCAGGGACTCAAATGCTCGATGCTTCAGAAGGAAAAACGATGCATTAAGAGCCGGGGGGTGAAAACTTTTTGAATTGAATAAAATCAAGGTAAAATTTAACTTATTTTCTGCAAAACATGTAATTAAGCTTAGCTGAAGGGCAGTACTAAATGAAAAAAATGTATGATATTTAGGCAAAATAAGAAAAATGTACACATCTTCATTCTTTTCAAAAGTTTACACCCCCAGCTCTTAATGCATCGTTTTTACTTTTAAAGCATCAGTGAGCATTTAAACCATATATGCATATGCAAATGAGTCCCTCAGTTGTCCTCAGTGTGAAAAGATAGATCTCAAAATCATACAGTCATTGTTGGAAAGGGTTCAAATACACAAAAATGCTGAAAAACCAAAGAATTTGTGGGACCTGAAGGATTTTTCTGAAGAACAGCGGCCAGTTTAACTGTTCAGGACAAACAAGGGACTCACAAACAACTATCACTAAACTAAAAACACAGCTGTGGATCATTCAGGTAACAACACAGTATTAAGAATCAAGAGTATGTAAACTTTTGAAAGGGGTCATTTTTATAAATTCAACTATTATTTTCTCTTGTGGGCTATATGTAATCATCTTTCATGTGAAATACCTTATTCAGGTTAGTACTAAATAAAAAAAAATAACATGCATTTTGTATGATCCCTCTTATTTTGGTCAATAATTAACATTTTGCAAATTCTGCAAGGTGTATGTAAACTTTTGACTTCAACTGTAAACATACATAATATGCAAGTACAAACCTTTATATTGGATGCTATGCAACTATAAATCGGCAGTATACTTTAACAATGTATCAAAGATAATAGAAGTAATTATGAAATTACATATAAAGATGTATTTGGCCTTAAAGTCAAAATGCACTCTAAATTTCAGCTAATTCTATCATTTCCGTAATACATACTTTTAACCCCTTGAAAAGTGTGCTAAAGTGTACTTCTTTTTCACAAGGGTTATCCCACCATTTTGGATTTTTTTGCAACGGATTTTAGGATTGCCTCTTTTTCATGTCTCTTTCTGTCTTTCTACAGTTTGATTATTGTATCTTTGCCTCAACTCAACATTAAAACGACAAAAGAAAAAAAATGATGCATTTCTAAAATAATAGTGTGTGATAAAGAATAGAAGAGAAAGAGATATTGCAACACAACAATATACTAATTTGCTCCCTTGCTATTACAGCCGTGCGTTAAACTCCTGTGATGGGATTAGAAGGGGTCCTCGCATTCATTGCTGAGATGAAGAAATATAGAATACCAGGAATATTATTCCTCAAATCTGATCAGTTAAGACCTGAGGGATCTCCGCCTGAATCATTTATATAGCTGACAACACAAAGAAGCCATGAACACACAGCTCTTGTCTGTGGACATATTGTATAATAACAATGTTTTCATCCGACTGTCATAAACACAGGTGGCTTTATGTAATCTAGACAAAGAGTGTTGAAGAGGAGGAGGATTATTCAGGAAGGGAGAGAATGATGCAATAAAGACATCCGCCAATGAATCAGCCTTGAGGAAAGTTTTATTTCTCAGTGGTTGATCTTTTATAGCTCAGAAGAATCAGTGGAGTTCTCCGTTACAATTTAAGCATAAGATGTTTCTCTCAAGATTCCTTATGAGCAGGGGAATGGGAGGAACACTTTATAAACCTCATCAGCCTGGCACATGAATATTAATAAGGTAACGTAGAGGTTTTGAAACCTTGTTTGAAATCGAGAGATGATTTCTAGGGTTCCTTTTCAGGGAAATAAAGCTCTTTAATTATATTGCTTTCTTGTAGAAACAATTGAGATATAACAGATCTACTGTTCTTTTCAACGAGGTAATTTGGGTGGATGTCAGACGCAAGATATATGGATTTGAGATGGATTTATCTCCATATCTTTTTGTCTTCAAGACAAAAGCAGCTCAAAGTAACTCAAAGTAGCTTCGTTCATTCAGTACATTGATCCTCTGATATCAAAGCCTGACTACGTTTGGCTCCAATCCATTATAGATTTGCATCCCTGTAGTTTTGTGTCTACTCCAGTAGGTTTTCATGGTAAACTCTGGTTTGAGGAGATTAGGGAAGCAGGTGTAACTAATTCTCCCCAATATCCCCGCTGAGCCCCACGTTCCTAGACTCGTCTTTTCGAAATCCTCACTTCCTGTCTACTGTTCCTCCTCAGTGAACCTTCATCTCAGTATTGACACCTCTAGGCACGGCCCGCTCACTTCCTGCCAACAGTTCAGAAACTGCTCTCATAAACATTCACACACAGTTCAGTTACTGTATAAACGAGAGTGACAACCAAACTGACTCCCATTAAATTTTCAGGATTTAGCAGAGTACATCTGTTAAATGATTAAATATACTGTAAAATAGTATTCAAAGATGCTGTTGATCAAAACAGTATTCAGACTGCTCTTGTAAGCTGTGTATGAACAGGACAGTTTGAGTTAGTAAACATAGTTCAATTTAAAACACCGCATTTTCAAACCTTCTTACCGTAAGCTGATGTTTGTCCACATAACTGGACAACACGGGTGATTTAGCCTTGTTTACTTGTTTTAATTCTTGTTTACTTCTGGGCTTACTACCTGCTACCTGTCTCCCACAGCATGTCCACTCGACCTGAAAGGAGAAAAAGAGATGGGGTGAAAAAAAAACATGGAGGGAGAGAAAACGCACTAACAAAGAAAGGGGTCTCATTTTCAAGTCTCAGCTTTCATCATGTCATAATTGTGTCTGAAATCAGCATGCATTCAAGGCGAACAGCCCAGCGTTTCCCCCTCATACTTCTTTCTTTAGCTTCTTCTCCTCTAACTCTCTCTCCATTTCGCTTTTGCACATGAAAAGGATAAATGCAACTTCCAGATCATGAATATTTAAGATCAAGCATGTTCATTTGCGAGTCTTTGAAGAAATGTTTTCTCAGTCCTTTTATCCAATCCATACCTTCAACTTTGACCTATCTGTTCATCGTTTGCCAAGTCTTTAAGTTCTTGTTCAATGCACCCTCAACCCTCTCATCCTTTTATTCTGTGAATGTAAGTATAGTCTATTTTTGAAAATTACAGAAGTTAAATCAATATTTGTTTTGCTCACAAAAAAAAAAAAAAATCCAAAAAGTCACTATATAGTGTGTGAATTTTTAAAAATATTAAAACTGTTTTATGATGCATACATGCATTTCATGAAAATGTTTTGATAAGGTTTTTAAAGATTCACTCTGCAGTTCATGTGTCACCTTGAGATTTGAGTAAACTAGTTTAGCTGTTGGGATAAAAGAGCACATTTTGTACAGAACCTGCTGAATGACAGAATTGATTTGGAGGTTTCAGGCATCTCTCATCATATTGATTCATAATGGAATGTGAAAAAAAAACCCTGAAAAGTAGCAATTCCCACCTCATTTCACCACAGCTCATTCCAGAGTCTGGATACGGTTGATAGGCCTACTGTACGTCCGCATTAAAGACACAAGCCATTTCCCTCACGACAAACACTTTATTGTCCAGTCACTGAAAGTGCAACTGAAGCAGATCTTTTTTCACCCCCGGTAAACTGCAACTGCTGAGAAAACAGAAAGATGACAAAGGAAAACGAAAATCTATGGAAATTCGGACAATCGGTCAGGCGCCGTACGCTTTTCTTTTCTTATAGTCTAGCTGAGTCATTGCGATCATATGCAATTTGTCTAACTTTCAGCTGGGAAACTTTTCCTGAGGGAACTTTATGGCCCGAGAATGAAAAATCGGCAGCTGCCCTCCCCAGCCAGTTTTCTATCTTTCCCCCCACGCAGCGTTTATTTAAAACTCAGGTGGCGGTTGCTGTGCATCAGGAAATAGAGAGGAGCTGTAGGCTCTTTAACAGCCAACATTATCTGAGAGTGCATCACCACTGAAGATAGGACTATCATTTTTTAGGCAAGTACAATGGGCAACAGAAGTCTAGACTACCAGTGTTTCACACCCTTTTCTACCCTTTTATTTCAAGTATGTTATAGTACAATAATTTCAGTCAAAACTAAAATATGCATAAAATATAATATGCCATATAGTAAAATATGAGCTTCTTGACAAGGCTGTGCACCAGAAATTCCAAAAATCAGAATTTAATTGAGAATGCCTTTTAGATTCCAATTCACTTCCTGAATGCAAACTGAATTTCAATTCAGGTCACAAACTGGATGTAGAATTGTCAAATTTGTATAAAGTATAAAAATAAATTGAAAAGTAAAAGGAAAAATGTAGGTTTTGAAAAACAACAGATGGATGGGTGGATGAACAGATAGATAGATAGATAGACAGATAGAGACAGACAGACAGATAGAACAACAGACAGATAAAATGACAGACAGACAGACAGACAGAATGACAGACAGACAGATAGATAGACAGATAGATAGATAGATAGATAGAATGACAAACAGACATATATAGATAGAACGATAGAACAATAGACAGACAGACAGATAGAACGACAGACAGACAGATAGACAGACAGATAGAACGACAGACAAATAGAACGACAGACAGACAGAACAACAGACAGACCGACAGACAGATAGATAGATAGATAGATAGATAGATAGACAGATAGATAGATAGATAGATAGAACGATAGAACAATAGACATACAGACAGATAGATAGATAGACAGATAGACAGACAGATAGAACAAAAGACAGAAAGATGGATAGAACGATCTATAGAACAAAAGAATGAGATAACGATAGACAGAACGATAGACAGATAGATTGATAAAATGATAGAACGATTGCTAGATTGATAGAAAGATAGATAGAACGATCGCTAGAACGATAGAATGATAGATAGATAGATAGATAGATAGATAAAAGATAAATAGAACGATAGAACGACAGATAGATGGATAGAATGATAGAACTATCGCAAGAAAGAAAGATATAACGATAGATAGACAGATAATGATCGATAGAACGTTTGATAGAATGATAGATAGAATGATAGATAGATAGATAGATAGATATAACAATAGAATGACAGAACAGATAGATAGAAAGATAGATCGACAGAACAATAGATAGAACGATAGACAGAATTGATTGATAGATTGATAGAATGATAGAACTATTGCTAGAAAGAAAGAACGATAGACAGAACGACAGATAGATAGAACGGTCAACAGAACGATTGATAGAATGATAGATAGATAGATAGATGATCGATAGATAGATAGATAGACAGATAAATAGAACAATAGATAGACAGATAGACAGATAGATAGATAGATAGATAGATAGATAGATAGATAGATAGATAGATAGATAGATAGATAGAAGAGAGTTCTTTAATTTCTAAGCAAAACATTCTATTTTCTGCATTTGCATACTTGCATAGAATGTGTTTTGAGCCTTAATCTGTTTACGGGACAGGAAGTGGCATTGAACTAAACACAGTGATTATGCTACCCACGGACAGACTCTCTGGCGTGTCGTTCCTCATGCGGTCTGAATGAGAAGACCATCTTTTGAAACCTGCTGAAGGACCGCATGTGGGCTACACACTAAGAAAAATGTTTGCGAGACGAAGGGCTGAGAAGAAATGAAAGAAAATGATTGCATGTGTTTTTCTATCCCAACAGCCAATTCCAATGTTATATCCCAGAGAGAGTAGCACAGGAAGGGCTTTCAGACAGAAGGGGCTCATCAGCACCCGCACGCTCCCATACTCTTACACAGCTCCAGTCTGACACGTCTCCTCGGGGTGGAAGATGAAAAGAATTTTTAAACACAAGTGTGATGGATCACTCATGCATATTTCATGCTGTAAAGCACACACTGTTATCACAAAGCAGATTAATTGGACATTTACTTGAACACTAATCGATTTAGACAAGATATATCTATATTATTTCCAGTCTTTGTTCTGCCACCCAGCAACTTCACTGTTTTGGTAGTTTCCATGAACAAGATCTACACAACAGGGTCTGAAATAAAAACACCCTTATTTAACACTAATAAACTGTTCATAAAAAAACCTCAGATTGTCAAATTCAAATATTGTATGAGTGGTTATATTTTCTATTCATTATGTCTGGAGTTTGTTATTTTTGCAACCCAGTTACAATAAAAAGGGACATCTAAATACAGTTTTAAACCCTAATTTGTGCTTTTTTATTTAAGTTGTAGATAAAACATTATTCAAGAACATCTTTTCATACTGAAGAAAATGCTATTTCAGTTTTTTCACTTCAAAATGTCTAAATTTAAATTTTGTGTGTTACTTGCTGATTCTCTGTACTTAATTGTAAAATTTACTAGCAATTTCCGCTCCAAATCTTTTTACTGGTATATGTGACGATACAGACTGATATAATGACAACAGGGTAAGCAATAAAATATTGCCCATTATTAATCCCTTCCATAGACAGAGAAACAAAATAAATAAATAAATAAATAAATATTAATAATTAATATTATATTAATATAAAATATATATTATATAAACAATAATATTATATTATAAATGCAATAATAATAATAATAATATATCCAAGTCTTCTGACTATCTTAAGTTTTCAAGTCTGATACAGTAAAAAAAAATGTCTTGTATCTACCTGTGATGTGTCAGGGGAGATATATGCTTATATGCTTCCACTTAAGAAGGATAACTTATCTGGCCAAGATCTTAGTAAAAAAAATTAACTATCTTGGCCTGTCAGACCAGGTCTAAGGGATACTACCAATTTCCGAGTGAAATTTTTCTACAACAATTTTCAGTGTACTTTGATGTCCAGATCTGAGGAAACTCAGTGTTGTAACTTATTAGGTAAAACTAAAAGAGTTTTCAGAATTTAGAATAAAGCTGAAATAAAATAAAACATAAAAATTAATGTAAACTTGTGTATGTAAGATGCTGTGGAAAGGTTTTTTTTTTTTTTTTAAGCATAAAGTAGTAAAGTAGTATAACAATAAATAAATAAATGTAAACATATGTCTTTAAGATAATTGCTATGGAAAGGTTTTATTTTTTAGTTGAAGCATTAAAAAAAATTCTAAATAAAAGTAAAATTACATGAAATTACAAAAAATTTAAATGAAATAAAAATGGAAAACATATAAACAAATGCTAATCCAACTATTAATAAATACTATAATAGTATTTAAAAATACTGAAATGACACTGGATTGTTATAATTAGCTTTGTCCCACATATTCTTTTGGGCAAAAACATTTTTGGTAATTAAATTAATAATTAAAATTGTTTTTACTACAGTTCTTGAAATTTCAATTCAACAAATGTGGTCAAAATTACACTGTAAACTTTAAAGGGACAGCTCACCAAAAAGTGAAAATTGCCATGATTAACTCATCCTCAAGCCATCCTAGGTGTATATGACTTTCTTCTTTCAGATGAATGCAACCAGAGTTTTTTAAAAAAAGGTCCTGGCTCTTCCAAGCTTTATAATGGCAGTGAATGGCTGTTGAGATTTTGAAGCCCAAGAAAGTGCATAAATCCATCATAAAAGCTCCAGAACGTTAATAAAGGCCTTCTGAAGTGATTCGATGAATTTGTGTAAGAAAAATATCCATATTTAAAACTTAATAAACTTTAACCTCTAGCTTCCGCTAACTGTCGTATGCGCATTCACGGGAGATTAGCGTTCCAGCGGATGATGCAAGACGTAGGCATAGCATAAGCTCCAATGAGAATATGCTAGTCTCATGAGAACCAAGTTTTGTTTACAGCAAAGGAAAACCAGTCTCCTCTTGCCTTGTATCGAAATCCTCCAACATTTTTCTTCACAAATCCTCATTTTGTGCTTCTAATTTGTGACTGATGTTTTGTTTTGCTCTCTCCTCTGCACTTCCATGTTCGTCTCTTCTAATTGGAGCTTACGCTACGCCTGCGTCCTACATCATCCGCTGGAACCCCACTCTCTCGTGAATGCAGGGACGACAGTTAGTGGAAGCTAGAGATTATGGTTTAGAAAATTTTAAATATGGATATTTTCTTCACTTCAGAAGGCTTTTATTAAAGGAGAAGACCACTTCCAAAACAAAGATTCACATATAATGTACTCACCCCCTTGTCATCCATGATGTTCATGTCTTTCTTTCTTCATTCATAAAGAAATTATGTTTTTCTGAGGAAAACATTTGAGGATTTTTCTTCATATAATGGACTGCTATGGTGCCCCGATTTTGAACTTGCAAAATGCAGTTTAAATGCGGCTTCAAACGATCCCAAATGTGGTTGTAAATGATCCCAGCTGAGGAAGAAGGGTCTTATCTAGTGAAACAATCAGTTATTTTCATTTTAAAAAAATACGATTTTAATACTTTTTAATCTCAAACGCTTGTCTTGCCTTGCTCTCCCTGAACTCTGTGTGTTCTGACTCAAGACAGTTAGGGTATCTCGAAAAACTCCAATCGTATTTTCTCCCTCAACTTCAAAATTAATTTCAAAATCATCCTACATCGCTGCAGAAGTACCGACCCAGTCTATGCAAAGTGAACACGGAAAGAAGATCAAACACCCTTAACAAAAAAGGTAAAACGGTGATGACGATTTTGAAGTTGAGGGAGAACATGAGATGAGAATTTTTCGACATACCCTAACTGTCATGAACCGGGAAAAAAAGAATTTAATTCTATTTTATTTTAGATACCAGTTAATCTAATACAGTATCTAGTAGTTCTCACAAAAAAAGACATGATGTTGTGCTTCTAATATTTAGAAAGGAAAGTGGCCTATATCTTACTTCCTGTCTTTGCTCTGTTAACCTGCACCCTGGTTGTTCTTCAGTAAAACCTACATTTGAAGATCCCCTGCTCTCGTTTGCTCTCTTTCTCAAACACACACACATACTATTTGTTAAATCCAATCGTTTCAAGGTTGCGGCTGCTTTTGACACCCCACTATGCATGTGTGCATGAGGGAATTTGAGCGTTCCTTTGGGTTTAAGCTCAATCTGGAAGCGTGTAAAAATGTGTAAAAGGAGAGAGGAAGTAAAAGACACAGAGAGGAGGAAGATGATTAGTCACCCTCATGCCATTTCAGACCTGTACGACTTCCTTCTTCCCTAGAAACTCAGTATTATTTTGGACCCCATCGACTTTTATTGTCCAAACAGAAATATTCTTCAAAATATCTGCTTTTGTGGTTTGCAGAAGAAAAATGTCCTACAGGTTTGGAGCAACATGAGGTGAGTAAATGATGAGAGAATTTTCATTTTTGTGTTATTCCTTTAACAGCACACCATCTGCGTCCCACAGGAAAATCGACATCCCTTTTTCGTCCTCGCTCTTTCTCTTTCCATCGGTTTCTCTCCTTCACTGCGTTCAAACACGCTGTGCGGTTTTCAACAAACGCAAATGAGGCTAGCAGCTTCAAGCATTGTTTCTCTCTTAAAGTTCGCTCGGGAAAAAACAACATCGTCGGCCTCCTGCGATTGGCTGTGGCAATGATGAGGAGCATTTGTGCAGAAAACATGCAGTTTGCAGCCTGGCACTAATGCAAGGCAGGAAATGAATAGGTCTGATATCCCCCTCCCCTCACCCACACTGTATTACAATGAATTCTCCTCTATGCCAGACTGCGATACTGTAATAATCCTGTGCATATTTGATAAGCAAGCCCATGTCCCCCCCCACTTCCCATCATCTCGTCCCTCACCACACCTCATTTCACTTATGGAGCGATTGTTCACTCATTAATTCAGTCTCACACTGTGGAAACAGGTGAATGAAGCGCAAAGAATGACTCCGTTCCGTCTCTGCCTGTCGCGGTGTCTCTGTTCATTTTTCTTCCTTAGAGGTTTTTTTGTTTCTCTGTCAAGCTCTCTGCTGGATGTTTTGAACTTTCGCTAAATATAATCTATAAATATGTGATTAGCGGGTAATAAAAATATCAGCAAATTAGCTTGCAGTGATGTGAGGTACAGTGGCTCACCAAATACACTTGGCTGCTTGAAGGGATAGTTCAACCAAAAATTAATATTCTGTCATTATTTACTCATCGTCATGATGTTCTAAACCTGTAGGGCATTACAGTTTTCTGTGAAACAAAAAAAAGCAATTATCATTAGATAATTATCATTACACTTAGCATTAATTAGAATCTTGACACAAATCTCTTTCCATAAAACGATTACAGTCTATCAAAATTGTAAAATGGTTTCAGCATCATTACTCCAGTCGTCAATGTCACATGATCTTTCAGAAATCATTCTAATATGCTGATTTGCTGCTCAAAAAACATTTCTTAATTTTTTAATGTTGAGAACTGTTGTGCTGCTAATTATATCTGTGGAAACCATAATAGAAAAAAATAATAATCTGTAACAGACTAAGTTCAGACTGCTCATTTGCGTACCGACATGGATGACAGCTGGTTGATCACCATTTTAGATCAAGTAAGATTTCCAGTCGAAATCTAGGCTACGCATTACCGGTTTTAGAGCAAAACAAATAAATATCACATTTCATTCACTGATGCGCTTCACTCACTAAAACCAGCATACACGTACTTGCCAGCAACCCACCAGAATAAAAAGCCTGGTTATTTCAGATTTGAAAATATTGAAAATTCATATAAAAAATAAAAAGTAAAAAAAAATTTAAATGTAAATATTAGCATTGCATTTTTAAGTATGCTATACATTTTTTTTTTTATTTAATACTCATATTTTATTTTAATATATAACAGTATTATTGTACTTTATTTATTATTTTATTTTATTTTAAAAATAAACAGAATAAAGTACAATAATACTATTATTAATTTATTTTTAAGTTACATTTAATGGGTCACAGTACCTTATGTGCAGTGTAAGCAACCAAATCTCCAGGTTATGGAAGCCACTGAATTAAAATAAATAAATAAATAAATAACATTGCGAATCAGTAATCTCAGTTCTGACATTTTTTTTTTGCAACTGCGAGTTTACATTGACTTGACTATTTTTTTTACAAAAAAATTCAGAGTTGCAACTTTGTATCACGCAATTCAGAGAAATACTTTTTTTCTCTGATTTGCGAGATATAAATTTGCAGTTGCAAGCTATAAAGTCAGAATTGTGAGATATAAACTCACAATTCAAGGAAATTAAGACGCAATTCTTTATTTCTCAGAATTGCAAGTTTATATCATATTTTTTATTATCTTACGACAGTTTTTTAGTGCCACCTTAAAAAAAAAAAAAATCTAAAATTACGAGATTAAAGTTGTAATATTTTGAGAATAAAGTCGAAATATTACGAGACTGAAGTCACAACATTTCAAGAATAAAATTGAATTTATGAGAATAAAGTTGAAATATTTCGAAAATAAAGTCTAAATGTTTTGAGGATGAAATCTAAATTATGACAATAAAGTCGAAATGTTTTGAGAATAAAGTCGAAATTACGAGAATTAAATTGTAGCAATTAAAGTTAAAATATTTTTGAAAGTATAGCCTGTGCATGCAAATAGCCCAGATTGGAAGCACCGGGAGAAGTATATATATGAAGTTGAATATATGTGGGAGTATTATCAGAAATCATAACGTGTTATACTCGCAGGGATGTTATGCTTGGAAATAATATTTTTCCTCGATTGCATTCATATGGCCTATTTAGTGCGCCAGTCATCTAATAAAAACAATACTTTTAACATAAAACAAAGTCTCAGCTTTCACAATCTGTCAGTTTTATAGCAAAATACAAACATGTCTTGCAATGTGTCTTGTTTTTCACGTTTTCACGTTTTCACGTGGCGGGACAGATCGCTGTATTTATGTGAATCAATCGTCTTTTTGATTACAATGAGACATTCATTTCATTCATTTATACTGTTTTCTTTGTAAAAATTCCACCACCTAATCCACAAAAACGTCTGTGGCAACACATTATTGTAATAGACATTGTTTGTCTAATAAATCTGACAGATTTTGAAAGCTGAAACTTTGGAATATCTCCCAGTGCTCCCAATCCGGGCCATTTGCATGCTCAATAGGCTAGAATATGCTCTCAAAATATTATAACTGTAATCTCGTAATTGGTATGAATTAATTCTCGTAATTTTGACTTTATTCTCAAAATATTTTGACTTTATTCTCAAAAAATGTCAACTTTATTCTCAAAACCCTTCAACTTTTTTCCTTGTAATTTTGACTTTATTCTCTAAACATTTCGACTTTATTCTTGAAATATGTCAACTTATTCTCAAAATATTTAAACTTTATTCTCGTAATTTCAACTTTATTCTTGAAATATTATGACTTTAATGTCGTAATCTTAGTTTTTTTTAACATGGCACTAAAATGCTGTTGTAATATTTCACAGTTATGACTTTATAACACACAACTGCAAGTAAGTCAGAATTATGAAATTTGCAAATCTGAAATAACATCAGTCTTTTTTTCCCTTCAAAATTGGACTTTTATCACTTGCAGTTGCGAGTTTATGTCTCACAATTCTGAGAGAAAAAAAAGTCAGAATTGCATGACATAAACTCACAATTATGAAAAATAAAGTTATAATTGCAAGATAAAAAGTAAAAAAAAAAATCAGAATTGTGAGTTTGTATCACGTATTTCTGAGAAAAAGAGTCAGAATTGTAAGATTAAAAAGTTGCAATAATCTTTTTTTATTTTTTGGAAGAAATGGGATTTCATACCAGGTGCTCTCTTGATAACTTGACCGAAAAACTCAATTTAATGCATCTTTGCTGAATAAAAGTATTAATGTCTTGAAAAACTAACCTCAAACATTTCATATTTAATTGTCTAATGCAACAAAATCAAGATTTGTTTTCTCAAATCCCCAGATT
The DNA here is from genome assembly GCA_036247105.1 of Cirrhinus mrigala. NCBI lineage: Eukaryota > Metazoa > Chordata > Actinopteri > Cypriniformes > Cyprinidae > Cirrhinus > Cirrhinus mrigala. Next base: position 22,271,301 of record CM070025.1, on the reverse strand, counting down.
CTTTTTTTTCTTTTTTCTTTTTTTTGTGGCAACCATATACAGTATGAGACGTGATTGGTGGCTTTTTTTCTTTCATCGCTCCTGTCTCATTTGGCCAGGTTGAGCTGATGAAGCATGTGTCAGACTATCACAGAGAGTGTGTTGACCGAGGATAAATGAGGCCGGCAAATGATAAACAGTATTTCTACGTGAGTGCATGACAGCTTCTATAATGCATAATATATGACTGTATATGTGCATTCTTATGAATTATAAAACATCTTTCAACCTACGTACCGTAAATCAAAAGAAAAAATGCCAGTCTTGGCAACCTTCATCCACTCCCAGAGGTGGTGCAGTGGAGCGGTTAAGGATCTGGGTTGGTAAGCATAATGTTGTAGGTTCATACTTTGCATGTGCCAACCCATAATCCATCAGCGCTCAAATCTTACATTCATGTACTGTATATTTAAATATGACAAACTTCACACATAAAAAAAACCTGATTAGATACATGTAATGATGCATTATTAACATTAATTAACAAGATTCTGGGTCTCTGTATTGTGTGTGACTCTGTCAAACTTTCCTTTCTGTGCACAGTTATGTCTACAGAAAGGAAAGAGAGATGAAGGGTATTTGGAGGTTGGACTGAGTAGAATGCAGCTGAGATGCTGTTAATGTTATAGTAAATTAATATTCGTGTGAGGTCATCTATAAAAGGGGAGTGCAGGTACCGTGAGAGACATCCTAATGGACCTTGTCAGATAGAGAGAAGTGTGTGTGTGTGTGTGTGTGTGTGTGTATGTGTATGTGTGTGTGTGAGTAAGAAAGAATGCATTAGAGCCTAGAAAGTGTAAGATGGGTCTATGTTTTTGATGTATACATATTGAATGGCTTCTTTCTTATTGGGGACTTTTCACCAATTTTTTCACATGCAGCGAAAGTAAAAAGAAGAGGAAACGGGATCAAATTCAAACCATTTTGTCTGCCTGTCTGTCTGTCTGTCTGTCTGTATGTCTTCAACTTTCAGGTAAAGTTGTTTCAACTCAACGTCAAAGTTTGCCTATGAGATTACATCGGTCACATTCACACACTCCAACATCAACAGGCCTGTATATACAGAATACATGCAATAAATGGACATATATTGATACGCATATATATTATTATCAGTTGACAACTGTTGTGCTGCTTAAAGAGCCCATTTTTACAAGATGTAATGTAAGTCTCAGATGTCCCCAGAATGTGAAGTTTCAGCTCAAAATACCCCACAGATCATGAATTATATCATTTTGAAAATGCCTTTTTTAAGTGGAAGCAGAAACACACTGTTTTTGTGCATGTCTCTTTAAATGCAAATGAGCTGCTGTTCCCCGCCCACTTTTCCAGAATAGGGCTGTGCCTTTACAGCTCATACCTCAGATACTCTGCCAAAAAACATCTGTTTGGTTTTGATTATCATGTCTATCACGCTAAAAACGTGTTTTAAGGCCTTATCAGTTTAAACTTCTGATATACAGTTTTCTGAAAGCACAGAAAGCGCCTGTCACACAGCATGTAAGCACTAAAGTAAGTTCTCTTTCATGTCTTACTGTGCTTAAACTGTCAAATACACACACGTTTATGTTAAAAATTCACATAAGTTGTAATACCACAGTCAGTTATGTCTGTGAAGGTCATGGCGTTAGAGCTAGTACACCGTTGTTGCTTGCAAAACCAAAATGGCGGCACTGTTGGTGGAAATGTGGAAATTAAGGCAGTAATATTATAATAAGATTCCCTTGCTACATCACTAGGGGAGCAAACTCTAAGCGACTACGTTACTGGGTTGTTGTTTTTTTTCCATTTTCTGGGTTGGTAGATGCACCGGAGACCTGATTATAGCACTTCAACACGGAAAAAGTCAGATTTTTATGATACGTCCCCTTTAAAGTAATAGTTTACTATTAAAGTAAATCTTACCTACATTTTTAATGAGCTACTCGGACTCTCATTCTGATGGCACCCATTCACTGCAAAGGAGCCACTAGTAAGCAAGTGAAGTAATGCTAAACTTCTCCAAATATTTTCAGATGAAGAAACAAATTCATCTACATCTAGATTTTTCTTATTTTGTTTAAATATCATATTTTTTTCATTTAGTAGTGCCCTTCAGAAGCTACAGAGGATAATTACGTTTCCCAAAAGATTAAAGAAGTCAAATTTACCCTGATCTTTAAAATTCCAAAAGTTTTCACCCCCCCGGGTCTTAATGCATTGGGTTTCCCTCAGTTGTCCTCAGTGTGAAAAGATGGATCTCAAAAGCATAGCCATTGTTGGAAAGGGTTCAAATACACAAAAAAGCTGAAAAAACAAATAATTTGTGGGACCTGAAGGATTTTTCTGAAGAACAACAGGCAATTTAACTGTTCAGGACGAACAAGGGACTCATGAACATCTGTCACTAAACAAAAAAAAAACACAGCTGTGGATCATTCAGGTAACAACACAGTATTAAGAATCCAGCATATGTTAACTTTTGAACAGGGTAGTTTTTATGAATTCAACTATTATTTTCTTTTGTGGACTATATGTAAACATCCTTTATATGAAATATCTTATTCAGGTCAGTACTAAATAAAAAAATAACATGCATTTTGAATGATCCCTCTTATTCTGGTAAAATAATTAACATTTTGCAGATTCTGCAAGGTGTATGTAAACTTATGACCTCAACAGTATATATATTTACATTTTCTATACGAAGTAAAGGAAAAAGGCTCATGGCTGTATAGTAATGTGGAATCATCCACAGCTCCACACACCCAGATAACAACATTATTATCCAACTAATGATATGAAATAACCACTTTGATAAATTCAAAGATTCCAGTTTGTGTCTAATTGTACCAATTATAGACAATTAATCTGAGCTATACTATAGAGAGATTAAGCAGGAGAATAAAAGAAGACAGACAATAGTATTAGCATGTAGATTTACTCTAAAAACACCCACACAGGTATGAAAAAATTAGACTACACACACCAAACACACAGACACTAGTGTGAATTCAGTATGAAATTACTCTTTTTCCCCAGCTGTCTGCTCTTTCTTTTGCCTTCAGACGCTGTGTTGGTGTGTGTGTGTGTGTGTGTGTGTGTGTATGTCCGACACAACAAGAGAAGGTGTCTTCCCGTTGCCGGGGGTGATAAATACAGGCCTAATTGAAAGGCTCTTTGATAGCTCTCTGTAGCCTGTTTAATTTCCACCTTCTCAATTAGTCTTGCCATTTGCCCGCCTGTCTTACAGGCAAACACCGAAGAAACAGAAAAAAAGTGCAAGAGAGAGGGAAAGGGAAAAGGGAGGGAGGGGAAAGGAGGCATTACAACATAATTGTACGTCATGTTTGACAAGTGTTACAGTGGAATGAGGTCACCTCAGGGAATGAAGATCACACACTCAGGACCAGGCAACATCAAGAGTATTATCGTTAACGAGTCTTTCCCCATTCATCTCAGCTCTGTATTCTTCAGCAAAGAGTTTCAAGCCATGAACCAAAGTAACCAGCTCTCAAGACAAATTACTGTACTACAAACTTAAATTCAAAGGGAAGAACTTTTAGGAAATCTGAAAAAAGATAAAAAGGTTCAATACAGACCACTTTCAGGGTTTGCAAATAGTGATGATGTTTTTTTTTTTGTGGGCAGAGCCTATCTGGTGACAGAAAATTACAGTTTTAAAGTTGCAGTCTATAGAAGCCATTGAATAAAAGAACAAAAAAAGGTAAGCAGAGTTTATATTTCTGTCACGGTTCTCACATCTGCCGTGTTCTCAGGTCTCGTGATCTGTATGTTTGTCATGTGATGTCTGCTCGCTCAGCTGAGCTGCTAATCAGTCCGGCACAGGTGTCTCTCATTATCGCTGGCTATAAATACTCACCTCATTCTCCTCTCCCTCGTCCGATAGTTCATCCGGATCTCTGTTCCTGTTCCTGTCGTCTCTTTAGTCTGGTCTTCGTGTGGATTGTTCGTGTTGGATGTCGTCGTGTCTTCTTCGTGCCTGCACCGGATTCACGCCATCACCACGGGACTTCACTCCACGCTGTCACCAGCCATCTTGCCCCTGCATCACCCAGCCGAGAGCCTTCATCACCGTCACTGTGTTTGCTTGTTTCATTATAAATAAACTGTCATCACCCTGCATTTGCTTCCTCCACTCATTTCACGTTACAGAACTATCGGACCAAAATGGAAGCAGCAGGCACCTCACAACCCACGATGGAGGACTATCTTCAGGATTGTATCTCTCGGCTGGAGAAACAGGAAAAGAGCACGAGCGATTCCGGTCAGGCTATCCGTGCTCTTGTGGTGCAGGTGTCCGAGCTGACCCAGCGTATGCAACAGTTGCAACTTCCCGCTGCGCCAGTCACGCCGCCCACGCCGCCCGCCCCTCTCGCAGCACCCGGACCATCTGCTGCGGCTCAACAGCTGGAGCCCCGCCTTCCCCCGCCGGAGGTCTATAGCGGTGAGCCGAATTTCTGCCGAGCTTTCCTCACTAAATGCTCAATGCATTTTGCGTTACAACCTCGCACATTCGTTAGTGAGGAAAGCAAGGTGGCGTTCGTGCTCACCCTATTGACGGGGAGGGCGGCGCTGTGGGGCACGGCGGTGTGGGAAAATCAAGATCCCTGTTGTGCCTCATTCTCGACACTCTCGGCCGAAATGAAGAGGGTGTTTGACCGTTGACTTTGATGGATCTCCGACAGGGGGAGAGATCCGTCTCTGACTATTCTATCGAGTTTCGCACCCTCGCGGCAGAGTGTCAATGGAATGAGGAGGCGCAGTGGGATATGTTCCTGCATGGGCTGGCTGATCGCGTTCAAAAGGAGATCTACGCCCTGGATCTACCCGCTAACCTCAACGGACTCATCGACCTTGCTTTGCGGGTAGACTCTCGTCTCTCTCGGGTCGAGCGGCGGGGATTATCCGCTCGGCCCCCCCCTGGAGAGGGAATTCCACCACGAGCCAGCGGCTATGACGCGATCAGCCCCCACGACGAACACGAACCCATGCAGGTGGGTCGAGCTCGGCTTTCCCGGGAGGAGAAGGAGAGGCGGAGATCCCGGGGCCTTTGTTTATACTGTGGAGCTCCGGGACATTACGCTTTCAACTGCCCGGTAAAAGGGCCAGCCCGACAGTAAATCTGAGGCTACTGTCGGGTGGGATCTCCGCTAAGAAGACCTCATCCAGCGCGACCTCCATGCTCCTTCCGGGTAGGCTAAGATGGCAGAATCACGATCTTCACTGCACTGCACTTCTGGACTCCGGGGCTGAAGGTAATTTCATGGACTATTCGTTTGCACGTTCCAATCAGGTTCCCCTCAGTCCCCTCACCGACCCCATCGCCGTCAACGCTCTCAATGGTCAAACTCTACCCAAGATCACATTCGTCACTAAACCCGTTACTCTCACTGTATCTGGCAACCACAGTGAGAGTATCCCCTTTTACATTCTGGACTCCCCTCTTGCACCTGTTGTTCTTGGACATCCTTGGCTCATCAAACACAACCCCCGGATTGATTGGCAGCTCCAGTCCGTGTCTGAGTGGAGCACTAAATGTCATGAATCTTGTCTTGTGTCTGCTTGTCCGTCTGTTTCTGTTTCTCTGTTTCAGGAGAAGGCGGTGGATGTGAGTAACGTGCCCGTAGAGTACCTCGACCTGAAGGAAGTGTTCAGTAAGTCTCGGGCTGCTTCTCTTCCTCCTCATCGTCCCTATGACTGTGCGATAGAGTTATTGCCAGGTACGTCTCCGCCTAAGGGCAAATTATATTCACTCTCTGTTCCTGAGAGGGAGGCTATGGAGAAATACATTTCTGATTCTCTAGCAGCCGGGTTCATTCGACCCTCCTCTTCTCCAGCGGGGGCGGGGTTCTTTTTTGTGGGGAAGAAAGACGGATCTCTGCGACCTTGTATTGATTACCGGGGGTTGAATAATATCACGGTAAAAAATACCTACCCTTTGCCGTTGATATCTTCTGCCCTCGAGAGGCTGCAGGGAGCGTCGGTCTTCACTAAATTGGACTTAAGGAATGCTTATCATTTGGTCCGCATCAGGAGGGGAGATGAATGGAAGACCGCCTTTAATACCCCCAGGGGGCACTTTGAATACTTGGTCATGCCCTTCGGTTTGTCCAACTCCCCAGGGGTCTTTCAGGCACTCGTCAATGACGTGCTGCGAGACATGGTCGACCAGTTCATATATGTCTACCTGGACGACATATTGATTTTTTCCTCGTCTCTCCAGGAACATGTGCAGCACGTCCGGCGAGTGCTTCAGAGGCTGTTAGAGAATGGGCTTTTTGTCAAGGCGGAGAAATGCGTTTTTCATGCACAGTCTGTTCCTTTTCTAGGGTACATCTTGTCGGCTGAGGGAATTCGTGTGGATCCAGCGAAGGTTCAGGCTGTGGTGGATTGGCCAACTCCAGATTCCCGTAAGGCCCTGCAGAGGTTTCTGGGGTTTGCCAATTTTTACCGACGTTTCATCCGCAATTTCAGCCAACTAGCCGCGCCTCTGACCGCCTTAACCTCCCCCAGAACGACGTTCAGGTGGTCTGACTCAGCTGAGGCTGCGTTTGCCAAACTGAAGAGCCGCTTCGTTTCGGCTCCCATTCTCGAGACCCCTGATCCATCACGTCAGTTCGTGGTGGAGGTTGACGCGTCGGAGGTGGGGGTAGGTGCGGTTCTATCACAGCGTTCGGCCACAGACGACAAGATGCATCCCTGCGCGTTTTTTTCACATCGTCTGTCACCTGCTGAGTCAAATTACGATATTGGTAATCGAGAGCTGTTGGCAGTCAAGTTGGCATTAGAGGAATGGCGTCATTGGCTGGAGGGGTCGGGGGTACCTTTCATTGTATGGACCGATCATAAAAACCTCGAATATATTAAAACCGCCAAAAGATTGAACTCTAGGCAGGCTCGGTGGGCACTTTTTTTCGGACGTTTTGACTTTACCATTTCGTACCGTCCGGGTTCCAAAAATGTCAAACCCGATTCTTTGTCGCGTATTTTTGACCACACCGATCGCCCGTCCACTCCCGAGAGTATTTTTCCTGAGACGCTTATCGTTTCAACTCTCACGTGGGAGGTCGAAACGAAGGTTAAGACAGCCTTAGAAGGGGTAACGCCTCCGGTCGCTTGTCCACCGAACCGGTTATTTGTGCCAGAGGAATTACGGTCCGAGGTTATTCAGTGGGGTCACTGTTCTAATGTAGCATGCCACCCAGGAGTCAATCGTACCATACATGTGGTTAAGCAACGGTTTTGGTGGCCTCTTATGGCTCGTGACGTTCGCAGTTTTGTTTTGGCTTGCTCAGTTTGTGCCATTGGTAAGACATCTAACAGACCTCCAGATGGACTCCTTCAACCGCTGCTGGTCCCTTCGAGACCCTGGTCCCACATTGCGCTAGATTTTGTCACCGCCCTCCCGCCCTCTCAGGGCAACACGGTAGTTTTGACCGTGGTGGACCGGTTCTCGAAGGCGGCCCATTTTATTCCCTTGCCCAAATTACCCTCAGCCAAGGAGACAGCGGTGACTGTCGTGGACCACGTTTTTCGCTTACATGGCCTCCCGACGGACGTGGTCTCCGACAGGGGACCCCAATTTGTGTCCAAATTTTGGCAAGAGTTTTGTAGATTACTGGGGGCAACTGTTAGTCTCTCTTCGGGGTTCCATCCTCAAAGCAATGGTCAAACTGAGAGAGCCAACCAAGATCTGGAAAGAACTTTGCGATGTATGGTCACTAGAAATCCTTCCTCCTGGAGCCAACAACTCTCAATGGTGGAGTATGCCCACAATTCTTTACCAGTATCGTCTACGGGCCTATCACCATTTGAATGTAGCTTAGGGTACCAGCCACCAATTTTTCCTAGTCTGGAATCCGAAGTCGCGGTCCCCTCCGCCCACGCTTTCATCCAGAGGTGCCATCGCACCTGGACCAGAGCCCGCGAGACTCTACTCCAGGTGGGGGCGCGCACCAAGGCCAAGGCTGATCGCCACCGGTCAAGGCCTCCCGTATACGTCGTCGGTTCCAAAGTGTGGCTTTCTACCAAGAACATTCCGCTCCGATCCGTCTCGAATAAACTTGCTCCCAAATTCATTGGCCCGTTTCCTGTCACCAAAATCATTAGCCCGGTGGCAGTCCGCCTTAAACTTCCTCCAGTATACAGGAGAATTCACCCCGTGTTCCACGTTTCCAAAATCAAACCCGTTTTTTTCTCACGCATTAATCCGCCAGCCCCGGTTCCCCCACCGCCGCGACTCGTAGACGGGGAACCCACCTATTCGGTCAATCGTATTCTGGATTCTAGGCGGAGGGGGCGCGGATACCAGTACTTGGTGGACTGGGAAGGTTACGGTCCGGAGGAGAGAAGTTGGGTACCGGCCAGAGACATCCTGGATCACTCCCTTATCGATGATTACAATCAACGGGTAAGGCGATCTGGGAACGTCGGGGGACGTTCCTAGGAGAGGGGGTACTGTCACGGTTCTCACATCTGCCGTGTTCTCAGGTCTCGTGATCTGTATGTTTGTCATGTGATGTCTGCTCGCTCAGCTGAGCTGCTAATCAGTCCGGCACAGGTGTCTCTCATTATCGCTGGCTATAAATACTCACCTCATTCTCCTCTCCCTCGTCCGATAGTTCATCCGGATCTCTGTTCCTGTTCCTGTCGTCTCTTTAGTCTGGTCTTCGTGTGGATTGTTCGTGTTGGATGTCGTCGTGTCTTCTTCGTGCCTGCACCGGATTCACGCCATCACCACGGGACTTCACTCCACGCTGTCACCAGCCATCTTGCCCCTGCATCACCCAGCCGAGAGCCTTCATCACCGTCACTGTGTTTGCTTGTTTCATTATAAATAAACTGTCATCACCCTGCATTTGCTTCCTCCACTCATTTCACGTTACAATTTCAAAATTATGACTTTACTCTCGCAATTCCGAAATCATATCTCACAACTGATAAGAAAAATCAACTCATCATTCTCTCTTTATTTCCCTCAGAATTGAAAAACGCACTTTTGTTGAGTTAAATTCAGTTATAAAGTCTGAACTAGAAGATATAAACTTGCATTTGCGAGAAAAATAGTAAGAACTGTGAGATAAAATAGGTAAATGTTATGTAAAATATAGGTTTAAATAATATCTCATGCTGTAACTGTATGCTAATCCAATATGTCCCCAGTGAACTGCATATGTGAATATGAGACCTATTTTTTTAATCAAATGTATGCATTAAGAGTAGAGTAATCATAGCAGGTTTCATCCACTAGTCTGTCCGTTTAAACATCTACATTTAGCTTCAAATGGCGTTTCTAATGACAGTAGTTTATAAAACTGTTTTGGATTCTGATTCTGGCATCCACGGTGCAACAATACATTTTTTTTTTGTTATTCCATGGAATTCACCTGTTTCCCTTCACTTGTTTACCAGTGTTTTTCTGCCACCACAATGCGCGCCCAGCTGCAAGTGATGTAACTGTGATGTCTATTGTGCATTTTGTATTTTAAAAATTAACTGCACATGAGTACTGTGACGAGTCGGCTGCCTCCCCCCTAATTATCATCATCACCCCGTCCGGTAATCGCCGCCCGTCACCAGGCTCCTGACGGGAGTGGGCGTGTGGGAGAGGAGGGGCGCCGAAACAGCCAGGTCTGGTGGCGTGTGATGAGGCACACCTGACGTGAATAAAGCCTCATCACCGCCGCTGTTAAAATGCTGAACGCGCCTCTCTTCAGGAGATCGGTCTCTTCCCCGTGCATGCACGCTGGTGTCCTCGTGGGTCCAGGAAGGGTGCGAAGAGGGACGAGCGCCGCCGATATGGGCGAGCTGCCGGACCCGTGGTCTGGACGTGAACCGCACCCAGACGGCCGCGGGCCAGGATGCCGGGCCGATTTACCCGCCCCAGAAAGTGCCGTGGCCAAAGTGGACAACGCCGCTAGGAGAAGCCACCGCCCCTCGCGCCGCGGACCTCGGCAGGGAGCGAGTGCGGCTTCCGGACTCCGCCCCTTACCCGGACCCTTCCTCCTCGAACACTGCCCCTCCTTCACGGAACCCCCAGCACGATGAGGACACCGGAACCCTTCTTTATTTTGGACAGTTTTATTTCCCCTTTAGACACTTTTATTTTATTGCTTAATAAAAGCCTCTCAGAGGCCTGACGTTTGCTCCTCCCGCCACAGTACAAAACAATACATACGTGACCTGGACCACAAAACCAGTCATGAGTCAATTTATTTAAATTAAGATTGAAATTGAGAATTGCTGAATTATAATTTAAAAAAAAAAAAAAAAAACCTTTCCATTGATGCATGGTTTGTTAGGATGGGAAAATATTTGGCTGAGATACAACTATTGGAAAATCTGGAATCTTAGCCTGCAAAAAAATCTAAATACTGAGAAAATCACCTTTAAAGGAGAACTCCACTTCCAGAACAACAATTCACAAATAATTTACTCACCCCCTTGTCATCCAAGATGTTCATGTCTTTCTGTCTTCAGTCGTGAAGAAATTGTTTTTTGAGGAAAACATTTCAGGATTTTTCTCCATATAATGGACTTCATTGGTGCCCCAATTTTGAACTTCCAAGATGTAGTTTAAATGCAGCTTCAAAAGGCTCTAAACGATCCCAGCTGAGGAAGAAGGGTCTTATCTAGTGAAACAATCTGTCATTTTTTTTGGAAAATAAAAATGTGTATACTTTTTAAGCACAAAAGCTCGTGTAGCACAGACTCTGGGATGTGCAATCACATACTATTGAATCACGGTCACGCGGAATGTAGGCGGAACCACAGACCCAGTGTTTACAAAGCGAATGTGCAAAGACTAAGAAAGTGTAAGTCAAATGCTGTTTACAAACAAAAAGGTACAACGGTGTCGGACGATTCTGAAGTTGTAGGAGAAAATAACGTGGAGTTTTTCAACATACTCTACCTTTCTGAGCCGGAGTACACAGACGATGAACTTGTGGTGATTCGAAGACGTGATTCGTAGTAGTGATGGGAAGCTCAGATCATTTTACCGACTCGGACCTTTCAGTCTCGTTCAGCAAAATGAACGAATCTTTTTTCGAGTCATTTAGTTTATTTTAGCAAAATCAGCATCACGTGACAGCCCCATAAGATGAACGAAAGACTCGAAAAACCCGAAGACTCGAAACAGGTGAACTAATTCCAGTACAGAACCTAATATGATGTTGCCCTTCTTCCTCGGCTGAGATCGTTTAGAGCCCTTTGAAGCTGCATTTAAACTACATTTTGGAAGTTCAAATTCGGGGCACCAATAAAGTCCATTATATGCAGAAAAATCCTGAAATTCTTTCCTCAAAAACCATAATTTCTTTACAACTGAAGACAGAAAGACATGAACATCTTGGATGACAAGGGGGTGAATAAACTATTTGTAAATTGTTGTTCTGGAAGTGGAGTTCTCCTTTAAAGTTGTCCAAATGAAGTTCTTAGCAATGCATATTACTAATCAAAAATAAGTTTTGATATATTTATGGTAGGAAATTTACAAAATATCTTCATGGAACATGATCTTTACTTAATATCCTAATGATTTTTGGGATAAAAGAAAAATCAATAATTTTGACTCATACAATGTATTGTTGGCTATTGCTACACATATACCTGTTCAACTTAAGACTGGTTTTGAAGTCCAGGGTCACATATATTACAAAACTACTGAATATAAGTCAGAATAAGCTTAAAGTTTATATGATTTGCAAAGTTAAAACACCAACAAAATTGATTCCTTTTCACACAAATTATGATCACAGGAGCAGATTATCGATTAATAAAGACAAATTTTCACATTGTTCCTTGCACAATACTATGCTATGACCTCAAAACCCTTTTATGTTTATCAACTTTGGCAAAACTTTGGCAGATTGGATATTTCACTTTGAAATAATAACGTAACATAATATAATTTTGTAGAAACGTTGCAAGACATTCCATTGAGTTATATTACCAATATGTACAGCTTTGCACAGACAAAATAATATGAAGACATAATATGTTTTTTATGGCAATACAGTGTCAGAGAATGTGCATTGGTTTTACACTACATTAAAGTGAAGATTTTGATTGATATTCAATTTGCTGAACAAAACTGCATTGTATAAGGAGTGATTTTAAAGAGCTTATATTAAAATATACATTACATGATAAAACTAAAGTCTAATAAACAGTTTCCAGTATCTCACAACATATAAACCCTTCAAATCTCCTCTTGAATGTTTTTGGCACATGCTAAAGATTATTCCTATTAAAAGAGATAATTTTACCTAAATCTCTTAATTGCACTAAAATGAAAACCCGTTTACCACACCACACACACAGATCTGTGTAAGATATAAAGATGTGAGATGAGCTGCTATTAGCCTGCTGACACGTCCTGTTGTTCAGTCATATGTCTGATTCTTTTACGAAATTATACATCAGCAAAAGCCTTAATCACTGGTTGTGTGATTGAGCGCTAATTGCATGCTAAAGGGATCCAGCTCATTCGGAGAGACAACTTCTCACTTCTTGATAATCTCCAGGCTCCGATGTAGGGAAGTTAGCGAGGAGCTAATTGATTTGCAGTTACTGATAGTGAAAGAAGCTACAACGTGAGAAACTCTTTAGGCGTCTGACTGCGTCTAAAAGAGTTTAGAACAGCTTTTGTCTTAAAGCTAAGCACACAAATGTCAGATCTCTGTAAGCGTCAGTCAGAAGCCACTTTGGCAAGCCTCTTTTCACAAGTAGATGATAATGTGAAATGTCAACAGAAAAAAAAAATGAAAATGCTTCTAAGAGACGTCTGGTATATTGTAACAAAACAAGGAGTTCACTAAGAATTAATTTGGTGCACTGATGTTCTTTTGCATGTGCTGTCTGAATTGTTATAGCACCTGAATCACTGTAAACTGATTGGCTGAAAAGATTTTAGCAATTTTTGATCAAAAATCAGACGATGTTATTTGTTAAATTCCCACCGTAGTCAAAATGTTATCACTTTGATCATCAAAATGACACATTTGAATGTTGTTCTTGTGAAAATTATTTTCTCATGCCTTAAAACAGCTTGAATGTAACGTAACCCCCCTTGCCTCATTTACTATATGTGGATCTATGAATATGCAAATTAGCCCCGCCTCCACTCAGTCACACCAGCCAGAGCCTCCTGATCCACTAAATGAAATGTAGTAAACGCGATATAATAGTGATACACGGATAATGACTGATAAAACTATGTTTTTACTAGCGGACAACTACAGTGGATACTGTAACTTTCGTTAAAGTTACTTACTTGATGATGTTGTGTCCTCAAAATGCCTTTAAGGCTCGAATGCACCCTAAAGTTAGTTAGTGATTCCAATGCGCTCTGATGAGCTTATGCATGTGAGTTGCGGACGCCAGTGCGAGAGACGTGGGTCTGACTTCGGACTACTTTTACACTGTTGCCGCGGGTTATTATTCAGGTTAGCAGCTAGCGGTTTTGCTCTATTTACTTTTTGCTATTGTGCTGGTAGTCCTATTCATATCTGCGACCCTGGACCACAAAACCAGTCTTAAGTAGCACAGGTATATTTGTAGCAATAGCCAACAATACATTGTATGGGTTAAAATTATATTTTTTTCTTTTATGCCAAAAATCATTTGGATATTAAGTAAAGATCATGTTTCATGAAGATATTTTGTAAATTTCCTACCATAAATATATCAAAACTTATTTTTGATTAGTAATATGCATTGCTAAGAACTTCATTTGGACAACTTTAAAGGCATTTTTCTCAATATTTAGATTTTTTTGCACCCTCAGATTCCAGATTTTCAAATAGTTATATCTCGGCCAAATATTGTCCTATTATAGCAAACCATACATCACTTGAAAGCTTATTTAATCTCAGTTTCAAAAAATTGACCCTTATGACTGGTTTTGTGGTCCAGGCTCACATATTTTGCATGCTAATGATAAGAATACATCCACTGACGTGATTGGTTGTTGAAGTTTGTGACATAGCAAAAAAAGGGCTGTTTCAAACCGCGTTTCTGGGACAGCCTTTGGTAAACTACAGTTTTAAGGAGAAAATACTCAGAAAAGGTGTTGATTAATGAATTGGCACATGGTTTGTCTAAAAGCATATTAAAAACACCACATAGACAAATAAAGAACATTAAAAAAAAACTTGATTTTCACTACAGTGGGACTTTAACAGACATTGTTAAATTATTTGTTAAATGGGCAAATCATTTAACTAATCATTGTGACCTTAACCAACTGATTCAAAAGATTTAATTCCCCCCCCAAAAAAGATTAATTCATGAATCAGACGTTGCTACTTCATGAATTCAAGAAATGACTGTAAGCTTAATCAAACGGATTCATTAAAAATATCCTCAAAAGAATGATTCATTCTTAAACGGACATTAACACTTAATGAACAAATCATTAATTGATTCATTCTGAAATCAACTGATTTATTGAAAACATCCTACTCAAAATAATGATTTGTTTATGAATCAGAAATCGCTATTTTGTACTTAGGGTTAGTTTCACCCAAAAATGAAAATTAGCACATTATTTACTTGCCCTCAAGGCATCCTAGGTGTGTATGACTTCCTTCTTTCAGAAGAATCCAATGGGAGTTATATTAAAAATTGTTCTGGCTCCTTCAGTTGTTCTGGTTCCTATATTGCAATGGATGGGTGTTTCTATTCATCAGTCTAAAACAAGTCCAATAAAGTGCATCCAGCCATAATCATGCCGTCACACCGACAGATGCCGCTCCCACAATAGTTGATTGACATGAGCTCTCACCTCAGACCAGCTGTCACAGTCCAGTAACTTTCCATGTTTTGATGCTGGAGCAGGGATGTAAGTTAGACAAGAATATCTCCGATTGAGCGATTGAGGTGTTGTGTTGCTGGATGTAATAATGAACATAGTGGTCGTCATTTACTCCTGACATCTAAGCTGCTGAAGATGCAGTAGATTACGTTTGTTTGTGAATGGAATGCGCCTCCCGATCTACATATATCCGTCTATGTTCGCGCGAATCATTCATAATCCAGCTTCACTTACAGCAGAAGTGAGTATAAGCGTTTTTTAATTAATCTTTGCGATCGCCTTTCCTTATAACGTGGTAGTTAGCAAGTTTAGCGGCTAAACGCGCTAAATGCGGCTAATGTAAACAAGACCGTCTTTCCACAGCGAGAAGAGGGGGCGGGCCGAGCAGAACTCATTTGCATTTAAAGGAACAACCCCTTAGAATGAGATGATTTTTGCAGAGCTCATTTTGATAAGGTAAAAAGGGTGTTGTTTTACCGAACCACTGAGAATTTTTAATCAAAGTATATTAGAGACTTTTCATAAAGACCCTAAAGAATCATATCAACTTGTGGAAATGGGCATCCGATGACCCCTTTAATGGAAAGGAAAGGAAAGGACATGACATGTGGCCAAGTATGGTGACCCATACTCGGAATTTGTGCTCTGCATTTAACCCATCCGAGTGCACACACACAGTAGTGAGAAGTGATCAAACACGCACCGTGAACACACACCCGGAGCAGTGGGCAGCCATATTGCTATCGCTGCGGCGCCCGGGGAGCAATCGGGGGAACGGTGCCTTGCTCAAGGGACTCACCTCAGTCGTTGTATTGAGGGTGGAGAGAGTGCTGGTTATTCACTTCCTCCACCCTCAATCCCTGCCGGACCCGGGACTCGAACCCGCAACCTTTCAAATGCAAGCCCGACTCCCCAACCATTAGGCCGTGGGCAGCCATGGGCAGCCATGCCCCCCGAGATTTAAGTGATTTAATAATCACTTTAATCTAGCTTGTGCTAACTGGAACACAGAAGCAGCTCCTGGCGGATGACGTAGGACGTACGTATTGGGCATGCGCCGGTGAGTCTTGTGAAAACCAACATTTGTTTACGGAAGCAAAGGAAGCAAAGTTTCCTGACTTTAGCAAAGGAAAACCAGTCTCCTCTTGATTAGATTAAAGATTAAAGGGACTATTATGTTTCAAATATGGATATTTTTCTTACAAAAACACATTGATTCATTACAGAAGGCCTTTATTCACCCCTCAGAGCCACGTAAGGCACTTTTTATTATGGATGGACGCACTTTATTGAACTTGTTTTGGACTGATGAAGAGAAACACCTGTCCTTGGGGCAGTCTTGGCCTAATGGTTAGAGACTGGGACTTGTAACCCTAAGGTCGTGTGTTCGAGTCTCAGGCCTGGCAGGGATTGTAGGTGGGGGGAGTGAACATCCAGTGCTCTCTTCCACCCTCAATACCACGACTGACATGAGACCATTGAGCAACCCAACTGCTCCCTGGGTGCCGCAGCATTGGCTGCCCACTGCACTGGGTGTGTGTTCACTTTCCTTTTTATTATGGATGGACACATCCACCCATGCCATTATAATGCTTGGAAGTGCCAGGATCATTTTAAATACAACTCCAATTGCATTTGTCTGAAAGAAGGAAGTCATATACACCTAGGATGCCTTGAGGGTGAGTAAATAATGGGCTAATTTTCATTTCTGGGTGAAGGAACCCTTAACTAATTCACTGAAATAATCTGACTCAAAAACACAATTTGTTCATAAACCTACTTAGTAAACGCTACTTAGTAAATGAATCATTCAATAAATTATTGTGAACTTCTTCAACTACATCACTGAAAAGGTCTAATTCAAAAAAATGAATGAGAATTGCTAAATCAGAATTGACAAAAAAGATTAATTTATGGATTTGACATCACAACATAATGAACAAATAATTTAGCGATTCACTATGAAGTTTTCAATGAAAATAATACAAAAAGTGTTTTCAAATATGTTTTACATGATATGCTGAATTATCGCAGCTACATAACAAAGTGTGCCTCATGCAAACACACACTCACTCTCCTCACACACCACACAAACACAAGCACAAACAACCAAAAGTGTTTATGCGGATTCCAGGAAGGTGATCCAAGCAGATCTCATAGTCATCTTTTCTGAGAATATGAAGCAGATTTGAGGGCCATCTGGCCTGTTCTACCACTATAGCCATTGATTCAGCGCCTAACGGGATTGTGCATTACACATCAGCTCCTGACAGCACCAGCGGCTTAATGATATCTGATCGTGTCTATACTCACATACATACAGTGGAATAAAACTATTCTTAAACAATTGAGAGTTAATTAGAGCGGACTTAATTTAAAATTGCTCTGAAATACTTAATAGCAATTCACATTATAAACACACATCTACATATATGTATATATTTGACATCTTTAAATGTGGCATTTTTCATGCTTAGGAAGTCTGCTACACTACTGATACACTTTATTATTGGTAAAAATACATGTCTTTTTAAATCTACATTTACCTTTATATATTTGTAACAAAAATATAAAAAAAGTTATAAAATGTTAGTGATTTTGAGCAGTGATGTAAATAAAGCATTGACTGATTAACTGAAACAAATACTTCAGAAGAACTGATTTACAGAAATTAATCAAAATTATTTTCCAGTTTTGCTACTGAGGTTATTTATACTTTATACTAATATTTATTATTTAAAATTATTTAATATTTATTAAACTGATTAAAACTAAAAATAAATATATCGTTATAATTTGTGATTAATCGCATCCATAATAAATATATTTTATTTTATATTTATTAAACTTATAAAACTAAATACAAAAAAAATAAACATATATATGTATATATATCACGATTAATCACATCCATAATAAATATATAAATGTGTGTGTGAATTTATATATACCTATAAATATACACAGTACACACACATATATTGCTATGTACTAATACACTAGTACATATACGTACCGTATATATATATATATATATATATATATATATATATATATATATATATATATATATATATATACAGTACACACAAATATACAGTGGCATGAAAAAATCTGGGAACCCTTTGCCAAACCTGTGAAAATGTGAATAATTTTAACAAAATAAAAAAGATCATACATAATGCATGTTAAATAGCTGAAATTATTAAAATAACCTCAAAAGTTTGGGAATTCTTGGTTCTTAAAACTGTGTGTGGTTATCTGGATGATCTACGACTGTTTTTGTGTTTTGTGATGGTGGATCATGAGTCCCTTGTTTGTTTGATACATCTTTTCACACTGAGGACAATTGAGGGACCCAAACACAACTATTAAAAAAGGTTCAAACATTCACTGATGCTCCAGAAGGAAACACGATGCATTAAGAGCCGGGGGGTGAAAACTTTTGAACAGGACAAAGATGTCCACATTTTTCTGATTTTGTTGAAATATAATTTTTTTCATTTAATTTAGTACTGCCCTTCAGAAGTACAGAAGATACTTGAATGTTTCCCAGAAGACAAATTAAGTACAATTTACCTTGATCTTCAAATTCAAAAAGTTTTCACCCCCCGGCTCTTAACGCATCGTGTTTCCTTCTGGAGCATCAGTGAATGTTTAAACCTTTTTTTAATAGTTGCGTTTGAGTCCCTCAGTTGTCCTCAGTGTGAAAAGATGGATCTCAAAATCATACAGTCACTGCTGGAAAGGGTTCAAATATGCAAAGGATGCTGGAAAACTGAAGAATCTGCAGGTAGCTTCACACAGTATTAAGAACCAAGGGTTCACAAACTTTTGAAGGGGGTTATTTTAATAATTTCAGCTATTTTTTTTTTTTTTTTTGGACTATATGTAGACATCTTTTATGTCAAATATCTTACTCAGGACAGTACTAGCTTAAAAAAACAACATGCATTTTGTATGATCTATCTTTTTTTGTTAAAATTATTCACATTTTCACAGATTCTGCAAGGGGTTCCCAAACTTTCGCATGCCACTGTATATACAGTATATATACATACACACACCCACACTGTGTGACATACATCTCAAAATTGCTTGCATTTTTGAACATTTTAACCGCATTACTACTATTACTATTATTCATGTACCCAAAGATTGCAAGTATATCTGAAATAGTCTGTGAGTTATGAAGAGAAATATATATATATAAAAAAAGATGTCATGAGAGATGTAGGAGGAGTTGAGAAGTATGAGAGAGTGGGAGGACTGAAGCTTTATTTGCTTTATGCTAATAAGCACTGTCAAAACTCCCCAAGCACATTTAAACCCCACCGAGACTGAGATCACTTAGAAAGAAAGTAGAGGAAGAGAGGCAGTGAGAGGGTGGGGTCCAAAAAAGAGTGATGATACACTGCAGGGGTGTTAAAATGCATCCACCCACACACACAACACTAATTGATAGGACAGTTAGTGTCATTCCATATACGGTAGATCCAAATACACCGTCTATTAAAACTCCACTCATAAAATAAATCTTAAAAATGTGCGTTTTCACCCTCCACACACGGTAGATTTGTTGACTGCACACTTTTCCCACACACATTTCTATATCACATGCCTCGTTTTCTGTTTCTCTCCCCAGCTGTCATTATTAATATGACCTTTATGGGCTGTCAGCTTATTCAGGGTGATGTCAATCATCTTTTCCTATTAGTAGAACAACTCTATCAGATGCTGTCACCTTTCTTTTTTCTAGCTTGTTCCTTTTCTTCTCCTGCATCCAGGTTGTTCCAGTAGGCCTTGTCCTTGTCCGGGCCTCCGGAGGCAGTTTGGAGTCATTGGACTGTGAACGCCATAGCTGAGTTCACCTCTACCGTCCCAGGATGCAAAATACTCACTCGCACACGCACTTGACAGATGGAATGAAATGGAATATGAAATGAAAGCACTAATTGTCAGCGCCGCGCCCATTCGTAGCGAACAGAAGCGGTTGTTTGCTCGATTTCTGCTTTATGCCAAGTTTTTAATCTCTGACAAATTAAAAAGGAAAGCAAAATAACAACAGATTATGTGCCAATTTCTCAAGCTTGTTAACAAGGACCATAAAGAACAAAGAAGAATGTGAACGATGAGGGAAGCCTAATTGCGTCGGATCCACTTAGCGCTCGCAGGGAGACGAGCAGAACGGATACAGTAGCAGCTGCCAGCGTGTCAAAGATCAGCTGTGTGATGTATCAATCTGGCCGCGGCTGAATTTCGCCGACATATGTTAGAAGACACGGAATAAAGAAGTACCTGAACCTGACGCACACCGTTCTGACTCCTGCGGGACTAATGCATACATTTTCAAAGCGTTTGAGGAGTCTTCAGGAACATATGGAATTGGGAATCACCCGTACACAAACAGAGGTCTATGATGCACCGGGTTTTCCGTCTCCTCGTGACACTTTCAAACACTCGAGAGGTTCAAGCAGAGATAGGGTTGTACTTCAAAGTCCCATCAGGCTTGACACTGGAGGCTCTTAGAGGCTGAAGAGGATCGCTTGCTCTTTACGGAGTCAGTTGAGTGCATGACACTCCGGTGGAATCTGATGCTGGGGTTACATCATGAGAGACGGCACCAGAGGGATGATGGGATGGAGCAGAGACAGATAAAGAAAGGAAGCCAGACCTGTAGCGACAGGGCAAGAAGAGTGTGTTTGACATGGTTTGGGATAAAGGTAAACTCCTGGGAGACTCATAGAAACCCAAAAAAACACACATCCACATAGCTAAGCTTCTTGGTCTCTTGGGTGTCAGGTAGCTTACGGTCTCAGACAAGATCTTTTCAGAGGGTATTGCCAACTACCTCACCCCAACTACACAAATGAACACATGACAATCTTGATCAGGATTGTGCATCACTCAGAACTGAATTTAAAATGGCTGTCATAATATCAGATATTTCATTACTAGGGCTGATCTTTCTGGTCGACTGGTAGTCGTTCATTTTAAGCATTAGTCAACTATTAGTCGCACGTTTATTAATAAAACATTTAAATCATAATAATGAGTCTTTAATTGCCTACACAGCCTAATAAGCGCTTAAGCACACACAAAAAAAAGCTTGAATGAAAAGCTATGAATGTGTCAGGGAAAAACAGCAAGGAGACTGCATTAACATTTTAATAATTTATTGATAAACTAGTGCTTTCTTTGTTTTCGTTTTAAGCAATGAAGTCGGTGAAACTGACTCATCATCTCCGCAGCAGTGATGCGCCTGTATGCATGTTTCATACAGATTACATAATCTGAGAATATTTGTTTTCTATTTGAATAGGTTAATTTAAAAGTAGACATTTCACTCTCATAGATACATTTTTCATGTCTGTAAGACAAGTACTCACATAGTGTTGAAGTAACATAGTTCACAGAGATCGAGACAGCAGAAAGCGCATCCTGTTTGCTTTCATTATTTTACAAAAGCACAACATTTCGTTGTTATTCTGAGTGCACACTAGGGGTGTAAAAAAGTATGGATAC
Source organism: Cirrhinus mrigala (assembly GCA_036247105.1). Taxonomy (NCBI): domain Eukaryota; kingdom Metazoa; phylum Chordata; class Actinopteri; order Cypriniformes; family Cyprinidae; genus Cirrhinus; species Cirrhinus mrigala. The sequence continues at coordinate 22,249,916 of CM070025.1, read as the reverse complement.
ACGTGTGTATCGTGATATTTTGTTTGGCGATACTATACTGATTCTCAAAAATGGAATATCGATATTTAAAAAAAAAAATAATAATACAAGATTCATGACAGTTGCTTCGTTTTGAGCGTATATCCTGACCGCTAGATTGCAGTCTTCTTATCTCTGAACTTAAACTGACAGGGAATACTAGCATAACGGCACACCACTAATGTTAGCGTTAATGGAGGATGAAAGAATAGTTCCGGCTCCCGCCTCGGTGTAAAGTGTGGCGTTATTTCGGCTTTTGAGGTAACGTTCGCTCCAGGACGTGGCAAGCAGCGGAACCGCCGCGCGGCCGCCACCTATCTGTGAAGCAGAAGCGCCCCGTGTAGCCGAGGCGGCGTCCGCGCCGGGGTTCCGCTGCTTGCCGCGTCCCGCGAAAGGGCCTTCGCGCCATGCTGCCCGTCGCTTTTTCTCGTGGTGGTGCTGTTTTTAGCAGTTGAGGCGGTGCTCGCGTCGCGGTCTTGGCGATTCCAGCCGGAGCATAATTACAAACTGGAAAACTTGCGAAATCCAAAACATGAGAAATTCTCAGAACAAAAAAGTTCCCAGAATGTCTAATATCTGTATTTATTTTATTGTTTTACAATTCTTTTGTTTTCTTTATGAATACTGCAAGCACTTAATCTTTTATTGATATTAAGCAGATGTAATTCTTAAGTTCAGATCAAAATTATGTGACATGATTACAATTGTAAACTTAAATTGTGAAGCAGGGTCTAAAATATATATATATGGTCTGTTTATAAAAGGTTACATTTTATACATTTAATAACTAAAGAATCTTGCAAGCACATTATTTTTCACCCTTTGCTCGTACTGCACAAAAAGTGATTCAGTAGCATTAAATGGTTTGCATAAGGTGGTGTGTTCTTAATTACAGCTTTCCTAAAATTATGTCCTATTCATAAAATAAGAAATATCCCAATATATCGCCTTGTTTACAGTATCACAACATATCGTATCGCAACCCCTGTATCGTGATACGTATCGTATCACCAGATTCTTGGCAATACACAACCCTAGTGCACACAAATAAACGTAGGGTCTTTACAGATTCGAAAGATGTATTACTTTTATCTGTATCAATCCTTAGCGGCCATGTGAAGTTGCTACTGCTTGCATATTTTACATGAAAAGCCATATTTGAGGTTGATGAATAATAGGTGAGCGTTTGGATGTCCTGCTTAATTTACTATATTACAATATAGACCAGCCGTTAATGATCTGTCAGTCACAGACCATGTGACTTTGCCACTTCCTGTGGATTTTTTATTTGCGGTGACTAAGCGACTTTTGCATTTTTGCTCAACCAAGCCCCTTCTCATCAACTATTGGTTAGCCGACTACTGGGGTGTAGCCCTATTCATTACACGATTATCGTGGCAAAAAATCATAATAACAATATATCACGATATCTATAGAAATCTTAAACAACAAAAAAGAAATTTGTCTTTTATTGGCAAGTTTAGACAAGCCTTCAATAAAACAAACAAAACAAGCCCTGAAAACTAAAAAAAAAGACATTGTACAGACAAACTTCATATTCAGTGGTATTTGATAATTTGTTAATTGCATTTACTATATTATACTTTCAGTAAAACATTTGCAATTGATTTGTAAAATCTGTATTTATTCATGTTTTAGCTTGAGTGTTTTTTTACCACAGTTTTGAGCAGGCGTCACCAACGTGTGACGTTTCGAATGATTTGCAAATCATTTTGTAAAGCAAATGGTTCAGTTGTTTAAAAGCTTCGAAATGGTTTGCTTCTCCCATCAGTACAGTGTCAAAGTACAACAATAATTTATGAGAATAATAACATATTTTTACTCCAAACTGTGAACTGATGAGATTTTCATACAGTTTTATACACAGTTTTATAAAGGCTATGTCGATTAGCGTTGCATTAAAAATACACATTATCCTCTGAAATATACCAGTGATGGCTTTTTAAGGGGCCATTCACACAGAATGCGTTTTTCCATTCCAATGCGCTACTTTGTTTTTCTATGTAAACACGCACTTGACAGACGTGCATGACCCCATTCACACAGGGCCTAATTGTTAACACTTCATGGAGGGCGTCTAAAGCTTCGCGCTGATTGGCCAGTGTCTGCACCGAACGGGATTGGCTAGCGTCTGCACTAGTATATTTGCATAAGGCGATCTGATTGGCTGACGCCTTCGTTAGCGCGTGAAAAGTTGAACATTTTTTAACTTCTGTCGCGAGCAACGACAGTGACGCGACGCAACGGACCCATAATTCAGTTCGGCAACGCTTGACGTCACTCCATTCAAAGTAAATGAGAAATGTTAAGGTTTAATATCACCACACCCCAAATTAACACGATAATGATATTTAATTTTTTAAATATCACGATTATTGTCAATACGGGTACATCATGACACCCCTAAAAATAAATAAAATTAAATACATAAAATAAATAATTATTATTATTTAAGAAATTATGAACCATTGTGAAAGAACACCTCTTCTCCCAGAATGTTATTACTGCTATGTACTCTCCCATTTACTGCTCTCGAAGTTAACCCAACTATGACGACTGCTGAGAAATCCGGAAATGTGAAATAGGTCCATTTTTCTAAATTGTAATTCAGTAAATTCCACTTTCATTAATTCCAACTCATCTCCCTGTGGGAGTGGCTAATTCTGTTCAAATTCCAACACATACATCTACTTAATGATTCAGCAGACTCTCCCTTATGAATTTTGTCTAGCGCTGATCTAGATATCACAACTGGTTCTTGAAACAAGTCGCCAAATGCTCAACTCCACATGTCCTCAAGATGGGGTGAGTCAGTTTCAGTCTAAATCCAAAGTTTCATCACAGCAGCTAAAGGAAACTATCAAAGATGTTTAGATGATCTGTTGGATTTTGATGTTGTGATATAAATGTGAGAAAAAGAATCATTCTAAAGATGATAACTGCATGGTCACTGGTTGATGTAATGATGCTAAAAACATAAAAGAAATAAAAAGTTAAAAACTTGAGTGTTTGAAATCAATGCTGTAACAACTGCAACATTTTCTCTATTTCATTTCATTCAAATAGGCACCTTGCTTTGTAGTCTGGGACTTTTTTAATCTGAATCAGGACTTCAGGGCGTCCGGTCTTGGTCTGGATCTTGCAGTGGTCTGGTTGAGGGCACTAACTTCTTCCTTACTCCTTCATATCTCTCAATCTCATTCCTCTGCAGTGTTGTCCTGATTCATCTCTCCTTCCCTCATTCCTCCTCTTTTTATCTGCTCATCAAATCACTGGTTGGAGAGATTTGTAAGTGTGTGCGCGTGTCCCTGCGGACAAAAGAGCTAGCGGGGGTGAATTCAGGTCGACCCAGTGCTTCATGCCGAGCCGAGTCCTCCTGGGAGCTCAGAGTTAATAAGACAAGTTTTAATTAATTTTCCCTCTATCAGGGGAGCAGAGAATGAGAAAATGGAGCACGAGCTCCAGAGGTAATGAGAACCCTGTCGGCCTATCCCAGGACACTTGCAAAGGACCGCAACCTTCAGTATATGACTTTAACCTGAAAATCCCAGGATCTAAGTGATACACACACTCATTTGTTAAATGGAACACATGACCAATGACCTTCTTTCTGTGCAACACATATGAAAAAAGTAAGTATACTTAGATATATGTATAAATTTCATTAAATTCTTTGCACATTTAAAGAGGTAGTTGACCCAAAAATAAAAAATTACACCATGATTTACTAAGCCTCAAGCCATTCTAGGTGTATATGACTTTCTTCTTTCAGACGAATACAATCGGAGTTATATTTAAACAAAAAAAAATGTCCTGGCTCTTCCAAGCTTTATGATGGCAGCCAATGGCTGTTGAGATTTTGAAGCCCAAAAAAGTGCATAAAAAGTTATATGGATATGGATATTTTTCTTACATAAATGCATCGATTCATTTCAGTAGGCTTTTATTAACCCCCTGGAGCCAGTGGAGTATTTTTATGATGGATTCAAAATGTCAACACCCATTCACTGGCATTATAAAGCTTGGAAGAGCCAGTACTTTTTTTTCATATAACTCTGATTGTATTCGTATGAAAGAAGAAATCATATACACCTAGAATGGCTTGAGGGTGAGTAAATCATGGGGTAATTTTCATTTTTTGCTGTACTATCCCTTTAAGTATACATTTCTATCTATGGAACACACCAAGATTATTGTTCACCCAATGTTTGTTACATTTTTCAAAACAGATTTATAATTTTGAGTTGATATTGTATACAATTATTCATGCTCATTTTCCCTTTTTTATATTTATATTACAATTACCATCATTTACAGCTCGCTTAATCTTTAAGAACATTAAAAATTAGTTTACACGTTTAAATGTAATATTTAGCAAATCTCAAAATAAATATGCATTTTTCATACTGTACATAATAATGTGTTGATGTTTTGTGGCATTTAAAATGCCTGACTTCAGGTTTTATTTTTAGGTTTAATATTTATTGTATTATTTTAATTTGTTTTTCATTTATTTCACAAATACAATAAATAAAATACTAACAACTGTAATATCAGCTATTTATCAGTTATATTTTATAAAATAAAAAATTATCTTATAGTTCATTCCTGTAATTCATAAGAGAGATTAAATGAAATAAGATGAGGATTCTGCTTTACATTAAACCTATTTCACAATTCTAGACATAACTGGAAAAAAAAGAGATCTCTTATCCATTCAAATCCCGTTCCGACCAGTCAAGAGGCAATTAACAGCACAGAATTTCTCATAAGACATCTAATTGCGAAGACTTTATTTATAGAACGGTTTCAGTAAACAAATCATTCTTTTCCTCGGCCATGACGGCAATTCATGTTCATCTTCATGCATTTCTATCTAATGGAAGAAGGAATTGACCCCATGGTGTGCGTGCACACATTTAATTGTTTGATAGCGGTGGTTTAAAATTGGAATAAAAAGCAAGCTGGAATAAATTAAGATCTGTTTTACTTCATCAGTTTTTAATTAGATACATCATGTTCGCTTGCGTACCCCGGCTAATTATCATTGGTGTTTTTTCAGGGAATAACAACAAGTGCATTAATGTTTATTCCACAGCTGAAATAAACTAAAAAGAAGGATCTATTTCATTCTCTAAAAATCTCTTTAGGACTCCAAAATGCATACATTTTGTTTCCAGCTGCTTGCAAGGAGTTCACAAATTACAGCTAACAAGCTTTCATTCAAAGAGTGAAGATGGTCTTGTGGTTAATTTTTTTTTCAACAAGCGCATCATGGACAGCTTGTTAAGGCTGGCTGTCACATCTCACATAATTATCTTGAATCCCACAGAGTGAGAAATTCAATCCAGTAAAGTCAATTCATTAAATAATGAAAAAAAGGAAATTTAATGTTGCATCAATTACATGCAAGTAATTATAAATTTAAAAAATCAAAGCTGGTTCACGTTCGGAAGTCAAAAATTACGACACAAAGGGACACAATTTTATAACCAAACTGAGATTTTAGATACATATTTTCTCTGTACTTGTCAGCACAGGTTCCAAGAACCTGCCAATTTTTTTCAGATAACTATTCTTACTTTTCAGAGACGTGTCACATCACTCACAGAAACAGCGCTGTGCATGAAGGTGTCATCTTTTAAGGGTGTCAGTAAATCATGCTGGCCTTCTGAGAACCAGAGTTTATGTTGCAAGTCAAAAGTCTGGCTACAGTACACAGGGCTAGACATCAGGATATTTCATATCCCAGTTGATCATGGCGACAAAGAAAAGTAAATTATGCTACGCTTTTGGCCGCATCTTCAGCTGTTTTTAGTTCTGTATTTATTTTCATCTTATTCCTCAAGAGCTTCACTGAACTGATTCTTTGTTAATGTGACTAAAAAAAACAACTAGAAATAAGAGTTTGAATGACAAGCAAAACAGCCAACCCAAGTTTTTAAAGGTGAAGTCCATTTCCAAAACAAAGATTCACATATAATGTACTCACCCCCTTGTCAACCAAGATGTTCATGTCTTTCTTTCTTCAGTCGTAAAGAAATTATGTTTTTTGAGGAAAACATTTCTGCCTTTTTCTCCATATAATGGATTGCTACGGTGCCCTGAGTTTGAACTTCCAAAATGCAGTTTAAATGCGGCTTCAAACGATCCCAAATGCGGTTGTAAATGATCCCAGCTGAGGAAGAAGGGTCTTATCTAGCGAAACGATAGGTTATTTTCATTAAAAAAATACAATTTAAATACTTTTTAATCTCAGACGCTCGTCTTGCCTTTCTCTCCCTGAAATCTGTGTATTATGGTTCAAGACAGTTAGGGTATGTCAAAAAACTGCAATCGTATTTTCTCCCTCAAATCGCTGCAGAAGTTCCAACACAGTCTTTGCAAAGTGAACATGCAAAGAAGATCAAACACCCTTAACAAAAAAGGTAAAACAGTGATATAGGACGATTTCGAAGTTGAGGGAGAACATGAGATGGGAGTTTTTCGACATACCCTAACTGTCATGAACCGGAAAAAAACAGTTCAGACAGAGTAAGACAAGATGAGTGTTTGGCATTAAAAAGTATATAAATTGTATTATTTATATTAAAATAACCAATCGTTATGCTAAATAAGACCCTTCTTTCTCAGCTGGGATCGTTTACAACCACATTTGGGATCGTTTGAAGCCGCATTTAAACTGCATTTTGGACACCATACACTGTAAAAAATAAAAAACACAATTTGTTGAGTCAGCTTAAAATAATTTGTTACCCTGCTGCCTTAAAATTTTAAGTTCAGTCAACTAAAATAAGTTTATTCAACTTGAAATGTTAAGTTGTACTAAGTAACAACTTAGATATTTGTGTTTGCTAAACTTAACAGATGGGTAAGTAACCCAGCTGCCTTCAAATTTTAAGTTGATGCAACTCAAATATCTAAGTTGTCACTTAGTATAATTTAACATTTCAAGTTGAATAAACTTTTTTTTGAGTTGACTGAACTTAAAATTTTAAGGCAGCCAGGTTACAAATTATTTTAAGTTGACTCAACAAATTGTTTTTTTACAGTGTACCAGTCCATTATATGGACAAAAATGCTGAAATGCTTTCCTCAAAAAACAATTTCTTATGACTGAAGAAAGAAAGACATGAAGATGTGAATCTTTGTTTTGTTAGTAGACTTCTCCCTTAAAGTGACTTTTGAAGGAGCGATGGTTTAAAATAGACTATTATCTATAATAATTTTTCAATTTTAGCCTAAATTATGTATTTACATTGCATGTACTGTAGCATTTCCATCAATTTGGATAATGCTGTTTAAAAAAGATGATTCAAAGTTGTAAATTAAACACAGAGTATGTTTTACAACAAAACGTTTAATTTAATGTGTGTAAAATAATTGTGCATTTTACTAGCAATTTCTGAATAAATGCGTTACTGCGCCAATCTGTTTTTAGTGTAAGTTTAGGCATGAATATACTTCTGTTGATTCCAGGAATATAGTCAAATTTTAATGACAATGTCACATGAATTAATCTCTCAGTAACTCATTGTCGCTGCTGCTGTTTTAAGATTCCCCGTGCTAAAGAATATTACATAACACTAAATACTGCATCCTTACTGTGACCTAACTTACGTAAAAGTTTATCTACAATGACTAGGAGAAAATAGCTTCTAAACAGAGTGAGAAACATCCAGGAGAGCAAAACACAAAAATACCCCTTTGTACTTATCTCTCTGAGACCTCGTAACCGCCTGCTTTAATGCAGTGTTATCACTCGTAACATCGGCAGTGGAAGTGAGAAACCACCAGAAGCGATGAGATCAGAGGAACTGTGGCTTTCAGACTCTGGGTCAAGGAGAGGCTCCTCAGAGAACAAGGCCGCCGAACAATCCGGGAGATCAGAGATCACCGGAGAGAGTTCTGACACCCACCTTCCTCATATGAAGTATTGATCTCCGTCTGAGCAGTAAAGGGAGTTTGCAACAGTGCACAGCTGAGTGAAGAGCTAAAGCTCCAGAACTCCTTTTAAAATGTACTGCTGATTTTGGATCAGCTCTTGGCTGTTCAAAATGATCTCTAATATGCTGAAGATCCAGAAACAACACACTCGGTCAGAGACCTGGTAAAAAAAATGGCATTGCTTGACATTTCACACTGTTCTTAATGTGTGTTCAGTGTCCTGTTTTCTAAATTTGATCTAGCCACAGGAATAGAATACTCTAGAGATGAGCGAAAACAGCAATAGTCAGCAATATCCTGCTCCAATAAAAGCAGCTTTATTTACAGTAACTCCCTGTCTGCTCAGTGTTACCATCATTTATCTGATTCCATTGTTAGAATAACCTCTGTCCACATGTCCAAGAGTCTACACTGCAAAAAAATGCTTTTCTTACTTAGAATTTTTGTCTTGTTTCCAGCCAAAATATCTAAAAATTCTAAAATCAAGGATTTTCTAGACAAGCAAAAATGATTGTCTTGTTTTCAGAAAAAAAACAAGTCAAAATTAAGTGAGTTTTTGCTTGAAACAAGCAAAATAATCTGCCAATGGGGTAAGCAAATTAATCTTTTCTGCATGAAATAAGATTATTATTTAGCTTACCCCATTGGCAGATTATTTTGCCTGTTCTAAGCAAAAACTTAAAACTTAAATTTGATGTCTTTTTTCTGAAGACAAGACAATAATTTTTGCTTGTCTAGAAAATCCTTCTTGATTAAAGAATTTTTAGATATTTTGGCTGGAAACAAGACAAAAAATCTAAGTAAGAAAAGCATTTTTTGCAGTGTACTTTAGCAATATAGCTAACAATACATTGTATGGGTCAAAATGATCAATTTTTCTTTTATGCCAAAAATCATTAGGATATTAAGTAAAGATCATGTTCTGTGAAGATATTTTGCTATTTGAAGAGATTTCCTACTGTAAATATATCAAAATTAAATTTTTTATTAGTAATATGCATTGCTAAGAACTTCATTTGGACAAATTTTGATTTGCACCCTCAGATTCCAGATTTTCAAGTATCTCAGCCAAATATTGTCCTATTCTAACAAACCATACATCAAAGCTTATTTATATATCAACTTTCAGATATCTCAAATAAAAAAAATGACCCTTATGACTGGTTTTGTGTTCCAGGGACACATTTAAGTTTTATATGCAACACCAACAAAATGAGTGAAATGTGGAAAGCTTGAAACAAAAGCATGAAAGCTTGTGGAGGCTTTGTAGCAATAACATAAATGGCAAATTAAAATGCAGCATTTTCGGGATAAATAACCAGGGGCAAATATTACAGACAATTATGCTTAATAAACTGAGAGAAGCAGAAATCATGATCACGATTAGAATATGATTTATTGTGCAGGCCAATCTGAACAGAACTGATTTGAATAAAGACGCTTTTGTCTTTTAAAGCTACTTTACAGCAGTATCTGAATTGTCTCCATAGTTGAGTTGCCATAATTGATTCTGTTACTTTCCTGTTTATCACAGTGAAAATGCTTTGACACAATCTGTATTGTATAATACACTATAGTCCAGCTAAAACCCAACCACCCATGTTCTAAAACACAGCTACAGTACCATCTTAAAGTAACAGTTCACCAAAAAATGAAAATTCTGTCATTAATTACTCACCCTCGTGTAAGAGCTTCGTTCATCTTCAGAACACAAATTAAGATATTTTTGATGAAATCCCAGTGCTTTCTGCAACACAACTATGACGTTCAAGGCCCAGAAAGGTAGTAAGGACATTGTTAAAATAGTCTGTGGACATCAGTGGATTTCAATGCATGATTCAGTCTATTATGCATTAAGAATGATCACCAAATTCAAGATATGGGTGCAGAAAATTTATATATTTATATCATTTCATATAGAGGGTTTGCACTTACATCAGGGTTTGGTCAGTTACCCGGATGTGCGGCCATATTGGCGATATGAGAATGTAAACAATAGCATATATTGCATGGTTAATGTACTACTGAATATGTTGTTCTGCTAATTTATGCTGTCTAAACCATGGAAAAAAAACATGTGAAAGCGTACAGTGAAGGACGTAAGCAGGAAAGGGCACAATATTTTGACAAACTAAAGTTAATAGGTAGTAAAGACACGTACGAGCAGTATTAATTGAGATATTAGCCTAATATTTCACCTACCTGACCAGAAATGATAAGAACAAATGCAAATGTTGTCAAGATTCTTGCCCTGGAAATCCTCTTTCAGTTTGGCCAACCACAAATGCATTTTGTTCCTCAGACAGATTTTTGCACTCTTCTCCTTGATTTGTTATAACTTTTGGCAGTCTATACTACTCCAAATGTTTTCCCCAGTTCCACCCATTAGTACAGCCCAAAACATGAGAATAATGGACCATTTTCAGCAGCAATAATCAGAAAAATATGCTAGCTTCATTGGTTTCATTGTCGCCAATATGGCCGACTGATGTTAATCAATGATAGTTAATTGATAGTTAATCAATATCCCACGAAGAGTGCCGTTTTTTTTCCTTCAAAAATCAGTATGATTAAAAATGTGATATTAATTTTTACAACAGTACAATAAACAAATAGTTAATTAAGAGACTTACATTTTAGACAGAATATTGCCTGTTTTTGCTCAATTTTGCCAACAAAAATAATTCCAATTTCCAAACAACCACAGCACTCTTTTGCGTCTCTGAGAAACATGACAGTGTTTCGTTCCTGAATGAATCAACCGTTTAAATGATTCGGTTCAATCACAATGACTCACTCATTAACAGTGACTTGCTGCCACCTGCTGGCAGTTTTAATTTCACATTTAAAGTATCTTTTCATTGAATAATCTTAAACATCAGGTTTCACCGTTTTATGTTTAAAATATCAAAACATTGTTTATGCAATTGTAACTGTAGGTTAAAGTATTCCATGTCCCTAAAATGGATTAAACAGTGGGTAAATATATCTACATGCCACTTCTAATGCAGCTTCTGTTTCCTCTGCATTGCAAAGATGAATTTTGTCAATACTGATTTCATTTGCTTGGTAACAGCCCAAATGTATTCTAACTGACTGATTTGACTCAAAATGTAATGCACAGTTTCAGAAAAAAATGGCTTTATTAAGGTAAAAAAATACCCCACAAAGGTAAAAATCAATTAAAACTTACTGTAAAAGATTAATTTCTATCATTGCTGTGAACTGATCACCACACAGAATATGAAGAATATCAAAAACTTTAGGAGTCAGCTGTCCACGTTAGTCCTTAAGATACCAGCACAATAACACACTCAGCAAAATATTGTCTGATTATCATTATAGATAAAATCCCAGAAAATATTGAGATATCATTTTTCGTCAACAGAAGGTTTGCGTCACGATTTGTTCAGTTACCTGGATGCGCAGCCATATCGGCGACACTCGGATGTAAACAACAGCATGAATTGCAAGGTTAATGTACTAAATACGTTGTTCTGCTAATTTATGCTGTCTAAACCATGGAAAAAACATGGAAGCTGCTAAATCATCAGTGTTGGGGAGTAACTAGTTACATGTAACGGAATTACATAATTTAATTACAAAATAAATGTAACTGTAATTAGTTACAGTTACTGAGAAAAAATGTGTAATTAAATTAGTTACTTTTGAAAAATGCCAGTGATTACAAAGGGGGTTACATCTGAATTTTTTCACCCACCCACCCCCACTTACAGATTTAATTGACTTCTTTCATAAATCACATTGACTGCTCTAAATGTTTCTAATTGTTACCAATATTTCAGGAGTTTAGGACACAGAATAGGACACATGCTTATTCGATAACTGTTTTATTTCCTATTTGGGTTTATGCATATACTTTATTTTTTAAGATTGTTTTTTCCAAGGCATTGTTAGATGCTAGTGTTTTCTGTAATAACTATGCAAACATTTGATTTCAAGCCTAGTATCATAGCTATTAAACTATTTCTTGTTATGATGTTATTTATGTTATGATCTTGTTATGATATATGACGGTGACCCGAGCTCGATTCCCGTCTCGAGGTCCTTTGCCGATCCCGCTCCCCTCTCTCCTCCCAGCTTTTTCCTGTCATCTCTCTACTGTCCTATCACAATAAAAGGTATAAAAAGCCCCAAAAAAAAAGTAAAAAAAAAAAAAAAAGTCTGAATTTGTGGTGGCTGTGCTTTAAATTTAATTATTACACAGCTCAGGCTCATTTGGGGCAACTTAATTTTTATTGGCGGAAGCTTTGCGTTTGGTTAGCTAATAAAATATTAAAGCTTAATTCAATATTATGTAGACAATTTCTTAATTCTGTCATCCTGGTATCGTGGACTTGTTCTATTGTTTCATACAAATGCAGCTGCTGCCGTTTTTTTTTTGTTTGTTTTTTTGTACACTGTAATGGATTATAAAATAACTAACAAACTAGTACTACTACTTAATTATTTATGTGGTGAAATGTTGTGTAAGAAAACTGGTATGACTGCACTGTATCCCTAAAATGTCTAGTTTGAACTTGCCATTTGCTAGCAACTGCTTTCTTCATGGAAGCTTTGCGTTCAAATATTTCAACTCAGATCAGTGTTCTGTGTCTAATAATTTTGACATGAAACATCTAAATAATCTATTAAGCAGCTGTGTAATAAGTGAGATAATGTACATTCAGCCAGTTATTGCAAAATAAAGATGTATATTATCTCTTACCTATTATAATCTTAATTCAAGTGATAAAGGATTTTGACAGTAATCAGTGTTGAGTGCTACTGTAAGGTTAACTCAGCCTGGTTTAAATGTTTCAAAATGATTAACAAAAGTAATCAAAAAGTAATTAAAAGTAATGTTACATTACTTTAATAAAGTAATTGAAAAGTTACACTACTTATTACATTTTAAATCAAGTAACTTGTAATCTGTAACCTATTACATTATCAAAAAGTAACCTTCCCAACACTGTAAATCATATAGAGAAGGACATAAGCAGGAAAGGGTGCAAATTTTTTTTACAAGCTAAAGTTAATAGGTGGTACGAGCAGAATTAATTGAGATCGCCTAATATTTTACCTACCTGACTGGAAATAATAAGAACAAACACGAATGTTGTCAAAATTCTTGTCCTGGAAATCCTGGTTCAGTTTGGCCAACCACAAAAGCCTTTTGTTCCCCAGACAGTTTTTACACTCTTCTCCTTGATTTCTTAACTTTTGGCAGCCTATAGTTCTCCAAATGAACTTCTTACTATAGCCCAAAACATGACAATAACTGACCATTTTCAGCAGAAATAATCAGCAAAATATGTGATTTTCGTTCGGTTCAGTGGCATTGTTTACATTCAGTGCCTGATGGTGCACTGTGAAAACCCTCTATATCGCACACCCCTAGTACCATAAAGCATATTTTTGTTTTCTTTACACACATTAAGCATTCTCGTAGCTTCATACCATTACAGTTGAACCACTGATGTCACATGTACTATTTTAACAATGTCCTTACTACTATTCTGGATCTGGAATGTCATAGTTGCGTTGATGTCTATGCAGTGTTAAGAAAACATAGTGGAAGTACAGTGTTGCAGCCTGTTTCCAACGGAATGATAAAAACCTTTGTGTCCGATTCCCAGAGGTTGTTTAGCGAGCCAATTAGATGACATCTGCAGTATTTTTTCAAGCTCCTGCTATTTTAGAGTACAATATGCATCACACGGTCCACGGATGGCCCATCTGGGGCCGAGTCTAGGTTGCTTCCTCTGCTTTGTGCTTATGACTATTCTGCATCCTTTTTTTCCATTATTGATAATAACTCTGCAAACTACTACCAGTCTTTTACACAAACACCCTCTTTTTTCTTTCTCTCTAGCTAGGTCCTTGACAGAAGTCGCAGTTGCGGCTCCTCGGGGCCGGCGTTCAATAATTAGTTTCGCTTTAATGGCTGCTGGGAGGGCCGAGGGATTCCTGTAATCCCTGCGTCTGCTCACCTCTTACCGCTAATCTTCCCGGTCTATCTACAGCCGACACTTTCCCAGCGCTGAACCTACAGGTAGTGATAATGAGGTATGCAAGCCCTCCCACACACACACTTGCTTCTTCCCGGCCCCTTGACTCCTAAACTCTTTCGAGTTCAGATTTCCCCGACGGATGCGGCTTCTTCCTTGTCTCTTGCTAAACGCGAACACGCAAGCTCGCAAAAAAACGTTTGCATTCGCACATGTTTGTTGAAGTAAATACACATTAATGCTACTTCGGCTGCACACCAGCCTTTCTTACTCCAGTTCGCCCAACGTACACTAAAGCGCTGCCAACGTCTATGTTTTCCTCTCCGTCTCTGCAGTCATTATCAGTAGGGGAGAGCGAAGTACCTAAACGCTCTCTCAATGCTCTCTGGCACACCTGGCTCGTTAGGAAGCCTAGATTATCTCTAATTAGTCTCTAATTCTGGCCAGGCAGAGCCCCACCCTCCACAGGTGCTGACACTAAACAGCCTCATTAATATTGCTAGCGGGGCAGAATGCGCCGACGAAGATCAAACAGGCCTTAATTGAGCCTGGCTTAACTTTATAAAGCTGAGCAATTGAGGAGGAGGGAGCCTTGTGTAATCATTCAAAATGAAGGCAAATTCACAAATATTTGATAGAAACTTTATGCCTGAACAATAACAGAGCAGATAAGCAGGCCGCTTTCAAGACCACTCAGATGTACGGTGGTTGAAACCACATAGCTGGCAGGCAAAACGCTGCTCCTGGTTTATTTTTTATTGGCCCCATTAGGATCATAATGGCCTCGTCGGACTGTCTGGTGCTCTTTCACCCTCCTCATGTGCAGAAAAAGACTCCATTATGGCTCTTTTTCCATTGTGCTAATGAGGTTAGACCAGAGGACTCGCCTTAAGGACAACAGCATGTCCGATTCATTCAAGACACTGTAACATGTCAGTTCTTTCATAACTTTGACTGACACTTCAGGGTCCATTAAAGTCAAAAATGTAATCCGATTAACTTTCTCTGACAGCACAAAGCCTGCAAGGTTCACTTTGTTTTTTGTATTCTGAATAAAACAAAAAATAAAAGCTTGACAATGTAATGTGAAAAAGTGAAGACTGAAAAAAATGTACTACTGTAATATTATTGTACTGTAGAATAAACAAATCTTCAGCATAAAATAAAATGTGTTTAATTGTGTAATTGTGTCTTTATGTTTATGTTCTTTTTCATTGTTGTTAGGTTGTTTTAGATTAGATTGTTTTACAACACAATAGCAATTTTAAACTTAAGCAAATTCTAGTCTTAATTTCCTAATTGTTTTTTAATTATATTTTAAAATAATAATAATTATAATAATGATGTTGTATTTTTGTTGCTCTGTTATTTAATACTAGATTTTTACAATAGAACAGCAATATAAAAGTAAAATATTAATTATTTTTTATATTTTCTAGATCCTATTTCTTATATAATCATTATCAGCATCATCATCTTCAACAAATTGACAGATTTTTACAATGCAATAGCAATATAAAAGTAATCTTTTTTATTATTTCTTAGATAATCATCATCATCTTCAACAAATCTTTCTATCTGCATCAGAAAATAAAATGCTTTGCATATTTTATTTGTGTAAAATTATTGTTATTTTATTATTTTAAAAATCTGTCCTAATATTTTCTTAATCATGCTTAATAATAATAATAATAATAACAACATCAACATCAACAACAACAACAACAACATTGTTTATTATTGTCCTGCTATTTAACACTAGATTTTACAATATAATATGAATATAAAAGTAATTTTTGCATTTTATTGATCTTATTTTTGTATATAATAATACTAATAATTAAATCATCATCATCATCCTCAACAAATTTGCAGCAGCAAATAAAATGTTTTGTGTAATTTAATCCAATATTGTGTAAATTTTTTGCTCTTTTATTGTTTTTTCATTGCTGTTTCATTCATATTAGATAGCAATATAGCAATAGTAAAGTATTTATCTTAAAATTTGTCCTAATATTTTCGTAATCATATTTCATAATAATAATGATAATAATAATAATACCATTGTTTATTGTCGTCCTGTTATTTATACTAGATTTTTAAAATTACAAGACAACAGCAATATAAAAATAAACTATTTATTATTTTTTTATATTTTCTTGATCTTATTGTTTATATAATAATAATAATAATAATAATAATAATAATAATATCATTTATTATTTAATCATTAATCCTTTAATTATCATATAAAATAATCATTTATTATTTCTTAATATTTTAATCTTTCTATCTGCAGCAAATGATAAAATGTTTTTAGTATTTTAATTGTGTACAATCATGTTTCATTGTTATAATAATATTAGATTGTTTTACATCACAATAGCAATTTTAATCTTAAAATTTAAGTCTTAATTTCCAAATATTTTCTTAATAATAATAATAACAACAAGAACAACAATCATAATAATGTATTTATTGTTGTCCTGTTATTTAATACTAGATTTTTACAATACAACAGCAATATAAAAGTAAAATATTAATTATTTTTTATATTTTCTAGATCCTATTTCTTATATAATCATTATCAGCATCATCGTCTTCAACAAATCTTTCTATCTGCAGCAGAAAATAAAATTATTTTGTGTATTGTAATTGTGTAAAATTATTGTTCTTTTACTGTTTTTTATTGTTTTTATATTAATATTAGACTGTTTTACAACATAACAGCAATTTTAATCTTAAAATTCTAGCCTTAATTTCCTAATATTTTCTTAATCCTCTTTAATAATAATAATAATAATAATAATAATAATAACAGTAATGTTGTATTTTTGTTGTTCTTATTTAATACTAGATTTTTACAATGCAATAGCAATATAAAAGTATTTTTTTTTTTTGTATTATTTCTTAGATAATCATCATCATCTTCAACAAATCTTTCTATCTGCATCAGAAAATAAAATGCTTTGGGTATTTTATTTGTGTAAAATTATTGTTCTTTTATTATTTTAAAAATCTGTCCTAATATTTTCTTAATCATGCTTAATAATAATAATAATAACAACATCAACATCATCATCATCAACAACAACAACGTTCTGTTTATTGTTGTCCTGCTATTTAACACTAGATTTTACAATATAATATGAATATAAAAGTAATTTTTGCATTTTATTGATCTTATTTTTGTATATAATAATAATAATAATTAAATCATCATCATCCTCAACAAATTTGCGGCAGCAAATAAAATGTTTTGTGTAATTTAATCCAATATTATGTAAAATTTTTTGCTCTTTTATTATGTTTTTTTCATTGCTGTTTCATTCATATTAGATAGCGATATAGGAATAGTAAAGTATTTATCTTAAAATTTGTCCTAATATTTCCGTAATCATATTTCATAATAATAATGATAATAATAATAATACCATTGTTTAGTGTCGTCCTGTTATTTATACTAGATTTTTAAAATACAACAGCAATATAAAAATAAACTATTTATTATTTTTTCATATTTTCTTGTTGTTTATATAATAATAATAATAATAATAATAATAATAATAATATCATTTATTATTTAATCATTACTCCTTTAATTATCATATAAAATAATAATTTATTATTTCTTAATATTTTAATCTTTCTATCTGCAGCAAATGATAAAATGTTTTTAGCATTTTAATTGTGTACAATCATGTTTCATTGTTGTTATAATAATATTAGATTGTTTTACATCACAATAGCAATTTTAATCTTAAAATTTAAGTCTTAATTTCCAAATATTTTCTTAATAATAATAATAATAATAATAATAATAATAACAACAATCATAATAATGTATTTATTGTTGTCCTGTTATTTATTACTAGATTTTTTACAATACAATAGATCTTGATCTTATTTCTTATATAATAATCATAATTATCTTCAACAAATCTGCAGCAGAAAATAAAATGTTTTGTGCATTTTAATCCAAGCTGTGTAAAAGTTTAATGCGAATCAATGAATGTGAAACTGGTGCAGTATTTCTGATTCATCTCTCACACAGGAAGTAGAAGACCAAATTGTCACATACATAAAACAGTATGCATGCTATACAATGCAGCAATGTAAAAGCAGAATGCTAGTAAGCTACAGTATTCTGAACACAACCAATACAACAGTTGTTTACACATGCACAATCCATTTAAAGGTCAGGACTGCAGTGTTTATTTCAGCTCCAGTAACCTTATAAAAAGCATAACACGAGGAGGAAACTCATAATCTGTTAATTACTATACTAAAATAGCACCAGTAGATTGTGTAAATGGGATACACAACCTTGAAATGGTCAAGGCTCCATTACAGTGTTGGGCTGGTGGAAAAAAGAACAGGGCCTCAAACATTGTGACCCTTCATCCCCCACTACGCACATCATGTAATGGTTTTTCTCTCTTTGCATCTCCTTCCCCCCTCACTGCATTTCAGGTCTATCCATCTCTTTGCCTCAAGTGCCCTGAACCCCCGACCTGCCGGGGATGAAGGGCCAAAAAAAAAAAACACAGGAAAAAAATAGATACAGGCCTAGAGAAAATGAAAGAGCAAAGAAGAGGGCAGAAGATTGAGGGAAAAAGTTTCAAAGAAAAAAAAAATGTAGAGGACAAAACAAGATCTCAAAAAAATGTTGTATGACAGACCATATAGGTATCTGAAAGGTATCAAAAATGTGAAAGGAATAGACAAAAAATGAAAATCCTGTATGCTGTTATTTTGTCATAAAAGAACACATGCAAAAGCAACCATGGCCCAAAAATAATGAAAAGCAAAAAGTCATATAGTATAATCCAAGTCTTCTTAAACCATCAGAGTTGGTTTGGACAGCATGACATTCATGCTTTTTATCAAATTTTTATTAAATTTGGTTGATCCGATGAAAACACTCCCTGCACCACAGTGCTATACTAACTATAAGTATAGTATCAAAGGTCACGTTAGACTTTAACATCGTCCGTCATTTTGATGGACAGGGTTGTAAAAATTACGTCATAATCTATTATTACCCGTCTCAGATTTCAAAATTTCATATAATTTCAAATACCGTTTTGGTGCTTTTAAATGTGGCGTAATAGATCGTTGTAGCTTCTTGGTACTCGCCTGTGTGTAATCAACGGCATAACAAAACATTCGTGACAGTTTTCATTTTTGTTCTGGATCCAGTGCTCTGCTGCTACACTGGAGCGCACTCACCACCAACTGGACAGGGGTGGGAATTACAGTTAGAAGTTACAATTGATCACCGTCAGTGTAATCTGTAAAAGTGATGGATGGCCTTCAGAATTTTCCATCACTGATAAAAAAAAAAAATGATTGTCCATCATTGATGGACAATTTTCAGTTAACGCGACCTCTGTATAGTATATACCCTCAGTTGGGTTTTGGATTTTGTTCCAGGAGACTTTTTTGTAGATATTTGTGTTACATGTGTCTACCAATTTTCCTACATGTATGTGAAATGTAGCTCAGGGGGCACTCCGTTGAAAGTGTATAGGTGGCACTATCAAGCCATTTTGCCACAGCTAATTCTGAGACCTATATCGTACTTATATTTTCTCCATTTCGTGCATGTTAAGGCTCTCAAAAATGTGATTCATTTTGGAGAAGAAAAATAATTAACTGATCATTTCCAAGAAGGTTATTGGAAGCACCATGGTGCTTGGACCCTAACTGCAAATATAGTATATACCCTCTGTTGGGTTTCAGATTTTGTTCCAGGAGACTTTTTTGTAGGTATTTGTGTTACACGTGTCTACCAATTTTCGTACATGTATGTGATGCGTAGCTCAAGGCGCACTTCATTGAAAGTGTATAGGTGGTGCTATCGAGCCATTTTCCCACACCTAATTCTGAGACCTATAGACGTTTTTCCTGAACGCGGAAGTCAGCCTGACCTTTAACCTGAAGAATGCTTTGCATTTCCGGTGTCCAGTGTTTCTAGTCAAATTAGCGTATATTCCGAGTTAATAATCTAATGTTAAACCTATTCAAATGTTTTTAAAAAGCACATGGCTCCATAGCGCCATCACTTTGCAGTGTCGCAATAACCATCATTTGTCGGTGCCTCGCTCCTCAAAGCTTAATGAGTGTGTAGATGACACAAAGCATTAAAAACAGATGGGCACTATTTGAATGGGTTCCCATGGAGACCGGAAGAGAAGAGCATCCAATCGGAAGTTAGAACTCCATCGTTTACTTAGGAAAAAGGTCTATATCGTAAGTACATTTTCGCCATTTTGCGCACATTTAGGTCCTCAAAAATGTGATTCATTTTGGAGAAGAAGCAGAAGAAGTTTTTTTTCATTTTGCACATGTTTAGGCCCTCAGAAATGTGATTCATTTTGAAAAAAAGAAGAATAAACAGACCAATTCCAAGAGGGTCCTTGCACCACGGTGCTTGGGCCCTAACTATAAATATAGGATATACCCTCTTTTGGGTTTTGGATTTTGTTCCAAGAGACTTTTTTGTAGCTATTTCTGTGTTACATGTGTCTACTGATTTTCATACATGTACTGTATGTGAAATGTAGCTCAAGAGGTACTTTGTTGAAAGAGTATAGGTGGCGCTATTGAGTCATATTGCCACACCTAATTCTGAGACCTATATCGTATGCGCATTTTCGCTATTTCGCGCACATTTAGGCCTTCAAAAATGTGATTTTTTTTTTTTTGGAGAAGAAACAACAAATCAATTTCAAGAGGTTCCTTGCGCCACAGTGCTTTGGGCCCTAACTGTAAATATACTATATACTCTGTTGGGTTTTGGATTCTGGATGACTTCAGTTCCAGGAGTCTTTTTTTGTAGGTGGAGAAGAAGAAACAGACCAATTGCTAGAGGGTCCTTACACCGTAGTGCTTGGGCCCTAACTATTAGTATATACCCTCTGTTCCACTCAAGTATGGTGACTTTATAGTAATTTCTTTCGAAGTTTGTATTTTGTGGATCCTAAAAGTTTGAAATGACATTAGTGTGAGTAACAACATAATTTTGAGTGAACTGCTCCTTTAAGGTGGCTAAGTACTTCCAAAAACAGGAGGATGAGAGGTTGTGAGCGCTGAGGCAGTGGCCTTTCTGAACCCCCTGCGGCATCAAACTCCCACGACCACATGCCATGAGAGCTCCAGAGCTCTTCCCATCCACCCTTCCATTTGTTCAATCAATTTCCATCTCCGTATCATCCTGTCTCAATATGACTTTCCCCAGGCCGGGGCTGTGTGGGTGATCGATCACCAAAAGAGTACAGAGCTGAAATTGAAATTGAATGACGCCTCCATTCTAAGCGCAGAGGATCAATGTACAAATGCAAGAAGGTGCTGGCAAGATTAATTAATAAATTCATTGATTGCTTAAGAGGAACACGATGGGGAGCATTAGGAAGACTTTTTATTCTTCTTCGAGAAAGCGATAATCAAGTTTGTGGTCGATGTCCTCTGCGTTCTCATGGGTGTCATGGGCGCAGTTCAATAAGTACCGTTCCCACCTCTCATCTCGGGACATTTTGAGGACAGACATATTATCGAGAGGAAAACGAAATCCAAAATAATTTAAAAGGTATTTAAGGACAAGAGTTTGTTCTCTGTCTTAAGACAGCAGAGAATGTTCTATGCTGTTTCAGGCTCAAAAAAAAAAAACTGATGGAAAGAAAGATGGAAACTTAAATCAGAAACTTCTGGGGACATGGTGTCAAGATGAATATATATCACGCAGTTGGAAAATGTGGAGAGTGGTATGCCCTCAGCAGAAGGACAGCACAAGCTATTTGGAAACAGCGCAATGTTAATTTTGCCAGGAAAATTGTAGGCCTGGGTAAAATATTGATTTTCCAATCAACCGTGAACTCCATTTGAACAATTAAGTTGAATGAAAAATGCCAACAATTGTCTTTCTAGAGCTTTGCATGCAAAATAAACCAGTGGAGCCTGATTCCCATAATAAATGACTCTTGAGAACTAGTTCTTTTTAGTGAATCAACAACATAAAACTCAACCAGTGATGCCCAACTGCCAAAACAAATGACTTTCAATTGAATTGACAGTTCTTTCAATGAATAGTGTGGTAAAAATGTCTAGTTTCTGTTTTAAATCAGTCTGAATCAGTACAATTTACAGCATAAATAGACACAATTTCATTCATATGTAAGTGGACATTAAATCTAAAATAAATCAGAATCAATCTGAATTCAGTCAAAAAAAATTTATGAGATACTTCACCCAAAAATGGAAATTACCCCATGATTTACTCACCCTCAAGCCATCCTAGGTGGATATGACTTTCTTCTTTCAGACAAATACAATCGGACTTATATTTAAAAATGTCCTGGCTCTTCCAAGGTTTATAATGGCGGTAAATGGCTGTTGAGATTTTGAAGGCCAGTAAAGTGCATCTATCCATCATAAAAAGTACACCACACAGCTCTAAGGGGTTAATAAGGGCCTTCTGAGAAGAATCGATGAATTTGTCTAAGAAAAATATCCATATTTACAACTTTATAAATCTATGGCTTTCCCTGTTGTACACATGTTCACAAGAGAGTGGCGCTCCAGTGGACGGGGTAGCTTAGTTTACTGCATACGAAAAAACAATCTCCTCTTGGCTTATATCAATATCCAGTTAGCGGAAGCGAGAGGTTACGGTTTATAAAGTTTTAAATATGGATATTTTTGTGCATTGATGCATTGATTCACCTTTATTAAGCGCCCAGGGCTTTTTATGATGGATGGATGCACTTTAGGCTTTAAAATTTTGGCCACCATTCACTGCCATTATAAAGCTTGGAAGAGCCAGGACATTTGTGACCCTGGACCACAAAACCAGTCATAAGGGTCAATTTTTGGAAATTGAGATTTATACATAAATATATTTATACTGAATAAATAAGCTTTTTATTGATGTATGGTTTGTTAAGATAGGACAATATTTGGCTAAACTATCTGAAAATCTGGAATCTGAGAATGCAAAAATCTAAAATCGAAATATTGAGAAAATCGCCTTTAAAGTTGTCTAAATTAATTTATTAGCAATACATATTACTAATCAAAAATTACGTTTTGATACATTTACGGTAGGTAAATCTTCATGGAACATGATCTTTACCTAATGTCCTAATGATTTTTGGCATTAAAGAAAAATCATTTTGACCCATTTAATGTATTGTTGGCTATTGCTACAAATATACCCGTACTACTTATGACTGGTTTTGTGGTCCAGGGTCACATTTGTAAATATAACCCCCCACTGTATTCGTCTGATAGAAGTCATAGACACCTTTTAGATGGCTTGAGGATGAGGAAATCATGGGGTAATTTTCATTTTCAGGTGAACAATCCCTTTAACTATCCCTTTAGATATCGATAACCAGCCATAGTACTGAATAAGGCAAATCCTAAACCTAATTTGCATAGAAAGGAAGCAGCTTTGTGCTGACAAAATGACAATGACTTAATAGGCCTTATGCTGAACGTCGCATGATCAAAGAGGAAAACCAGTTTAAATCACATCCGCTTGTTAACAGCGGTATGATCTGACAGCAATATCTATGGTGCAATGATGTGAACTGTTTCACAGAATACAGAAGATTGTTGAACACAACCTACATTTAATCACTCACAGATCTGTTTTAGCACATTTAGCATGTGGTTAAACTGGATTATGGGCAGTTAGCGATTAAAATGCAGGTTTTAACAGTAAACTGCACCATCCACAAGCATGAAAACTGTTTAGTAAAATCATCCCTGTGTGTTTTGAGACATTCTGCATTGGACTGCTTGTCCAAAGTGTAAAGGACAGTCCATAAAGAGCCTAGAGAAATAGTGTGCATTAGAAAAAAAGACTACAGAGCTGTATAAGTCAAATAAATCAACCGCTCTCTCCAAGCATAGTCTAGAGACGTTCAATCTTCCTCTCTCTCTCTCTTCCTCTGCATGTAAACATGGAGGCTTGAGCCAGGTGGTGTCATCTGCAAGATAACGGTATTGTCGGATTTGATTGATTTCTAAAAAAATAAATGAATAAATAAAATGAATCCCTAATCCGGGATTAATTCCAAACCATGTCTTTCACATCACTCCCACACATTTTTTATATCACCAGCTCCTCCTTAGAAATACTATTACAACTTCACGGAACTTGTTTATGCAATCCATAAAAAGCTTGTACACGAAAAACAGATACCGTGTCCCTAGAACACATGTACGCCTCCACCTGAAACTGCAGCAAGGGAAAGACTTTGAGTGACATCATCCATGTGCCCACGGGGGAGGTACTGAACCTGACAGAGAACACCTACAATAAAAAAAGAAAGCGAGGGAGGCGGAGAAGAGAAGGAAGACATGTCAGCGACATGCAGCTGACGATACGCTCTGCTTGACTTTGGGAAGGGAGGCGGGAGCTCGCCTTACAACGATTCTGCGCTTTTCCAATGAATATGGAACAATCCCATCACGCAACATTACCCAGATCATTCCGCGGGACTGACGCCGGGTCTCATGACATTGCTCTCTCTATCTCAGGGTTGACACTTCCTCTCCGGAGTCTGGAAAGGAACATGGAAAAGGCACAGTAGGCATCTAATGCTGCAAGACCACCTCAAACAATGAAGACAGTATGTCAAGATCCCTTGAAATGAGAGAATGGCAGCAAAACAAACCTGCTGTACTGGTATACGACATATTCCCACACTGCTGACACTGGCTCGAATTCACTCATAACTGGGTATACAGTTGAAGTCAAAAGTTTCATACACCTTACAGAATCTGCAAAATGTTTATTATTTTACCAAAATAAAAGGGATCATACAAAATGCATGTTATTTTTTATTTAGTACTGATCTGAATAAGACATTTCACATAAAAGATATTTACATATGGTTTACAAGAGAAAATAATAGTTGAATTTATAAAAATGATCCTGTTCAAAAGTTTACATACACTTGATTCTTAATACTGTGTTGTTACCTGAATGATCCACAGCTTTTTTTGTTTGTTTGTTTAGTGATAGTTGTTCACGAGTTCTTTGTTTGATTTTTCAGCATTTTTGTGTATTTGAACCCTTTCCAACAATGACTGTATAAATTTGAGATCCATCTTTTCACACTGAGGACAACTGAGGGACTCATATGCAACTATTACACAAGGTTCTAGTGCACACTTTTGAACAGAATAAAAATGTGTACATTTTTCTTATTTTGCCTAAATATCATATTTTTTTAATTTAGTACTACCCTTTAGAAACTACGGAAGATACTTACATGTTTCCCAGAAGACAAATTAAGTTAAATTTACCCTGATCTTCAAATTCAAAAAGCTTCCCCCCCCCCCGGCTCTTAATGCATTGTTTTTCCTCCTAAAGCATCAGTGAGCGTTTGAAAGAAGAAAGTCATCAGCGAGCGTCTTTTATGTAATAGTAAATGAGTCATCAGGTGCCATGTTTAATACAGCTGCATTTTAGAGATCTCTAATAAGTTAAATAGCATAAATTATTACTCAATGACGTCATTAACAACGGCCCTACATTGTTGAACTAATGTGGTTCAAACGACGGAGATGCGACCGTGTTCGGGAAACAGTCGTGACTAGCTAGTTCGTTTCCACAACAATGCATCGTACTACGGAGGTTAATCAGCGAGTTGCGTCGTCGTACGGGAAACGCACCCCAGGTCAGTACCAAATAAAAAAATAACACGCATTTTGTATGATCCCTCTTATTTTGGTAAAATAATTAACATTTTGCAGATTCTGCAAGGTGTATGAAAACTTTTGACTTCAATTGTATTTCTTACTGTATATGTACAAAGGAAAAAAAAAAACATTTTAACCTGAAAACTTTTGCACACAATGTACTACATAAAGACAGAAAAAAATGTACTGGCACACCACAAATTAGGCAAGATAAAGGCAACATCAAAAAATAAATAAATAAAAATGCATGCAGCACACTGCTCTTTTCTGATTCTCTATTACTTCATTAGATCAGTCCCTTTCCCTTTGTCTTCCTCTCTATTCTTCAAGAAGCTAAAGGTCATATGGCATCACTGAAGAGGCTTTTGTAATGACAAATATCACATATTCAGTCAAATCAAGTGGTCTAATTGTGCAACCTTTACACATACACATTAAAGTGCAAACATCCACACACTCTGTCTGTCTGTGTATGTGTGTTTATGCACTATCCACAGTTCAGACTTTTTGCTGAGAATTATTGGACATGTCAGTCTCAATGCTGTCTCTGCAGTGCAGGACAAAGAAACAGCCTCCAGTCATTATACAGTAGTATGCAGTGTATGTGTGTATGTGTGTGTGAGAGAGAGATAGACAGAACATGAGAACTGAATGATAGTAAGTAATGTATAGTCAACGCGAAATCAAAACTGACCCAATTTACCATCTTAATACACATTATTGTGCATGATTTATGTTACTACAAGAAAAGTTCATTTTCCTAATGTACAAAATACACATTTTTTTATTATTTTGTTGAATATGCTGTTTTCACAGATACACCCAAATAAGACAGTAAAAGGGTTGCAAACTTGCGTTGCAATTGGGTGGAAAGCAAGTAAATATTTCTGTTTTTCTTTCTGCATATATATATTTCAGACTCCTTGACACTTACAATTCTGCAGCCAAGTTCCAGTGTCTGCAAGCCCCTCTGCTCAAACACACACACACACACACTCCTTACTCTCAACAGCAGGCAGCATTCACTGCTACCAGCCAGTTCACACTCCCTCCTTCACACACACACACACACATTTATATAATCACACAACTATGCTGCTTTAGAATCCATCGGGCATTAATTGGACCAAAAACGTGACAGCCAGTCCCCTCTACCGCCAGGTGCTTACAGAAAAAGGCATAAACAATGAGAAAGTCTGTCTTCCATTGAGCTATGTGATCGTTAAATAACACTTTTAATTTTTGATGACCTCCAAGGCACAACGAGAAATAATAAAATTCCCAGCTGAGAGCTACAGTGTGTCTTAATCTGCTTCTAGAAAAAAATCTACTTTACCTAGTGTACTTGTTTTAGTGCACATTAGTGTTGGGCGATATTCTCAATTTTCATATCGTCGGCAGCCTGTGAGCTCACCGATACACTATATTATCGTGCTAATTTATTTAATTATTTCCTTACTTAAGTTTCATTGCCGGCAAATGAACCAATACTAGCATAAGGCTAAAAGCAGCCTAATGTTTTCAATATGACTTAATTTGTGTTTATCATGATAACAATTTAATAGAAACATTGTAAGTTACTATATGCTTACATTTCAATTGTTTTTTGATTTTTTTTTTTGATTTACCTCTAAAAAAAATTTAATAAAAGAGCAGAATATATAGATAGATAGATAGATAGATAGATAGATTGATAGATATAGTATTCAATATAGATGTAAGCAAAATCCTAACAGGTCAATATAACCCTTCTAATTAAATTATTATTACCATGTTCCGGTTTGGGGAGAGGACAAATATTCCAAAACTTCATGAAAATACAATATGAGGATTAACCGCACAATTACTAGAAATGTGTACCTTGGATATTATACAATTTCCAAACTTTTTTGTAAAAACAAATACTGTAGAATGGCCCATAGTTGTATATATTGTACTGAGTTGACGTCACCCAGCTGGTTAACAGTAAATGCAAAAAATAAAAATAAAAAAAACACTATACAGTATAGTTTAACTTAACCACAATGGATAATACTTAATTTCTTAACACTATAAAAGTCCTGGCTCTGAGGCTTTAGTTCATGGTAAAAACAAGAATGTCTAGATCTCTGTGGCAGGAGCTCAATAAAGAGATGCATGTGGGCTGTGTCTGATATTGAGCTGTGCCGAGGTGGGCTGATTGTAAAAAAAAAAAAAACACAGCCTTTGTTTTCTATTTCCTTTCTCTATATATCTCTTTCTTTATCATCTAGTATGTGTGCCAGTCTGACTCTCTGGAAACCTCTCTTTCCTGACCGTCTGCCTGTTTCTTGCACTCTGATAGCCTTTGTTTTTCTGTCCTTGTTTTATTTTTTTCCTTTTGTGGTTAGGAAAACTTCACTAGTTTCTATCGCCGCTCCAATTACACTCCAAGCAAAAAGTCCTGGTAAGCAGTTTTTATTTGTTTTCAGCCACAGTTAAGTTAAACATCTCATTTGCAGTCCAAAAACCTTATACCTCACTCTCCAGGAAGCAGACTATATACCCTGTCTGGGTCCAAAAAATGCTGTCCACCTCATACTAAATTCATGACTTCCTGTCACATCCACACACCTTTCACAACAGTTCCCAGAGGTTTCTAAGAGTCATCTGTAGGTCAGCTTGGTGTCTCCTGCACAGCAATTTCAACAGTAACTATACATTACCTCAATTTCATCACCTCAGCAAGATCCCGGTTCCAACATATAGAGGCGGTTAGTCTCTTTTCAGCCAATTGTTTGCATCTTTATCTGGTTCTCTAGCTTTCAGGTGGGCCGGCTTTACAGGAGCTGCCGGTAGATAGAGGCACAGTTGGAGGAATTTTAATGAACATTGCAAATGGATGGTATCTGCTCACCATGGGGAGCATTTGTTTGGACATAATTATCTGTTACAGCTGGCAAATTGAGCCACGGGCCCATATGTGTCGGCATTAGCACACGTTAATAAAAACGCAGCGCTGGGCTAGCCTAGGCCACTCATTTAACAGAGATACTTCACGTTGATCTTATTAGAAAATGTGGGAGCCAGTCACGAACGCACTCATCTGATGTGCCAAAGCAAACCGGCAAACCTGAAGTGTTTTTAGTCTCCGCTAGCAGACAAAGACAAAGAGCCTAGAAGGAAAGGAATTTTTTACATGGCTCAATAATAAGGATTTCATTTTAGCTGAATCATTGGGCCTGTAGCTCAACATTTTACAGGCCTCACCACAAAAGAATGCTTTATTTTCATTTTTAGCAATGTATTTACATTTCTCATTGATATTTTTTATAAAACATAGAGATGATGCACTCTTTACAACATTTTAAAAAGATTATTATTCATTTTATTATTTATTTATATTATTTTTAATACTATTATACAATGTTAATTATACATAATACTGGCTATTATAACATTTACATTTTTCAAATTACAAAAACTGCAATATGCTTAAAATTACTGTCTTTTAATTCAGTGTATATTTAATATATAATATTAGGATGATGCATTTTTTACAACTTAAAAAAAATGTATTTGTTATTATTAGACAATGTTATTTATATATAATATTGTTTATTACAAAATGCACATTTTTCAAATAAAAACTGCAACATGCTGAAAATTACTGTAATTTAATTTGGTGTATATTTAATATTTCTATATATTATTAGGATGATGCATTCTTTACAACATTTTGAAGTTTATTCATTTTAATTGTTTATATTACACAATATTATCTAGTTAAAATGTAATTATTAATCCTGTTAATTATTTATATTATTTGTTAATATTATACAATGTTAATTATATATCATATTGTCTATAACAATACATTTTTCAAATGACAAAAACGGCAACATGCTGAATATTACTGTATTTTAATTAAATGTTGTGTATATTTATTATATATGCAAAATATTAAGATGCATTTAAAAATATTAGTAATCTTATTATTATTAATTTATATTATTTGTTAACATTATACAATGTTAATTATATAAAAGATTACTATTAATTTATTAATTTATATTATTTGTAAAAATTATTCAGTGATAATTATATATATATATATTGTTGTCTATAATAACATTTACATTTTTCAAATAAGAAAAACGGCAACATGCTGAATATTGCTGTATTTTAATTTTATTTTAGCTTTAATATTTATATATATTAAGATGATTTACATTTTAAAAAGATACATTTTATTATTAATTTTACTATTTGTTAATATTATACAATGTTAATTATATAAAAGATTATCATTAATTTTATTAATCATTTATATTATTTGTAAATATTATTTAATGCTAATTCTATATAATGTTGTCTATTATAACATTTACATTTTCAAATTACAAAAACTGCAACATGCTGAAAATGACTCTCTTAATTTATTTGTGTATATTTAAAATTTACATGATATTAAGATTTTTAATTTAATTTTTAAAAAGATTCTTATTAATTGTTTTATTAATTTAATTAATTAAATAATATTGTCCATTACATTTTTCAAATTACAAAAACCACATGCTGAATTTGACTGTATTTTAATTTATATTAATAATATTAAGACTACGCATTTTTACATCATTTTAAAAAGATTATTATTAATTTATATTATTTGTTAATATTACACAATGTTAATTACATACAACATTGTCTGTTATAACTTTTACATCTTTCAAATTACAAAAACTGCAACATGTTGAATATTACAGTATTTTAATCGAATTTGGTGTTATTATAACATTTAATGTTATATCTAAGTATATTTATTACTTATATATAATATTAAGATGATCCATTCTTCACATTTTAAAAAAAATATGCATTTTTATTATTTGCTAATATCATACTATGTTAATTATATAAAATATTATTATAACATTTATATTTTTCTAATTACAAAAACTGCAACATGCTGAAAATGACTATTTTAATTGAATTTGGTGTTAATATTATAACATTTAATATTATATGTAAGTATATTTATTATTTATATATAACATTAAGATGATCCATTCTTTACATTTAAAAAATAATTTTTATTATTTGTTAATATTATACTATGTTAATTGTATAAAATACTGTCTATTATAACATTTACATTTTTCAAATTACAAAAACTGCAACATGCTGAAAACTACTGTATTTTAATTTAATTTGGTGTATATTTAATATTCATATATCATATTTACATAAGTATTGTTTGTAATTTATGTAATATATTAGTAGAAATGCTACATAAATTCACAAACACTTGCCTCTAAATGCTTCTAAAACTTATTATACAGTGTTAATTATAAATATTATGAACATCTATAAAATATTACTTAATGAAATTTTTCAAATTACAAAAAACTGCAACAAGGTGGAAATTACTGTAATAAATGTATATATGTGATCATAGAAGTCAATTCAACATGTACTACATCTCAAGTCTTCGCTTGACAAATACACTGAGATGTACAATAGTGCAGCATTGTGTTGACCGGTGTTACACTCTTAAAAATAAAGGTGCTTTAAAAGGTTCTTCACAGCGACGCCATAGAAGAACCATTTTTGGTTCTTTGGAAGAACCATTCAGTCAAAGGTTCTTTACAGAACCATCTCTTTCTTACCTTTTTATAATCTGAAGAACCTGCTTTCACAACAAAGAACCTTTTGTGAAACAGAAAGGTTCTTCAGATGTTAAAGGTTCTTTATGGAACAATTTAAACAAAAAAGGTTCTCCTATGGCATCGTGAAGCACCTTTATTTTTAAGAGTGTATGTTGCTTTTTGTAGCTCAAAAGATGTGGTCACTTTGAACTGTCAAACAGAAACAAGCAGCAAGAGATTTCTCCTTTTGTGTTAAGCAGGAAAAAAAAGGGATTATGTGAAGATAAAAAATAATGACTGAAATGGGTGAACTATCGCTTTAAGGCCTCCTAAGCTTGAGCCTTTTGTTTCTGATGCAACGCAGCACCAATAACAGGTTAAAATCCCTGATGTCTTACTCTCGGATCCCCGCAAAGCTGACACAGCTTTGCAGAGACCTGGTAGGAAGGAGTCTTGAAAAACAAGCAGGTGATTGCGGGGAGTAATGTGGCGTAGGTGGGGGCAGCTGGGCTGGAGGGGGAGTGGCTTAAACGCTAATAAGAAAGCAGACAAATAAAGGTATCAAAATGAGTGTGAAGGAATAAGCTCCGTCTGCTCACAGAGTTGTTGCAGATGAATCGATGGTGAGGGGCTACCGAGGTAATTTACGACATGATCGCTATGTCGCTGAGAGCAGGGCATAAATCTACCTCATCACAATTAAACCAAGGGCATAGCAAGGACTAGCCTAATGTGGAAAGGAGAAAAACAAGAAGAGATAAATGAAAAGATGGAACGGTTATACTACACGTGGCATTCACTAACTACCCACAATCCAGTTTAACCAGATGCTAAATGAGTTGAAACAGTACTACACCACCTTTTTAGCACAAAATGCTTGCTTTCTATGCAAATTAGCGTCATTATAGATTCACAAATCTGAGCTGCACTATAAGTGCAATGAACCACTATTGTGCTTTGTTGTAGTTCTTAGCTAATTTGCATGCTAATATAAGAGGCATTTTAACAATGACTAATCATCAGAAAACGTTGATCAGTTTCTCCAATTCATTCATCAATGGTTTCTAGTTTCACTCAACACTCCAGCTTGGTCAGTCCATTTAAATAAAGCAGCGGGGTTAATTAAACGTGAACATATATCTTCTACGCTACCCTCTCAGCGCAAAGGGCCCTACTGAAAACTAGACCTGCAAATGAATGAATCTAAACAATCTACTGACAAGCTTCCCCAGGGATACTACCATACTTCATCATATGTAATGTAATTTCTCGGATGTTTACTCCATAAAAAGCCATGGCTAATTAATTTAGAGGCGTGTGAAAATTAAATTAGCCAAACATACAGATTTGAAGTCTCAAGATCAGATTGGCTGGACAGATTAAGTGTATTTTTTTCTAAATGTGATAAATTAATACATTTATTAATACAGAAAATGAATTAGGGGACAGTTCACCCAAAAATGGAAATTCTGTCTTTAATTACTCGCCCTCGTGTCGTTTCAAACACGCAAGACCTTCTTTCATCTTTGGAACGCAAATTAAGATATTTTTGATGATTAGCTTAGATAGTTTTCTTCTCTTCCATGTCACTCTTTAACACGTGTTTGATGCGGAACTCGTGGAAGCGAAAAAATGATTGAATACAGTCTTTTTTTTTTGCACACAAAAAGTGTTCTCGTAGCTTCATAACATTACGGATGAACCACTGGTGACTATTTTACTGACGTCCTTCCTTTTCTGGGTATTGAACGTGTCAGTTGCGTTGCTGTCTATGCAGGGTCAGAAAGCTCTCAGGTTTCATCCAAAATATCGTAATTTGTGTCGTGAAGATGAATGAAGGTCTTACAGGTTTGGAACGACATGAGGGTGAGTAATGACAGAATTTTCAGCTTTGGGTGAACTATCCCTTTAATATTTGGTTTAATTTTCCACTCTTTGTTTTATTTGACAAATTACAGTGAACTATAGTAACACTGACTAAGATTATTGAATATTAAATTTTGACTAAATATTTGTCTAAAGAAAATTAAATAATAAATGAGTACTATGATAAATGGGGGAAATGTATATACACTGTTCAAAAGTTTAAAAAGCACTTTTACATAGCAAAAATGCATTAAATTGAAGAGAAAATATAGTAAAAATATTTATAATGTTAAAAGACACAAAAGATTGTTGCTTCAAATAAATGCTGTTCTTTCTATGCAATCAAAGAATCCAAAGTATTAAATATGAAAACTGTTTTCAACATTGATAAAACATTTCTTCAGCACCAAATCAGCATTTTACAATGAATTCTGATCATGTGACACTGAAAACTCATGTGACACTGACACTGAGTAATGATGATGAAACTGCAGCTTTGCCATCACAAGAATAAATTAATTAATTCTAAAAAATTTAAAATAAATTATTTAAAATATATTAAAACTGCTGTCAATCATAACTAATCACACATTTTTCCTGAAATTAAATGCGATTAATCCCACCTAACATAAAAATTCTCAAATATAGTTTTATATTGAAATAATTTTACATTCAGTCTTAAAATGAATGTAAAAACAACAAAGATAGTACATGTTTAATATTTGTTAAATATTTTAATGACTGAAGGCGAGCATCACTGATACCAATATTCTTATCTAGCGAAATGATCGGTTATTTTCCTAAAAATAATACAATTTATATACTTTTTAATGTTGATTGTCTCACTCTGCCTGAACTGTTCTTTTCCGGTTCATGACAGCGTATGTCGAAAAATTTCCATCTCATGTTCTCCCTCAACTTTAAAATCGTCCTATATCGCTGTTTTACCTTTTTTGTTGAGGGTGTTTGAACTTCTTTGCATGTTCACTTTGCAAAGACTGGGTCGGTACTTCTGCAGTGATGTAGGATGATTTTGAAATGATTTTTGAAGTTGAGAGAGAAAATATGATTGGAGTTTTTCGACATACCCTAACTGTCTTGAGTCAGAATACACAGAGTTCAGGGAAAGCAAGAAAAGACGAGCATTTGAGATTAAAAAGTATTTAAATTGTATTTTTTTTTTTAATTAAAATAACCAATCGTTTTGCTAGATAAGACCCTTCTTCCTTGGCTGGGATCGTTTACAACCACATTTGGGATCGTTTGAAGCCGTATTTAAAGTGCATTTTGAAAGTTCAAAATCGGGGCACCATATCAGTCCATTATATGGAGAAAAATCCTGAAATGTTTAACTCAAAAAAACATTTTCTTTACGGCTAAAGAAAAAAAGACATGAACATCTTGGATGACAAGGGGGTGAGTACATGATCTGTAAATTTTTGATCTGGAAGTGGACTTCTCCTTTAATCACCTGTGTTAACACGCTAATTTTAAGAGCACTAATAAAAAATTGCAGTTTTTATTGTATTTTTGGTTAGCATAAGAGTGAGCATTAACATTAAATGTTTACCATATGAACCGATCTAATTAGCCAAAAACTGGTTCCTACTACACTGTAAAAAAAAAAAAAAAATTTGTTGAGTCAACTTAAAATAATTTGTTACCTGGCTGCCTTTAAAATTTTAAGTTCAGTCAATTCAAAAAAGTTAAGTCAACTTGAAATGTTAAGTTGTACTAAGTGACAACTTTGACTAATTTGAGCTTATTCAACTCAAAATTTTAAAACAGCTGGGTAACAAGCCCAGATGTTAAGTTTAACAAACCAAATTTTTAGTCTAGTCAACTCAAATATCTAAGTTGTGACTTAGTATAACTTTACATTTCAAGTTGACTAAACTTATTTGAAATTTTAAGGCAGCAGGGTAACAAATTATTTTAAGTTGACTCATCAACTTTTTGTTTTTTATGGTGTAGGTAATAAGCGCAAACTTCAACCCAAGCAATATAAACCGGCTCCGTATTATGTAAAAACTTTTTTGCGGGAACATTACAAAGGAAATAAAGAGATGATGAGATGTCAGGCCAGACAGTCAGTTGCCAAGGCGATGGCCCACCCAGACAGACTGTGATTGGTGCCGGTGGGTGGAGGCCGGGAACGAGAAGCTTGATGAGTATCTCAGGTACGTGGGCGTGTTCAGCCCCCGCGGCCTGACGGATGAAGCGATGGGGGAGCTCATCTGACAAAGTCATCTTGCCCCCCAACTGATACACCTTAATGATGAATGCGTACCTGACGTGGTTGACAGGAGAGGGTGGAAAACAATTAGTGCCATGTTGATCTGGCCGTCTCTCCCCTCTGCACACGAAACGGGGACAATCAGTCTCCTTATCTCCATTAGCGCCGACAAACAACGAGACGGAAAGCAAGAATAAACGAGCGGAGAGAAAAGATAAACGCACGCCGGTGCAGGAGGAGAGAGTGGAGAACAATGAAGTGTCTGGCCTCGTGACGCCATTATCATTAGTAATAATACGAGCTGAGTGAAGCGCGCGACAAGGGGATGAAATAAATAACAGGATGCGTGATGAACAGATGAGGCCGGGAGAGGAACAGGGGGATACTGAGAGCCGCGGCTCTGTGGCAACCAGGTCAGCTTGATGAATGCGAGTGTCTCGCAGGGGGACGGGATGCGGAATTCTCTTTGTCTCATCTGCTGCAGACACAATTTGGGCTTTATAGAATAATTCGCCAACATGAGGGTGGACATGTCTTCCCTGTCCTTTCGCAGCTGCGGGGACAGGTGCTATTGTTCAGACTGTATGATTGGAAGGTGATGATTAAAACATTTTTCCACCCTCCCTTTGTCTGATTCTCCCGTACAGCATTGTAGTCCTAAACCCCTGGGAGAATTTGTATCCAGAAAGGGCGATGGTCATGGAAACAGTCTTTTTTATCCACAAGAGGAACGTTTCTATTTTTGGTTTAACTTAGTTTTCCATTGTGTATCTTAAAAATACAAGAGTTCAAGTATATTCAGAAATAATGAAAGGGAAAAGGGATAAAGGACATGGGTTGTTTCTCATTAGTGTAGGAGTAACTATAAGTGCACAATGAAAAACAAAATTGTGCTGCAAGTATTTGTCCTTGCTTTTCCTTTCACCGTCATCCAAAATCAAACCATTACTCATCAAGCCCACGTGAAATCTTCCCGCTGCTCATTTTCTATGCTGTTTGGGAGGAAAAGATTTGTGGAATTTAAAGTTTAAGAAAGATGGAAGGGAAAAACTCTTACACTGTGTCCTAATCAGACATGAAGAGACAAAATTTACTATTTTTGTCTTTTCTTCTACAAGAATGAGGGATTTTAGACCAGATATGATGTGATAAAATTCCAGCAGCCAGAAAGAAAAAAATGGGGCGTGGCCTGACAATCACAACAGCCAATCAGAAGAGTTTTCTTTTGTCAGCTGAACAGAAAAATCACAATTTTCTCTGAGAAAACTGGTTCCCAATAACTTTACAGACAGACCTACTATGAGGCTGGTATAAGCTTTTGTTAAAACCATCAGCATGCATAATAAGCGGCCAAGCTTAGGCACTAATGTATCCATTAGTTTTCTTATTATTATTCTTCCTTCAACTCTGGGAGTCTAAGGCAACCCACAGAACCACTTCCGAAAAAGTTATGAAATTTGACACACAGATCTTAATATCTCAGTCTCAATATTAACTATAGAAAATTTCAAGTGTCTATCTCAAAGCTCTAGTGCCACCAATAGACCAAATTTGCACTCATATTTCTGCTAATAATTTTTTAACCGTGAGGTCTAGAAGCTAGAAGCTCTGACTCCTTGGCTCATGCAGAGTTGAATGCATACCAAAATTTACATTTCAATGGGTCAAAATGTTTCGCAATTTAGAATTTTGCTTAATAAAAAATAAAAAATTGCTGTTTCAAACTTGTCCTTGACAGTTTGCCCAATTTTTTAGCAAAAATTTTGAACTGTAAGTCTAGAAGCTAAATTTTCCTCTGATTCCTTGGCTCACGCAGTCGAATGCATGCCAAAATTTACATTTCTATGGGTCAAAATTTTTCGCAGTTTGGAATTTTGTGAAAAAAATAAAAAAATAAATCAACTTTCTTGATCTTGTCCTAGACAGTTTGTCCAATTTCTCAACAAAACTTTTCAACCGTAAGGTCCAGAACGAGATTCCTTGGCTCATGCAGAGTCGAATGCATAACAAAATTTACATTTCAATGGATCAAAATTTTTCACAATTTGGACTCTTGCGAAAAAAAATTTGCTGTTCCGAACTTGTCCTTGACAGTTTGTCCAATTTTTAAGCAAAGCTTTCTAACTGTAAGGTCTAGAAGCAAATTTTTCCTCTGATTCCTTGGCTCATGCAGAGTCGAATGCCGACCAAAACATACATTTCTATGGGTCAAAATTTTCGCAATTTGGAAATCTACTTTTTTTTAACTTGTCCTAGATACAGTGCCCTCCGCTAATATTGGCACCCTTGGTAAATATGAGCAAAGGTGGCTGTGAAAATAAATCTGCATTGTTTATCCTTTTAATCTTTCATTCAAAAAATTTACAAAATTCTAACCTATCATTGAAGTAAAACAATGGAAATCAGGGGGAAAATCTCATTATGAAATAAATGTTTTTCTCTAGTTCATGCTGACCACAATTATTGGCACCCTTAGAAATTATAATGAGTAAAATATCTCTGAAGCATATTCCCATTCATATTTGCAATTATTTAGCACACTAGAATGACTAGGAGTATGATATTGTCCACCCATGACTTCCTGTTTCACAGGATGTTAAATATGAGGAGCACAAAGGCCAAATTTCCTTAATCATCCATCACAAGGAATAAAACCAAACAATATAGTTCTGATGTGCAGAACAAGATTGTTGAGCTTCACAAAATAGAAAGTGACTGTAAGAAAAGAGCTAAAGAATTGGAAATCCCCATTTCCATCATTAGAACAATAATTAAGAATTCCAATCAACTAAAGATGTTACAAATCTGCCTGGAAAAGGATGTGTGTCTATATCGTCTTAATGTATGGTGAGGAGGAGAGTTTAAGTGTCCAAAGACTCTCCAAGGATCACAGCAGGAGAATTGCAGAGATTAGTTGAGTCTTGGGGTCAAAAGACTAAAAAAAAAAATTCAAACAGCCCCTACATCAACACATGTTGTTCAGGAGGGTTTTAAGGAAAATCCTCTTTAATCATCCAGAAACAAACTTCAGCATATTCAATTGTCAAAGACGACTTGAATTTCAAATGGGACTGGCTTCTGTGGTCAGATGTAACTAAAAAAAAAAAAGAGCTTTCTGGCAACAAACCCACCAGATGCGTTTGGTACAAAAAGTACCCCATGTCCACGGTTAAATATACTGCTGGATCTTTAATGTTGTGGGCTTATTTTCCTGCCAGAGGTCCTGGACGTCTTGTTCAGATACATGGCATCACAGATTCTAGCAAATACCGACAGATAAAAAATCTAAATCTGACTACATCTATTAGAAGTTCTATAATGAGCTGTGGTTGGATCTTCCATCAGGACAATGATCTAAATCAAACATCAAAATCAACACAAAAATGTGTCACTGAGCATAAAATGAAGCTTCTGCCATGGCCGTCCCAGTTGCCTGACCTAAACCCTGCAGAAAATGCATGAGGTGAACTGAAGAGAAGAAGCACCAGCATGGAGCTGTGAATCTGAAACATCGGGAGCGTTTCTGTATGAAGGAATGGTCTCTGATCTCTTGTCAGGTGTTCTCCAAACTCTTCAGGCATTAAAGAAGAAAACTCAGAGCTGTTATCTTGAATAAAGGACGTTGCCATTATTGGGTGCCAATAATTGTGGTCAGCATGAACTAGAGAAAAACATTTATTTCATAATGAGATTTTCCCCCTGCTTTCCATTGTTTTACTTCAATGATAGGTTAGAATTTTGTGAATTTTTTGAATGAAAGATTAAAAGGATAAACAATGCAGATTTATTTTCACAGCCACCTTTGCTCATATTTACCAAGGGTGCCAATATTAGTGGAGGGCACTGTAGTTTGTCCAGGTTTTAGCCAAATTGGCTCAGATCATGTTCAGACAATGCTGGCAAAAAGTTATCAAAAGCTTTTTGATATACCAAACACATTTCGTAAGGGGTGTGTTAACAAATTTAACAAAATTCACGCAAAAGTGGACATGAAGCTACATCTTCGCAATGCTTTAGTCAATTCGGACCAAACTTGGTATGTGTTATACCAAGCATGACCTGAGGGCAGATGAGTAGTTTTGGCACAGCACCACCTACTGGTCCAAAGATACAAAAAAATCAAATCTGTTTATAACTTCTGACCAGTTTGGCAAGAAATCATAATATTGGTCTTGTTAGATTTGGAATGGCAAGCCGAACTGAACGATACCCAATTTTTCTATGTCTGTCTTTTTGGGCGTCAGCCATTTTGAGTTTTGTAGTAAAATTCTGTATCAACAAATGGTCAGAGAGCTATCATACTGCAGAGTTCAGCTTGATTTCTAATCAATCACACATGAACAAGCTAATCAAGGTGTTCAGGGCTACTTAATTACAGGCAGGTGTGTTGAAGCAGGGTTGGAACTTAAGTCTGCAGGAAGATAGCTCTCCAGGAGCAGGGTTGGAGAACCCTGGTCTTTATTGAGTAATTAAAGACAGCTTCTTAGCTCTTCATCTTACCTCTGCTGTGATTGGCCTCTTAATTGCCGCTTGCAGCTGTACTTACAACTTATTTTTAATCACGATTAAGAGCAGAACTTCATGTGTCGTGGTACTCTCATGAACATGTGGCGAAGACCAGAAAAAAAGAAACTGAAACTGAATAAAGTTTAAAATACGTTAAAAATGTTAGGTTTTTTTGGTGCACAAAAAGTATTCAGTCAGAAAGCTCTCAGAACTCATCAAAAATATCTTCATTTTTGTTCTGAAAATTAATGAAGGTCTTACGGGTTTGGAACGACATGAGGGTGAGGGTGAGTATCCCTTTAAAAACAAAATATATAAATACAATTATCCATAATGAATCAGAATCAGAAAAAAAAAGACACATTTGCCTGGACCACATGCTCAGGATGCCCGATGCTGCTCTGATTTCCAGCAACACGAATGAACATTCGCACCTTCCATGCGATTCTGTGGAAGCCCCGTATTATCAAATCCTCTCTTATCTTCTGCCTCCACAGAGACATTAGCATTGTACTTGGTACTACTGTTTTCGCATACAATGCGATAGCATCTACATAAATGCAATTTTACCACTCAGTGGAGGTATTTTCCATTAAAAAGTGCTGTGGAGGAGGGGAGGAGAGTTGTTTGTTGAAACCAGATGTGTGGGAGTTCTTTGATTTTTCTGCTGGTTGATCAGACCCGATGAAGTCACCGAGATGGCGTGAGCGCAGACCTGCGTGTAGCACATATGTGCGAGAGCTTGTGGGAGTGTTAACTCGTACTGTGGAGGTTTTCTTTTCTTCTGCTTGATTGAGGTGGTGATGGAACCCACAGACTTTGTGATGGACACCACAGGAGCAGATTTTCAGAGTGACTCGGAGTGCTTGTAAGTGTGTGTGTGTGTGACGGTGATGACAGTGACAGAGATGGGCATACAGCAGTAATGGAGTTTACACACAGAGAGCGGGTATCATAGTGACAGACGCCATGGTGGGAGCGTAAAAGACCTCATTCTTGCAGCCCCCTGAGAAGGAAAAAAAACAAGACAAAATGTGTGAAACTTCTGAAACTGGACTTTCAAAGTCTTTTCAAAAACATGAACACACTTTCCTAAAGAGCTCTTGTGTCCCGAGGGACATTTAGTCACCTTGATGATGAGCGGGGGGGGGAAGAAAGCTCATTATGGTATCACATCCTTCATTAAGAGGCTCTCATGCTCTCACAGGAAGCTGCACAGGCCACTTGGAGCTCATTTAACAATATCATTATTTACTGCAATAACAGATTTATATACTCTTATAACTGTGGAAGAGTACTATAGGACTCAATGTAAATTCAAAGTAGTTTGAGTGCCTATTTTGACACATAGAACCTAACACTTTTAAAATCAAAGGAGAAAGCTACAGTTATCATTTTCATTCACCTCTAGCATAGAACCAGCTAAGAAACACAGGACACATACAAAGGTAACTTCAACATGCTATAAAAGTATGTTTGGGTCACATTTCATCCAGAGAAAAGCCTCTAAAAACCATCTCAGTCAAAAATTAGATAACGATAATGAGTGAACGGTCTCCACATGCGCTAAATCCCAGCCTTAACCCATTTAGAAGTACCAGTACTTACACTGAAATCTTTTATTATTAATTATTATTATTTTCGTACAAATGAATCACATTCACCCCATATTTAGTCCTGTAATGTAAAAAAACTCATACACAAATCATAGTATTTGTTGTATTAAATATAAATTTTAGAATTCTATTTTAAATATTTTACCGTTTAATATTTTAAAAATAATTTAGGATCAAATAATTAGAATTATTTAAATGCTATATTATTAATTAAAGCATAATATAATAAAATAAAGGAATAATAATTCAGACTTTCTTTTTGGTATCCACCATACATAGGGCCATTTAAAATCAGTTTCATTTTTTTTCCCAAATTATTATTTTTTATTTTTTTCCAAATTTTGTTTTTTCCATTAAATTTCTTTCTTTCTTTCTTTCTTTTTGCTTTCATTTTTCTTAACTCTGTTTTAATGGTTGAATTAATTCAATTAATTCAATTAATAATTAATTGAAATTATGAAATGTACACAACTTAACACAATTGTATTAAAATTAAGAAAAAAAAATACAATTTTAAGGCCCTATGAAAAGTTTTTTTTTTTTTTTTGCTTGTTTGTTTTGTTTTGGGGTTTTTTTTTGACCAAATTCTGTTTTCCATTAATTTCCTGGATTCCATTTTAATGGTTCCATTAAATTGTAATAATCCAAGGCATCTCTAATTAATTGATTTTATTTAAAAATATATTGTTTTATTTGCTTCTTTTTTTCCAGAAACACTGTTATACTATTTACATTTTTCTGGTAAATAAATTCTGGTAAATATTTTATTAGTTGTAGTACTACTATCATTACATTAAGTAATATTTCTGTCACAGTTTCTTCAAGTTAAACCAAACTTTTATTTTGACGAGTTGCTGTGAAGACCTTTAAGTTTCTGTTTGTATATGATGAGACAATAGTTTTTTCTCAAAAGAAATGGTAGCATGTGACTCTTAGAGCAGTTTTAAAGATTATGTGTTCATGTTCTCATATATTGAGACAGTAGAGGCTGAAAACACCTGAAGCATCGGGCTATGTGTGTAGTAAACCAAACAGCACATCCGCGCCTTTCATTCACACAGGATTTATATTTAAATAGTATTTTTGCAGCTTAAAATTTACAGACACTAATCCATATTGTATTGTGATTTAAGTCTACTTAGCTACTTTTAATTTATCCATCCAAAATCTGGCAAATTTCATGACATTCCAAGATATACAATAATTTCCATTCTTCTGACTGAATTCGGCAATTCCGTCTGTGTTTTCTGCAGGAAATCATAGAGCCCTACATATATTTTCAACTCGCATTTTATTATTACCACTAATGTCCTGTATGGCTTGAGCTTGATGATTTTGTTGTTGTTTTTGTCTTCATTCCGTTTTATCTCTAAAGGTTATGGGTTCAGTTCACCAGAATTCATTCAAGTTTGAATCATGATTCATAAGCTTTGAAATCCTGAGAAGGGCAGCAGATCATGTGGGCAGCCTGAACTAGTTTTAATATCAGTCTTTCATCAAGACTTTCATCAGGACTGAGAGCTAAACAACAGGCCGGCTCACGCGGGACCAGACATACAGCGTTATTGATGTTAGTGTGGGAAAGGGAGCTGATTACTACAGCCTCCCTCAACCCTCAGAGAGAACACACATAACACATGGACACTCACTGATGCAGTAAGGAGGTGTAAATACATAAGCACACATCACCAAGACACATGGGTCTAAATTGAAAAGTAAATATATTAAAGGCCAGTATATGCACACATATTCATGCAAAAGGCCATAAAATAACAAAAACAATATTTCGGTATGGACACACACACAGGTGATCTCTCTGACTCCAAACAGTGGGTAAAGACAATTTATGTTGCAAATAAATGGGATTATGCGTTGAGCAGATGAAGGCTGATCCCGTGCAGTTATGATGACCTTTCCAGCAGAATAAATCATGAAACAGGAATAGAGATGTGGGAGGCAGGGGGAGGAGGGAAAGCATACACACTCATGTCCCACATAACTCAACTCGGCTCTGAGATATCAGTGAGTAGCCTTCAAAACTGATGCGGCGTCAGTATTCAGCCGTATAAAAACCGACCTTCACTCTAATGTCCTTGACATTGCCGCTGGTCTCAGGTCTGCAGTAAAAGGAATAGCTCGCCCAAAAAGGAAAATCTGTCATTATTTACCAAACAATACGCCGTTCAAAACTTGCATACATATGTTATTTTTCATGTGGAAACACAAAAAGAGAATTCTGAAGAATTTTCACAAATATTTTCTATCCATTAAGCTAAAAAAAAAGCCAAAAAAGCAATGTAAATGCCTTTGCACTATATTTTAAAGTCATGTAATATGATAGATTAACTGAGATGAAAATATAGGGGCCTATGATAAAACGCAGATGGAATCGTGGAATCCAGTCATAAAAATGGAATTTACTGTATAACACGGAATGTCATAGAATTTGAATAAATCAAAAGTAGGTCAGTACACTTAAATCAAAACCCAATATTGACTAGTGTTTGTGAATATTAAGCCACAAAAATATTATTTTAATATGAATCTTGCATGTTCCGCATGTCTCTGTGTGAATGAATGGCGCAGAAGCACAGTTTTGTTCAATACACACATGCCGAAGCACAGAATGTGGCAAAAATAAAACTGAATTTGAGAGAAAAAAAAAAAAAAGTATATTATAGGGCCTTAAAAATTGATTTTTTTTTTGGTTAATCTTTCAATAAATTGCTGTTAAATTGTGTATGTTTCGTGATTTTTATTAATTAGACATGCTTTTTGATTAAGATTCTTTCTTTAACCATCAAAAAAACTGTTATAATAAAAACTGTCATATAAATTAAAATGAAAAAACAGAATTTGAAAAAAAATAAAATAAACAGAACGTAAATCTATCAAAAATGGGTAGTACGTTATAAATAGAACATTATACCCTACTACTGAAATCTAAAAATGTTAATTAATTTTTTTTTTACACATATACATATGACCTTTGCCTATATTCAAATACTTTGAAAGTCATATGATAGATTTTTGAGGGAAAAAGTACAAAATATACCTATTCCTCTTTTACTTATTATTGTTATCATTATATATATATATATTGTTGTTATTAATTATTATTTACTTGTTATTGTTAACTA
This sequence comes from Cirrhinus mrigala, assembly GCA_036247105.1. Lineage (NCBI taxonomy): Eukaryota > Metazoa > Chordata > Actinopteri > Cypriniformes > Cyprinidae > Cirrhinus > Cirrhinus mrigala. The sequence continues at coordinate 22,205,231 of CM070025.1, read as the reverse complement.
AAACAAACTATTAAAAATAATTTTCTTAAATAAAAAAATATTCAGTGTTCAATAGTTTTAAAAATGTTGCAACTGAAATAAGTTGAATACTAAAATTACTGAAACAAATAAAATATTTTAAAATAAATAAAAAATATTCAAACTAATAATACATAATTACAAAAAAAAGTCAATTTAAATTATTAATGAAAATTAAAACAGTATATAAATAATACTAAACACTGTACCTCACACTGATCTGGTGAACTATCATTGTTTGTAAAACACAAAGAAAACGTTTGGTGCCACAGAATAAAGTTGTACCGGTTTAAAATTAAACTAGGGTGAATAAATTGAATTAATTTTGATTTTTGGGTGATCTACACTGTTAAGAAAAAAGAAAAAAGAAAAAAAAAAAAAGTAGTTTCAACTTCTTCATGCGGCCTTAAAATTTTAAGTTTACTCAACTCAAATATCCACGTTTTCATGTAGTACAACTTAACATTTCCATGTTGACTAAACTTAAAATTTTAAGTTTACTCAACTCAAATATCCACGTTTTCATGTAGTACAACTTAACATTTCCATGTTGACTAAACTTAAAATTTTAAGGCAGCACAAACACTTACTTTTTTTTTATGTTGAAACAATTTTTTTTTAAGTTGTTTTATTTTACAGTGTGTTCCTAACAGAAATCTTCCAGAAATGCACTTGAATGAACTTTGCCACTGAACATAAAAGTAAACACAGTGTATGCAGACAATAGACAACATATACTTGTCTTTCACAACTTTAAATGCATGGCTCATTTATCTCTAAAAGAACGAAAGAATGAAAGAAAGAAAGAAAGAAAGAAAGAAAGAGAAGGTGAGAGAGATACTGAGAGAGACTGATATGTCCCCTGGGGTGAGCTTCAGTAATGGGATTAGGCTGCTGTTGAATATTGCTTTGAATGGACGGAGCGTCGGATAGCTTAAGGCCTCACATGGGTGATCTCTATAAAATATCCAAATACATGGAGCTGCCCGCTGGGGCTGGTCTGATCTGAGCTGAGCATTTTCATCGAACTACTGCTTTAAGACCAAAGACACAGAAGTTTCTGCTGTTTTTCTGTGCATGTGTGATTATTTCATCATTTTTCGTTTATAGGAGCGATCCATGATGGACTTAATTATTTGATTTCTTACAGATTAATAATAGTATACTACCTAATAAACAACATTTCCTTAGACAAGGATCTGAAATGTTTGAGAAGGATTAGTTCACTGCCAGAATATAAATTTACTGATAATTTACTCACTCCCATGTCATCCAAGATGTTCATGTCTTTCTTTCGTCAGTCGAAATGAAATTAAGGTTTCTGAGGAAAACATTCCAGGATTTTTCTCCATATAGTGGACTTCAAAGGGGATCAATGAGTCGAAGATCCAAATTGCAGTTTCAGTGCAGCTTCAAAGGGCTCTACACAATCCCAGCCAAGGAATAAGAGTCTTACCTAGTGAAACGCTTGGTCATTTTCTAAAAAAAAAAAAAAATGCAAGTGCTTTTTAACCACAAATGCTCATCTTGCACTAGCCCTGCAATGCGCATATGCGTCTTCACGCATTACATAATGTGTAAAGTTACACACGGTTAGTACTTCATCTGTATACTCAGGTTCAAAAAAAAAAAGGTAGAGCAGGGCGAAAAATTCTCATTTTCTCCTCCAACTTCAAAATCGTCCAACACTGTTGTTCTACCCTTTTTTTTAAAGGGTGTTTGGCTTTCTTTGCACGTTCGCTTTGTAAACACTGGGTCAACACTTCCACCATGTCACATGTGCATGATTACATAATGCATGAGGTCAAGCTAGTGCAAGATGAGCATTTGTGGTTAAGAAGTATAGAAATTTGTATTTTTCTTAGAAAATGACAGATTGTTTCCCCAGATAAGACCCTTATTCCTTGGCTGGGATCGTGTAGAGCCCTTTGAAGCTGCATTGAAACTGCAATTTGGACCTTCAACCCCTTTATCCCCATTAAAGTCCACTATATAGAGAAAAATCCTGGAATGTTTTCCTCAAAACCCCTAATTTCTTTTCTTCTCTGAAGATAGAAAGACATGAACATCTTGGATGATATAGGGGTGAACAAATTATTAGGAGATTTTTATTCTGGAAGTGAACTAATCCTTTAACTTCAGATTTTTGTATCTTTTGGTATCATACTTTGGTTATTTAAATTTAATGAGCAAATTGTTGAGATTGCTTCTAAAACCCTAGAGAAGCCTCATGTGAAGTTACTAGGGATACAACAATACAGTTAGTCCACGGTTCAATACATACCTCGGCATCTAATTAACAACAAAACACACCTGTAAACCTCTGTGCACTGGAAAAAGCATGGATTATTATATGTCTGCCTAATATTTCTTTTGAGAGGGGTATTATTTTTCAGATTTTTACACAAAATAGGATGGGTTTCATTCATACTGGATGCCAGAGGGTTATCATTGCATTTTATTAGAAGGGAAGATGCTCTGCAAGTGTTGCTTTGTCAAATATAAACGGGGAGGCGTTTCCTCATCTCAGCACGTGAAATCACAGGCACACACAGCACATTTCGAGAGAAATAAAACAAGAAAATTATTGAAATGCGAAACCGAAAAACCGCAATTCACAACTGCGTATTGAACCGTGGATGTCGTACCGAATGGTTCAATATTATTGTCAGGCGTTCACCACAGCCACCTCCATCGTTTACTGCACCGCCCACTCGTTCTGCATCACCAGCGTTCTGATCACGTGCACCTGCAACCACTTACCACGCCCTATATAAGGACTCTCTGTTCAGTACAACATTGTCTGGTCTACCGTTCACAACCCTATGTGTGTTTCCTGGACCCATGCACTTACCAGAACTCTCCCGCGTGTGCATCAACCCTGTGACTATTCTCTGTGCTTCATCTACGAACTCATCTTCTACCGACTTGCAGTTAAGCTATATTATCCATCATTGCAACCTGCTTTCTGTTTGTTGCTACATTGTAAATAAATCATACAGTTTCACGGCTTACCCCTGTTTCTGGTCTCCTCCCTTGACTAAACGTGACAATTACATTGAGTAGTGTGACATCCCTAGAAGTTACTAGAGTCTGTTTCTTAGGAGAAACATCTACACTCTTAAAAATGCATTTTTTTTGCCCCATGAAGAACCTTTAACATCCACTAAAACTTCCCATTCCACAAATGTTCTTTAAAGTGGAAAAAAGTTCTCTAGATTTCTAAAATGTTCTTCACACTAAGAAAAAAAAATTCAGAGAACTGAAAGGTTCTTTGGGGAACCGAAAACAATTCTTCTGTAGCACTGCTGTCTATCTGGAAGATAATTTTAAGCGTTTAAGCAGCAGAAGACTTCGGTGAAAGTCGCTTAAACAACCTAAAGTGGTTTGACGGTCTTAGCTGGTCTCCAAACCTGGCCAAGCTTGTGTTCAGCTGCTTTCCCTGACAAATGTACAAATCCCATCCAAAATCAGCAAACTAGATTAGCTCAGAGGTTGGGAGACCAGCTAAACTCTTAAAAATAAAGGCGTTTCACAACGCCATAGAAGAACCTTTTTTGTTTAAATGGTTCCATAAAGAACCTTTAACATGTGAAGAACCTTTCCATTTCTTTTGTGGCGAAAGAAGGTTCCTCAGATTATAAAAAAGTAAGGAAGAGATGGTTCTTTAAAAAACCCTTTGATTGAATGGTTCTTCTATGGCATCGCTGTGAAGAACCTTTTAAAGCACCTTTATTTTTTAAGAGACCAGCAAACCAACTTAGGCTGGTTAAATGTAAGCCTTCAAGCCTGTTATTTGTAAAACAAATGCACATCATCATGATTAATATTGCATTCCCCTCTCTTTATTTGTATCTGGCTTTCGCACACGAACATTTAAGCACTCTGCACGCTTAAAGAGACACAGATACTACGCAGGGTCATTTGTTAAGAGCGAAATGGCTTATTAGTGCTTGTCCATGATCACCTGATTTATTCTCTTGTTGGCGCTCCCACTCGCATTGATTTACACTGCTTACAAATTACACCATGTATCTATTAGTGAGATCCCATCCACAGACCCATCAGGCAGCTATAAAGAAGGTCTAAAACAAGATATAAAAGTACAGCTCACTGACCCACTACACAAGAATTACTACACTCACTGTATTAATCTTCAAACTACACCCATCAGAGTAAATGTTTACTACCGGCAAACTAGCGTTTCAGCTGAATTGGCCTCATTTGCAAAGCGTCCCTTGAAACCTCTATATTTAGCTGTTTTATGACATTTAAAAGTGTTAATGTTAGACTTTAAAGAGCACCACAAACTTGATACTTTCTGTCAGGTTCATTATAATTTCTGGACAGTTTAATCAGCAGGCATTAATATTAAAGAAGACTTCATATGCAAGGATTTAAACTGGCCCGCAGGAGACCCAGCTCCTCGTGACCCAGCGAGTTACGTGACAGTTCAGGCCTGCACGCGTTGCACAGCAATGAGGGCTGAACATCCAGTGTCAAGTTCTCAAACAATATTACTGAAAAAATAAAGAGAAATAATTACACTGCAGTATGTTAACAATGATTTTAAAGGAAAAATACAGAAACAATGCTGCGCTGTAGTCAAAATGTGATGCTAAATCTTAAACTATGATTAAACTATAAGTTAATAAATTAAATGAAATAATTTTACTATTTAAAAGAACTTCTATCTACTTGAATATATTTTAAAATGTAATTTATTTCTGTGATCAAAGCTAAATTTCCATCATCATTACTCCAGTCTTCAGTGTCACATGATCCTTAAGAAATCATTCTAATATGCTGATTTGCTGTTCAAGACACATTTTTTATTATTATCATCAATATTTAAAATAGTTGAGTACAGTTCCAAGCAAGGATGCTTTAAATTGCTGAGAAGTGATGATATAGATATTTATAATGTTACAAAAGATTTCTATTTTAGATAAATGCTGTTCTTCTGAACTTTCTATTCATCAAAGAAACCTGAAAAAAATTCTATTCCGTTGTTTTCAACATAATAAATGTTTTTGAGCAGCAAATCAGAATATTAGAATATTAGATTTCTGAAGCATCGTGTGACTGGAGTAATGATGCTAAAAATTCAGCTTTGAAACCACAGGAATAAATTACATTTTAAAATATATTAAAATAGAAAACAGTTTTTCTATTGTATCAGTTTTTTTCATTTTAAATAGTAAAAATATTTCAAAATTATACTGTTTTTGCAGTACTTTGGATGAAATAAATGCAGGCTTAGTGAGCAAAAAAAAACTTTTTACTGTTCAAAAACATTTGACTGGTAGTGTCAATAACTCAATTTCAAAAACACAAATCAACATGTTTATTTATGTTTAATACACAACATATCAAAAGTTAGGGGTTAATACGATTTTTTGCACAGCAAAGATGCTTTAAATTGATTGAGAGTATCAGTAAACACTTTTATATTATTATAAATAAATCTATTTCAAAGAACTTAAAACTCAGATAATCTTTAAAAAAAAAACAAAAAAAAAAAAAACAGGAAGACAAGAAAAAAAAAGGATCACTGTTTCCACAAAAATATTAAGCAGCATAACCATTTTCATAACATTATTAATAAAAAAATGTTTCTTTAATGGCAAATCTGCATTTTAGAATGATTTCTGATGTTTATTTTCTGAAATGTGGCACTAAAGATGGCTACTAAAAAAAAAAAAAAACAGCTTGTCATCACAGAAATTAATTAAACTTTGAACATATTAAAATAGGAAACAGTTATTTTAAACTGTAATAATATTTTACAACATTTACTGCATTTTAAAATGAAATAAATCCAGACTTTTATCTATATATTTATATATTTATATATATATATATCATTTTTTAATGTTAACAAATGTGGTTGTTAAAGTTTGACACATTTTTATCTTTTTACACATTATAAAACTAAAAAATAAACGGTAACACTTTACAATAAGGTTTCATTTGTTTACATGAATTAACTACATTAGTTAACAATAATATTCAGTCATCTTAATCATAACATAGTTAGTCAGTTTATATTAAGTCCAAACTTTCTTAATACATTATTAAAATGTAAAGTTGTATCTGTGAACATTAATGTACTGTGAACTAACATGAAAATTAACATTTTTTATTAACTAACATTAACAAAGATGTATAAATGTTGTAAAAATATACTGTTAATTGTTAGTTCATGTTAGTTTATGCATTAACTAATGTTAACCAGTTAGACCTTACTGTAGTTTAACCAAATATATATATATATATATATATATATATATATCAGGCAGACAACGTTATTACATAGATACAAAAAGACTAGAAATGTGCATTAATAAAGAAAATAGAAATACAAAGATTTGTTTTTAAATTACACACAAAATGCTGCATCCAAATAACGCAATGCTGATATAACAAGAGTATTTTTGTTATTATTTGCTAACTGATCTCATGTTACGTGTTCGTGCGCATGTACATTATTCTTAAGGCATGAACTCAATGACTAAGGTCAGAATAACAATTCAAGCCCGTATGTGCAGTTAAAGAGCGCCCTCTATAGATGAGTGGAGTCATTGCCAGTCTGTCAAGGGGCAACAGTCATCCTCTCACTTGTTTAAACTTAAAAAGAAACACAATGTCTACATAACTACCTCACTGAGTCATGAATTCCTTCATCAGAGACATTAACCCAGCTTGAGAAACACCAACACAAACGTGTGGGCATCTGTTCCAGTGAATCACATCACTGAATCACAAATCACACGCAGGAGACAAAAATAACCTTTTCCCAAAGAGGTAAACATACTTGCACACATCCTTCATGGTAAACACGGCACAAATTTCAGTTTAAAGCTGTCACCCGAAATGTTTTCCTGCTAATCTGTCCAGTTGTGATCAAATGGCACTCCACTCACCGTATGAAGCAGTTTGCGCCGTTTTGCCTCCAGCTGTGACGGATGAACTCATAATGCAGGAATTTACAAGGACAAACAGTCTGATGGATTGACGAGAGAGAACAGAGAGACGAGAAGATCAAACAGATGTGAATTGAAGAGGGAGACCAAAAAGGTGAAAGCAGCTCAATCAATCTTACATTCCATACAACACAGAAATATGTGTTTGTTTTACAGGATATGCAAAGACACTCTAAACAACGCTGCTGTCATTGAAACAACTGAGATGACTTGTTTATTTGTCCATTAACAATTGTGTTTCATTTCGAGCATCCTAAGACAGCACAACAAATAAAATAAAATCAACACACAAAGAGGACAGTTGCCGTCAACTGACAGTCTCCCATTGGGCCTAGCTACACCTAACCCTTCGGAAAACCTTTTTTATCTCGAGCCATGACGTGACCATGTGGTTTCCACATGCCCTGGGTGTCCAACTGACATTGGTGCGTGTCTTCCCAACATTGTGTTTTACATTCAACACACATTCGCTTACTGCTGCCTCTATTTCACACACAGCAAGAGCTCAACATGCATGCACTTACTGATATACATTCACACTGCATACTTGCACAAATGGTGGTGGGTCATGACCAAAAGTCTGTTCTGACAGGGTCCCAGACAGGAGGCTAATCTGTGGCTAACCAAGAGTCTGTGTTGGGAAGGTTACTTTGAAAATGTAATAGGTTACAGATTACAAGTTCCTCTATTTAAAATGTAATAAGTAGTGGAACTTTTCAATTACTTTATTAAAGGAGAAGTCCACTTCCAGAACAAAAATGTACAGATAATGTACTCACCCCCCTGTCATCCAAGATGTTCATATCTTTTTTCTTCAGCCGTAAAGAAATTATGTTTTTTGAGTTAAACATTTCAGGATTTTTCTCCATATAATGGACTGATATGGTGCCCCAAGTTTGAACTTCCAAAATGCAGTTTAAATACGGCTTCAAACGATCCCAAATGCAGTTGTAAAGATCCCAGCCGAGGAAGAAGGGTCTTATCCAGCGAAACGATTGGTTATTTTCATTAAAAAAAAAAGAAAAATACAATTTAAATACTTTTTAATCTCAAATGCTCGTCTTGTCTTCGTGTATCTTCGTGTATAAGACAGTTAGGGTATGTCGAAAAACTCCAATCGTATTTTCTCCATCAACTTATCAATCATCCTACATCGCTGCAGAAGTACCGACCCAGTTTTGCAAAGAGAACATGCAAAGAAGATCAAACACCCTTAACAGAAAAGGTAAAACAGCGATATAAGACGGTTTTGAAGTTGAGGGAGAACATGAGATGGGAGTTTTTCTGTCATGAACCGAAAAAAAAAAAAAAAAAAAATGTTCAGGCAGAGGGAGACAAGATGAGCGTTTGACATAAAAAGGATATAAATTGTATTATTTTTATGAAAATAACCGATCGTTATGCTAGATAAGACCCTTCTTCCTCAGCTGGGATTGTTTACAACTGCATTTGGGATCCAAATAAAAATCCTGAAATGTTTCCCTCAAAAAACAATTTCTTTACGGCTGAAGAAAGACAGACATAAACATCTTGGATGACAAGGGGTGAGTACATTATCTGTCAATTTTTGTTCTGGAAGTGGACTTTAAAGAAATTTAACAATGTTAAACATTTAACTAATTTTAAGCAGTAACACACTGACAGGGCAGCTACTTTAAATATTCATGAAGTTCAATGAATGAAAAAAAAAAAAAAGAAAAAAAAAAGTGACTAACAAATTTAATCACTTTATTTATTTAATTAAATAAAGGTTCATTCTGATCTTCTCCATCAGATCTCACACACACACGGCAGAACTGCGATTACTAGTTTTGAGCACTGACACCCTGTGGTGAAACAATCACGTATGATTACCAGCCATCGGTTTCTCAGTTTGGTTTAAATTGGATTAAAACTTGGATTAAAGTTCCGTTGAGTGTGGAAAATTATGTACAAAAGTAATCATCAGAATATCACTAAAAATATCCAGACTTTGAAATCATCCCACAAACTCTCATTTTAGTGTTTAAGTCAAGTAGATGATTACATCACACTGAAAATATACATAAGTGGAAATAACTGAGCAGTATTATTTCAAACCGGAAGTGCGTCACAATGTTCAGTGCAAGTAGTCCGTTTCTTCTCTTCGGTGCATTCACAAGAGCAATATGACGCATGTGTGTGCATTCCTCTGCTTGTAGACAAACTCCTGCGTCAGCAGCACTACATGTTTGCATCGTGATTTCACGTCAAAGTGTAATGTTGAGTGAAAGACGAGAGGCGAGCGGATCCAATTGCGAGCTTTTATTAAAGGGACGAGGCAAAGACATGGTCATACAGGCAGGGTCGAAACAGGAGCAAACAGGTAAATCACAGGCAAGACGTGGAGAATAATCCGATAACAAGAGCAAGAGTCCAGTAGGCAGGCGGCGAGACAGTCAAGACGAGATGGCCAGGTGAGGGAACTAAACACAGGGAACTAGGAAACAAGGAAACGCTAACAACAATAATAATAACAACAACAACAACAATCCGTGGCTTGCATGGGGAAAGTCCGGGGCTTTTATAGTGCGCCTGATTGGCTACAGGAGGCAACGCAATCGGCGCGATGGGTGATGGGAGTTGTAGTCCGGGGTGTGGTGCAACAGTAAGAGTGTGTGGATAAGGTGAGAGCGACATCTGGCGGTGACCGGACCGCGGAACACCGACCAGATTCGTAACATAGCCCCCCTCCAAAGAGCGGCTTCCAGATGCTCTAACCGAGAAACAGTCCTGGGGAGCGGTGGGAGGGCCAGGAGACTGAGGCAGAACCGGCAGGGCGGAAGCCTTCCAGGGCGGAGCAGGAGGCGCCGGAGCCCTCCAGGGCAGAGCCGGAGGCAGAGCAGGAGGCACAGGAGCCCTCCAGGGTGGAGCAGGAGGCGCCGGGGCCCTCCAGGGCGGAGCAGGAGGCGCCAGGACCAGACGGGACCTCTGGAGCAGACTTAAGACCAGTCGGGACCTCTGGGGCAGACTTGAGACCAGACGGGTCCTCTAGGGCAGACTTGAGACCAGACGGGAGCTCTGGAGCAGGCTTGTGATCAGACGGGACCTCGGAGGCTAACTTGTGAACAGACGTGACCTCAGGAGCGCAGTGTGCTGCCCATACGCACCAAATGGCAACCGCCATTAAGGGAAGAGCCGCAGTAGGTAGTGGGATGTCTGTTGGCCTTGAGGGTGTGGATGCTGTGGACTTGTGGCCTGGAAATGTGGGTTCTGCGGGTTCAGCTGAAACATGATGAAGCTCTTGGTGGTCAGCTGAGATGTGACTTGACTCTGGGCGGTCAGACGAGACGTGACTTGACTCTGGGCGGTCAGACGAGACGTGACTTGACTCTGGGCCGTCAGCAATAACTTGACTTGGCTCATGAGGATCAGTTGTGGCCTGACCAGGCTCATGGAGATTGGCTGTGGCTTGACTTGGTTCGTGGAGACCGGCTAAAGCTTGACTTAACTCATAAAGTCCAGCAGTGGCTTGACCTGGCTTGTGAAGATCTGTGGTGACTAGACCTTGCTTATGAAGATCGGTGGTGACTTGGCTTGGTTCGTGAAGATGAGTAGTGACCTGACTAGACTCATGGAGATCAGAAGTGACTTGAACTGACACGTGAAGACCAGCAGAGACTTGACTTGGCTCAGGAACGACAGCTTTGACCGCGCTTGACTCAGAAACCACTGCTGTGACTTTGCTTGACTCGTGGAGCACAGCCGAGACTTGGCTTGACTCGTGGGGCACAGCTATGTCCTGGTTTGACTCATGGAGAACGACAGCTGTGTCTTGGCTTGATTCATGACGAACGACAGCTGTGTCTTGCCTTGACTCATGGAGAACAACAGCTTTGGCTTGACTTGACTCTGTGTCTTGACCTGACTTTTTTAAGCTTGACTTGACCCAGGGGTAGCAGCCGTGGCGTGAAGGAGCGCCATTTTAGCTGCCCTTACCATCATTAGGGGTGAGTCAGAGTGAGTAATTAATGACAGAATTCAAATTTTTGGGTGAACTATCCCTTTAATGCATTACAATATTCTCAGGTACACCAACCATCACCAACATTACTATTGGAAGATTTTCACTGCATGACAACTGAGAAAAGCTGATGCAAAGTCAATCATTTTGGGCAAAATAATCAGAAAAAAACTCGAGCAATAGTTTATGCATTTCATACCTCTTCCTATCATCACGATGATATGCAGTACAAAGTAATATTCATTCACTTTTGGGTCACCACTTTATGCTCAATGTAAAATATGTCTCCTGAAGCAAAACCATTATGAACCACATACAAATATAATACGGGTTATGCCTGAAACAAAATATATCATGATATATCGATGACAAATATTATAATATAAGGTATTACACAATGAAACATTATAATACACTGAATCTAACAGTATAATGATCCATAGACTATTTAAGGCTTTTAATATTCCTTTCTTGTAAAAGTAACAAGAAAACTGACACCCGATCTGTCAGTGCTGCCTTGTTCTCTACATCTATTCTCCACTTTTCTATTAAGTTACAGCAGCAGTCTCTGATTCCATTCACGAGTGAGGCCATTAAAAAAAGATAATGAAGGATAATAGGCCAACTGGCATTGAAAGATCCCGGATTTGCTCATTTTCCTCTTTATTAATACAGGCCATGAATATGAATGGTTATGGATATTAGTGCTTTGAGAGAAATCAAAAACTCCCATTAAAACTACACACGCAGCTTTAAAACGTCTGCTCAGGCACATCGTGAAACAGGAAAAGCGAGAAACCGAGAAAAGAGAGAGAGAGACAGGCAGAGAATGAAATCACAGAGCTCATGGTCGTGTCAATGAAGGCAGAGGGGAAGAGGAAAGCTGACAAACATGTCAAAGCAGACACTAAAGCACTGGCGCGCTGTCAGCTGAGACAAACAAACGCACTCAAACATTTGTTTGAAAACGTCTTCATTGATTTCTGCTGCAAAACACATCGAGAATTAACATGGTGCGCACGAAGCGGTTCACAACAACGAAATAAGAAGTTTGGTCATAAGGAAAAAAAGGCCTATGCAATCAATCAGCATTTCAAAGACAGAAGAGTGACATATCTGTTTGTTCTGGGAGTCTACAATTTCTTTCCATGTGTAATCCAAGACTCGAGAACAAAACAAATGTAGGTCTGAGAATGAACAATGTACTTTCAACAATGAAAATTCCAAATCCCAAGCTTCATTTCGGATTTGACGAAGAAATATCAGGAATGTATTTGCTGACAAGGTTCACTTGAGCCTGCAGACACGGGACATCACTCTTCAGGATGACAACCGATGAAACGTAAATGGGTTCGTGCTGAACTCCGGTTACTGACAGACTCTTTGCGCATCATGATGTAAAAACCCACATTGTGAAACTTACCTCCGAGGTAAAACGTAACTTTTCGCACTGATTGACAGGTGAACTGGTTTGAATTCTAAAGGATGTTGTTTTTTGCTCACTGAATCATTGAGGCTCTTAAAAAGAGCAGGTTACCTCTCTTTCTTGATAAAGCATTCTTTTCTTTAAAAATGTTACAAATAGAGAAATTAATTGGAAATTAATTGTTTCTTTTTATTTAGTACTGCCCTGAATAATATATTTCACATAAAAGACATTTACATACAGTCCACAAGAGAAAATGATGAGAAAATGATTTTATAAAAATGACCTTGTTCAAAAGTTTACCTGAATGATCCATAGCTGTGTTTTGTTTAGTGATAGTTGTTCATGAGTTCCTTGTTTGTCCTGAACAGTTAAACTGCCCGCTATTCCTCAAAAGAATCCTTCAGGTCCCATAAATTCTTTGGTTTTTCAGCATTTTTGTGTATTTGAACCCTTTCCAGCAATGACTGTATGATTTAGAGATACATCTTTTCACACTGAGGACAACTGAGGGACACATTGGCAACTATTACAGAAGGTTCAAGCGCTCACCGATGCTTCAGAAGGAAAAACGATGCATTAAAAGCTGGGGGGTGAAAAATGTTTTAATTTGAAGATCAAGGTAAATTGAACTTATTTTGTCTTGCAAGTATGCAAGTAGCTTCTGAAGGGCAGTACTAAATGAAAAAAAAAAAAAAAAAAAAAGATATTTAGGCAAAATAAGAAAAATGTACACGTCCATTCTGTTCAAAAGTTTTCACCCCCAGCTCTTAATGCCTTGTGTTCCTTTCTGAAGCATCAGTAAGTGTTTGAACCTTCTGTAATAGTTGCATATGAATCTCTCAGTTGTCCTCAGTGTGAAAAGACAGATCTCAAAATCATACAGTCACTGTTGGAAAGGGTTCAAATACACAAAAATGAAAAACCAAAAGAATTTGTGGGATCTGAATGATTTTTCTGAAGAACATTGGCCAGTTTAACTGTTCAGGACAAACAAGGGACTCATGAACATCTATCACTAAACAAACAAACAAAAAAAAAAAAAAAACACAGCTGTAGATCATTCAGGTAACAACAGTATTGAGAATCAAGTGTATCCAAACTTTTGAACAAGTTCATTTTTATATATTATTCTCACTTGTGGACTATATGTAAAGATATTTTATGTTAAATATCATATTCAGGTTAGTACATAATAAAAAGTAACATGCATTTTGTTTGATCCTTCTTATTTTGGTAAAATAATTAACATTTTGCAGATTCCGCAAGGTGTATGTAAACTTTTGACCTCAACTGTACATGATAGTGTTGGGGGATTTTGATTCATCTCAGTGCCTTGAATCTTTAGAATCATTAAAAGTGTTCACCAATTCATTCAGTGACCATTTCTGCAGATTACATTAAGTCAAGATGGCAAGAGATTGTCTCGGAAGTCTTAATGTGTTCACTGAATCTTTCATTCTGACTGACTAAAAAAACAGGTTCATTCATGACCAAAAAAGCCTTATTATCCTTTATTTAACAGTGTAAATAAACTAACAGACTCCAGATAGTATGGTTAAAGGGATAGTTCACCCAAAAATGAAAATTCTGTCATTACTCACCCTCATGTCGTTCCAAACCTGTAAGACATTTGTTCATCTTTGGAACATAAAATAAGATATTTTTGATGAAATGCAAAAGCTTTTTGACCGTTTCTGAGATTTCTGATTGTTAAAATAGTCCATGTGACATCAGTGGTTCAACCGTAATGTTATGAAGCTACGAGAATACTTTTTGTGCGTAAAGAAAACAAAAATAACAACTTTAATCAATTTCTTTATGTCAGCATCAGTCTTCGACATGCGTTCAGAAGAGAATCTCTGTTAATGCTTCTCATTTTTAATGCAATGTTTTATATTACTAATGGCCTCTATGTATATGAAGTGTATATATGAGCTACGTCTTGATTTTAAATGAATCTAACTAATTTGGTGCTTTAAATTTAGATGTTACAAAACATACACTGAAGGAATGATATCATAGCTCAACTCCTTTATTTATTTGGTAGGCCAGTGTAATCTGGTCAAGGATTGTTTCCGATAGTTTTGTTGGGCCCAGGCACTTGAGATGAAAAATCATTTTTTGATCTCTCAATCAGTTTAGTAATTGCAGCATTGTGGGAACGAGAGTGTTTTATCTTTATGTTTTTTTCTCTTTCTCTCTCTTCCTCTTCAGTTAATTTGCACAAAGTCAACCACCATCTCACGCTGCTCTCCCTCCTCCCGTGCGGCTTCACAAATTGCAATTCTAAGGTGCTTTATTGTAGTCTATGATTAGCGAGCGATTACAAAATGAGACAGAGAAAGTGAGCGAAGGAGACAAAGAGATTACCGGCAAACACTGGAGGCCTTTTAACACAAAAGAGAACTGAAGCATCAACCACAAGAAGTGTGTTTAGATCATCTGAGTGCTCAAGGGGCAGCAGGTTACACACTGAACAAGACAGCATGATCTAACAACCACTGGAGGACTCTAGTACTGCAGGCGCTGTAAACTTGACAAAAGGACACACACATCCACACACACTCTCAACATCCTTCTTGGCATCTCCCCTTTCGGAGATGTGACGCAGAGCCAGTGGCATTCTGAACTTCATCCAATTCATCCAAGCCAGATATAAACAACTGCACGAAAACCGATATAAGTTCAAGTTTTATCAAGCGGTACATCACAATGTTATTGACATTTATGATTCGCTGCTTGAGGAAAGGAAATAATGATAGGACGGAAAGTGTTGGATGATAAACTGAGTCTCTGAGGAATGATTGAGATTAATTCGAGAGAAACTGGAAAGTGCCCTATGGTTACAAATTCAGCTGTTTCACTGATGCAGATAAAAATATATACTTCTGTACAGGCACCTACAGTAAAGTATGGAAGCCCATTTCCACTACTGAATAAATTTTATTATTTTTTTTTTTTAATAATCGTGAGATTTTTTATCTCAGAATTCTGACTTTTTTCCTCACGATTGCAAGTTTACATCTCGCAATTCTGACTTTTTTTCTCAGAATTGTGAGATATAAACTCACAGTTCTGAGAAATGAAATCAAAATTTTGAGATATAAACTTGCATTTCTGACTTTGATTCTCAGAATTGCGTGATATAAACTCACAATTCTGACTTCACAAGTCACAACTGTGAGATAAACTTGCAATTCTGAGAAATAAAGTCAGAATTGCAAGATATAAGCTCACAATTTTGACTTTTTTTTTTTAGAATTTTATAGTTTATATCTCATCATTTTGACTTAAGTCATAATTGTGCGTTATCACTTTTTTTCCCCTCTGAATTTTTTCATAACTCACAATTCTGAGAAAAAAGTCAGAATTGCATGATACAAACTTGCATTTAAACAAATAAAAGAAAGTCAGAATTGTAAGGAAAAAAGTCAGACTTGTGAGAAAAAAGACAGAATTGCACGATACAAACTCGCATTTACGAAAAAAAAGTCAGAATTGCCAGGAGGTCAGAACTGCGAGAAAAAAGACAGAATTGCAAGAAGAAAAAAGTCAAAATTGCATGATACAAACTCGAATTTATGAAAAAAAAGTCAGAACAGCAAGAAAAAAGTCAGAATCGTGTGATACAAACTCACATTTACGAAAAAAGTCAGAATTGCGAGAAAGTCAAAATTGCGTAATATTAACTCACATTTCCAAAAAAAGTCAGAATTGCGAGAAAAAAGTCAGAATTGCAAGAAAGTCAGAATCACATTATACAAACTCGCATTTTTAAGAAAAAGTCATAATTGCGAAATAGTCAGACTTGCAAGAAAAAAAATTCAGAATTGCGTGACACAAACCCACATTTATGAAAAAAAAGCCAGAATTGCGTGACAAAAACTCGCATTTACGAAATTAGTCAGAATTGCGAGAAGGTCAGAATTGCATTATACAAACTCATTTATGAAAAAAAAGTCTGAATTGTGGGAAAAAAGTCAGACTTGCGAGAAAAAGTCAGAATTGCGTGACAAACGTGCGTTTATGAAAAAAAGTCAGAATTGTGAGGAAAAAAAGTCAGAATTGCATGATACAAACTCACATTTACAAAAAAAGTCAGAATTGCGAGAAAAAAGTCAGAATTGCAAGTCAGAATTGCGTGATACAAACTCACATTTACGAGAAAAAAAGTCATAATTGTGAGTTTATTTTTCACAGTTCTGAGGAAAAAAGTTTGAATTGTAAGAAAAAAGTCAGAACTGCATGATACAAACTCGCATTTACAAGAAAAAAATTCAGAATTGCGAGTTTTCTTACAATTCTGAGGAAAAAAGTTAGAATTGTGATATTAAAAAAACTTTTTTTTTTTTTATTCAGTGGTGGAAACAGGCTTCCATAGTAAAGCCTTGATTGCAAAAACAGTTATATCCTTTTGAGACAACATGCCCCAACAGCAGAAAATGTTGTCATAGTATATGGGGTAAATTCACAATGGAATCTGCCAGTAAAAATTATCAAAGACGAAATCTTCATGCAACATTTGTGCTGTTTCTTGGCTTTTCCATGGTTACAGTTTTACATAAATAATAAATTAGATAAATACAAGTAAACTTAAAGCTATATTATCTGCAATAAATCATTTTAATGCAAAATTACATTAAATTAGTCTCTCTTTATTTTTGTATACAGTATCTCTCCATTTTTCCTATAGAGGCTTGTTTCTAAGTTACATAAAAATGCATTTCCCTATAGAAGCTTGTGTTTAAGCTTCTATGAAATGAAAACGGCAACTTTTACAGTCGGACTCATTACCCTAAAGCCCAGAAGGCAAATTTTCAAACTCTTCTCTTCTCAAATTCTTTGACTTTCTCACACTCTCTCCCTGCAGCAAACGGATCGTTTTCCTCTGCTGAATCTTTGCACACACTACTTCAAATGTTAACGCGCTACGGGACAGTCCCCAGGATGAATAGACATCCATATTTAACACCCTTAACCATATATTTAATTTATCTATTAATTGGGTTGGACTGACTTCTGTTTGAACCATAAGAAGTAAAGAAGCCCATTCCATTTACTTTTTCAAATCAGACCTCAATCCATGTGAAATGACTGAAAATGTGAAGATATACTGTGTTCTATCCTACTGAGCATGTGGTTCAGCTGTTTACTTCAATTGGTACATATTCCAGCATATTTACTAACCGCAATATAATTCTTTGAGCTTAAATCTAATAACATTTTAACAATTTTGCTAAGCAGTTTTTAGCTTATGATTCATTAAAATGCTTCAGAATGTCAAAATCTCTCATTTCTTCTTTCTTTCTGCCTCTTTCTTATCTTGTACATGTCCTGCCACTGCAGCAAAGTCAAAGAGAGCGGCTGATTTATTTCCCTGGACAGAACATTATGGCACCTCATTAACATGCACAAACACACACACACACACGCACACAAGCTTTCATTTTAACTGGTAATTTCTCACATCAGTATAGGCGGGGGACCACATAAGAAATAATCAAAAGGGAGCGAGCAAAAGAAACAGGACAGATGACAGGGTAGAGGAGGGTACAAACCGTCTTGACAGCTGCAGTTAGGCATGTAGGTGTTGAGAAGAACATAAAAACAGCAGGGAGACAGAGAGAGAGGGAAAGAGAGCCATCAAGGTACATTACCTCAATTCATACTCCATGAAGCAGAACTCTCTCTTTCACTGCTGTAGAATAAAAAGAGGGGAACCCATTCAGGCACATGTGACCTAGTGCAGCGACACATTTACCACCTTCAACTGCCCCCTTCTTATGTTACTATTTCATACCTCTCTTTCTATTCATCTTTTCAATGCTTTACTGTCTTCCCTTGTAAATTTAAAATAACAAATATTTTAAAGATTATTTTAATTTTATTAATTTGTTTATCCACAAAATGATTATTTAAGCATTAACATTTAAATAATATAAATAATATAAGTATTTTGTATATGCTGTAATAATACAACTTATTGATGTTTCAAATATATGGATCAGTAAGATTTTTTTTTATTATTTATTTATTTATTAACAACTTTTTTTTGCTTTGTTTTGAAGAAATTAATACTTTTATTCAGCAAGGACATATTTATTTGATCAAAAGTGACAGTAAGTACATTGTAGACATAGTACAAAAAGTTTTTTTTTTTTAATTTCTGCAATATATACAGAAATTTGTCACATTTCCACAAAAACATGGAGCATCACAACTGTTTTATTTATTTTAATGTATTTAAATATCAATTTATTAGCATTTAATTTAATACCGGTTTTATTTGTAGATATGCGTCACTTGATTATTCAGAAATTGTATTTTATACACATTTATACACACACACACACACATATATATATAATTATTAGATGAAATATACATTTAAATATAAATAGTATATATATTCGTGTATATTTTAGTGTACACACATATACATATATATATATATATATATATATATATATATATATATATATATATATATACACACACACACACACATTATCCTGATTAACCGCATCCAAAATAAAACTTTTTGTTCACAAAATGTGTGTGTGCTGTGTATATTTATTATGTATATATCCACACACATACATGTATATATTTAAGAAAAATATGCTGTTTATATATTAAATAAATGTATATATAAAATAAATTATATGAATATAAATATATACATGTAAACATTTTCAAAATATATACTGTATGTGTGTATATATAAATAAGTATACACAGCACACACACACATATTATGTTTTTATTTTAATTGCAATTAATTGTTTGACAGTACTAGTTATTTTTAATCTATTTTATAAAAAAAAGTTGAATATATTGATATATATCATATCATATATATAAAGAAGAAGATGATGATGATGATCATGATGACGGAGGAGGAGGAGAGGAGGAGAAGGAGAAAAAAAAGGAAAGTAATGGCTGCTGAAATTTTTTTAACGGTGTAATGTAAAATTAAAAAAGAAAAAAAAAACAGTACAACAAATAATATTTTTACGTTTTAATAAATTTCATTACATTAAACAAAACATTAAAAATAAAACAAAAACAAAATAAAAACGAATAGTAAATAATAAAAACAAAATACTTCTCACTCGCTCTCTCTGTTTGCTCTGACTGTTAAAGTCTCTATTTTTTTCTCAGACGGATGGCTAGTTCGAAATAGATTCCTGTTATTCGGGACTTCCAAGACAAAAGTCCAAATATGAAAAGAATCCGCTTCATTACACACTCCCACAGTTCCCAGCAAGAGGTCTAGCACTGGCACACAGCAGTTCCTCGAGAGGGATTGGGGCTGAAAATCAGAAGGCTCGCCCCAAAGAGACAGACACGCATGACGCTGATTGATGACACGCAAACCTCTGCATTCATCACTGCCTGTGGATTCTCACAGGAAGACCTGGAGAAGGTTGTTGCATCTTCTCCCTCTGATGAACAGAGCAAAGGGGCAAGGCGAAGAAGTACATTTGCACTCAAACCACTACCCTTGAGGCTAAAGGTCAGGGTCTGTGCTACAGTCTATATCATTTTGTGTTCTGAAGCAGGGGTAAAATTGAAAACATGACCTGGAGACCCATACCCACAACCTCTAAAATCAATTGCAACTATTGGTTTTCGTTACCAGAGCCCCATTAAATAATGATCTTATAAAGGACCAAGGAAAAATTGTATTCTTATGCATGTGTGCTATTATTAATGAGCAGGACTGCCAACACATAAACTACTCAACAGGAGGAAGGTGAAGGTATACGAGAAAAGCCTTATGGTCGAATACCTGGACCTTGGCTTGCAAAGAAAGAAAACACTTCACATACTTTATATATAACTTAAGAATCTTAATCTTAAGAAGTAGTCGAAAGACATGAGCAGTGCAGCAGGGATATACTGCATTTATTCAATGAATTCATTAAAGATGTAGAAGAATGATGCCTGTAATTTGAGACTCTTATTATATATATAAAATGCAATATTTCAAAATATTTTCAAATTTCAATATCTTCAAGAAGAAGAAGATGGAAAATTAATGGCTGCTAAAAATGTTTAATGGTAGGGTAAAATGTTATGATTAAAAAAAAAATAAAATAAAATAAAAAAATACCACTATATATATATATATATATATATATATATATATATATATATATATATACGGGGGTTGGACAATGAAACTGAAACACCTGGTTTTAGATCACAATTAGTATGATATTGGGCCTCCTTTTGCAGCCAATACAACATCATTTCATCGTGGGAGTGACAAATACAAGTCCTGCAAAGCAGCCAGAGGGATTTTGAGCCATTTTCCTCTTGCAGAACAGTGGCCAGGTCACTATGTGATGCTGATGTGGGAAAACGTTTCCTGACTCGCTCCTCCAAAACACCCCAAAGTGGCTCAATAATATTCAGATCTGGTGACTATGCAGGCCATGGGAGATGTTCAACTTAATTTTCATGTTCATTAAACCAGTCTGTCACCAGTCTTGCTGTGTGTATTGGTGCATTATTATCCTGATACAGAGCACTACCTTCAAGGTACAATGTTTGAACCATTGGGTGCACATAATGAAACTTTACACTCTGCTCTAACTGGTGTAATGTACAATAAGTGAAGATTGGGCACCAGACAGCACAAATATAGCCATGAAACCTCCAATACTATATTGGCGAGTGTTTCAGTTTCATTGTCCAACCCCTGTATATAAATATATATATATATATATATATATATATATATATATATATATATATATATATATATATATATATACACACACACACACACACACAGACACACACACAATATAAATACACAGAATGCATAATGTATTTAATATACTATACTAGTATACTAAAATAAGATGTAGCTAAATAAAAATGTAATATGTTCTACATTTTTATATTTTTATATTTATTTTATTAAAGTCTTTTATATATCTATTTATATTAATATTACAATATAATAAAATATATAAAATAATAATATATAATAAAAAGTATTAATTTTATAACTATAAAGCACATAAATTATAAAATCTAAAAATACAAATGTGAATAAATATCTTCATTCAAAAATCATTCTCACATACTAAAGCTCAAGAATTTATCAGGAAGCAAATAAATTAATGAAGTAATGAAGATTATTCAGAAAAGTATTTTATATACATTTATACATCTATAAATATACATGTATATTATTAAAACACAATATGTGACCCTGGACCATAAAACCAGTCTTATGTCGCTGGGGTATATTTATAGCAATAGCCAAAAATACATTGTATGGGTCAAAATTATTGATTTTTATTTGATGCCAAAAATCATTAGGAAATTAAGTAAAGATCATGCTCCATGAAGATATTTTGTAAAATTCTTACTGTAAATATATCAAAACTTAATTTTTGATCAGTAATATGCATTGCTAAGAACTTCATTTGGACAACTTTAAAGGCAATTTTCTCAATATTTTGATATTTTTGCTCCCTCAGATTCCAAACATTGAAACAAATATTGTCCTATCCTAACAAACATTGTCCTTACATCAATGGAAAGCTTATATATTCAGCTTTCTGATGATTTATAAATCTCAGTTTCGAAAAATTGACCTTATGACTGGTTTTGTGGTCCAAGGTCACATTGTATATCTTACAGTATATATTGTGTTTTTTAAAATCTTTTTATTTTATTGAAATGTTTAATATATTTTGAATATATTTTAAAATTCTATGTTTTTTTAAAAAAAAACAAAATCTATTTTATTAAAATGTTTAATATATTTTGAATATATTTTGATATATATTTTATAGTATGTTTTGTATATATATATATATATATATATATATATATATATATATATATATATATATATATATATATATATATGTATGTGTGTGTATGTGTGTGTGTGTTGTTTTTTTAAATATATATTTTGTATATTTTTTATAGTGTGTTTTTTTTAAAAAAAAAAAAGAAATCTCACACACGTCTTTTAAAACAATTACACACACATATACATATATATTTACATACATATACAGTATATATATATATATATATATATATATATATATATATATATATATATATATATATATATATATATATATATATATATATACATATACACACACACACACACACATATACATATATATATATACATATATGTATGTATGTAAGTATATATGTAAATACAATTTACTAAAACATTGAAATACATTACAAACAAAACAGAAACACAAATACAGGAAACATAATGCCTACAAGAGAATTTAGGAAGTACTTTAAGAACAATGCATATTCATTATGAAACCTGGCACGGGTTTAGAGCCAAATTCAAGTCTCAGGTTTTAAAATTCACAGCATTTGAGTTGGCGGCAGACTGGTGATCTAAATGCACCATGCACATGGCCGACCGATCCGCTGAAGTGTGTGAGAGGCATGCGGACCATGATGAGGGGCTAAAGAGTCTCTCAGTTCATATTACAGACACTCTTTCATGCCCGCCAACTCCATTACTTTCAATTGACTGCCTCAATAATGAAGCAGCAAAATTTTCTTTTGTCAGCCATCTATCTTTTCCGTGCCATCCATCGGTTTAGCCCAAGACATATTAAAATATCCAACCAAATCGTATTAATATTAGATGGAGCGCACAGACTGTAATATATGCTGCACCGGAGGCCGTGCATCGCCCCTCTCTTCCTCACATTGGAGAAATGAGAATATTAATCGCTGTCATCTTATTAAAATAACTCCCTCTTATTATGCACCTCCAAAGCGGAGCAGAGCCGAGAGATATTAAACATACAGCAGCCATTAATAGGGAAATAACACAGAGGCTTTGTTTGAAGTGGTCATTACTGAATCACAAAGGAGGACAGAACGGAGAAGGCGCCGAGGATAAACACCTGGGAAAAAAGCAAACCTTCTACACGTAAACACACATCATATCAGCCATTTACGCAGTGTCACTTTGCAGACTACTCTCATTAAAAACGCATTAAGATCCCGTCCCTGGGGCGAGATCCCACCACAAACCCTCCTCCAACAACCGGTAGGATCTGTTTAAGCAAGACTCTGCAAGAGAAACACTATAACAGGGTCCAAAGAGGGGTCTTCAGCAGAATAACTAGATCTATCCTGCACACCCCGGAGCTCATGAGTCAACATTTAATTGATGACGGGCAATTAAAGGAGCTCGTTTAACCTTGGGGGGTCCGGCAGGGTGAGAGGGGGAAGGATAGAGAAGAAGAAAGAGAAACAGAAGAGTAAGCATTTAGTCGGCATCATTAGACCGAGAAGAGTGGGAAGAAGAGAGAAAAACCGATAGGAGGAGGAGCCGGGGCCAAAAGGGACCCTGAGAAAAATCTAAATAATGCTAGGGGGGGTAGAGGGAGACGGAGTGGATGACAAACGGGTATCTGAAAGACAAACAGCTCATACAAAAACTAATCAGAAAGGTTAGAAGAGGTCTGCAGTTAAGTCGATGTTAGGCAGATATTCACACTTTTCAAATTAATAAATTATTGGTTCTTTAATATGACATTTACCAATAAAAGGCATACATTTTTTTCCTAATGCATTATTTGGAAAATTATTTTTTACATTTTTAATCAACCAATCATTCTAAAGTAAAAAAAAAAAATGTGTATCTTATCAATTATACATAGCCAAAGACAAAGATGAAAACACCTTTGCAAACATTTATTCACAAAACAACTTTAAATTAATTAATATCATCTGTGAATTACTGTTATTCTGTTCAAAAGATTTTTAAAAAAAAATTAACTCTTTTATTTATCAAGGGCACATTAAATTGATAAAATGTGAATATTATGCAAATATAAAGCTGTTTACAATGTTAAGTTGTCGTAAAATTACCAGTATGACTTTACCGGTAAATACACAAATATGCAATTCACACAGGCAACGTTGTGGCTTTTTACCGGTAAAAGACCATTCACACATCAGCAGCAAAATGCCGGTAAATTCTGTGATGTCAGTCATCAAAAACATCAAAAAAATCTTTAAAAGCCGCGCCATTGTCTTCATTCACCCGCATGAGCAGAAGTGTTTTATTTTCACTATCTGTCCAATTTGACAACATTTTTGAAGTCTGAGTAACAGACATAAGGGGGTGATCAAACAGAACGCCTTTTTGCTCTTAAAAAAATAATAAAAGGCCACAATAAAAGGCCACTCTAAAATGTGCAGTTTTATCACACAGCACAATGCCACAGATGTCGCAAGTTTTGAGGGAGCGTACAATTGGCATGCTGACTGCAGGAATGTCCACCAGAGCTGTTGCCCGTGAACTGAATGTTCAATCTCTACCATAAGCCGTCTCCAAAGGTGTTTCAGAGAATTTGGGTAGAACATCCAACCGGCCTCACAACCGCAGACCACGTGTAACCACACCAGCCAAGGACCTCCACATCCAGCATCTTCACCTCCAAGATCATCTGAGACCAGCCACCCAAACAGCTGCTGCAACAATCGGTTTGCATAACCAAAGAATTTCTGCACAAACTGTCAGAAACTGTCTCAGGGAAGCTCCATTGCATGCTCTTCATCCTCATCGGGGTCTCAACCTGACTGCAGTTTGTCGTCGTAACCGACTTGAGTGGGCAAATGCTCAAATTCGATGGCGTCTGGCACTGTGGAGAGGTGTTCTCTTCACGGATGAATCCCGGCTTTTACTGTACAGGGCAGATGGCAGACAGCGTGTATGGCATCGTGTGGGTGAGCGGTTTGCTGATGTCAGCGCTGGGGTGGCATGGGATGCCCATGGTGGCAGTGGGGTTATGGTATGGGCAGGCTTATGTTCTGGACAACGAACACAGGTGCATTTTATTGATGGCATTTTGAATGCACAGAGATACCGTGATGAGATCCTGAGGCCCATTGTTGTGCCATTTATCCACAACCATCACCTCATGTGGCAGCATGATAATGCACGGCCCCATGTTGCAAGGATCTGTACACAATTCCTGGAAGCTGAAAACATCCTAATTCTTGCATGGCCAGCATACTCACCGGACATGTCAACCATTGAGCATGTTTGGGATGCTCTGGATCAGCATATACAACAGCGGGTTCCAGTTCCTGCCAATATCCAGCAACTTCGCACAGCCATTGAAGAGGAGTGGGCCAACATTCCACAGGCCACAATCAACAACCTGATCAACTCTATGCGAAGGAGATGTGTTGCACTGCGTGAGGGAAATGGTCTCACCATCTGGTCACACCAGATACTGACTGGTTTTCGGACCCCCCCAGACCCCCCCAGACCCCCCCAATACAGTAAAACTGCACATTTTAGAGTGGCCTTTTATTGTGGCCAGTCTAAGGCACACCTGTGCAATAATCATGCTGTCTAATCAGCATCTTGATATGCATCTTGATTATCTCGGCAAAGGAGAAGTGCTCACTAACACAGATTTAGACAGATTTGTGAACAGTATCTGAGAGAAATGGGCCTTTTGTGTACATAGAAAAAGTCTTAGATCTTTGAGTTAAGCTCATGAAAAATGGGGCCAAAAACAAAAGTGTTGTGTTTATAATTTTGGTCAGTGTAATTACAGAATAACGAATAAACATAGCAACAAAGCATTGTTACCAGCTCAGAGTAATCACGTCATCTCCATAGGAATGCTATGATTGGACCAAAGTAGACTTCATTTGTCACAGTACTTTTTTTTTTTTTAATATTAAACTGATTGTATTCATCTAAAACAAGAAAGCCATATACACCTAGGATGGCTTGAGGGCGAGTAAATCACAGGGTCATTTTCATTTTTGGGTGAACTATTCCTTTAAATTCAACTGTCAAAATTAAAGACCAGTCAGTCTTTAGCCCTGTCAATGCTGATTAGCTGAAGGCACAAGAATGCAGACAGTCTCGAGCCCTTCACTAGGCTCTAAGACAGGGGTTCTCAATGCTGGCCCTGAGGTCCATTTCCCTGTAGCGTTTACCGTCAACCTTCATGAAACTCTCAGTAACTTTCTAGTAATCCTCAAGACCTTGATTAGCTTGTTCGACTAGCTAAACACTTCAGGAAAGTGGACTTGTGGTAAGAAAGAAGCAACACAGAAAAAAATAGAAATGGAAAGAGAAATAGGAGGAAAGGCAGAGAAAATACGTTATAACACTCTCAGCAGTTGCTGAGTGTTTGAATGTTTATCTAATTTGGACCCTCTGGAGCCCCTAAACTACCTCTTCAGCACTAATGAAAGCCCAGTTCAAAACTCCACCCACAGCACTCCACACGGTAAGAGCGAGACCAGTCATCCAGAGTAAACACACCATCAGCAACGGCTGCCCGCGTACCTGTGACTAGAGCTCAGCCTCATCAGGGGGCAGGAAATACACATATACTGATATGAGAAGAGAACATCTGCTCAAAAAGTGCAGAATAGCCAAAAGAAACAAAGCAAGCACCTTTTTCTGCTGACGCCTTGGAGGTTTCTCCTCTAAAGAAATGACATGCCCCCATTCCTTCATCTGCTTCTTTTATGTTGGTGTTATTACATCTTAAGGGTGGGCGCTGAGAGAGAGGGCTGACACCACAGGTGCCAAGATGTGTGCATTAGCCAGTTGCTAAAAAAACCAAAGCACATATATGAAAATGCATACATTGACAGGGTGCACATATTTTACCGCAATGACAGATTGGTTTCCAGTTGGGCCCAGTGCCACATGCACCATCATTGACTTACTGTGGCTTCAATGTGACATAGCAAACAAACAATCGCACAATTGTAAGCATTCAGTTTGCTATGCAAGCAAATATTAGTCTAGGTTAAATGATAAACACACTTATGAACACTGGGAAGTCTTCTAATGAGGCTGAACTGCTGAGTAGGCAAATGTGTTTATGTCCCAAGAAAGCTTCCAAGAAACTCCAAAACAATAAAGTTCAATGGTTCGTTTTACAGTCTGCACTTTAAATACTTAAAGTTGCAAGTATGACAAAATGAAGCAATACTTTCAGTGCTGGGCCACCCAAAACAAGATACTTTTCATGTACTAGTGTTTTGAATCTCCTACAAAATGTCTTTACCTGTAGTACGGAGTCGTTTACAAGCTTCACATGCCGATAAATAAAGTCCATCTTCATCGCTGACAAACAACAGAATTAATATTCAGGCTTGATTTTGATAAACTGGAGATAAATATTCACTTATCCAGCGATGTAGACGTGCTCTGTTTAATGAACGACAATGCACGCTAAAAGATTGAGTGAACTGTCTGTTTCACTTAGAAAGAATCGCGAACCGATTCGAATCGTTTCACGTACACGTATGGATTTTTAACTGAAAAGAACCAAATGATTCATTCGCAAATGGGTATCGCCGATTCTGATTTAAACGACAGAAAATAGGCGACACACGACTTCATTTTTATAATATGTCAGGAAGAATAGTTTATAAGTTGTTATGCTGCTATACACTAATCACCATTGTCGGAAATTAATTGTCGGGTTAATCAATAAGATTTTTACCGTGGTAAAGAATCATTTTACTGGGCCTCACGCACATAAAGAGATATCGCTTTCGTCAAAATAAAAGCACTACATACATATAAACGAAAACAACAGTATAGGCTAATGTAATAACTGTGTTAAATTTATATTAAATATTTTGAATACATTTTGTAAATTGGTGTATATTTAAAAATCTAAAATTATAGGCCTAGTACTGTGAATAGAGAATGGGGGAAAGTTTTATGAAAATAAACTGCAAAGAAAGTCAAGGAAACCATTCATTCAACAATTATTGAAATATCACAGAAAATATTTTCAAATTCAGCTTTAAAAATTAAGGCTATATTAGAAATGACAGCTCAGCTCCCCCAATAAACTCTTTTCACAACGTGTCATCAATATGGCGGCATGGAACATAAACATTACCAATGAAACGACTGGAACTCGCAAATTTTGCTGATTATTGTTGCTGAAAATGGTCAGTTATTGTCATGTTTTGGGCTGTACTGATCGGTCAGACCGAGAAAACATTCTGAGTACTACAGACTGCCAAAAGTTATAACAAATCAAGCAGAAGAGTGCAAAAATCTGTCTGCGGAACAAAAGGCGTTTAGTTGGCCAAACAAATCCAGGATTACCAGGGCAAAAATCTTGACAACATGTGTTTCGTGTTTCTTTTTATCATTTCCGGTCAGGTAGGTGAAATATTAGGCTAATATCTTAATTAAAACTGTTTGTATGTATCTTTATCACCTATTAACTTTAGTTTGTCAAACTATTGCACTCTTTCCTGCTTACTAAGTCCTTCTCTATGATTTAGCAGCTTCCACACATTTTCCCCCGTGGTTTAGACAGCATAAATTAGCAGAACAGCGTATTCAGTAGTACATTAACCATGCAATCAATGCTGTTGTTTATATCCGAGGAGCTCAAATATGGCTGCACATCCGGTGACCAAACCGTGACGTAAGTGCAAACCCTCTATTGCACTTTTTATGCCGGTAGGAGGGACATTCCTAGAGAGCATCTGATTGGATAAATATGCACATATAAATGCATTTGCAAAGAAAAATCGTCCTTTATATGAATGTTATGTATGTTTTTAAACAAAGACAGAAGAAAGAAGAAAAAAACTGTGACCAAAACAGTTTGCACTCAACAGGCGACCCACACAACAGGACAAGTTTGCATAATTTCTCTTCATCATGTGCTCTGACAGAAGAATTTTCACTTTCACACTTAAGATTGAGCACTTCGCTCAAAGATAGTGGTGACCTTCATTCTCGTATGTCAGCGTTCTTAATTTGCTCGCTGCATGTCGGGCGCACAAAGAGCGGCTCGCCATGCAACACCCCATCCATCACACCATCCCGGAAAACACGTGCTGAGGTGTGAAGCTGGTCGTCGCAATCCAGATCCATGGCTCATCCTAATTTATTTATCTTTCTGAGAATTGCATCCTTGCCAAAATAAACAAAGTCACCTCACGTCACCCCAATTTGCCAAGATTTCCAATTCCGAGTCTCCGTGCTCACGTCAAGACGGCGAGCTTCGCGCATCTCTCACTACACGATTTAATATTCGAAACGAGAAAGCTGCTTAGGTCGTTTTCAGGTCTCTTAATTTTGAGATGCCCAGCCTATCTATAAAACCAACCAGCCCTATCTTTAAAACCCCAGCAGTAGCACAGGGGAAAATGGCAACATTACTTTGGCAGCCACTCTGTCATGACTGATTTAAATGGGGCCGTTTTATAAAATATCCCTCAGTGTGCTCATATATATTGTTTGATGCTTTGTCTAGGTGTGTAAGACTTCAACAGTGCCCTCAAACATCACAAATACATGGCAAGGATAATACATTTGCATCATAACTCTGTGCTGAACTCTGTTGCAGAATCATTTGCTTGTTATCAACTCTAATTGAAATTATTCATTTTTCATCCAACAGCCTCCACTAGGCCTGCCGGTTTCCCTGGTTACTGTAAAACTGAGTAAGTGTTGAAGTGTTATCTTCCAGTATGTCTGGTAAGAATGTAAGGTGGATGCTCTGATGTGTGTTTGCAATAAAAGCGACTCGCAGGCAAAGCTGACTAATGTCTGTGGTGTAGCTGCAGTAAAGCCAGTTTATTGCTTTGATCATAGATAGCCGAGCAACATAAGGCCATCACAGATTTGAAGAGGGAACACAAAGGGAAATTTGAGGCAATAGACCTTTTGCACTCTTCCATGTTCATGAAATGGAAGGCTTCAGCATTAGGGGCAAAGAAACTTCTGCTTTATACTTTATTGATGGCAGTAAACACACAGCAATGACAATTTTTAATGTAGAATGTATCACTGAATGAAACAAAAAATGATGAAAGCACGCATTTTATAGTTTCAAGTGTAAGTACAGTGTCAAAGCAGAGTCTGAAAAAGAGTCTGACTACCTTTTAATTACGAAAATGCAAAAGTATACTAAGTTTCTATATATGTAGTACTTTAAAGAATATTAGTAAAAGACAGGGGCATGCATCACAAATAATAAATCATGCAACATTCACAGTGCTTTCATGTCCTTACTATATAATCTCCAAGCGTGTTTAAAAAACAATAATAAATCCTTCATAAAGAATCTTTCCTGACTAAAAAGTGATTTGAATTTACATTATTTAATAATATACATCAGTTGCACATAAATCAATGAAGGTACACTACCAGTCAAAAGTTTTTGAACCCAAAATGCAGCAAAAGCAGTAAAATTACTTTTTTTTTTTTTTGCTATTACTATTATTGCTATTTAAAATAACTGCTTTCTATTTGGATATATTTTAATATGTAATTTATTCCTGTGATCAAAGCTACATTTTCAGCATCATTACTCCAGTCTTCCTTCAGAAATCATTCTAATATGGTGATTTGCTGTTCAAGAAACATTTTATTATTATTATTATTATTATTATTATTATTATTATTATTATTATTACCAATATTTAAAACATTTGAGTATTTCTTTTCAGGATACTTTGATGAATACAAAGATCCAAAGATAAGCATTTATCTGAAATTAAAAGCTTTTGTAAAATTATACACTATGCCATTCAAAGGTTTGGTATAATATATATATATATATATATATATATATATATATATATATATATATATATTATTTCTTGGGAAAGAAATTATATAAATTAATACTTTTATTTAGCAAGGATGCTTTAAATTGATCAAAAGTGAAGATAAAGATGTTTATAATGTTACAAAAGATTTACATTTCAGATAAATGCTGTTCTTCTGAACTTTCTATTCATCAAAGAAACCTGACATTTTTTATTATTTTTCAACATAATATTAATAATAATAATAATAATAATAATAATAAATGTTTTCTGAGCAGCAAATCAGAATATTACGATGATTTCTGAAGGATCATGTGACTGGAGTAATGATGCTAAAAATTCAGCTTTGAAATCACAGGAATAAATTACATTTTAATATATATTTAAATAGAAATCAGTAATTTTAAATAGTAAAAATATTTCAGAATTTTACTGTTCTGCAGGCTTGGTGAGCAGAAGAGACTTCTTTAAAAAACATAAAAAATCTTACTGTTCAAAAACTTTTGACTGGTAGTGTACATAATTTTTTCCCTTGTCATTTTAGTTCTAATTGATTTTTTTAAATCAATTCTTAGTCAGAAAACCTAATTTGTTCAAATAAATTCATAGATACACACTGTAAAACAACATATTTTTCCACTGTGAATTAATAACAAACAAATATTGGTGTACGTCTTATAAGAAAATACTATTTCAGTCTTTCTACTTTAAATTGTCATGTTTAATTCAATGTATTACATTCAATTTCTTCGTAATCAACTGTGAAATTTTCCACCAATTTCTATGTGAAGATTGTTTCTATGCTTTATTTATTTAGTGTTGTTTATGCATATATATACCTGATATGATTCCTTTTACATAACCTTAACATTATTCTTCATTCACTACCAATAGCTAAATCTCAAGAAAAGCTCCACTCGCATCATAAATAGACATCAAACACAATTAAGTCTCACACTTTTTCATCTTGCTCAAAAAACACTTATAAAGCACTTTAAAAAAACAACAACAACATTTACTCCCAGTGCATAGCATGCTGGGATTGGGAAATACAAAATGCCCTTCTCAGTCTGACTGAGAGAAACTTGGCAAACTGTAGGAAAAGCTAAACTTGCCACTGTATTGATTACATTCTTACTGATTTATACTAGCCTATGGGGGCCTTCTGTCAGAACAGCATCCGAACAACTTTCTGAGAAAGAAAAACATCCATTATTAAGTGTGGCATCATTTTGATTCTTGAAAGACTTTACGGTATGTTTTCCCACTGTTTACAAAAAAAGGTGAGCATATGCCAGCCATCTTTTCTGTCTGTAGCATCAGCTTTTATTTTGTTCCCGTTAGATTTGCGTCTGAATAAATAACTAGACGACCTCCATACAGACTTTCAAATGAACCCACAAACAGAACTTCTAAGGAAATATTTATCAAAAATTTTTGCCTCAACATCAGTCTTGAATAAGACATCTTGCTGAGAGACGGAACAACATATTGATCCATTATTTGTACAAATTAACCCCAAAAAATATGCTGTAGTACAATATGCTGCTACAAGGCCAGCATGAGAATGGCTGTGATCCAACATGGCTGCCCTTTGCTTACTGATTGGACAGGTTTCCCTGGTGTCGGGATCAGGAACAGGCTGCACAGATGGTGTGAGAGGAGCCGGTTCTCCAGTGAAACCCACGGGGCCCATTTGATGGTCAGAAACCAGACCAGGGACCTCAAACTCTTTGGACTCACACTGGCCGTCCGTCTGCAGCTTGTGCAACCTCCATATATGGAGCACAGAGACTCACCTGGCAGGAAGACAGAAATAGTTAACTCAAAAGGTGTGACAGAGAATAATAGGCAAATTTTCACTTTTGTGCTCTGTAGGCCTAAACGGATAGTTCACCCAAAAATGGTGGATCAATGGATCTTTGTTCATCTTCAGAACACAAATAAAGATATTTTTGATGAAATCCAAGAGCTTTCTGACACTGCAACGACAGTAATGCAACTAAGAAGGCCCAGAAAGATAGCAATAACATCGTTAAAATAGTCCATGTGACATCAGTGCTTCAACTGCAATGTTATGAAGCTACGAGAATACTTTTTGTGCACAAAGAAAACAAAAATAATGACTTTGTTTTGCTGCGCGTTCACTAGAGTACTACCACGTATGCATGTGGTGACGCTGACGCAGGAGCTGCGCTTTGTTTCCAAACAGAAGAAGATACGCTGTACATTAAACAGTCTTCGTAATCATGTCTGAAGATTTCGACAGAGAGGAGGACTTGCATTTTTTTTGCACAACCTTACTTATTTGAACCAGAATATACAGATGATGAACTAAGAGAGATGGACGTTCTACGTCAGATAAATAATAATAATAACAAGCTGAAGTACAAGTGCATGACACAGCATTCTCAAAATGTGGCACTCAAGGTAAAAGAAGTTCAAAACATCTCTCAAGACCTTGCATTTTTTAAAAGCAAAGACATGTTCTGCTCCTTCCACTGCTGGCATCTTGCATTTTTTAATGCAAAAACACACTTTGTGTAAATGGTCCATAATACATTAGAAAATAAGACACAAAATGACTGACTGTTATGACTGGAAGTTTGCAATACAGAGTTTTTGCTAAAAATGTGAGACAGGGTAGCTGAATGAAAAGAAATGCAGGGTCTACAGACATGACTAACTACTTCATGAACTACGTTTTTTAGAATGCTGTGTCATGTGTGAGTCACTGTAAAGACGTGTGACTCACACATAGAAAAACAACATAGAAAAACAACTCATTCTGTGTGAGTCAATTCATAATTATTAAAGGATTAGTTCATTCCACAATAACAAATTCTTGATAATTTACTCACCCCCCATGTTATCCAAGATGTTCATGTCTTTCTTTTTTAAGTCAAAAAGAAATTAAGGTTTATCAGCAAAACATTCCAAGATTTTTCTCTATACAGTGGACTTAAATGGGGATCAGCGGGTTGAAGGTCCAAATTGCAGTTTCAGTGCAGCTTCAAAGGGCTCTATCACAGCTGAGGAATGGTATGTGCACTCAAAAAGCGAATTTAATTATTCGCATGAGTAATATAAACTCAATGCCAAGACGCGAATAGACGCGAATTCGCGGGGCGACGCGATTGCCGCGAACGCGCGATATCGCGTCTGCCACGCAAGATGAAAGATTTCAACTCCAGCGGAAAATTCGCATGAAGCGTTGTCGCAAGCCAATCAGCAAATGACTTATTGACGCATCCAGTTTGACACATCTTGATACGTTGTATCAGAAAATGGAGGAAACCATTATGCAATGCTTTTACTCACACCAGTGACATGAAAAACATACCGCGAGTAATGTAGACCGATAACGCGATGAGAATATTCGCTTCCTATTGGTGTGCATACAGCATAAAAGTAGTCCATTTTTTAAAAAAAAAATAAATCAATTAATTAAAATGTATATACTTTTTAACTACAAATGCTCATCTTGCACTAGCTCGACTTCATGCATTACGTAATCACATCGGAAAGTGATAGGTGGCAGTAGGCCCTCCAACCCAGTGTTTACCAAGTAAATGTGCAAAGAATGTCAAACGCCCAGTACAATAAAAGGTAAAACAACAATGTCAGATGATTTTGAAGTTGGAGGAAAAAATGAGAAGGAGTTTTTCACCTTACCCTACCATTCTGAACCAGAGTACACAGACAAAAAACTAACCACGCGTGACCTTTCCAACGTGATTACATACTGCTGCAGAGCTAGTGCAAGATGATCATTTGTGGGTGAAAAAAAGGATTTTTTTTTTAGATGACAGATGGTTTCTCTAGATCAGTGTTTCCCAACCTCGTTCCTGGAGGCACACCAACACTACACATTTTCCAACTTTTCCTGATCAAACA
Source organism: Cirrhinus mrigala (assembly GCA_036247105.1). NCBI lineage: Eukaryota > Metazoa > Chordata > Actinopteri > Cypriniformes > Cyprinidae > Cirrhinus > Cirrhinus mrigala. The sequence continues at coordinate 22,170,313 of CM070025.1, read as the reverse complement.
CACCTGAATCAACTCATCATCTCGTTAGTAGAGACTCGAGGACCAGAAATATATTGGTCAGATAAGGGAGACATCCAAAATGTGCACTGTTGATGTGCCTCCAGGAACAGGGTTGGGAAACACTGCTCTAGATAAGACCCTTAAGAGCCTTTTGAAGCTGCACTGAAACTGCAGTTTGGACCTTTAACCTGCTGATCCCTATTGAAGTCCACTATATGGAGAAAAATTCAAAAACTTTAATTTCTTTTTTGACTGAAGAAAGAAAGACATGGACATCTTGGATGACACTGAGGTGAGTAAATTATCAGGAATTTTTTTTCTGGAAGTGAACTAATCCTTCAATTTGATGAAGTCAAAAGAGTAAGTAAATGTAAAATATATAATTCTATAAATAAAGAAATTTTTATATTCAAAATTTGTAATTTTGGCTCTGGTAACTTGTATGGAAGGAATGTGTTTGAATGATCATGGCAGTATGTTTACACCCAGTTATCACTACTTTAAATTACACAGTTGGCTTCAGTGCTTGCTCTGACCAATTTTTAGCTGCTTTGGTTTGAAGGACTAACAGCAGACTGAAACATTCTAAAAAGAAATCAACATGCTAATTTGTGTCAGCAGTAAGCGCTTTGACCACAGGTGTGCTGCTAAAAATTGCTTTTGCTTTGAGCTTTGATTGAAAGGTGGCACTGAAGGGAGCTCTTTATTCGCGTTGCGCTTCCGCTTGCTGTTTTCAACATGGCAACCCCACAAAGTCAAATGACTCAGCTGTTATATTACCACCATCCGAAACATAGATCATAGAGCTCCACAGCAGGATGCAGAAACTGAACAATATCCAACTATCTGTCTTGGCATCTGAATAAATATAGGCTGCTTCTGGAGCGTGTATGTGTTTTTGGACTGACCGGTACTATGTAAAACTGTCTTTTTCAGGACATGAAGGTTCACAGAAGCGTGAAGGCTGAGCAGGCTGTTCTCCTCAAAGAGTAAGGTCAGCATTTCAGCTGAACGCAAAGCAGAACTATAAACAAACATCACAACAAGAAAACTGCATTTACCTGTGTTTGACTGTCTCTGTACTGTATGCAACTAATGTATGTACATTTTGGCCTGTGGACTAAAAAATAAACTTTTAAAACACACTTTTCTCACCCTGACTAATTTATTTAATTTGTCTATCAGTGTCCAATTACTAATGTATTATCAATGTTGGAAACAGTTGTGCTTCTTATATATATATATACAGTTTAAGTCAAAAGTTTACATACACCTCGCAGAATCTGCAAAATATTAAATATTTTAACAAAATAAGAGGGATCATACAAAATGCATGTTATTTTTTTGTTTAGTACTGACCTGAATACGATATTTCACATAAAAGATGTTTACATATAGTCCAAGAGAAAATAATAGTTGCATTTATAAAGATTACCCTGTTTAAAAGTTTAAATATGCTTGATTCTTAATACTATGTTGTTACCTGAATTATCCACAGCTGTTTTTTTTTTTAGTGATAGTTGTTCATGAGTCCCTTGTTTGTCCTGAACAGCTAAACTGTCTGCTGTTCTTAAGAAAAATCCCTCAGGTCCCATAAATTCTTTGGTTTTTCAGCATTTTGTGTATCTGAACCCTTTCCAACAATGACTGTATGATATTGAGATCCATCTTTTCACGCTGAGGACAACTGAGGGATTGATATGCAACTATTACAGAAGGTTCAAACACTCAGCGATTCTTCAGAAGGAAGCAAGATGCATGAAGAGCTGGGGGGTGAAAACTTTTGGAATTTGAAGATCAGGGTAAATTTAACTTATTTTGTCTTTGGGGAAACATGTAAGTACCTTAAGTAGTTTCTGAAGAGCTGTACTAAATGAAAAAAAAATATATGATATTCAGGCAAAATAAGAAAAATGTGCACATTTTCATTCTGTTCAAAAGTTTTCACCCTCCGGTTCTTTTTTATTCTGGACCTGTGATACATTTTTCAGGATTCTTTGATGAAGAAAAACTTAGAAAGAACAGAATTTATGCATAAATCTTTTTCTTGCATTTGTGGTTGATGGCTGAATTAAAAATGATGGCGGAATCAAAACTTAAAAATGTATAAAAGGATACATTTTGTTGCATGAAAAGTTTGATGCAAGACCTTTTCACAACACCAGTTCTGTAAAAGTCTAAATACTTTTTGGTGCTATGTTATAAACCGATCTGTCTTATGTGAGCCAAGCTGTGCTGATTTAAAAGATGCTTTCAACTTTTGATGGACGTGTCCTCACCTGAGATGTGACCCTCGCTTTAGACGCATGACTGGTGAAGGACAAGTGGCAAATGAGCGATAGAAGTGATAGAACACAGCCGGAGTGAACACTAATGGCCTTTCCTTCAGATTCCTCATCTGTCTAAGAAACAGTCAAAACATCAGCAGAAAAACCTGTGGAAACCATTTCATGTTTTAGACTTTCTTTCAAAAGACTTTCTCTCATTTTATAAGCTAATTATTTAACCTAATCAAACTATCGTTCAATTTCATTCAAACAGCATCCTTCTCAGTGTTTATAGACATTCAGATATTTGACCCGAGGAGGATTTGAGAGATAAACCTGCGAGTCTGAATGAGAGTCTGATGTTTTTACGGACGACAGTAGCTGTGGCTATTTTTCTCCCTGCTCACCTAATAAATTGGTTTTACCCTGTTTGCTTGCAAATTACCCTTCCCTCCTCTCCTAATTTTCCAATTTGCTGTGTCATTTATATGTAATTTGGGATCGCACTGGGCCATATTACTTTCGCAAATAAGGTGATAGACTTTATTGAGGCACTTTAGAGAAAGAAGGCTATGAACCAAAGCGCAATTTGCCAACCTAAGGAGACTTAGCTTTTTCAAAGACTGTTACTTTTTTTAAAAGCTAATTTCATTCTCAGTGTCAAGGTAAGGATATTTGTCATCCAAACCCACGCAAAAAATAAGACAAAAAATAAAACCAATGCTAATTCGCCTGCACGCAGCTCACATTTCTCAAATAATAGGACGTCCTCAGAGACCGAGGCTGGCACAGAAGAATTAGCATGAGCTCTGTTGTACTGTATCAGAACCTCTGAGGGCCTTCCTCTGTCTCTTTGATGTTCCATGGCTTTATTCAGTGTTGCTGACAGATAAAACAACATATTGGACGTGCCAAGAGGGCAAAACATGTCCTGGGAGTCTGCTGACGGCTCCTTTACATTCATTTGCAAAGTCGATTGTGAAGGAGTGCGACTTTCTGGCAGCAGATGTCCTTGTTTCTGCACCACCTCGGGTTTGTGGTGACAGAGGGGTGGCCCATCAAAACACTATTAGGGCTCAGACCATTTGGCAGAGGGTACGTGCCCAGACTGGTGCAGTATCATCAGCCTCTGATCTATGGGAACGTCAGGCTCTATTATCTAATTACCAGGGTCATCAAATGGGCAAGACATTTCACCACATAATTACACCATTGGGTTGTCTCTATGGAACAGCCAGGGCTGGGATAGATCCGGCAACCACTAGTTGTTTACGGAGTTCAACTAGATTTAAAAAATAAAGTCTTTTAAAACATACATTTCTTACTGGTTTTTAAGCTCTCTACTAACAATCTTGAGTCGAGGATATACTGTACATGCATACAGAGAATTCTGTGATTTTTGGTCATTCTTTCAGAAAGAAAATTTTCAGTGGCATTTCCATCATTTCAAATGATGTGCTGTGTTTAAAGGTCCACTGAAGTGCTTTGAAACACACAGCGTTATTTTGTTTTGACGTCATTCCAACTGAAAAAGGAAGACAGTGCGGGACACATCAGCAGTCCTGTCCCTTTTTTTAAAACAGCCAATAGTGTTTAGTTTATATAGCTTATATCACAGCTTGGGCTAGAGCCATTGAGCTCAGTAAAGCTGCCAGTGACAGTGTATGATAGCCACAATCTCATCCATATCGCTATAAAATATAGCAATCTGTGTAGAATTCGAATGGGCCCGATACGTTTTAAGGTCTGCGCCAATTCGCACACATGATCCACTCCATGCTATTGCGTCTCTGGACAGGAGCAGTGTGTGCGCACCGCGGCGGTTCGTATGAAACAGCGTGAAACCAGACTTCATTCGCCCCAGTGGAAAGTATATTTACACCGTCTGAATCGTTCCCTATCCCCTATATAACCACCCTTCACCATATAGAAACTACTATAATTCTGTAAACAAGTGACTGATTACAGCCGCTGCTTCAGCATTTATTTATAGTGTAGGGGGCGGGACGCTTCGGATTCTAGAGAGCTTTTGATTGGACAGAAAGTTTGTTGAAAACCTGAAGCGCAGGGTGATGTCATCAAAATTGTTGCTCCATACTGGCGGAAGTTAGAGACTGTATGTTTTGAATGCGTATGTCTTGTGAATACAGATTTTGTCATTCTTTTGAAACACACTATCTTATAGATAGTATTCATATAGACGTAGACGATATAGACGTATTCATACTAAAAGCCAAAAAACTTACATTTTGATTTCATGGGGGACTTTAATACTCTTATGTGATGGAAATTACAGTGATTTAATTGTATATTTTAAATATTTTTTTGAATGAAATGACTGACTCCTTTGTCTTAACTAAGGGTAATTACATTTTATGTATGCATAAAACATACATATTTTTTTACATTTTAGCATGATTGTATAAAATTACAATTTGGCACACAATACAAATGAGTTATATTAACTTAGTTTTCTTCACAAATCACATCACATATTTTACTTTTTACTTCTGACAACTTAGTAAACAACTGTACTAACATTTGAAAAAAAAAAAATGTTGGAGAAAAACAACAAAAATATTTTATTTTCATAGAGTAAATATTAGATATTGTATAGTCAAGTCACCTTTATTTATATACCGCCTTTTAGGTTTAAAACTAGGTTTAAAACTATAGGTTTAAAACTAGATTTTGTGATATATTATAGATACTGTAAAATATTCTTACAATTTAAAATAACTGTTTTGTATTTTATTATGCTTGCTTTTTCTTTTTCTATTCTATCTGTTTTCTTTTTATTTATTATATGATTTAAAAAACCTTTGCTATGTGTACTGCGTTAGGCTAAATGAGACCTGTCATAGCACTTACATGTTATTGCTCTTTTGTTGATTTTGATTGCTTCCATTGTCCATTGTTGCTTTGGATAAAAGCGTCTGCTAAATGTCTAAACGTAAAATGTAAATGTAATATCATTTATTCCTGTGATGTCAATCAAAATGTTATTATTCTTACTAAAAAAAATGTAAAATTTTATTCATTTACCTGCAAGTTATGTGACCATTAAGCAGCGTCAGAGAACATGAAAATGTAATACTTAATTATTAAAATTTATTTTAAAATCTCAGGGGGTGCTTCATGTACATATATTAGGTGAAAGAGGTTCAGATGACAAAAATGTTTGGGAATCCCATACATGTAAATAGGAAACAGCATGAATGTGTGCATTTTAATGTGTCTGAAAGACAAAAGCCTTCCAAAGACATAGAAATAAATAGTTAAATAACCATGATAATTCATAAAAAAATAATGTATTCATCAGTAGTTGATGCAATGTTGAAACACATCTTAAACATGAAATGATTTGTGTACATCAGTGGTCAAATGCTGTGTAGCCACCTGACTGATCTTAGTGTGAATGTCCACAAAACCTTCTGGAAGACTTTCTGAATATATATAAATGGTAGGCTTTTTTAGAAAGGAACATTTAAAATATGAAAAAGAGGAATTAGAAAGAATCAATAAATTCTGAATAATTTATTGTGTGTGAATAATATGTAACTGTAGTCTGATTACAATTATTTAAAATGTAATTAAATTACAAGTACTTAATTTTTGGAATCTGATTACCTAATCCAGATTACTATCAGTTACCACCCAGCACTATATATCCCACTGCATTTTTTTTAGCTCTTCAAAGCTAACTATTTTCACTTACTTTCATGAAAGTATGTTGTGCACAACCCTACACTGGAAACTTGAGTATTAAAGAAGAAATTTACTTCCAGAACAAAAAGTTACAGATAATTTACTCACCATCTTGTCATCCAAGATGATGAGTGTGCATGTCTTTCTTTCTTCAGTCGTAAAGACTTTGTTTTGTTTTTGAGGAAAACATTTCAGGATTTCTCTCAATATAGTGGACTTCTATGGTGTCTGAGAGTTTGAACTTCCAAAATGCAGTCTAAACGATCCCAGCCAAGGAAAAAAGGGTCTTATCTAGCGAAACTAGCATTATTTTCTAAAAAAAAAAAAAAAAAAAAAAAAAAAATTTATTCCGGGTCAATACAGTTAGGGAAGGTCAAAAAACTCCCATCTCATTTTCTTCTCCAACTTCAAAATCATCCTACATTGCTGTTTTACCTTTTTTTGTAAAGGGTGTTTGATCTTCTTTGCACGTTCACTTTGTAAACACTGGGTACTTCTGCAGCAATGCAGGATGATTTTAAAGTTGGAGGAGAAAATGCGATGGGAGTTTTTCGACCTTCCCTAAGGCTGAGACCGTTTAGAGCCCTTTGAAGCTGCGTTTGAACTGCATTTTGGAAGTTCAAACTCGCGGGCACCATAGAAGTCCAATATGGAGAGAAATCCTGAAATGTTTTCCTCAAAAAACAATTTCTTTATGACCGAAGAAAGAAAGACATGAACATCTGGGACGACAAGGGGTTGAGTAAATTATCTGTAAATTTTTGTTCTGAAAGTAAACTTCTCCTTTAAGCAAAATCTTAACCAATCGCCAGTTAACTTACTTATATTGTTCATTTTCAACGCCACACAAAAATGCTTCTTTGGACCAAAAACGTAACCGTACGCTCATACAACACACCATACAAACTCAGCAGCGTATCGCCTGCGTGAATGGCTGTATTCGAGCTCCACTAAGTGAGAAGGAAGTGCCACTGTGGCAGACTGAGACGCTGTGAATAAATCGATTAGAGGACCCGCTTGACGGATGGTCTCGTAAGGGGGACAGGGCAGACAGAGGAATTCATTTGGCTGGTGAGATCGGTGCCAAGGCAATCCATCTCCCCACAAATTTGCCAATTTCCTCCATCCCACTGCATAATTAGGCACACGTCTCCTCTGGATTTTTGGTGATGATGCATGTGTGGAAAACACGGCTCTGATGTGGCGCGCGGTTGTTTGTAATGAAAAACAAATTTAGTTTAAGGGGGAAAAATATGGAAGCTCAGACTAAAAGAATAACACAGTTAACCGAGTTAGCGAAGATGTAAATACTCTGACCTTACGATTGTTTACCCAGCGCGCTATTTGGGACAGAGCCCATTTGTCCAATGGAATATATCAGCATGTATTATTCTGTAAGTCAAGTCATGTATCTGGGGAGAAAAATATTTTCCAGCTCAATAGCCGAAGCATAACAGCGGTGTGGATGTGATTCATGAAGCAGGTGCGCTAGCGTACGTTTGCTAACAGGGGATCTGAACTCAACGCCTCAGTGAGTACAACATCTGTTCAGTCCCATAAAGCCACAAAGTTCTTCAGCACTGATCTTTAATGGCACAGTGAGTTTGTCTACAGTGGATGTAGAGCATATATGTCGTGAACGAGTGTGCTAAGAAGAGACGCAGCCTGCCAGAAGCTGTTAAGCAGCAATAGGACTCAGTGTGGAACTGATGTTTAACTCATATCCTGCTCTCTCCTGTAATGAGGGCAGCGCATTAACAAGCACTAATTGGATGCATTTTAACTGGCTCTTCCCAACCCTGAAGGTCAGAGACGGAGGAAGAGAGGAGACTGTGGGCTGAGAGAGAAAGAGAGAGAGAAAGGTATTGTGTGCATCAGCTGTGATTCATTTGTTAGCTATTTCTCTTCTTTCTCAATGATGCTGAAATAACTTTTTACAAAAAAAAAAAAAGTTTTTCAAGCTCTTGCACTCCAATAATGACTAAACGGACCGAGATCTTTGGAAAGAAGCTGCAGTCAGCTGTTTTGCTTTGTCCTTGGACGATTCTTTGCAGAACTTAGACAATGTTGTTGTATGGATATGTGCACACTGCCCTCTAGTGACATACAAACACTGGCAGCCCAGTGGATGTTGTATATTCAGGAATAAAATGTATTCAAATATAACTATAAAAAATGATAAGCATATGAATAAAATTAGACATTAAAGTTATTAAGCCATTAAGTTAATTAAGCCATTTAAGTTATACTATAAATAATATATGAGAATTTATTTTAAATAATTTCATCAAAAACAAGCATACCTACCTTATTTTCCCTCATGCCCTATTTTAAGTTGTACAAAACCGTTTTGCAGCTTGATTGCAAATTGGTCGTACTATATTATTTTGATGTATTATATTTTAAATATGGTTTCTAGTGCAAACAGTTTTACCTTTTATTGCTTTACAATTTTACCGTTTTTTTCCCTACAGCGGCCAATGAACCCGAAGTCTTGCTTACTTCCACGTTGAAAAGTAGGCTGGATACATATGGATAACTTCTCGTCTTTTAGTTTGCTTGAGTGTTTAGGCGAGAGTAATATACATTAGATTAAAAATTTAAATAAATAAATACAAATAAAGAACAAAAATGTAACTATCATGGTAATTTCTATAATAACGCAACTAACATGACCGTTTATATGAGAGAAACCATAAACAACTCTATTTCACAGACCATAAGTTTGTTAGCTTTACATTTGACATGACTCATTATGAATAAGGCTGTAAACTTAGATATTTAGAGTCATTCAATACATGTTCTCCCCAACTAGCTTCACACAGCAGCCAGAAGGACTGGCAGTGATTCTCTTTTTCATAAGTATGGAGCCAATTTCATTTAAAACCTGACATCAGTCCACCTGCCATCAATGTTTGTACTGCAACCACCAGAGGGCAATCTAGTTTAAGCAACACTATAGAACAGGCACTGCCTTTATCTCTAGGCTGTTAATTAAATCTTTTAGAACAGATCAGAAACTTCTCCCATCAAATATAACTCTCACATGTGTATATTCATCCGTGCCAGTGAAAGACTGGATTATCAGAGAGCATCAATTTTTTTTCTTTGCCTTCAGCTGTGTTGTTGGGTTTTCTCTCTTTTTAAGAGCTTGACCACCCCAGTTACCATTTAAAAACAAAAATCAAAAGTAACAGCAAAAGAGACATCAAAGATGTGGAATCGGGGTCTTTAAAAGTCATATTTACAAAAGGCAGAACATAGATTATGACCACAACTAATCTTATTTACATTTACCTTTTTAAAGCTCATGGGAATAAAACTATAGCACAGTGAAAACATGAAAGAAAAAATCCACATGGTTAGAATACAAAAATAAAATGGCAAAGAATATGAGTACACAATGCTGATGGTTTGAAGGGATATTACAATGCAGTGTGCTGTACAAAGCTGGAGAAGAGGTGTTCACTTGGTTCCACACAGAGTTGTGAGACGATTCTGCAAAAAAAAAAAATAATAATAATAAAAAATAAAAAAATAATTTACAATTTTTGCCTGTTTAGAAAAGGGTATCATTTAAAGAACACATTTAAAGTACATTTAGAAAGCCATGCTTTCCTCAAAGTTCCATTAATAATGAACACAGCAGCACATACCTGAAGGTTTCTGATACTGCGTAGGGCCTTCTCATCCAGCTGACTCAGATCGACAGAGTCCATCTCACTGGCCAGCAGCTGAATACACTGAAATGATAAAGAAAACATGTGATGTATGCATACATACACAATGTTCCTTGCTCAATTAGTAGCAGTAGCAAATCACCCACCTCTCCGTTTCCAATGGGGACACTAATGACAATGTCCTCTCCACTGCCAGCAATAGGCGAACCGTTAACAGACATGCTGTACACCTTCTCCTTGTGACGTGCAAGTCTCAATGCTGGAGTCTTGGGCAATCTGACGAGAAAAAAAACAAAACAAAAAAAACAAAAGCAGACATTTACACAAACAGTCGTTGTTTTTTTTTTTTTGTTGTTTTTTTACAATGTTTGGGAACCATTTTTAAATTATCTGGACCTTGGGGATGCATAAAATTGAATTTCATAGATGGAGACCATGTAATATACAATTTTTTTTTTATTTATTTATTTTTTTTCAGAGCCATATTACGTCATGTGCGTGTATTTACCTGGGGTCAAAGCGTGGTGTGATGAGCGGAGTGGCACCAATGATTGAAGACTCCAGTAAACTTCTGGCAGGGGTGATCAGAGGCTTTCTTGTAGACCTGCGTAGAAAAAGCAAACATGGATTCAGATTTCAAAAGTACAATCCATTGGGATTCTGTGAGGCAACACTGTTAGGACAATAAATGCATTTAATATTAGCTGATTGCGTTTTCTTTACTTTTGGATGGTGTTGCCCTGTTTGCTGATGGAGAGCGCTTTGGCCTTTTTGGAGGTAGAAGGTGCCTTCTTTGATGCTTTCTTCTACATTAGACACATTGAGGAGATAAAGGGAGTCAGGCTCTTGTACACACATAAGCAGGGGCCCAATTTTCTCAAGGACCCTTCAAAGACTACTTTGAAAGTGACAAATTACAAACCATTTTTCTTTAAAAGGGTTAGTTCACTTCCAGAATAAAAATTTCCTGATAATTTAATCACCCCCATGTCTTCAAAGATGTTCATGTCTTCAAGTTTTTGAGGAAAACCTACCAGGATTTTTCTCCATAGTGGACTTCAAAGGGGATCAACAGATTAAAGGTCCAAACTGCAGTTTAAATGCGGCTTCAAACAGCTCTACGCGAAAAACATGGGTCTTATCTAGCAAAGCAATTGCTCATTTTCTAAAATAGTCTAGCTGGACTTCACACATTACGAAGTCACACTGGAAAGGACACACATGATGTAGGCCAAGTACTGACCCAGTGTTTACAAAGCAAATGTGCAGAGAAAGTCAAAAAAAAAAAAAAAAAAAGGTGATGTCAGACTAGGGTTGTGCCGATAGACGATAGTATCGTGTATCGACGATAGTCAGAGATATCGCCTGTTGCTGATGCCTTTGACGATAGGAAGACGATTATCATTATTATCCGTCAACAAGGCACCTAACTTTAGCGATGCAGCGCAGAGAGTCGGTTCTAGGATGCTTCAGAAATGTGCGGCGGTATAAACACAAGCATAGAGAGGCCAGGTCGCCTTAACGCGCCGCAGACGTGTGCAGTGAAAATGGGTAAGAGATTTTCATCATACAGTACGGTGTAGATAGATTAACTGATTCTAACGGGAGTGTTATATTATATTAGCATTACACACTCATTAGGACAACAGAGATAGTAAAACGTGGTTCAGTCTGAATTAATTACGATATATCAGAATCGGTATGTATATAGTAAACAAACATTCACCTCAGTAACATCTATATGCGTTAATTAGAATTACGATGCGATCAAATGGCGCTAAACATATGCACGTGAATTACACGGGCATCACTTCTCCACATTCTATATTAACTGAACTACAACATCAACTGATGACAACGATCAGACATACAGCGGTAACATTATCGCAATATGACGGGTAAAGAAAGATACATTCATTTTCATTCATGCACGCACATTTACCACTCACTGAAGATAGCAATGAAACCGAAAGTAAACTTGAACCTCTCCGGCAGAACTACAGTCAGCGCTCTGTACACGCACAATGTAGTCACATGCCCAATAGCAAGTCTACCTTTACAAAACGAATAAGGAATTTAGTACATAGGTAATTAAATAAATTAGCACGATAGTATCGTGTATCGGCGATCTCTCAGGCTGACGATAGGACGATATGAAAATTGAGCATATCGCCCAACACTATGTCAGACTAATTTGAATTTGGAGAAGAAAATGAGATGGAGTTTTTCACTCTACCTTACATTTTTGAACCAGAGTGCGCACACGAAAAACTGTGTCGTTACGTAATGCGTGAAGTCCCAAACGCGCACTGCGGTGCTAGCACAAGATGAGCATTTTTGCTTAAAGCATTTAATTTTTTACCCCAAGAAAATGGCCAATTGTTTTTCTACATAAGGCACCTATTCCTTGGCTCAGATCATGTGGAGCCCTTTGAAAGTGCAGTTTGGGCCTTCAACCCATTGATCCCCATTAAAGTTTGCTATGTGGAGAAACATCCTGGAATGTTTTCTTCAAAAACTTTGATTTCTTTTCAACTGAAGAAAGACAAAGATCTTGGATGACATGGGGGTGAGTAAATTATCATGATGTTTTTATTCTGGAAGTGAACTAATTCTTTAACATCAATAACTGAAGATCAAACAGTAAAGTATTGCGCTAGCAACACAAAGGTTATACATGGAAAATTCATGAACTGATACAATGTATACAGTGAATGCAATGCAGTTTGCTTCAGAAAGTGTAAATGTCTAAATGTCAATGTAAATTTAGACTATGCCGCCATCTTAATTTTCTACTTGGACATTTGGAAGTGGTAATCCAGATTTTTAATTTCTTAATTTTTTTCCACTGCTACATAGTGACAATCACATGTTCATCTTTTCAATACAATAATTTTAACATGATATTATTTCCCCTACTTGGTAGATTACAAAGACTATACTACCACAAACCTTTTTCACCGCAGACTTGAGGGGTGCCATGTTTTCATCCTCCAGGTTTGCACCATTCTTGCCATCTGTAAATGAAGTGAGAGTGAAAAAAAAAAAAACAGCTTTGAAAATACAGGTATAAGGAGGTTTTATAAGCTGACAGAGAATGCAAAATGTACCTTTGGCAGCAAACTTGGGAATCACATGATTCTCAGCAATAGCAAGCTCCACTTGAGCAGCTTCCTCCCTCACCTAAACAGAAAGAAGACTTTAAATCAAGATCAACGGTGATCGATTTAACAATACGTATTAGTTTATAACATGTAGAACATTTGGACAAACTTGTTCAATGCAAGTACCTTTGAATCATCCACTGGTGACTTTGGCTTCTCTATATCTAACGGTTAAAAGAGAACCATGAGACAGAATACCAAAGTGTAGTTACATGTGATACTTATTTGCGATTGTTAATTTTACCACATATTAAAGGAACACTCCACTTTTTTTGAATATAGTTTCATTTTCCAACTCCCCTAGAGTTATGCAGATGTGTTTTACCGTTTTTGAATCCTTTCTCATTCCGGCGTAACAATCAAGGAACCTTGCTGCCGTACCATGGGTGCAGCCGGGCGCAATGAATATTACGCAGCCGTCAACTCTGCCGGCTGTAACTCTGCATCTACACAAACTTAGTGCCGGTCACTTTCAGGCACTACGTAATATCATTGCGCCTGCTGCACCCATGGTACGGCAGCAAAATTCCTTGATTATTATGCCGGAATGAGAGTATAGTTCCCAGCCATATCGGCCTATAAAATCGCAACTTTTCATTTTCCGCCAGTCTTAGTACACGATGCAACTACAAAAGAGTCAAGTTTTAAATAGGAAAAATATCGAAACTCTTTAGTCTTTTTGTAGTGAGATGCTAATGGTCTAATCGGATTCAATGATTTATGCTAAGCTATGCTAAAAGTGCTACCGCCAGACCCGACGACCGGCTGAATAGATTTAAAAATGGTAAAACAGTAAAATCTTTATAACTCTAGGGGAGTTGGAAAATGAACCTATTTTCAAAAAAAAGTGGAGTGTTCCTTTAAGGAAACTACATGGACTATGTGTCAAAAATGATGCAACTGACATATGTGACCCTGGACCACAAAACCAGCCTTAAGTAGCATGGGTATATTTGTAGCAATAGCCAAAAATGCATTGTATGGGTCAAAATTATTATTATTATTTTTTTTTTTTTGAAGGCAAAAATAAATAAATAAATAGGATATTAAGATCATGTTCCATGAAGGTATTTTGAAACGTCCTTCCGTAAATATCAAAACTTAATTTTGATTAGTAATATGCATTGCTAAGAACTTAATTTGGAAACTTTAAAGGCGATTTTCTCAATATTTAGATTTCTTGCACCCTTAGATTTCAGATTTTCAAATAACTAGTATCTCGGCTAAATATTGTCCCATCCTAACAATCAATTTCAAAACATATTGACCCTTATGACTGGTTTTGTGGTCCAGGGTCACACATATGACGCGGTACAACAAAAAGAATAAAATACTTACTGCAATAATCGATCCAGTTCATTTTCCTCACAGCCATTGGAAGCTTTATCAGAGCTGTCTTGTAAAGGTTGTCTGCATCTTTAAAAAGATTGTTCGTCTTCTCCTTCAGTCTTTCAACAATGGTATGAACTACAAACAAAGATTAAAGCTTTTAAAACATGGACAGAAATACTTACGCATTCAGACACTAGCAAAAGAAATGTTACCTTCATCGTCAAAATCAAGCAGAAAAGCTTCCAGCTTCGGCGTTTTGGGATTCTTCTTGTTTTTAGCATTCTGGGTGCGTTTTCTCGGTGCCATGATGAACCTGAAAAACAAAGACGATAAATTCCTTTAACCCCACAGCGACTACACTCATATTTTAGTACATGGTATATATCTAGTTAATTAAATCGTTTTAAAGCGTATTTATAATTTTCTTACTCTAATAACCCGGTCTATGTCGAACTGTGCCTCTCACTGCAGCGAACATGGACAGTTAGGAAGAGCCTTTTCAAATTTAACGCTGCGACGTCACTAAACCAATCAGCACGCAGCTTTGACTGTCGCTTTGTAAACATGCGCCGCGCTCTGACCAATTGGATATCGCCTTTCTTAAACGAATAATCTAGCCAATGGTTGAGTGTTTCACTCTCACGATTAAAGAAGAAACTAGCGGATTGGTGGATGACACATGTGTTCCCGGAAGGAGCTCGTCGCAGCTATCACATGTACGTTAACGATGGAAACTGGAAGATTTGATATGCTCTCACAGAGATATGATTTGTGGTTTAGCAGATAAATTAAAATATTGGCGGAGTATGATTAATATAATAGCGTGAAATAGATTTGTTAATGAATCTCGTGTAAAAGAACGTCGTCTGTCGTTTTGTTACTGAAAAGGATTTTAAAAAATGTCCAGTGCTGTTTTATTATCATTGCACCATCAACTCAAGAAATGCTTTGAGACGATAAAAGCGAATAAAACCATTTGGGATGATGAAGTTGCTGAATGTAAACCTCTCATGAGCTCTCTTGGAAACCTTGCAATGCAGTTAAAGGCATTGAAAAACGTTCTGATTGCAAACACGCCTCTTGCCAATTTTCCTAGTTTGAACGAACGCCTTCATTACAAACTGTCCCTGGCTGTGGATGCAGTTCTGAGAAAAGTAGCTGAGAAATTGTGAGTCCTGCTTAAATATCATTTTAATGCACATTAAAACCAATGCTTCATTTAATGTTCTCTTTATTTCCAGGGATGCTCTTCAGAAGGTGCGGGATGCCATCAGTCAACAGGTGTCTGCTGTTTTCCAGTTCTATGAGCAGAACACAGAAGCTCTTGACATTAATGCTTGTGTCTCCAGAACAGCCATCTGTCCCTCTATTTCAGACATGTTAGAGTGGCTTCAAGATGCAGATCGCTATTACCGCCTACAGTATCCTTTAAGTCTCATTCCTCATGACCGCTGTTGCCGTCTATGTGATACTTCATCTCTCTGTGTATTGCACTATTTTGCAATGAATCCTCAATTTATCTGGTCAGATTAGTGCAGAGAAGGAACCTCCTGCAGACACTGACACCCAGTGACCTTACGTTAATGGAAACGGCACCAAAGAGATGGGAATCTCTACATTCAGCTAGTGGAGAGGAGAGAATTACAGGTATTTCCCCTTTTCCTAGAGTAGATAAGGTGACACTCTTTGGCCCCATTTTCACCTGGTATTAATGTCTGCCTTGGGTGATCTGATTACAAGTGGTTGGAACTAAAAACAGGAGTAAACAGCAATCCAGAACAGTTTGTGATGCTGGCACTCCCTTCTTATCACAAGTGGCCATAAAAACGCATTTAATATGTGTAAACAGGTGTAAACGGAGAATTTAATACTGTGTAATAGTTTGGCGGCGTCTATTAATCATTTATTTTCTGTGAAGTGAGCATTTTAGAAATTAGAATGTAAGTACATGTAATGTATACAAATATGTGACCCTGGACCACAAAACCATAAGTCATAAGTAGCATGGGTATATTTGTAGCAGTACCCAACAATACATTGTATGAGTCAAAATTATAGATTTTCCTTTTATGCCAAAAATCATTAGGATATTAAAAGATCATGTTCCATGAAGATGTTTTGTAAATTTCCTACCGTAAATATATCAAAATGAATTTTTTGATTAGTAGTATGCATTGCTAAGAACTTCATTTGGACAACTATAAAGGCAGTTTTCTCAATATTTTGATTTTTTTGCCTTCTCAGATTCCAGATTTTCAAATAGTTGCATATTGTCCTATCCTAACAAACCATACATCATTGGAAAGCTTATTTAATCAGTTTTCAGATGATGCATAAATCTCAAAATTGACCCTTATGACTGGTTTTGTGGTCCAGGGTCATGTATACAATGTATAATAGTAAAATAAGAGCTTTGGTCTCTATATATTTATGTTCATTCATGTTTTTGTGTTTTAGATGCATTGTGTCAAGTGTCATTCTTCATAGAGACTGAATGAATGTCAGCTATGTTATCAAGAAGTCATTTCCACATCCTGTGTTGACTGTTGTTCTCAGTTTGGCAACGAAGGATCCTTAGAAAAGGACATGGTAATGGTGGAACTCAGACTCCTGGATTAATTTTGTTTTGCTATGGACATGAACTTGATAAAGACTGTAAGAGCAGTGCTCTGTTTTAATAAATGTGGTTAGTTAATTCATGCTTTTTATACTGATAAAACAATTGCACTGTTGTCACTGAATGTCACATCACACGTCTTTTATTTATTTTTATCCTTAGAAAGTTCAAGTTCACACAATTTTAATAAATAAATACAGAGAAAACACAATGAACAAAGCAATCAGACATACTGAATGGGTGTACTGTTTCTACGGACAGCAGTGGTGTGCAGTCATTTGTCTACAAAACACAGAATACATTACCATTTACTAGAAAAAGAAATGGAAAACACTGCAAAATGGGCTTAAGAGTTCAGTTAGCCCACAGTTAATACTATTGGACTATAAAAACAAATGCAGATCTTATCAAAATGTGGTCCTATTCAATGGTATAATGCCTGAATGAACACTTCATATGAGAAAATACGGTCACACTTTATTTTAAGGTCCAATTCTCACCATTAACAAACCATTAACTATGAAATCCTAATTTGTTGCTTTTTAATAGTTAGTAAGGTAGTTGTTAAGTTTAGATATAAGGTAGGAGTAGGGATGTAGAATATGGTCATGCTGAATACAGTATGTGCTTTATAAGTGCTAATACACAACCAAATGTTAATAATAAGCATGCTAATAAACAACTAGTTAGTAGTGAGAATTGGTCCCTATACTAAAGTGTTACCAAAAATACAGTAATAGGCAAAGAGAGCTAAAAACAGCAAGGTGAAGTAAAATGATTCTGAAAATCTTAGATCCACTGCAATACTACTACAATGTTACTACTCAAACACTATGTTCCTAATTCTAGATACTAGACTGTCTTTAATTAAAGGTGCACTCAGTAAATTTTTCCATGTTAAAACCTTACCCCTGAAAAAATTAATAATACTTAGGACAAATTAATTAAAAATGTACACTCACACAAACTGAGATCACATGGCCTGCTGTGTTTTACAATTCAGTTGAGGTATAAAGTTTAGTTAAAGTTGAAGTGTGTCATTCTTTCTAGTGTTTGGGTTGAAACTATCTGTTTTTCAGTGGTAAATGGCAATCATTATTTTTTACAGTTCTGTTTTTGCTAGTGGTGCAGAAATGACAGACTTTAAAGGTGAAATATGTAGTTTCTGCTGCACCTGAGTCCTCAAAGAAAAGTGAAAAAATGTTCTGACAAACTAATAGTTTCACTCCAAACCCACAACAATGGTTGTGCCAATGATGCACTGAAAAAATAGCAGATTGCAGTTCCATTTTGTGCCACTAGTGGTGCAGAAGTGACGGTTTAAAAATAAAACTTTACAAACATAAACATACAAATATATCTAAACAAAGTGATATAACAATAAATACAATATGTATATTACAGACAACATAATGAAGGAGCCCGAGTCAACAGCATCAACAAGTGTCCAATGTATGAGCAATAAAAGAAAAAAAAAAAAAAGGAGATAAATGCGTCTGTTCTTTGAAAGAAATATTACCGAGTGCACCTTTAATCATTAATCACACCTTTCCACATTTGCATTCACTTTTTCTCTTTATCATACATACTCCTTTAGAGGCAGGGTACTGGTGGTGATAGGCTTCGGCGGGTCGGGAGCAGAAGGCCTTGAGTTTGCAAAACTACGGCCTATGTATCCACGTCTGTACCCTCCTCTCTCGATGTGCGGGCAGGTACTGCTGAGCACCGCCCCGCTGATCATAAGAATCACTGCTGCCGCCCATCCCAGGTAAATGGCCTGACCCAGCTCCCGCTTGTGCTGGAGGGGAACATTGGGGTTGTAGAAGTCCTGCACCACAGTGTTTGCTGTCCAGGAAACCGGCACTAGGACGCACAGGCCCGTCAGGATGAAGAGCACCCCACCGGACAACGCTATGCCAGCCTTGGCATGGCGATCGTCCCCGGCGCAGGTGGTGCACTTCATTCCACAGCAAGAGACGGTGCAGGACAACCAGCCCAAGAAGATAGCAATGCACATCAGCGCCCGTGCCGCCTGGATATCAGGCGGTAGAGCCAGCATGGAGTCGTAGGTCTTACACTGCATATGGCCAGTGGTCTGGTAGATGCAGTTCATCCAGATCCCCTGCCAAACTATTTCGGAGGTCAAGATGTTGCTGCCTATGAAGGCTGTGACCTTCCACTGGGGAAGGGCGGTCACAGCTATAGCCATCACCCAACCTGTCACGGCACAGGTGAAGCTGATCAGCTGCATACCTGTGTTCACCATCTCGCCACCCTCTGAGTACCACGCCTCCTCGGGCCACAACCTCGACGACACTTTTCCGCTTGCAGGTGGTCCAACTATAGATAATAGCTTCAGACCTCCTTGCCCACAGAGGTAGGCACTTTGCCAGTCCTTGGCAAGAAGTCTCGGTCAGTCCTTCTTTGAAAGTTCCTTGCTAGATCTCTGGGTTTTGCCTTTCAGATTTCTCTGAACAATTTGTCCTCAGACGCATCAGTCCTCGTCCTTTTTTAAAGTTCCTTGCTTGACCTCTAAGTTTTGTCTTTCAAATTCCTCGGAACAAGTTTTCCTGACGCATCAGTCCTCAGGTGCTTCTTTAAAGTTTCTTGCTAGACCTCACGGTTCTTTTTCAAATTGCTCAGAGTGCCTTCAGTTCAGGTGCATTCTTGTCCGTTTTTGGTCTTGTCACATTTGCCAATCCTCCGCAAGATGTTTCAGTCAGTCCTCCTTAAAAAGATCCTTGCCAGACCTCTCTGATTTGTCTTTCAAAATTCTTGGAACAAAGTTTTGCTCAGCCACATTCTAGTCTGTCTTTTGGTTCCTCAGACAGTTGTGTTCACTTTCGCCTGGTCTTTCTTTGAAGTGATGAATAATTGAAGAACTCCTGCCACTTGTCTCAACTCGCCCACATGGGATTGATTGAACTTCAATGAGAGTACCACCATCACAGGCTATGTCCGGAGGCTAGAAGTTGGTCTTGCACCACTGTAAAGCGCGGTGGACTTCTTGTCTTCTTGGTAAAGAAAGATCTACTGTTATCGCAGGGACATGCGTCCCTGTTGCTACCCAGTCCGGTGTTGCCTTACCCAAACAGGTCACACCGATTGAATTCGATACTGTGACGTGGATGCACTGGCTGTCAAAGATGCATTACTTCCAAGCACCCAACAAACGTCAAACAAAACCTAGAATCTGAATGATGGCAAAGGCCTTCGTAAATTATCCAAGAGTTTTGTGTGAACTGAAAAGAAAGGTTCTTCAGATGAGACACCTGTGCGGATAGATGCCAGAAGTAAACGTTGTCCTCTTTCAAGCTCTTTAGGTTAGACTCCTCTTATAGAGAGGACTGTCGTATCGAGAGCAGACACAAAAAAGGGTGCTGTGCTTCAGGCCACTTAGGCAAAGACAAAAGAAATGTCCTCTTCCCTGCAAAACCTTCACGGGTTGGTTGGTTTCTGTCAGAGTGGAGATCGCCTATTGGACAGCCTGATAACCCTTACAGGTGTTTCAAGTGTGCCAGTCCCATCCATCTTTAGAAACACTGTCGAGCAAAGCCACTCTCATCCTGAAAGGAAAGCAGCGGATGGCAGGATATAAAGGGAGACGGAGCGAGACAGAGGAGGGAGGGCAAGAGTGGTGTCTGCTAGCGGATCAATTAACACAAAGACAATCTAGGGGCTGTCAACAATACGCCTCAAAACGTTCAGTTCTTTTGACAGGCCGCAACAAAAGAGTGCTTGCCATTACCTTTATGAAACAAAGAGACTGTGGCCCCGTAGCCGCTGTGAGCATTTCTGGGGGCGACTGTGATGACTAACACTGAAATCCTCACACTTTGAAACAACATGCCAGTCCATTTTTTTTGTGATGGATAACATTAGTAATTGACCTCCTCTTAAAAACACTCAAGGTGTAACAGCATTTTATGCAGAAGTGTGAATTCACATGGTCGTCAAGTTGTAAAGGGATATTTTACAAAGATACGAAATGATCCGATTACAGCTATATAAGGTTACCTCACAAGGTGATTAAAGATGAATTGATAGCAGGGTTTTTTAGGTCTGTGTATTTACTGTATTTTACATTTTATAATGTATTCATTTGCTAAAGAAACTTCTACCAAGTTGTTTTTAAAGGCTCTCATTTTTCTAAGTCATTTTGGCCTTCTCCTTTGTTTCAGCCTGCTCCATAATCTGCAAACGTTAGTGTCTGAGGTAATGAATTAAATATTACAGCTACAAGATCTCTGGTTTAAGTTTCCTTTCTCTTGTGGCTGCTTCTCCTTGGCAACAGTGGGCATGACAACAGCACAGGACACAGGAAATGAGAGAGTGGGTATACAAAAGAGAGGGAGAGAGCAGATGAATGAGTGACGGCCCACAACAAGGCTCAAGTGCAATTCAACAATCATACAGGAATACAGCTTTTAAAACACAACATCAACAGCTGATCTTTGAATATCTACAAATAGTATACAGTTCTCAAATAACTTTGAATTTTTTTTTTGCTGTGGCGGTCGGGGGGGGGGGGGGGGGGGGGGTTTCGGTGCCTTGCTCAAGGGTCCCACCTCAGGGCACTGGTCATTCACTCCCCCCCACCTAAAATTCCTGCCAGGACCAAGACTCGAATGGGTGGCTCGGTGGTTCGCACTGCTGTCTTACAGCAAGAAGGTTCGAGCCTCAGCAGGGAGTTTGGAGTGTGGAGTTTGCATGTTCTTCCTGTATTTGCATGGGTTTATGACGGGTACTCCTGTTTCTTCCCACAGGTTAGGTTAAGTGAAGACTCTAAATTGTCCCCAGAATTGTGGGACAAGACTTGTGTATGGATCGACTTGTGTATATGGATTAACTGGTTCTCGCTATGAATATAGCCATAGATGCTGGAATGGTGTTAAGAAGGAAATAAACAAAAGACAAACAAACCGAGACTCAAACCCCGCAACCTTTGGGTTACAAGTCCAACTCTCTAACCATCAAGCCACGACTGCCCCCATATAATGAAATGCTGCATCAGAACAGTGAGTGGTTTACCTTGTAGACCTAAGCAGGTGTTGCCATCTAGTGGCTTTAAATTGAATCTATTAAATATCTATACAATAAATATTAAAAAAAAAAAAAATGACTTTGTAAGTAGAATAACTAAATTTCAATAATGACAGGAGTCAGAGTTGTGTGTTATAGGCATAAAATACCAATTTATTACTTTGCACAATAACACAAATATTCCCTGCAGGCTAAAAAAAGGGGGGAGATTTTTTTTTTAAAATGTCACAAAGCAGTACAGCAACTGACGGGGCACTCTAATAGGAGAAGCTACAGGAGTCCTGAGCGTTCCCCAGCAGGTCAAAGAAAGTGCCCCTATTGCTATTGGACAAGTCACACAGCTCAGAACACGAGAATAGAACAGCACAAAAAAGCTACACACCAGTAAGAGAAACAAAAACTTAAATTACAATACACATTTTTCAAATAACAAAGCCATATATCAAATAGGAATTTAAAAAAAAAAAAAAAAAAAAAATCATGCTCTCTTTAAATCGGGACAGAGAACGGTTAAAAAAAAAAAAAAAAAAAAATTGTTAAAAGAGGTAATCCTTGTGCAGTGGACCCTCGGGGCCCACCACATGCAGAGAGGAAGTGCATGTGTGGAGGTGCCACCAGGGCGGTGCCACAGCACTGGAGAGCCCGAGAGCAGAGAGGGGACAAGACAGGGTTCCTAGAACAGAAACGAAAGAGTGAGGAGGCCAGTCTTGGCAGCCCAGTGATTGAAGAAAGTACCTCGTTTGGGTTGGAGCTCGCAAAGACTGACATCCGCACCCCTTCAAGCCCCCAAATCTGTCCCTCAGAGTTACTGGAGAAATTTTTAAAATCCTGTAAAAGTGACCGGACAACATCGCTACTCAAAACAGTTTTACTGTATTGATTTACGCATTTAAAAAAAAAAAAGAAAAAAGAAAAAAAAAAAAAAAAAAAAAAAAAAAACTTCCGCATCATAATAAATATTTTATAAGAGATTAGAACAATACTCTGGCATGCAGGCGAGCACAGTTTAAATTTGAAAATTTTCCACATAGCCTAAAGAGCTAGTCCACCATATGCACATTCCCACTGATTGATACAAGCAAAATAAGTACATAAACACAAATGGCAATAGGAATCCAACCAACAGCCACATTGACAAAAAGTATTACAGCTTTTAAAATTGTTCTAGGTTTTGGGTTATATTGCTTTGCAATGATATCATGATAGAAACTGGAATTAAACGTCATGTAACAATTTAGCGAAAATGCCTAAAAAGGACACGCACACATATACTATTCTGGAAGCCGTGACATCGAGTAACCTATTGACGCTTAAATCCAATTATTGCATGTGATGCCCTTGCCCACTTCCTGTTCTTCTTTCATGGGACCAGCGTCCACGCCAACGACAGGCTGGCGCTCAAACTCATTCATAGCAAACCTGCTGCTTTACGGATGGTTTATTACAAAAGGGTTTTTGCAGAGCGGCCCCCCTGACGAGGCGTGCGCGCCGGAGACCCTTCAAACCGCACCGTCGGTGCCGTTCAGTCCAAAGGCAGTGCTTATGCTCGTGTGTCTTAATCTATGGTGTCCTATATTTAATATGCAAGAAAAAAAAGTTCATTCAGATTTATATTATAGATTCATATACACACACAGAAGTAATAAACACACTTTAAGTGTAAAATTCATATAACTGCTGAACATTGCTAAGATTTTTTTCCCCCCAAAAAGTTCTGATTTGTCACTTTGTTTTTTTTCCAATAACTTGGTACAGAAATGAGCTAAAACTCTTTGATCAATTTGAACGTATAAAAAAAGGCTGTAAGTGGACAAACCAAAGCATTTTGGGCCCTCATTACCATTGCCACGACGCTACAAAGAAATGAAGCTGTATATTAAACAAAAAAATAATAAAAATAAAAATTAACCTCCGTTTATAACCACAATGACTCCTGGATCAATTATGCGACCGATTTGCAGACAACTGATCAGTATCAACATTAAGAACGACAAGTACGACGATTATCTACTCTAACAAACTGTTAAAGTTTACCACAAAAAACCATTTATATTAAACTCTTACAAATCTGATTTGAATCTTATGTATAAATGCATAAAAGAAGGGAGAGTGCTGTATGTTGCAAGCCTAGCCTATCAGACGGAGCGTTGGCGCTACGTCTGTAACTGTGCAATGGCCATACCTTTCAACCCTGTAAAACAACCATCTGTATAAGACGCATGCGTTTCCGGTCTTGCCACAGGCAGAATGACACCTGTACCAAGCCCTGTTCACCCAGGTCCGACAAGCCCAACAGTCACGGAGGAGACCATGGGTAATGCTACTGCTACACAAAACCATCAGCTTATGAAAGCTTGTTAGATCACCAAGTGGAATATGCTTATAGAGCTGTAAATATTTATATATTTTATATATCTATGTGTGTGTTAATATAAAAAAAGAAGAGGCATTTACAGCAGTTTGCTCCTAGATTTCCCTTTACAATTCAGTGGCCTGCCATGAGACATGAGCCCACATTCACACAAACACGCACTCACGCTTACACACAAGCACACAAAATGGGAGCGGGTAATGGGTATGTATACCCAGGTCACCTCGTTTGTAAAAGACTGAGAGGAGAGAGTCCAAATACGACCATAAAAAGGAGGAAAACAAATCCACCCAAGTCAAACCCCGCCCACCCCGACATGCAAGATCCTCCCCACCAACCCACCCGCCCCAAAAGACATGTGACAAGATTCAGCCAATGGTGGCTTGAGGTAAAAGTAGACAGAGTCCAGCTTAGCTGAGAGAGCCAGAGCTGCCCTGACCAATGGCGCAGGTTTGCTCACACTCAGTGTATATTACAAATTAAAAAGACATTCAAAATCAAAACACGAAATGAAAAGTTAAAAATGGCTCAATTTGATTTTTTTTTTTTTTTTTCTGTGCATTGGAGGCCAAAAGCCTCTCAGTGCAGGACTGCTGGTAGAGGTTGGTTCTTCCGAGGCCGACCAATTTCGACTGGACAGACACATGGCCCCCTGGCTTCAGAACTGCTTTGCTGCAGACGAAGACGCGATAGAGAGAAACGGCAAGAGAGAGAGAGAGACAGATTGAGGAGGGAGTGTAGAAGTGCGTCTCCTGCTGGTTGACGTCAGGCGAAGTACATAGTGTGCTGGGTATCATAGTGAATCTGGACCGCCTTAGCCAGGGCCTGAGGGTCTCGGCCGTTACTCTGTCCTGATACGTGACTGCCCTCAGCACTGCACACAGAAAATGATACAGGAAGCATTAAAATCGGGTAACTTTTATGTTGCCCTCTGTGAGATTTTACTGCAACTCGGACAATAAAATACTGATACGATGCCACTTTGCGAGGCTTTTGGTTGTAATTTTCAGTTGAGGCACAACGAGAGAAGTGATGTAAATCTTCACTGCTTTTCTAGTGATAAGAGGAGAAAAAAAAAGGGAAGATGGCTGTGGATAAATAAAACTTCCTAAAGACACATTTTGCTTTTAGTAGACCACAGCTACTGAAAGATCTTATGAACGGCACAGACAAGAAACGCTAGATGCCATCCTGGCAGGATGTAAACGTGCCGACGCTTGTCGTGACGCCGTAGCCACTGAAGGAGTTTTCTGAAGTGCAGATTTCACTTGATATCCAGGGGCGTTTTTGACTCCTTGTGGGGAAAAATTTATGGTACGCCATTCAGTTTAAGCCTACACTTGTATCCATCGCCACTGTATCAGTATTTTTATTTTCCAAGTTAAAGTAAAATAGTTAAAATCTGTTTAACTTTACAAAAACCTCCCAGGTTAATAACAGGGTTCCTACACATTTTCAATTTCAAAATTCCATACTTTTGCACTTTTGAATACTCAAATTTCCAAATCTCTTAGTAAATTTTCAGACCATATTTAAAGGAGCACTCCACTTTTTTTTGCTAATAAATGGTTCATAAACCATTGTTTTCAGCTTTATATTTGGTATATAGTAGAATCATCTGTATTTTCTCAGGCTTTTTTTTCCCATCGATTTTGTGTGACAACATACAGAGCCCTTAAAATAATAAATAAATAAAAAAAAAATACAGACTTTCACATGCACACAAGAAACTTTTTTTTGTGCCCTCGAGAAACTAGTCACATGAGCTTGGGGATTTTTTTGCATGCTTACTCATCACAATTTCTAGTTTTATATAACCCATTTCCTTTGTGCATCACTGCCATCTTACTTTGAATAAAACGAGAGCATGGATGCAGATAAATTAGATCCTCTGTGGTGGTGGAGGGGGAAAAATTTTTTTTTTTTTTTTTTTAAACACGAAATGGGCTGATGGCATAAAATTTGCCAAGTTCAAGGGTCTATAAAAACTGGAACTGTGAAAAAGTGTTTAATATTTGGCTTTTGTTAGGGCAGTATTTTAAGGCCTTAGGTCTTTTTAATCCATAGTTTGTTTCGGCCAAGAAACCACACCGCAAAATGGGCTGATGGCACAGTAGGTGGATCAGTGTGCATTGTCCTATATGCTAAGTATAATGGTTTCTTGTGTGCACATAAATGTCTGTATTTTTTTGCAAAGGACCTTGAGGCTATGTAATATGGTGCTAAGAATATAGTGAGATGAAACCCAAAATGCTTATAACCTGTATTTTGCATAAAGTGCACCTTGAATTCATTCAGTCGTATTTGACACTAAAAGAATCACAAAATAGCTGCCATGAAACCTCGCTTATTGTACGATAATTTTTTTTCAAATTAAATTCTTAATTTTCTATTATAAAAAAAAAAAATGAAATGGGGGCAAAAGTCTGGAAACACAAATATTTTTCCATCCTCTGCTTTCTTTTTTCCATACTTTTCCAGATCTGGAAATATACTTGAATCAAATTCCATACTTTTCCAAACCCCATAGGAACCCAGTAATAATGATGATATGCTAATAACCTGTCATGGTCTTTGTCCACTAAGTGGTAGCGGGCACGGAACGCCACGAGACGGGCGTAGTAGGCTGGTGCGGGGATGGAGACGGAGCGGGTGCAGCGCACATAGGTGTGGCAGAGCTGGTAGGTCAACAGTTGCAGTTCGTCGGCCGTAAAACAGTTGTCATCCCACAAGACATGATAGTGAGAGGGACGGCTTGTGCCCTGTGGAAAGGAAATGAAAATGTGTGAAATCCTGGACAAATGGAGAAACTGACAAATTAGCAACTGTGCTGTGACTCACCTGGATGCCAGCATGGCTGCACAGGTAGAAGTCAAACTCTGAGGGGTGTGTAATGGTGCTGTCCACTGTAGTGCCTGCTGGGACATTGCCACTCTTCCCGACCTGAGTCAAAGCAATTTGTAAAGATTGATAAAAAATAAAAAAATAAATAAATAAATAAAAAAGTTAAAAATGTTGACTAAGATTTACACAATGTCCTATAAAACAACTTTATATTAGGTGGCCTTAACTACTACGTACTTAGTTCAAAAGAAAATACAATGTACTGTGACCATATTGTATTGCAAAACACTTTTACAGCCAATGCGGTGGGATATGTTTAGTGGTATGGGTAGGTTTAAGGGTGTAAGGGATGGGTCAACAGTGTAATTATAAATGCAATTACAGAAATTACATAAGTAATGCAGCCATTTTTTAAAAATACAAGTAAACGTAATAACGTACGTACACAAGTGCATTGTATTAAATGATTAATTTAAATGCAAATACATGGTAGTTAAGGCTAGCTAAAATAAAGTGGGACCCAAGATTTTGTTGATGCTTTGTTTACATAACAGGTGTGTTGCTCTAGGTTGTCCACCCACACTGAAAGCTCATATTTTGCTTCATATACAGCAGTACTTTAAACATGGAACAAAAGTCCGGCTCTGCGTGTCTACTACACATATTCTGACTTTAAACCGCCCACTTAGTTAGAAATGGCAAACCACAGTTTTTGTTTTTAACCAACAAAGAGGTTTAAAGGTTGGAAAACAAGCAAAAACACCCTGAAGAAGTCTTATTAAAAGGAACCCCGGGTATTAAGGCTTATATGGCTTAATATAACGTTAATTATGTCTCTTACTGAAATATGTAGTCGAAAACCTATGAAAAATTTACATTATTTTTTTAAAAATCCACATCATCTTATACACATTTTGGACTATGGGGGGGATGCCATTACTTCAGTGATGTGAAAGGGCTGCACTTGATAAGCTACTAACTACCTGTTGCTATTTTTAACGCAACACAGCACACCACCCACCCACCCACACCCACCCACCCACACCCACCCACCCACACCACCCACCCACACACACACACACACACACACACACACACACACACACACACACACACACACACACACACACACACACACACACACACACACACACACACACACACACACACACACAAAGCTACTGGAAGAGCTTACAGGTGGCAATAGATATAAGGATATAAGCGTAGGTTTAAACCAAATGCAGTACCATAGATTTTCCCCCACAAGGAGTCTAAATGTCCCTGGATAGAGTTAAAACTGTGCTGAGAAACTTCTTCAGTAACTGTCATGACAAGCGTCAGCATGTTTACATCCTGCCAGGTTGACATCTAGCGTTTCTTGTCTCCGCTGTTTGTAAGCTCTTTTAGTAGCTGTGGTCTACAAAAAGCCTCAAAGGAATCAGGGCTAAAGTGGAGATAAAGACACGGGTCTTTAGGAAGTTATTCGTCCACAGGCTTCTTCAAAATTTATTTTACCTCTTCTTATCGCTAGGAAATCAGTAAAGACTGCCATCGCTTCTCCTGTTGTGCTCCGACTGGAAATTACAACCAAAAGCCGCACAACAATTTGGCATCGTATCAGCATTTTATTTTCCAAGCTGTGTTGTGGTAAAAATAGCAGGTAGCTCCAGTTGCACTGAGTGCAACCATTTCACATCATCAAAATAATGGCACCCCCATAGTCCAAAATATGTATAAAACAATGTGGATTCTTAAAATAAATGTACATTTTTCAAGAGTTTTCATATTTCAGTAAGAAACATCATTTACGTTACTAAAGCCATAAAAGTGTTAATACCCGGGGATTCATTCAAATCACTCCATTTCCGCAAAAATATTAAAGGAGAAGTCCACTTCCAGAACAACAATTTACAGATAATGTACTCGCCCCCTTGTCATCCAAAATGTTCATGTCTTTCTTTCTTCAGTCGTAAAGAAATTGTGTTTTTTGAGAAAATTTTTGTATAATGGACTGATATGGTGCACGAGGAAGAAGGGTCTTACCTAGCAAAACGATCGGGAACATGATCAAACACCCTTAACAAAAAAAGGTAAAACAGCGATATAGGGCGATTCTGAAGATGAGGGAGAACATGAGATGGGAGTTTTTCGACATACCCTAACTGTCATCATGTCAGGAAGAGCAAGAAAAGACGAGGGTTTGGCATTAAAAAGTATATAAATTGTATTATTTTTATGAAAATAACTGATCGTTTCGCTAGACAAGACCCTCGGCTGGGATCGTTTACAACTGCATTTTGGGATTGTTTGAAGCCCTATTTAAACTGCATTTTGGAAGTTGGAACAAACTCGGGGCACCATATCAGTCCATTATATGGAGAAAAATGTTTTCCCTGAAAACACAATCTCTCACGACCGAAGAAAGAAAGACATGAACATCTTGGATGACAAGGGGGTGAGTACAATATCTGTAAATTGTTCTGGTAGTGGACTTCTCCTTTAAGCAGCTCAACTGTCATTCCTGGAGTGCCGATGTCCTGCAGAGTTTAGCTCTAACCCTGAAAAAAAAAAACTTCACCTCACAAAAAAAAAAACAAAAAAAAAAAAAAAAAAAAAAAAAAAACACACCTACACAACACCTAAAAATCTACTGGAAACTCACCCTTTCAGCTTTGTCAGAGCAAAAGAGTCGAGTGTGGTGACGTTTCTGCACTACAATGTAGGTGATTCCTGGTCTGTAGTCCTCTTCTAGACTGATGCAAGCTTTCCTGATGGCAATCAGCTCTGGCCAGGCAACCTGCACAAGATTATTAACAATATTAACTCAAGAAGAAAAACTGAACATGCAATTTATCCCTCTTAAAATCATATTTCATTTCATTCAAATAAAACCTTCTTTCAAATATTTTCAATGCAGCTTCAGTCTGAATCAACGCACTCCTCCGGATGACTCACCTGCTTCATCTGGCCCTCGGAGACTCCTCCGCGGTAGTAGATGATGCGTGTGGGCTTGAATCGGGTCGACTTGTAGAACTGAATGAGGAGCTCTCGCACCATGTTGGTGAGATCCTGGATGACTTCCTGGCTGTAGAACTGTTCCTGGGACAGGTCCTGGCGTGAGGTTTGCACTCGTACGGTGGCACAATAACGGCTGGGGTGCCCATCCATGCTTCCCACCACTGCCGCAATGGATGGTTTCTTTCCATCACCTGCAGGTGGGTGAGTGACATCCGCCCCCAAGAAGATGACCGGCTGCTGGAACACAGAGGGCCTGATGGAAAGCAAACAAAGACATATGAAGGAACAGAATGTTCCATGTTCAGAGAATTTCCAGGTTGACAATGCATTAAAGCTCTTTAAAATTGCCTATGATTGTCAGTCCTGTTGCTAGGTGACATGGTCGCTTTTTGTTTTGTTTTTTTGAGTGGACTAAAAATGAACATTTTATGCAAGCATTGTTTGGGCCCAAATCTAATCATGTACACTTGACATTACAATCTGAAATCACAAAAGAGGAAAACCAGTCTCAGCTCATCATAAACAACCCTAATCCAAAACCCACCTTTGATGTGGCACCAGCACATTGTTGATGCCCCCTAGTTTGGCGTTGATCTTCAGACAGAGATTGGACAGCGTCTGAGGGGACGTCTTCACCACATTCTTCACCTGAACGCACTGAGTGGCCATTCCCAGCAGAGTATCTCCCACACGCTTCACTTCCGCTGGAGAGGCACAAAACAACTTCAGTATTACATTGTCGAATTCTCTGACTATTGCTGTGCTTCATAACTAGAGGAGCTCTCTCTACCATAGACTGGTGTTTTTCCAGGCAGAATGACTACAATGAGCTGTAGTCCCACATAAGACATCTTGAGGTGCTTGAACATTGGCTCCACGCTGTCTGCCCCCTGGGCGTATTTGCAGAAGCAGGGCTGACCTTGGATTGGCATCCCTGCATCCTTGGAGATCTTGCGCAGCTGATCAGTGAAACTCCTACAAATACACAAAAGAAGAATCTTTAACCAAGCTCTTCTGGTTTTGAAAAAGCTTTCAGAACCATTTCCTTGCCAAAACTGTAACAAACTTAAACCAAATTTTCCAACATGAAAGGCTTTTATTTTAATAATTTAATCATGCATCTTTTACACTTTGTCTGTCATCGTTAAAGAAAACCATTGGTGAAGATGAAGAATAAAGGAGAAGACCACTTCCAAAACAAAGATTCACATATAATGTACTCACCCCCTTGTCATCCAAGATGTTCATGTCTTTCTTTCTTCAGTCGTAAAGAATTTGTTTTTTTTAAAAGGAAAACATTTCAGCATTTTTCTCCATATAATGGACTGATATGGTGCCCCGATTTTGAACTTCCAAAATGCTGTTTAAATGCAGCTTCAGACTATCCCAAATGTGGTTGTAAATGATCCCAGCCAAAAAATAATGGTCTTATCTTGCGTAACGATCGGTTATTTTCTTAAAAATAATATAATTTATATACTTTTTAATGCTTGTCTTGCCTTACACTGCCTGAACTGTTTTTTTCGGTTCATGACAGTTAGGGTATGACGAAGAACTCCCATCTCATGTTCTCCCTCAGCTTCAAAATCGCCCTATATCGCCGTTTTACCTTTTTTGTTAAGGGTGTTTGATTTTGTTTGCATGTTCACTTTGCAAAGACTGAGTCGGTACTTCTGCAGTGATGTAGAATGATTTTGAAATTATTTTTGAAGTTGAGGGAGAAAATACGATCAGACTTTTGTGACATATCCTAACTGTCTTGAGCCAGAATACACAGAGTTTAAGGAGAGTAAGGCAAGACGAGTGTTTGAGAATAAAAAGTATATAAAATTTATTATTTTTTTTTTTTTTAAATAATCGATTTTGCTAGATAAGACCATTCTTTCTCGGCTGGGATAATTTACAAATACATTTGGGATCATTTTAAGCCACATTTAAACTGCATTTTAGAAGTTCAAAACCAGGGCACCAAACCAGTCCATTATATGGAGAAAGATGCTGAAATGTTTTCCTCAAAAAACAATTTCTTTGCGACTGAAGAAAGAAAGACATGAACATCTTGGATGACAAGGGGATGAGTACATTATATGTGAATCTTTGTTTTGGAAGTGGACTTCTCCTTTAAGACAGAATTAAATAAAAATATTATATTTAAAAAAAAAAAAAAAAAAAAAGTTAAGAGCAATCCTTACTTGAGCAAATCTTCTCTGCATTGTTTCTGAGGGGCGAAGCAGGCCACGGCCCACACCTTGATCTCTATACCCGCATAAAACTGTTTTCCCCTCATGTCCCAGACACCCTGGTTGGGTGTAGCCACAGTCTTGTTCTGGGGAGAGAGTCCCTACACTCTTAGTGAACCCCTCGTTCTCATCACGAGATATACATTCTACTAAATACGCTCCAATGCCAACCCCATACCCATCAAACCCAACCCAACCCAAACCATCTCTGGCAGGCCTGGGCTAACAGCAGAAAGCAGACTATGCAGAAAGGACCCACTGCCAAACTCCCCATTGGTTAAACACAGAATGTTTTAATATTCAAAGAATTTAGTCTAACACTGCAGTACAAATTAGCTGTAAAGCAAGTCAATTAGAGCAATAAAAATCATTAATTCAAGGAGGATTGCATCTGAAATAGCAATACAGGAGTTATTTGAATTTAATACAAAAAAAGAACTGCTCCAGTGTTCAGGGCTTATGACAACATTTGTAACATTTACAAATGTTTGTTTTACTTGTGTGCAAGTTTGTGTATTTTATTCGTTTTCTTGATTTTGTGAAGCACTTTGGGCAACAACGTTGCATGTAAATGTGCTATATAAATAAATGAAGTTGAAGTTGAAATACTCTTAAAGATCCACAGAAATTAAAATTCTGTCATTAATTACTCACCCTCTTGTTGCTCCAAACCCGCAAGACCTTCGTCCATCTTCAGAACACAAATAAGGGTATTTTAAATGAATTTCAAGAGCTTTCTGACTGACTCATTTAATTCGCGAAATGATTCACGAACCCGCTTCAAAGTTCCGATCTAAATCAAATGATGCGCGATTCAACTGGAGCTCTTCAAAACAGTGAATCGTTTTGGGTCGCAATGGTTTAACTGATTTGGAGTTTTATAAAGCTCCGTTTCACCCATCACTGTACATGCTTTTTTTAAAGTCATTACAAGTGATGTAGAAATTCGAAAATAAATGGCTCTTTTAATTTGATCTGGTTTTTGCTAGTAAATCACTTGACTGCTAGTGAATCGGCTGCTGCTTTTTTGGCATCTTTATCCATGTTTACACAAAACTGTCAGTACTACTACTGGTGTAGCTCAATAGTTTTATAAAATTAACTGAAATAAGCGAAAAAAATCATGATGTTTTTTTAAATTGTTGAATTTTGAATGAAAAGACATGCGTTTACTGAAAAAAAAAAAAAAGAAACGCTTATAGACACATTGTCTTACAATAATTCAAGCACTTCAATAATACAAGTACCTCTTCAGGAATACTGCTATTTTCAAGGGCTTTCCAGGCCTTACATTTCAAAAAGTCAAATTCAAGTACTTCAAGCATTTTAAGCACCTTGTACAATCCCTGGACACAGAACCCAGATGCGCTGTGCCTTGTTTGCAAGCAAAGAAGAAATTGTTGAATAAAGTTATTTTTGTTTTCTTTGTGCAAAAAAAGTATTCTCATAGTTTCATGACATTACAGTTGAACCACTAATGTCACATGGACTATTTTAATTATGTGCTTACTACCTTTCTGGGCCTTGAATGTGTCAGCTGCGTTGCTGTCTCGGGTCAGAAAGCTCCCAGATTTCATCAAAAAGATCTTAAACTGTGTTTCAAAGATGAATGAAGGTCTTACATATTTGGAACAACATGAGGGTGGGTAACTAATGACAGAATTTTCATTGTTGGGTGAATTCTCCCTTTAATACAATATAACATATTACATAATATAACATAAGAAAGACCCTGAAGGCTGGAGCGTCTGAAAATACATTTAGAATAAAAGCACTCATTACAAGCACACAAGCAAGATGTCAGAATTTTCAGTTGAGCTCATTAACAAAAATTAATCACAGTGATAATATTGACTGCTCCCATATTTAGTGCATAGTATAAGTCAACAGAGTATAAGTGACAGTGATTAAATGAAATTTAGTAGCAAAGACATGAGGTTGCATCTCTTCACATACAATAGTTTTTCCAACTTAACCAAAAAAAAAAAACTGGTACTGTCTGCAAAGAGAGAGCAATCCCTCAAAAAGTTCTCTCACAGGAATGAAGATAAGACTCTACTGGTAGATTCATTTTAAACAATTGTTAGATGAACAATGATGATGCTTCTCTACACATCATCTCACATTCGTTTGTGGAAGCTAAACATTTTTATAGTTTTAAACAATAGCAACAGTAAAGAAAAAAAAAAAAAAAAAACCTGCATTAGACTTGAGTTCCTCAGGAAGATTTTCTGAGATGTTGAAATGAATTGTTGATGATGCTGAACAGCATTGGCCAAAAAAAAAATTAAAAAAAAATAAAAATAAAAAAAATAAAAAAAAACACACCAGTGGAGTCTGATCATCATTCCTTTGGTTAGTCCATTCATCCCACGACAACACTCAAACACACCCACGTACACACATGCCATTGCTCCCAGCCCACCCGTACTCACCCTGCACCCGAGCCCCAGTACTCACCCTGCTACAGTCCCTCCCAGTGTCTGTACTCACCCGGCCCCCATACTGAAGCATGGGCGCTGGGAGGACCCGCCCAGTCACCTCTGTCATGTCATTGTGCACCACGATGCCGAACTCTTTCAGGTAAGGGTCTGGCCCGCCCACCATGCTGTTGCTTTTGACCTGAAAGAAGAATCGTTTTTTTTTTTAAACAAAGGAAACGCTCTTTTAACCATAAGGCTGGACTTCTCTTTGTAATGCTGCCATATCAAGCATTGTGATTTCACTCACTCATTTTTCAACAAGTGCCACTCACCAGTCTGCTGATCTCTTCCTGTCTGTCTGGGGCTGAGCGGGCCGTAGCTTTAATCATGGTCGAGGTCTGGTTATCTGTTAGTTTCTTTATACAGCGCTGTCCTGCCACTATGTTACAAACCTTTATAGAGGATACAATGAGTGCCAAGGCAAATTACAATAATTTATGTACATGTGAAAGTCAGGAAAACACTTCATATGATTGGCACGTCTCTTACCTCAAGGGGTAAATAGGTGTGCTTCTGTTCTTGCCCCACCTGGAGGCAGGGCAGGTGGGGGTATTTGAGCTGCAGGCTGTACTTTTGTTTGAAATACTGGGCAACGGTGCACTCCATAGCTTGTCCGTTCTCAAGCTGCAAAGGAAATCTGCAGAAAGAGGAAAACAGAAATCCCTGGGGAGTATATAACAACCCATAAATAGAATTTTAAACACTTAAAGGGGTCATGAACTTGAGAAATCAAAATTCCCTTGATTTTTTGACATATATGAGCTCATTGTACTATAAAAACATCCTGTAAGTTTCAGAACTCAAAACGTTCTCAGTCTAAAAACAGCTTGAAGCCAATTTGTCCAAACGACAGGTCATGAAATGTGCCACTTTATGGCACAAGTGTGGCTAAAAACCACCTCTGCAGAAGAAAATTTGACGCCTGCTTCTACATCACTGCGTGTTTAGCCCCGCCCACCGATTCGCACAAGTAGTAGGTAAATAACGAGAGAGGCAAGGTCTACACAGAAACCAAATGATAAAGATGGCTCTGAAAACACCAAGGTACTGTGCAGTGCCAAGTTGTGGAAAAAATATTTTTGCACTGCCTTCCTTCTGATCCCTACATTAGGAAAGAGTGGACAAACTTTATTTTTAATGAAGTTTCAGACTATGTCAGTAAGAACTTTTCCAACAAGGTACAATTCAACATAGAATTTTTAGAAAGACTGAAACTAAAAGACGATGCTGTGCCGACTATATTGGATCCAACAGTAATGTGGCAAAACACAAGTGTGAGAAACTTTTTATTATGTGGCTACTATAGACAAATTTGGTGTTTGCAAACAGTGATGATGTTTTTTGTGGGCGGAAAAATGACAATTTTCAAGTGGCATTCTATGGAAACAATGGAAACAAAAATGTACATTTGAGTTTATATATATATATATATATATATATATATATATATATATATATATTAAAAAACAACTCATTCTCTCCTGAGTTTACATCCCAGACTTCTGCCATTTTTTCCCTTTAGAATAGACAAACTCGCTATTGCTGAATTAAATCAAGTTGTAAAGTCAGAAATACGAGATATAAACTTGCATTTGTGCGAAAAAAAGTCAGAATTGCGAGACAAAATAGGTAAATGTAAAATGTCATAGGTTTAATTAGTATTTACTGCTGTAACTGTAGGGCTAATATATTTTCTCTATTAACTGCATATGTGAATATTATGTAGACCTATTGTTTAAATCAAATTTATGCTTTAAAAGTAGGGTAATCAGGTTTCATCCATTAGTCTGTCTGTTTAAATGTCTGTGTTTAGCTTCAAATGACATCTTTGACATCATTCTATAAAAATTATTTGCATTCTCATTCTGACATCCAAAGGCACAACAATACATTTTCTCTCTTATTCTGTGGATTTTTCCCATTTCACTCCACTTGTTACCAGTGTTTTTCTGCCACAACAATGCGTGCACAGCTGCAAGTGACGTAACTGTGATGTCTACTCCAAATTGGTCTACTGCTTTGTCTATTACAGATCATTTGATATGTACTGTATATTTATGCGTTTTTGACCTAAAAATCACAGCAGCATCCATCTATGAAGGATGTAGGCTGTCAAACAGACAACTGTTAGCCAATCATAGCAGTGGCCATTTACTTCTGAGTCTACAATCCTCCACGCCTATTCAAACAGTGTTTTAATGAGGGGGTCAAAACAGGACAGAAAACAGCCTACTACTTCTAAATTATGACTTTTTTTTTGCAAAAATCCTGATAACATTATAAGTGGACCTCAGAGAACAGTATAAAATAAAGAGCTCTTTAACTATATTTTACAGCAAATTTTGCAAACACTGGTAAAAATGTACTAACGTCTGATGGCTGGCTGGGCGGCGTGTGACATTGCACACACGGTACTTCCTCTTCATCTGGCCGCAGTGTGTGACCTCCACTTTCAATCCTAAACACACGATATTAACTCAGCAATTCACTACATAACCACAAATGAAAGCAACTGAAGCAGTCTTGACCCTTGAGGTGGCACCGTTCAAAAGTTTGAGGTTGATTTTTTTTGTTTTAAGAAGTTAATATTTATTGAATATTTATTATTAAAAACGTATCATTAATATTAAATTCATCAAAAGTGACAAAGATATTTATAATGTTATAACAGATTTTAATTGCAAAAAAAAAAAAAAAAAAAAACCTGTTCTTTGAAACCTGAAAAAAAAAACGTTTCCACAAAAACAACCGTTTTGAAAAGTGTTTTTAAGCACTAAAGCATTAAAAAATTCAGGTTCCCTATCACAGGAATAAATTTTATGTTAAAATATATTAAAATAAAAACATTTTTGTGATAATAGTGCTGTTTTTACAGTCATTTTGATGAAATAAAAATGCAGCCTTGGTGAGCATTAAACAAAAAAAAAATAAAAAAAAGAAAAAAAAGAAAAAAAAAAGAAAAAAGGATATCTTACCACCCTCAAACTTTCGATTGGTACAGTAAACTAAATTTGAGCTAAATGACATTAGGAACCATTTTACAGCAACATGCTTTACCCCTCACCTCGGATCTCCTTGGTGAACTTGACACGTTGTGAATCTGTGAGGGGTTTGGTCTGCTCGTTGATGTTCTGGATGTCCAAAACCTCACACATGAACTCAATGACAGGCTGGGCTCGGTAGAAAGCTGTAGCTGACACTGCAGTGTGTGAAAAAAAAAAAAAAAAAATTAAACTGGTCAGAGTTGTGCATATTCTCAAGATGTGCAAAAAGACATTGAATGAAATGATTTTGGAAGGCAGAACATACCATCTATGTTGAGCATCATGTTCCACATTGCTGGACGGACAGACTGATGGAAACCAAACCAAACCTCCCTCCCTCCTCCCAGCGGGTGGTAGTACCCCTCTGGTGGTGAGAAGAAGGAACGACCGACTGGAGTGTACCTGTATCAAAAAGTGCAAATGATGTCAGGCAAACCCAAAATTTAATTTCAAACAGGATTTCAGAGACTGTGGCTTACCGCATGGAGGGCAAGTGACGAGTGATGACATCCAGAGCCTGTACAGAATCCTCTGGGACCTCATTTAAGTGACCAGACAGAGCTTCCAGAAGCATCTGCAGACTCACCACTGACACCCACTGCAGAGACACCTTGAAGGTCTGGTCCTTCCCCTCACCTGGCAACGTCACCTCCAGATCCACCTGCATAAAATGTCAAGTATGTATATTTTTAAAAGGAGCTTTTCTTCTTGCAATTAGAAGTTAAACACAAGGATATTGTTATAAACATTTGAGGGAAAAAAACAAATACTGCATTTGATCATGCTTTGGTTACCCTGTCTCTCCCAATAGGTAGCGGATGTGCCGTGTACATGTTCCTCTTGCCATCATAACCAGGTTGCCTGTCCCCGAAGATCTGCATCTTAAAATGTCTCACCATCGTGTCCACCACCTCTCTATGGAATAAAACATAGCCCAAAATTACAATGATTTGAATGCATTTTTTTCCCTACAGCTAGCTACATTAGCAATTTTCACAAATACAGTACATACTCAAAATAAATACACTCTTTTTCCCCCCGCTAAAGGTTTTATTCAGAAAGGTTGCATGAAAATGATTATGTTACAAAAGATTTCTATTTGAACTTACTACTCAAAGAATCTTATATCAGTTTACACAAAAACAACTGTTTTCAAAATTGATAATAGAAAGAAATCTTTCCTGAGTACCAAATTAGGGTACTAATGACAGGGTTTGTACAGAAAACGAAATTCCATGATTTAAGGACTTCAATCACTACTGTTTTGATTTTCAAAGAATTTAGAGATCTCACTTATGTTT
The DNA here is from genome assembly GCA_036247105.1 of Cirrhinus mrigala. NCBI lineage: Eukaryota > Metazoa > Chordata > Actinopteri > Cypriniformes > Cyprinidae > Cirrhinus > Cirrhinus mrigala. Next base: position 22,131,201 of record CM070025.1, on the reverse strand, counting down.
TCTGTTTCAAATTCTAATTTCAAATAAAAAAAAAAGTAAAAAATGATGATTTGCGATCCACGTTCTGAAGTCCCGAACTGAATAATGATTTGCAAACCATCATTTCAGATTAGGACTCAGAGCGCGTATCACAAATCATTTGATTTAGAACGGGACATCAAATTTCATATCGTGAATCATTTGATTTGAATTATTAAATTTTTGAAATGATTCACAAATCCGTTCTGATCTACATCAAATGATGCACGATACCCGATTTGAAGTCCCGACCTGAAACAAATGATTCACGATACACAAAGTTCCAATCAAATCAAATGATTCACGATACATGATACCATTAGAGCACTTCGAAACAGTAAATCATTTTGTGACGCAATGGTTTAACTAATTCTGAGTTTCAAAAAGCTCTGTTTAACCCATCACTGTGCGCTTTTTAAAATCGTTACAAGCGATGATGAAATTAAAAATTAATGGCTCTTTTAATTTAATCTGGTTTTTGCTAGCGAATCGCTTGAAATGAATAATCGAAGTCATGAGGTTGAATCAATTGGAGCGGTTCCAGCATAAATTGAATATAAATTGACTCAATTGAATTGGTTCATCTGTTCCTTTTTTATTTTGCATCTTCAACCATGTTTACACCACACTGTCAGTACTATGCATAAGAGTTCTATCAAAAATAGTTAAAGTATTAAAGGATTAGTTCACTCCCGAATTAAAATTTCCTGATAATTTACTCAACTCATGTCATCTAAGATGTTTGTGTCTTTCTTTCTTCAGTCGAAAAGAAATTAAGGTTTTTGAGGAAAACATTCCAGGACTTTTCAATGGGTTGAAGGTCCAAATTGCAGTTTCAATGCAGCTTCAAAGGGCTCTACATGATCCCAGATGAAAAATAAGGGTCTCATCTAGCCAAACAATTAGTCATTTTCTAAAAAAAAAAATAAAAAATAAAAACGTATATACTTTTTAACCACAAATGCTCACCTTAGTTCTGCGATGCGTGTCGACATTATGTAAATCGCATTGGAAAAGTTTGCACGCAGTTAGTTCTTCGTATGTGTGTTACGGTTCAAAAACGTTTTTTCTCATTTTCTCCTCCAACTTCAAAATTGTCCAACATCTTTGTTTTACCTTTTTGTAAAGAGCACTGATCATTGCACGTTCGCGTTGTGAACACTGGGTTGGGGTGAATAAATTACTAGAAAATTTTAATTCTGGAGTGAACCAATCCTTTAATGACCCCAAATTTTGGATCACTACTGAAAATAAAATCTGACCATCCGAATACTGAAAGTGAACAATTCAGAATTAACAAATGGGTATAAATAAAAAGAAACCCATCTATTCACACTCACCTGTTGACCCGGCGGGGTCGCTTTTCAGGCTTGATGTCGATGTCATAATGGTAGACGTCGATCTTGGGGATCTGCACCTGGAAGTGATTGGCCAGCAGGCGAATCGGCTTCCCCACCGTACCCAAGCCGGGCCGGCGTGGTGGTTGGAAGAGGGAGGTAGGGGCAGGCGGGCCTGGAAGAAACAATCATTTTGTTTAGATGAAGCCAAAAGCCTGAACCTTCACTTAACGTAGTAGTGCCTACTGACTGAGATCTGATCTGACATCACATATGCCATACACTGACGTGCCCTTTTCTTTAAAGGAACAACAATACAGAGAATGTCCGAAGAACAGACAATGACACAAACAACTTAACAAGACGACATGACATCCACCTTGACCTTTAACCCACCAATGGGGTAAAAAAAAAAAAAAAAACCTCAACAATAGCCAATCATTAATGTCCCGCCTCCAGCAAGCCCCACACAAACTATCAGACAAAAGATTGTGTGTCCACTGCAGACAGACGACAGCAGGGTCATCTGGGAAGGGGGAGACTGTGATGTGGGATGACGCCATCACAACCCACCCAAACCATAAGTAAAAATACTAAAAACATTGTTTTTTCTGTTCTGTTTAATCCAAACAGACACCGATAAGCAGAAACAGCTTCAAACTACGCAACAGACATTCACTTCCTTATTTCAAAATTCACAGAAATATTTTAAGGAATGGACGGCTATTGAGGCCCATCAGAGTGATATGATGTATGCTTTTGTCAAACTGCTGTGGTTTGCAGGGGTCTAAGCCCCTCACAAACCTACACGCTCCAGTTAGCAAGCGAAGCGGCAGAAAGAACAATTGGGAGCCTCTATAACCGCTTTCTCTTATCCCTTCCACATACTGCCTGCCTATGGCTCCCCCTCCTCAACGCCAACAAAGCGCTCTGAACTATAGAATGAACACGGCTGGGGTGGAGATGGGGGAAAACCAGCATTCATCAAAAACCAAGAGGACTCTATATATAGGCCACTCAGCTGTTACACTTCACACCAAGATGGAGTGTCAGACACGATCGCTAAAAGTGGGCAGCTACTGCCTTCAGTCTGCAATCACGGTCTTATCGAGCCTGGGCTTTCTGTGGTGTCCTGATGCCTTCAATTGCATTAGGAGTAAAGCAATCCATGAACAAAAGATTGCTTATTTGATCCAGAACATCTAACAACCGCCTGATGGTGTAGCAGTCATTTAAAGTGTAAAGGCATCGTTCAAAATGGAATACCATCTTAGCATCTGCTGAATACTGTTATGCATACACTACATACTATGTACAGGGTTTCTGCAGGGCTAAAGTAGATAAATTTAAGCCTTAAAAAAAAAAAAAAAAGAATTTTCATCAGTATTTTTGTCTTGCTTACTTAATGTCTAAATATTCTTTTTTTTCTTTTTTTCCCCAATGTATAAAAACTCCTAAAAAGCATTTACAAAACAACATAAGAAAACAAGTCTTGTTTTATGAGAAATCATTATAAAAAAAAAATTAAATAAAATAAAATAAATAAATAAATAAACTCTGAAAACAAATTCACACCCTATTAGCAGATAAGCTCACTTCATTTTACCTCACTTCACCGTGTTAAATTTGCATCTTAAGTAAATGCAACTTGAATAGTTCAAATATTTCTATTGGGAAAAAGAAAATACTGAGGAAGATATTAATTTTTTGCGGTCCATTTAACATTTAATGCCATGACTTCATAAATTTAAGACTTTCTGCTCTGATTTAAGACATTTTAAGGTCTTAACTTTTTTAGTGTTTAATTTAATGGTGTTTAAAATATCATAACACTGGGCAGTCCAAACAAATAATCAATTAAAATGACATTGTTAATTTGAGCCGAAATTCATTCTGGTTCATTCAAAGCAGTAATGAAAAACCTAATGTGTGTGGGATACTACATTTTGACAAACATAAAAGGTTACCCATGCATTTTATGCATGCTGAAAATCTGAATATTGTGCAAAGGAATAGTACTACGCAACCCTAAACATGGCAATTAAACAAAAATCAAGAGGGCTTTAAATGAAGTGCCACTTTTTTTTTTTTTCCCCCTCACTCCACTGCTTTGGAAATGTCAACAAGAAGATTGTGTAATTAATCCTGTAATTAGGCCACAGAAAAAGGAAAATTCCAAAATGTATCCCACATGTACTGGGGGGCAACAGGCTAAAAGTGTCATGCTGAGAGCTAAATGGCATGATAGGCTTAAACTGAGGGGCAGCTGGACTAAGTGATGACTCAGTAATGACATTGAGTCTCATGACACAGGCAGATCACCTGGATTACACAGCGGATGCTAGACATGACAAAGATATGCAGGATCCATGTTAATTGCATACTCAATCACACACCGCAGACACAATCAATGAATCCAGATCTGTAAGAGGTTGCAGCTTGCCAAACACAAGAGCTGCTTGTCCAGCCGTTGATCTTTTATACATTTACTCCTCATTTTAGATTATCAAATAAAATTACAATTAAAATTCAACAAGGCAAGATTGCAACAATATCAAAATGTGCTTTTATATATAAATTGTTCTCAATAAGACCAGAAATGTGGGTCCATTATGGTCAAATTTGACTCCATGTTGACTTTTAAAACCTTGTTTTGTAGTAACAGATAAAAACAATGCTGATGTTGGTTGGCAGAGGCCACAAGACTCGGCCATAGAATGTCAACAAACACAAGCATATGGAGCTTTGTGCTGGAGCTCAGAATTACACAACTGTTTAATATTGCAATCAAAATACCTTGTCATTCTTGCAAACACTTTGATGGCAGATCTTTGGCATTGCCTGATCTCACAGCTAAAAAAACAGACATTACATTTACAGGGCAAATGTTTGCTTTTTAAACAATCTTTGTTATAACATGCACCTTATTAATTTCCTTATTAAGCATGCTCTATAACAAAATGCTAATTAAGAGTCATTTATATGGTTTCCACATTTGGCCAATAAACAAACAACGTGAAAACAAATGCATGGCCATGTGAATAAATCAAAGCAAACTAGCTCTCACAAAAATGATACTGTACCAACATCGCTTAATTCTCATGCATGTCATGGTTTAAGATCATAATTAAGCCAATTTACGAGAGGTCAGTGAGTTCATTGTTACAGTGACAACGGCTGGTCGCTGGCTGTGCACAGTTAGGTACGTGACATTGGCGCTTAAAGTCCTGTCAATCGTTATCCTCTGGCATGGTCAGCATTTAGGCATAAACAAACGCACATGGGGATCACACAAAGCGCCAACAATAAAAAAAAAGAGAGGGAGAAAAGAAAAAAAACACCCGTACGAGTATCATCTACACCGCAAGCAAAGCGTTCTATTTGCGTTTCAAGCTCGCACAACACATTCAGAACGATATTTGTACAGTTGAAAATCAAAACGTCGGAGGAAAAAACATTAAAAATGTGTCATTTGTAAAATAAAGGACGTGTTTTGATTATGCAGGCTTGTTCATGGCAGACGCGGAAGAAAGATGCGTGTGGTTAAATCCCCACCACCACACAATGCCGTCCTGTCTTCCGCACTGGACTAGAACCATTTAACGCTCATTCAGTAATAAACACACACTTGTTGGCTTCCCAAAAACTCGTTCACCGAGGCTGAGTGTGATTATCAACAGCTTTGTGTCGTTAGTACGGTTTTGACAAGCGGGCGTACCGTGATAGGGGGATTGTTTTCGTTTTTTCCGTCGAGGCCTAAACAGCGCGCAACCGCGGGCCCTGGTGAGGCAACGCAACGGCCCGCACTACGCTGTCACACGGCTCAATTTTTGGCACTTACCGGGTCCGAGCGCTTCCATGGCCGAGGGCTCTCTCTCCGTCTCTGTCCCGGCCTGGCGGCTCCGTACCGACACTGAAATTGGGGGCGGTATCTCGAAGCTTAAGGTGGCTAATTTAAGAAATGGAAGTATGCGTAGATGTGCAGCGCTCTGCCTGCGTTGTCTTCTGAGTGATTTAAAGCAGATCCATGGGATTTGTAAGTGCGCATGCGCGGGGACGCGAAATTCGGTTGGTGGACGCTCACATTGACACACACAGGGAAAATGATAAAGGTTTGGGCGGTGAGATACACGGATCCACAGGCTCATCAAATTGCGCGTTGTGTTACATAATTTGATTTTAGGAACGGTTCATGGCACTGAAATTAATGCCGTTCAGTTGACCATCCATAAATCCAGGAAAAATCTGCTGCGCGCCCACTAATTTCAGTTGTAAGTGACATTTGACACGTGTATTGATTAATACCAAATTAATTGTGGATAGGCAAAGGTTTAATAATTGTCAAACATTCAAAACGTTGTTTTTTAGTTCTCTTTCTCTTTATATGCTATCCTAACAGTTTGTATTAAGCACACTGAAAGCTGCTGTAGATCATACACTACCAGTCAAAAGTTTTTGAACAGTACGGTTTTTAATGTTTTTAAAGAAGTCTCTTCTGCTCACCAAGCCTGCATCTATTCGATCAAAATTACAGCAAAAACTAACAAATATTTTTTACTTTTTTAAATGGCTGTTTTCTATCTGAATGTATTTTAAAATGTAATTTATTCCTGTGATTTCAAAGCTTATTTTTTAGCATCATTACTCCAGTCACATGAACTTTCAGAAATCATTCTAATATTCTGATTTGCTGCTCAAAAAACATTTATCATTATGTTGAAATCAGTAGAATTTTTTTCAGAAGAATAGCATTTATCTGAAATGTGTTTATCATCACTTTTGATCAATTTAAAGCATCCTTGCTAAATAAAAGTATTCATTTCTATAATATCCCCCCTCCCAAAAAAATATACTGACTCCCAGCTTTTGAATAGTATAGTGTATAATGTTACAAAAGCTTGCTTTTTATTTCAGATAAATGCTCATCTTTGGATCTTTCTATTTATCATAGAATCCTGAAAAAATGGAACTCAGCTGTTTTAAATATTGATGATGATAATAATACTAACAATAAATGTTTCTTGAACAGCAAATCAGCATAATTAAAATGATTTCTAAAGGACTATGTGACACTGAAGACGTTTTTTTTTTAAACTGGCATTATGACGCTGAAAATTTAGCTTTGATCACAGGAATAGATTACATTTTAAAATAAATTCAAATAGAAAGCAGTTATTTTAAATAGTAAAAATATTTCTCAATATTACTGCTTTTGCTTTACTTTGGATAAAAAAGCAGGCTTGGTGAGCAGAAGAGAATTCTTTAAAAAAAAAAAACATTTAAAATCTTACTGTTCAAAAACCTTTGACTAGTAGTGTATATTCTATCACAGAAACATCCTGCCCCCAAATGGCAGCTTGCCTTATTTGCTAGAACTCTGTTGTTGTCCATTTTCAGTCAGCATTGACCAATCCGACGCGTTATTGGCGTTTCAGCTCTAACTGTCCTGTCCAATCAGCACAGCCCAAAAGCGCCTAACAACCGTTCATCCAATAGCGACGCTCGAAAAGAATGACGGAGACAGTTAAAGAAAAGCGCTCGAGCCCAACGCGCGAAGGGTGAAGTTCTATTCGTTTACCACTATCGGGCGGGAGATGGATGTATACATTTTGGCACTGTAAAAATAACGTTTACAGTTTGATTTTATGACGTTTTGGATAAAAAGAAAGCGTTTTCTACATTTATACACCGTTGGAGTGACGGCATCGTGCAATTAATGTCGTTTTGTACCGAATAAATCTCAAGACACGACCTAAGATGAGCTCTCTTCTGTCTGAGCGGGTAACGTATCAGAGCAAAATAACAATAAATTACTTACAAAATTGATGTTAATTACTACATTTGGTGAACGAATACTAGTTGACAACTAATTCACCCAACAGCTGATAAAGATTTTGAATGAATTATACAGGTTATTTGTGTTTAGTTAGCTTTAGCTAGCTATTCATCCTGTCTTTGTAACGTAAGGCCAGATGAATAGCGCACACTTCATTTTCTTTTATATCTTAATTGTTGCAAAAGGTCGAAGTTATTTTTATTAAATCCTATGTAGTGTTTACAGCAAAAGAAATGAAAAATAAATACAGTGAAAATTGCTTTCTAGTTGCAGTGTGGTGCTCGTAAAGGGTATGTAACGTTAGTCAAGATGCTATAGTTACATTCTCTTGTGTTTCAGACATAAACTGGTATTTTTGCAAAATAAATCTGTCAAATAAGTATTAAAATTCATTGCAAATGTAATATTTTATAGCCTGTAGATCTGGCTGAGGCAGTAACAGCTGAAAGTGATTCAGATAGTGGAATGGGCTCACCAATGGAGGAGCCTGTGATTGACAACAACAAAATGGCCATTGAAGACCAACAAGGTAACTTGGATAAGATCTTATTGTATGTATGTATGTATGTGTGTATATATATATATATATATATATATATATATATATATATATATATATAGTAGAGAAACAACTGTTTGAGAATTGGATTCATTTGTAATTGTTGATGAATAAGCAAAAGGAATGTTTTGACACTTCTGATCAGTGACATAAAATATAATGTGGGATAACAGATCTTTATTCAACCATTGTGTTCCAGATTCAGATGAAGATATCACCGTTAGTCGGAAAGGACGCTCTCGGAAAGCACTGCAGGACAGTGACAGTGATGGTGAACAGGAAGAGACTGGAATGGCGAATGCTTTGGTCCTGTCAGAGTCCAGCGATGAGGAGACAAAGACAAATGAGACCGAAAGCATCAAAAAGAAGCGAGGAAATCGAATATCCCGTATCTCAATGGACAGCGATGAGAGTGAGCCAGAGAAAGTGGAGGTCCAAGTCAAACCAAAAGAAGCAAAGAAGAAGAGGGAGAAGTCACAAAGACGCAAAGAAAAAGAGAAACGCAATGTTGCCCTTGTAAAGCGGCTGAAAGAAAAAACAGAGGTGGGTGCTTGGAACACTTAAAGAAGTTAATTTCCAGAATAAACATTTCCTGATTATTTACTCACCCCCATGTGATCCAAGGTTTTCATTTCTTTCTGTCATCAGTCACAAAGAATTTAAAGTTTTTGAGGAAAAAAAATCCTGGATTTTTCTCCATGTAGTGGATTTTAATGGTGGCCAACAGGTTGAAGGTCCAATTTGCAGTTTAAATGCAGCTTTAAAGGGCTCTACATGATCCCAGCAGAGGAATAAGGGCCTTATGTAGCGAAACAATCAGTCATTTTATAAGAAATAAAGATGTATATACTTTTTAACCACAAATGCTCAACTTCATGCATTACGTAATCATGTTGGAAAGGTCACGTGTGGTTAGTTCTTCGTCTGTGTACTTCAGTTCGAAAGGTAGGGTGAAAACTATATCTCATCTTTTCTCCTCTAACTTCGTCTGACATCATTGTTTTACCTTTTTTTTTATTTTTTTTTTTATAAACAGCGTTTGACTTTACTTGCACGTTTGCGCTGTAAACACTGGGTCGGTACTTCTGCCTAGTCACCCGTGACCTTTCCAAAATGATTATGTAATGCATGAGGTCAGGCTAGTGCAAGACAAGCATTTGTGGTTAAAGTATATAATTTTTGTTTTTAAAAAAATAACCGATTGTTTCACTAAATAAGACCTTTATTCCTCTGCTGGGATTGTTTAGAGCCCTTTGAAGTTGCATTGAAACTGTATTGCAATTTGGACTGTTAACCCGTTGATCCCCATTGAAGTCCAATATATGGAGAAAAATCCTGTAATGTTTTACTCAAAAAACATTTTTTACGACTGAAAACTAAGACATGAACATTTTTGATCACATTGGGGTTGAGGAAATTTTTATTCTGGAAGTCAACTTATTTTTTAACAGTTTTAATCACTTTTGTTTCCTTTTTTTGTTTTTAAGGAGGCCCTTCCAATCAAAGCACTTAATGACAGCGGCTGTCTGCTCGGAGACTCCGATCTATTTGATGCCCAGTTGGAGGAAGACTCTGAACACCAACTGGAAGATGAAGACGAAGAGTCTCTAGATGCTATCCGATCAGCTGTGAAAAAGAAGGCCAAACACAAAGTAAGCACAGACTTATGCTTAAACTGTCTGAAGTCTTCACTGGATTTGAATCTGTTACTGATAGTTATTTTTCATTATTACGTAACTATAGCCTCATCTGTCAGACTTCAGTGGAGACGAGGAACAAGAGAACAGGTCACCACGCAAGGTGAGATTATTTATTGTAGTGAGACGATCTCATTGATTGTGCTAATTGAGTGCAACAAAACACATTTTGCTTTTCCTGAACAAATTGTTTTCAGGAGAGGAAAGCAGCAAAAGCCAGCAAGGAGGCAATCAAGCAACTTCACAGTGAGAGTCAGAGACTTGTGCGAGGTCGGTCTGAAGTTACATCAACTATGTGCTAAAAGGCTTCTACATGCACTTTAAAAGTTTCATTTTACTTAGACTAAAACAGTTATTTGCCTTATTAAAAAGTTACGTAAATGCTTTAGATGTAAATTGTAGCAAAAAAAAAAACAGATATCCACTACCATGCAATGGTTGTTACAGAAGTTTTCCATTTCAAATAAGTGCTGTTCATTTTAATTTGCTGTACAACTGTTTTAAACATTGATAAATTGACAAAATGTTTCTTTTCAACACATTAAGAATGATTTCTGAAGAAGAACGGAGTAATGACTGCTGAAAAATCAGCTTTGCCATCACAGGAGCAAATTACATTTTATAATGTATTCAAAAAGAAAAGTGTTGTAATAATATTTCACAATATAACTCTTTTACTGTATTTTGTACTGACACTGCTTTCTTTTATACATTTGCAGAGTCTATGCTCAATCTGCCATATTACATGCCAGAGCCCAAAAGTATCGACCAGTTCTTCAAAAGAAGACCTCGTCCAGAGGGTCGTGCCATGACTTTGCTCAAGTATGAGATCACTAATCAACTAATTTATCTTCTGTATACATTCATACAGTGAAAATAACCAATATAATCTATTTCCACTTGTCCTCAAGGTCTGCCAAGTACCAGGCTTGTATTTTGGAAAGCACTACACAACAACCTCCAGATCAAGCTGCAAGATCTGAGCATGACTCAAGCCCTCCAACAGAATCATCTCTGGATAACCAGTCCTCCACCACATCCCTACCTCAAGCAGACACAGCCACCAGCACTCATCAGGACAACCCTGCCAATGATAGCAACCCACAGACCTCAAATGAAGCTCAGAACAAAGTAGAACATGACACAAGCACTGACGAACCCAAACCTGTGGGTGAAGATAAAGAAACTCCCATTGAGACAAGTAAACAACATTCAGACAAGGAGCAAGAAAAGCAACAGGACTCCATTGATCAGGTCCAGGCTGCTGATCAGGTGCTTAAACCTCGCAAGGATAAACTAGCCAGACTAAGAGAGCTTGGGCTAGATCCTCCTCCTGTGGCGAAGTTGTGTGCAGATGACGGGGCTTTTGTCCAGTTGGAGCCACCTCAGGAAAACTCAGGTGAGATTTTTAGATTATCATCACTTTTTAAATTTCCTTCCCCCTTTGATGACTGATGATTGATTCTTGTGTGTGATAAAGCTTTGAAAGCACTACAGGAACGCTTCATGAAGCACATCCAGCCTGCTCCTCGTCCTAAAAGGGAGCGCACGTTGCAGCTTAATGTGGTGAGGAAAGACAGCGCCCCCTCGGGACAGGAAGAACTACGTTCGGAATCAATCACAATAACTGTCAATGAGGGAGAAGATGAGCCTGCAAATGTCAAACCAGGTACAATCACTACCAGTGCTTCAATTTGCAGTTATGGAAGAGTGTTTAATGTGTTTTTCAATACTCGTTGTTTGTATTTTTGTAGGTGAGAAACTGGTACTTTTGAAATCGCGCTTGCAACAAGCCATGGCCATCCGCAGGAAGGAAGAGAGGGAGCGCAGAGCTGCTCTGCATCGTCTTGACAATGAGGATTGTGAGGAAGAAGAGGAAGCAGAGATGACTGAGTCAGAGGATGAAGAGGTACCAGAAATTGGCATCACCACTTTTGGGTTTTCTTTCTTTTTTTCTTGTGTTGGTCAATATAGTAAAAGATCTAGAGAAATTGTTTTAAATTAGAGACAACTTTTCTCATTTTATAGTCATTGATTTCATTTTTGTTCTTCCATTCCAATTTTTAGGGTGTTGATGATTTGTTGGGCGATGGTGGAGATGATGAAGAGGAAGGAGAAGAAGACGAGGGAGAAGAGGCAGTAGACAAAGAGGAAGGTGAAGATGAAGTTTCAGTGAAAACATGCCCCTCCCCAGGCTTCAAAAGTCCTTCTCCAACTCCAGCAGACACTGATGGAACATTAATGCTGTTTGCTGGCAACTCGTGTTCCCGCACAGGGTATGTGTAGTTTCCTAATTGGGCTGCAGCACACTTTCTGTAGTTCATACTAATTGAATGTCTTTTTCTGCTTAGGGATGGTGTAAGAAGATTAGGCGCAGCTGGCCATGAAGCGGACAATAAAATGGGTTAGTCTGTATGGAGATCAAACACTTTATTTTACTGTTTCTTATTTAAGTTATTAGGGCCCAAGCACAGATGGTGCGAGGACCCTGTTGGAATTGCTCTGTTTATTATTATTCTTCCAATTCTTCTTTAAAATGAATCACATTTTTGAGGGTCTAAACATGCACACCCCAGAAAAGGTGAAAATTTACATCTGTGTGAAATTCAGAACTGGGTGTGGCAAAAAGGCTCCATAGTGCCTGTAAAAGTTCAACAACGTGTCCCTTGAGCTGCATTTCACATACATGTATGAAATTCAGTAAACATGTAACACACCAATACCTACAAAAAAGTCTGGTATGAAATCCAAATCCCAACAGGAAGTCAGTTATTTTGAATTTTCCTGACAATTTTTATGCCATTTTTGCCATTTTCAGGCGTCGTATTAACAAACTCCTCCTAGAGATTTTATTTTATTTTTTTTTTTCAGACCACATTTGGTCAGTCCAATCTGAAGCCCTTTGTGAAGTTAAATTGTGAAGATATTGTGTTTCATTGAATGGCGTGTCTGTGGTGGCCTGACAAATTTCGATGTTTCGCCATGATAAAGGAAGTTGTTATAACTCTGCTGTACAATGTCTGATCTTCCCCAGACTTCACATGTTTGATAAGAATCCTGACCTGAACACATGCCCATATTCAGTTATAGTCATAGCGCCACCTGCTGGCAACAGGAAGTGACATGTTTTAGTCTGTAAAAAACTCCTACTTGAGATTTAATGACATTAACATTATATTTGGTCAGTCCTATCTCATGTTTTGCCATGGGAAAGGAAGTTGTAACTCAGCCATACAATGTCCGATCTGCCCCAAACTTCACATGTTTGATAAGAGTCCTGGCCTGAACACATTTAAAGGCCAATATTCAGTTATTATCATAACGCCACCTGCTGGCAACAGAAAATTACTTGTTTACACTAACTTAAACATGCAATGTTCAGTCTGCACCAAACTTCACACGTTTAAAAGTCCTGCCCTGAAAACGATTGCACATCAATACTCTGTTATAATCACAGCACTGCCAGCTGGCAGCAGGAAATGTCATGTTTTGCACTAACTCAAACATACCATGTTCAATCTGCACCAAACTTTGTCCAATAGAAGTTCTGGCCTGAAGACATACACACATCAATATTCAGTTATAGTCATAGTGTAACCAGGTGGCAGCAGGAAGTTTGGCACATATAAATGAATTTGACACATTCCTTCTATATTAACCACTTTTAAAGCATATTGCCCACCGTTTGCTGCTTGCCTAAAGCCACAGGGTAGTGGTGAGCCTGGGTGCGAGGGCCCTTTCAACGCTGCTTGCAGCTTTAATTATACCTGTGGCTCTGACAGATGGTCACATTTTTAGTATTGGTAGTATCAAATATATGTGAAATCAGACTGAAATTTGCTTCTTTTCACAGAGGAGGATGACACTCTTTCATTGGCTAAGGACAGCAGTCATAACAGTAGCTTCGAGCTGATGGGCTCAATGATCCCATCATACCAACCAGTCAATAGAGCTGCAGGCAGAGGCCTGTCCAACAGCGCGTTCCGCTCCCCATCTCCCTGCCTATTCAGATCCAGCTTCCTCGGCTCTGCTTCAAAGGTGAGGGTCTCTTGGATAGTTCACCCAAAAATGAAGACGACTTTATTCTTGAGAACACAAGAAAAGATTGATCAAATCTAACAGCTTTCTGACCTTGCATAGACAGCAATGTAGCTACCACGTTCAAGAAAGGTAGTAAGAACTTTGTTAAAATAGTCCATGTGACATCAGTGTTTCGACCTTAATTTTATGAAGCTATGAGAATACTTTTTGTGTGCAAAAAGTGACGATTTGCCATTGTAGCAAGTGATTGAATTTGACAGGCACTAAATATTTATCAATAATCTTCTCCTTTTTTCAGAGCTCAGGTAAGATGTCCGAACCCTCTCTCTCCCTCCCTGTGGAGGATTCTCAAGACCTTTATGCACCCTCTTCCCCGAGTGAGTCCGCCCTCCCTCCGGCTGGGGACTCCCAGGGTCGCTTCTCACTTGAGGAGGACACCCACTCCCAGCTACTGGATGCCGATGGCTTCTTAAATGTCGGTCCCCGTGGTGCGCCTAGCCGTTCGCACAAACGGCAGCTTATACTAGACAGTCTGGATGAAAACGCCATGGACGCTAACATGGGTGAGCTCCTAGGGCTTTGCTCAGGGGGCTTTGGAACAGGGCAGACCCAGCCAGGGGTTTCTCAGCCTGCAGCAGAGGATGAGCTGCTGGGCTTGTGCTCTGGAGCTTTTGCCACACAGCCTGAAGAACCAGTCGTCAAGCCTAAAGAGAAGAACAAGACCTTGGAGCCAGAAGAGCAAAGAGGGGAGAGTCAAGGCAGCTCAGAAGCAGACATGGACCAGCTGCTGGCTCTCTGTTCTGGCAAGTTCACAGGAAGCCCATGTAAGTCTTCTTTAGTTCATACTGAGGATTTAAAGATACATAAGTTTTGTATGTAAAAAATTATATTTAATCTCTTTTTAGCTGCTTCGTCGTTGAGATCGGTCTCAAGTCCTGCCTTTGAAAAGCCATCAGAAACAAAAAGGTACTAAGATGCTTGCTGTGTTTTCAGCCCCTATAATCAATAGACATTATTATTTGCATCAGTACTAAACGCTTTATACTCTCAAACTGTTCCCATAGGAACAAGAACATAATTGAGGAACAAGAGGAGGAAGGTGACTGTGAGTTCCGGCTCCTGTCAGATGTAGACAGCCTCAGTGAAAAGGTACTCAACAGATAAAAGATCTTGAAGAAAATGTTTGTTTCTTTTCCCAATGTGCCAACATTGGTTCAACCAGTGGTGTGGGTTTAGGGTGGGACTACCTGTTCGTCCAGAAAATGCGGGAGTGTTTTAAGAAAACAACAAAAAAAAAAATGGGTCTTGACACAATGCTGTAAATGTAAATGTTTGCCTGTAGTTGTTATTAGTGATGTAAACTCTTTGTTTTTAATTTAAGGATGAAAATGAGGATAAATCAGATGCTGAAGAAGAGGAAAGTGAGAATGAAGAGGACGAGGAGGAGCAGGAAGAGGAACGGGAAGCGGTCTTTGGACGACGCCCTGGCAAAAAGAAAATGTATGTCTATTTTTGTTTTTAGAGACATTTATGAACAATGGAAGTTGTATGAAAGCATTTTAGTGTGGCAGAGGTTGGGAATTACTGCCTAATGATTATATTTCATCTTGCATGACAGTGATTTTTATGTGTTTGTATTGATATCTATACATATTATTTGTCTCCCAATAGCCGTTTAGCAGAGTTTGTGGATTCCGAGGCAGAGTTGTCTGGCAGTGATGTGGGCAGTGAGGATGAGGATGACGATGGTGGTGACGAATACGAGGAGGAGGAGATACAGGAAGATTTGCCATCAGATGAGGAACTGATGGACCAAGTTAACAAGATTCACATGTAAGACATGTTATCTTAATCTGCCACTGACTTCGAGTTGCTCTTACAGTAGGTGGTGGAACAGGTAAGTACTTGTACTTCCAGTTGGAAAAGCAGCTGAAATGCTTGTTTGGCAGCTTTGCAGTTTACAGTTGACTGCACAAGTGGACTTGTCTCGCTGGATGAAATTGTTGTAACATCAATATGCCACATGGGGGAGCCAAACTATTAAACAAAGCTAATTTGGGTACATCTGTTACGGCACGTGATCAGTCAACTCCATAAAAGTTTTAAATGCCTTAAACTTAATTGTTTTTAGAAATAACTGCACTTCTTGTATAGACTGTTACAGTCTTTCACTAGGAACACAAGGATCATTATGCTCTCCCTACAGGAAGCAGATCTTGGATGATGATAAGCGAAAACTGCGGCTTTATCAGGAGCGTTACCTCGCTGATGGAGATCTGCATTCGGATGGACCTGGTCGAGCTCGCCGTTTCCGCTGGAAAAACATTGGTGAGTTCAGCTTGTGATCTGGATCCCACCTCAGTATTCTGAAGTTGAAAAGCACTGGAAAGTCTGACAGACATGATTAAAGGAGAACTCCACTTCCAGAACAACAATTTACAAATAAGTCTTTCTGTCTTCAGTTGTAAAGAAATTATGGTTTTTGAGGAAAACATTTCAGGGTTTTTCTTCATTGGTGCCCCGATTTTAAATTTCCAAAACGCAGTTTAAATGCAGCTTCAAAGGGCACTAAATGATCCCAGCCGATGAAGAAGGGTCTTATTTAGCGAAATATTTTTTTATTATTATTATTTTTTTTTTAAATTTGTATACTTTTTAAGCACAAAAGCTTGTGTAGCACAGGCTCTGGGATGCGCATCCACAATGCTATGAATTAGTGATGGTTCGCTCTTGAACGATTCGTTCATTTTGAATCTTTAATGTGACTCAAGAACAAGTCATCTCGGAGAGTGATTCGTTCAGTCACGTATGCGCAACATCCTATTAGGTTCTGTACTGGAATAAGTTTACTAGTTTTGAGTCTTTGCATTGGTTAAGCTTATGGGGCTGTCACGTGATGAACGAATGACTCAAACCCAAAGCTTGTCAGATAAGAGGTGTGGTGGGCTAATCGTAGACTAAAGACCCAGGTAAACAATAAATAAATCTTATCCGTTTCTTATAGCATTATAGTTTTGTCTTGTTTGTAGTGTGATCAGTGTTTGTGTAAACAGTAGATGTGTTGGGGAAGTAACGCGTAACATTTTCATTATATTTTGCTATAATGAACTAAATGACTCAAAGGATTCGTTCATTTTCCTAAATGAGACTCAAAGGTCCGAGTCGCTAAAATGATCTGAACTTCCCATCACTACTACGAATCACGTCTAAGTTCATCGTCTGTGTACTCCGGCTCAAAAAGGTAGAGTATGTCAAAACACTCCATCCTATTTTCTCTTACAACTTCAGAATCGTCCGAGATCGTTGTACCTTTTTGTTTGTAAACAGCGTTTGACTTACTTGCACTTAGTCTTTGCGCGTTTGTTTTTGTAAACACTGTGTCCGTAGTTCCGCCTACGTTCCGTGTGACCTTTCGACGTGATTCAGTAGTACATAGCATCGTGAACACACATCCCAGAGCCTGTGCTACACAAGCTTTTGTGCTTAAAAAGTATACAAATTTTTATTTTCTGAAAAAATAAAAAAAAGACCAATCGTTTTACTAGATAAGACCCTTCTTCCTTGGCTGGGATTGTTTAGAGCCCTTTGAAGCTGCATTTAAGCTACATTTTGGAAGTTCAAAATCAGGGCACCAATGAAGTCCATATATGGAGAAAAATCCTGAAATGCTTTCCTCAAAAACCACAATTTCTTCACAACTGAAGACAAAGACATGAACATCTTGGATGACAAGGGGGTGAGTAAATTATTTGTGAATTGTTCTGGAAGTGGACTTCTCCTTTAAAGCTGACAGTGCTTGTAGTGCAGCTAACTGGTGTAGATGTGTCTGACGTGTTTTCACAAGTTTTTTTTTTTTTTTTTTTTTTTGTCTGTGTTTTGACCAGATGATAACTTTGAGTTTGGTGGAATGGGTCTTGATGGAGATGAGGAAGAGGAAGATGAAGAAGTCGATCAACTGGAGTTGCAAAGACGTAAAGAACGACTAGAGAGGGAGCAGTGGATGAGAGAACAGGTGTGTAAGAAAGAAAATGATATTATTTGTTGATGCTTGTGTACATGTGTCTGACTTGGATTCTGTTCTGTAGACTGAAGCTCGGGCCAAAAAGGGAGAGGAGGATGCAGAAGATGAGGAAAAGATTGATGAAGAGGACAGTCAATTTATGAAGCTAGCCAAGAAGCTAACTGCTAAGACCCTTCAAAAGAGAGGTACTCGCATGAACTGAGATTTTCTGACAGTATTTAAGGCTGTAGTGTTGGTTGATTAATTTTTTAAAGCCCTATGATTTTCACAATGCGGAAAACGCAGATGGAATCGTCTTAGAAATAGAATTTATTGTATAACATGGAATTTGCCAAATTTTGGATGAATAAATCAAAAGTAGGTCATTACACTTAAAATAAACTGTGATATGGACTAGTGTCTGTGAATATTAAGCAGCAAAAATACCATTTAAATATGAAATCTGCATGTTCTGCATCTGTGTGAATGAATGGCATAGACATACAGTTTTGTTAACTACACGCATACTGAAGTGTGCGTGATGCTCGCTCTGTTTTCAGCCTTTACCGCCTCAATATATGAGTACATGAACACATGAGAATTATTTCTAGAACTCCTCTGAGAGGGAGGGGGGAGGGTGGGGGGCTTGCAGTTCATAGGGCCTTAATGTAATGTTTTTTTTTATATGTGTATATATAACATTCAATTTTTTTAATAATACTTTTAATAAATTGCTGTCTAATTGTGTAAATTAATTAATAATAATTGATTAATAATCCAAACGGAATTTATAGAGGTTAAACAGAATTTGGGAAGAAATAATTTCATAGGGCCCTATTTGTTACCTCTTTGATTTTCTCCTGGATACACTTATAAAACTACTACCTTCGAAGATACTAAAGGCTTTTTTTCACCTGTTTACAGATACTCCAGCTGTTCCTCTGCAAGAAAAGGCGGCTCCCAATACCAACCAGTTCCGAAAGCCATTTCAGCCCACTGTGGTCAGTACCCACAGCACACTCCATCATGCTGTTCTCTAATTCCTGTGAAAATTTTAGTTTATTAGTGTTGTTTTTGTAGCATTTCCTATAGCAGTGCCAGCTTGTTTAAATTGCTTTTAAGAGGAAATACTGTCACTGATTTGTAATCTTTTGACTTGTACCTTATCTCCAGGTCAAGAGAGGCTCATTACTCAGTCAACCTCAAGCAGTGCTGCAAAAGTTAGCCAGCATCTCTGACAGCAACCCCTTGGCCCCTCGTAACTCACGAGGTTTCCTATTCCAAACCCTGTCACCGGAAAAAGAGCCACCTGCATCAGCGGGACCTAAAAAACAGGTACTTTGTTTGATTAAGTTTTTTTTGTGGTAGGAGTTAGAATAAAATTTATGGAAAGAAATGCTGATATTCTTGATTCTTGAATGTAGTTAATAGTTCAACCACCGGATGGGGCTGTAGTCTTAGAATGATTGTTAATTAAAGGAGAAGTTTATTTCCAGAATGAACATTTCCTGATAATTTACTCACCCCCATGTCATCAAAGATGTTCATGTCTGTCTCTTCAGTCAAAAAGAAATTAAGGCTTTCGAGAAAAACATTCCAGGATTTATCTCCATGTAGTGGACTTCAGTGGTGGCCAATGGGTTGAAGGTCCAATTTGTAGTTTCAGTGCAGCTTCAAAGGGCTCTACTCGATCCCAGCCAAGGAATAAGGGTCTTATCTAGCGAAACGATCTGTCATTTTCTAAGAAAAATACAAATTTATATACTTTTTAACCACAAATTGCATTGAAATGCAAAAGCTGCATTACAACTGCAATTTGGACCTTCCAACTCGTTGGCTCCCATTGAAGTCCATTATATGGAATGTTTTTCTCTAACTTAATTTCTTTGCAACTGAAGAAAGACACACATCTTGGGTGACATGGAGGTAAGTAAATCATCATTCTACATGTGAACTTCTCCTTTAAGACAAAACAAGTCCAGGTGCCTTATTACTTTGACACTCAAGATACATGTTTTATTGTGTAATGATGTATTATAGGCTTTTTAAATATGACATCTGTTCTTAAGAATGAGTAAAAATGAGGGAATTAACATTTCAGATTAAGAAAAGAGGACAGATGGACGCTTTTAACCCTGCTGCCAAGCGGCCATGTCTCGGGAACTCCGTTAAACCCACAGGACCCCCAAGAAGTATTTTCAGTTATCTAGAGAACTGAAGCTGCTTACAAACTTCCCAGTGTTACTAACAATTAATACATAATTATATTTGTCCCATTGTCCATACTAAATGCTATGATGTTAAAAGTTTGGCTTGTTTTAGGCTATTATTATCATGTAAATATTGTGATTCCTTCTTTTAAGTGATGTAATTTTATTTGTTTTTTATAAAATTGTGTATTAAAGTGTATTTTAAGTCACTGCTATTTGTGTTTTTTAAAGCCCTTGAGCTTTCTCAGGCTATGACTTTTTCCTATTTCATCTGCTCAAACTGATACAAAGACATTTGTCTAGTTAAACTTTAGTTAACGCAGTGTTTTGACTTAAGAACTAACTGCTTTTTGTATTTTTAACTCATTTTGTAAGTGTTTCTAATCTTTTTTTTTTTTTTTTTTTTTTTTCTCTCAGCTTCTGGGTTTGGAGCTGGAATTTCCTTTTTTTTTTTTTTTTAAATAGATCAACCTTGCTGGAGGCTGGACAGCCACTGATTTGTGACCAATATGTGACCCTGGACCACAAAACCAGTCTTAAGTTTTGGGTATATTTGTAGCAATAGCCAAAAATACATTGTATGGGTCAAAATGATCAATTTTTCTTTTATGCCAAAAATCATTAGGATATTAAGTAAAGATCATGTTCCATGAAGATATTTTGTAAATTCCTACCATATATATTTCAAATTTATTTTTTGGTTAATAATATGCATTGCTAAGAACTTCATTTGGACAAATTTAAAGACTTTCCTCAATTTATTTTTTTGGCACCCTCAAATTCCAGTTTTTCAAATAGTTGTATCTCAGCCAAATATTGTCCTATCCTAACATCCCATACATCAATAGAAAGCTTATTTATTAATGATGTATAAATCACAATTTTAAAAAACTGACTGTGTTTTGGTTTTGTTGTTCAGGGTCACACATTGTCAAGAGAATACTGAGATCAGCTCTCAGAAGCCACTGGATCATTCTTGGTTCATTTGTAACATCCAATTTTTAAGCGAGCTTGATTCCAGCAACATGTTGAGAGCCTCTGCATCACACGTTTAGTTTTAACCAATGATCCCAAAAAGAAATGCTCTTTTGAAGATAATTGACCTTGTCAAACTAGAAAACTAATTCCATGTTGCCTGCCAAACCATGTAGTCTATGTGTGTGTTTATATATGGAGAGCTTCTGGGCAACTGGTTGAATGTGCAGTAGCTGCCATACTGGATCTGAGTGGTGGCTTTTGACAGCAGTGCCAGGGGTGAGTCCCTCTGGGCTCTGTCACTGCTCAAACCGCTGGGACGAGAGACGTGCAACTGAACTGAGGGAAATGGGTCATAACTGCAGGCTGCTCGGCATGCTCGCATCTAAACAAGTGCTTCGGTTTTCTGGCAACAGCATGCTTTTAGTAGTTATCATGTATGTGTGGGAAACAATCCAGCTTTTTTTTTCTACTTAGTGGCATGAACTTGCTTCTAACCCTTTGTGTTTTACAGGTAATGTGTTTTTGAACTGATACAGCAAGTGTTAAAGCTCATTTTACGAGGCAACTTCAAGCATCCCTTGTCTCTTGCTCTCATCTTCATTCCCGTTCCTTCCCCGGATTGTTTGCTTGATGTAGATGATTTTCCATGTGACGAAGCCGCAGGCGAGCTTTTTATTTGATGTATTTTTCATGTGTTAAGGCTATTATTGAGAGATGGAAGGGGGGAGAGACTAGAGACAGCCTGAAGGTGCCACACTTGAATGGGGATGTTGTTGGACAGAGTGAGGAGGGGGGAGAGAAGAGTTCTTTTCTGTCGCCAGCAATTGCTTGTCATGGGATAGGGAGGGAATGTACTTACTGAGTCTGTCTGATCTGCAAGCACCAAAACACAGTCACACAGTGCCTCATGATAAGCCATCATAGACCTACAACAACAAAAACTGCAGGCCTGTTAAGGGATATAAACCTGGTTGTAAAATGGTCGTCTTTAACAACGTCTGATGACGTTGAGTGTATTTTAGACATTTTTTCTTTTTCTTTGTAATTTTCTTGACGTTTGAAAATCTGCAGTTAGCTAACAGTCACCGTCAACTGGCGTTTCAAGTAAAACAAAGGTTTCTGTGGTATATTTCTGTTAATTCTATAATAAAGTGATAATGACAGTACCTATACAGTGTTCAAAAATACAAGTCAAAAGTGTACACACACCTTGCACAATCTGCAAAATGTTAATTATTTGACCAAAATAAGAGGGATCATACAAAATGCATGTTGTTTTTTATTTACTACCGACCTGAATAAAATATTTCACATAAAAAAAAAAAAGTTTACATATAGTCCACAAGAGAAAATAATCGTTGAGTTTATAAAAACAACCCTGTTCAAAAGTTTGCATCCCCTTGATTCTTAATACTGTGTCATTACATGAATGATCCTCAGCTGTTTTTTTGTTTAGTGATGGTTGTTCGTGAGTCCCTTGTTTGTCCTGAACAGTCAAACTGCCCGCTGTTCTTCAGAAGAGTCCTTCAGGTCCCACAGATTCTTTTTTGTGTTTTTGAACCCTTTCCAACAATGACTGTATGATTTTGAGATCGATCTTTTCATCCCGAGGATAACTGAGGGACTCATGTACAACTATTACAGAAGGTTCAAATGCTCACTGATGCTTCAGAAGAAAAAAGATGCATTAAGAGTCAGGGGTGTAAACTTTTGAATGGAATGAGAATATGTAAATTTGTCTTATTTTGCCTAAATATCATAGTTTGTTTATTTAGAACTGCCCTTCAGAAGATACTTACATGTTTCCCAGATGACAAAATAAGTTAAATTTACTCTTAATGCATTGTTTTTCCTTCTGAAGCATCAGTGAGCATTTGAACCTTCTGTAATAGTTGCAGATAAGTCCCTCAGTTGTCCTCAGCGTGAAACAATGGATCTCAAAATCATACAGTCATTGTTGGAAAGGGTTCAAATACACAAAAATGCTGAAAAACCAAAGAATTTGTGGGACCTGAAGGATTTTTTTTTGGAGAACGGTGGCCAGTTAAACTGTTTAGGATGAACAAGGAACTCATGAACAACTATCACTGGATAATTCGGGTAACAACACAGTATTAAGTATCAAGTGTATGTAAACTTTTGAGTCGTTTTTATATAAATTCAACTTATTTTTTTCTTGTGGACTATATGTAAACATATTATGTAAAACATCTTATTCAGGTCAGTACTAAATAACATGTATTTTGTATGCTCCCTCTTATTTTGATCAAATAATTAACATTTCTGCAACTTTTGACTGCATACTTTAAGACCCTTTGTTGTTTGTTTTGACCTCTTTTTGGGGGTTCAAGCCTAAATTTAGAGCCCCCTCCCCTCCTTTAGAGTCAAGCTTAGCTTGAATTCGTTTTCCCACACTATTTTCCACTAATTCCACCAGTTTCCACCTCCGTGGTCCCTTCCCAGTTTAGGAAGTGAGTCATAGCCCAGTGGTCCGTTGCAGTACACGGGAAAAGAGAGCGGATGGGAGGGAGAGAGAGGAGGAATCAGATTAACATCGCTAGAGAGGGTCGGTCGGAGGAGGGGAAAACAGGGAGGATACTGTATCTTATTCGCGGACGAGAAACGGACAACAAACCGTAAGACAATGCCCTCTAATTATTGATTCTCAAATGTTATTGTCAATCAGCTGTTTATGTAACGGACAAATAAAATTGGAGCGATGTTTAGGCTCTTGGTGGATGTGCGCTGTTTTTCGCTGCGTTCCCGGCCGAGCGAACGGAGCCGAGAGATGGGGTGAGACTAGTGTAACGCCGCTCTTACGTAATCCAGCATCTATTTATGTGGATTTTATTTTAATCGCTATTTTTTCTTTGCTTTTGCGATTGAGTGTTGATTTGCTTGATTATCTCAATCTTATTTTGATAACGTTCGTGCTTGTTAGGCAGCTAGTCGAGCGTCGAGCTCGCACAAACGCGTTTGATTGGTGGTTTAATAGTCATTGATTTCCTTCATGCATCGTATATATTTATTTTAACGCGGCGCTTCGAGCTATTCCAATCGAATGAATCCTCAAGTAAATTACAACAGGAATTTTAAATATGTCGAAATGCACCGAGCCGTTCAGGTTAGCACAAATTTTCGCTCCTGTTCTCGGGGCGGAATTGGACTACTTGCAGATTTTATGTCCTCAATCATTTTATTATTTGCGCCTAAGGCGAGCAACCCTGAATCGCTGGTTGCTGTTCTTCAGCACCACATGGCAGCGCAGCGCCTGTCACGCCGAGTGATTGACAGGCCCCCGAAGTTATTACGTGGACTATATCTGTGAGAGGACATCTGAATATTTCATGTCACCGAAATGGAGAACATGCCGTGGAATTGCACCACTGAATATTTCATGTATTATTTTAAGCATTATTAGCGAGGGATTTTAGCCACAGATATTATTTACACTGTTTTAGCGGCCTTTCAGCACTTTTCTGTTTTGTCTGAAACTATATTCACAGCCAAAATATAGTAATATAATGTATTACTTTGCTTTTGCACCCTTTAAAGACTCTTCTGTCAAACCACTAACTCTTTTTTATCTCCCGTTCCCAAAGAGCGAGTGAATCTCAAACAAAACTGAAAATGCTTCAGCAAGATCGGGCCATGAACCCTGTCCTTGGAAGTCAACCTCTGGTTGGACCACCGTCAACTCTGCGCATCCATTCGAACAGTCAGAAGAGATGCGAGAAAGATGGTAACTTTAACTTCCTGGGGCAGGATGATGACCCCATGACGGGAGATGAAAATCGCAACCAGGTGCGCCCAAGAGCTTTGGGTCGTGACTTGCCTCTTTCGTCCAACCACTATGGACCTGGACCCCTCTCCCCCTTGTCTCGTCTCCCATGCTGGAGTCCTTTGGAGCCTCTTCCTGAGATTGAAAGTGGAGACGATATGGGCGGCAGAGTGCCTCCAGATGGCGCAGAGGAGGGCAAGGTTGATGAAGAGATGAGGAGAGTGACGGATGACGAAAAGGAGAAGGCGTTGGGAGAGAGTGGGAAAGTAGAGAACCTACTGGATGATGATGATGATGAAGAAGAGGATGG
Organism: Cirrhinus mrigala; assembly: GCA_036247105.1. Taxonomy (NCBI): domain Eukaryota; kingdom Metazoa; phylum Chordata; class Actinopteri; order Cypriniformes; family Cyprinidae; genus Cirrhinus; species Cirrhinus mrigala. The sequence continues at coordinate 22,106,434 of CM070025.1, read as the reverse complement.
AGTGATAGACTGGGCTGACAGTGATGAAGATTTTGAATTCAGCTACAGGTCAGAAAGCTCTTCCCCACTCAGCACAGAGAGTGGTGACATCGGGGGCGCAGGGGCTCACAATTCCATCTGGGATCAAATCTGCCATGAACGTCCAACAGCAGACAATGGGAATGCGACCACAGATGCCCTGAAAAACCAAAACCGTGTGGATAAGAAGACAGAGCGGCGTCGGGAGAGTCTGGAGGGCACTGATGCTGTTGAAGAGGGCTCGTCGGATTCAGACACCGACCCTTGTTCTGAGTTGCCGGACCTTATGGAGGCTGTTTGGACGCTACAGGACCGGGAGAGGTTTAAGGCACAGGAGATGGAGAAGCATCAAGTCCAGCTGACCATGTATCGACGCCTGGCTCTGATCCGATGGGTTCGCACCTTGCAAAATCGCGTACAGGAGCAGCAGAATCGCCTCCAGTCCAGTTTCGACATCATTCTTACACACAGGAAAGAGCTTCTGCGCATGGGCGCTGCCACTGCTGTCCAATAACAAAGACAATCTGAGAAAAGTCATGAGACCGGCTGATGACTATTATCTTGTGATCTTTGCATCTTTGTGCATCTCATTCTTTTGAAACAAATGACCTCCTGGGTCTCTGAACTCTTTTGCTCTGTTTTGCCATAATGCTAAACTTTTTTCACTCTCATAAATGTGGTTAAAAGTGCTCCAGAACATCACCTTGAACTGTGCCCATGTGGTTACTGATGTTTCCGAACTCCTCCAACCTGATATGTTTTTAAAAATGTCATATATATGTTTTGTGTGTGTATAAAATAAATTATATTTAACAATAAATGCACAATGTGTCTTTTTGTGAAATGCACAGTACATTGTAAAAAATATTTTGTTAACATGTGGTAACATCTAAATTATTTTTAATTAATATCAAATACACTACCAGTCAAAAGTAAGATTTTTAATGTTTTTTTAAAGATTTCTCTTACCAAGCCTGCATTTATTTGATCCAAAAATTCACCAAAAGCAGTGATATTGTGAAATATTTTTACTATATAAAATAACAGTCTTCTATTTGAATATATTTTAAAATGTAATTTATTCCTGTGATCAAAGCTAATTTGTGTCATGATCCTATTCTAATATGATTTTAATTATCAATATTTAAAACAGTTGAGTACTTTTTTCAGGATTCTTTGATAAATAGAAAGATCCAAAGATCAGCATTTATCTGAAATAAAAAGCTTTGGTAACATTATACACTTCACCATTGAAAAGTTTGTAGTCAGTATATTTTTTTTATTATAGAAATTAATACTTTTATTTAGCAAACATGCTTTAAATTGATCAAAAGTGATGGTAAAGACACTTATAATATTACAAAAGGTTTATATCTCAGATAAATGCTGTTCTTCTGAACTTTCTAATCATCAGAGAAAGCTGAAAAAATTCTACTCGGCTGTTTTCAACATAATAATAATCATAAATGTTTTTTGAGCAGGAAATCAGAATATTAGAATGATTTCTGAAGGATCATGTGACTGGAGTAATGATGCTAAAAATTCAGCTTTAAAATCACAGGAATAAATTACATTTTAAAATATTTTCAAATAAAAATTTTACTGTTTTTGCTTTGAATCAAATAAATGCAGGCTTGGTGAGCAGAAGAGACTTCTTTAAAAACATTCAAAATCTTCTTGTTCAAAAACGTTTGGCTGGTTGTGTATATAATATATTATATTTTGACTAAATCAATGACTATAGGTTACACCAGTTAAAATTTCATGAGTCAGATCAGGTCAGAATTGTTCTTTAGGTTACTAACAGCACATGTTCACCTGATCACATTTCCAGCCAGTGTATAAAAACAATTTAGACACATTTAGTACTGACACCTTTATATAACAATATTTAGCACTTCTTATATGCTCCAAGGCTTGATACTGTTTCAGCATTATACATTGAAGACTCTCTCTTGACCCTAAATGACAGTGCTTTCTTTAAGAACCACACAGTGTTCAATTGTTTCTCCTTATCACACAGAAAAAGTGAGCTGGGTGAGAGTTTTAAATCAGAGTGGCCTGCATCAATCTAAATAGCACGGGTTCTATATCTTGTTGCCCCGGGCTGAGAGCGTCTGGCCTTTCTGTGCGTATGCATGTGTCTGAGTGTTTACGGAGATACCAGTGTTTGCCCTATAATCCACAGTCAAAGCAGAGCTGCAGGGTAAGAGTTGCACTGGTTCCTTGTCCCTGAGGGATTTGGACAGAGCCCGCCTCGGGGCACCTGGTCCAATCGGGCCCGGTGAGCAGCCTGCAGGTCCAGTCAAACTCGGCAGCCAAAAGCCCGGGGCGAAATGAGGGATAATCCGAGGGTTTCTCACCCAATGCGGCGAGTTTTTAACTACCAACCGTGTGCGCTTATCACACTCTTGTGCGAATGTACTGAAGAATTAACATGTTTAATGATTTGGTTTGTCGTCTTTGGCTCAATGTCACACTACCAAAAGTGCGAGCTAAGAGAATTACACGTCTCTGAAAGCGTTTTTGTCTCGGAGCGCAAGTGTTCTGAGAGAATTAACCAGATACAAAATGCTAAAGAAAATGTGTGTTGTACAAGGGATAACATTTCTCGTTTAACAAATAACGACAGCTCATTTACGTACATGCAGAACATTGGAAGAAATGGGAAAATAATATGTATGTTTAGGATAGTGTTTTATGGCGGAAATATTTCGAAGTTTTCGCGCGCAACGCAATATTTTGGCGCCTCTCGCAAAGTTTGCTAACGGTCAACTTTTCTGAAGACGTTTTAAACACAATACTTAAAGTTTTTGCTATTTAAATCGGCAATAAAGTTAATACTGACAGTACTTACGTATTATCGATGCACTGTCAGGTAAAGGCTAACGTAGAGCACTTGCTTGTGCTGCCTACTGTTGCCATAGTAACTTCTTCAGGAAAAGTTCAGCTGTTGAGTTAATCTGATTTACTAAAGTTAATTGATTACTTAACAACTATGTTGGAACATAAATATAAAACAGTAATATTGTGAAATTTTTTTTTATTTAAAATAACTGCTTTCTATTTGAATGTATTTTAAAATGTAATTTATTCCTGTGATCAAAGCTAAATTTTCACCGTCATTACTCCAGTCTTCAGTGTCACATGATCCTTCAGAAATCATTCTAATATGCTGATTTGCTGTTATTAATTTCTATTAATAAATAGAAAAATCCAAAGATCAGCATTTATATGAAATAAAAAGGTTTTGTAACATGATACACTAAACCATTTGAAAGCATGGAGTCTGCATTCTTTTTTTTTTTTTTTTTTTTTTTTTTTTTTGGAGAGGGAGGGGGGATTATAGAAATTAATATTTTTATTTAGCAAGGATGCTTTAAATTGATCAAAAGTGTTGATAAAGACATTTATAATGTTACAAAAGATTTATTTTTCAGATAAATGCAGTTCTTTTCAATTTTTTTATTACTAAAAAAACCTGAAAGAAATCTACTCAGCTGTTTTCAAAATAATAATCATAATTTTTTTTTTTTTTTTTTTTTTTTTTTTTTTTGAGCAGCAAATCAGAATATTGGAATGAGAATCATGTGACTGGATTAATAATGCTAAAAATTCAGCTTTGAAATCACAAGAATAAATACATTTTAAAATATATTCAAATAAAAAAACGTTATTTTAAATATTAAAAAAAAAATCTAAATTTTGCAGTTTTTTTGCTGTACTTTGGATCAAATAAATGCAGGCTTGTTGAGCAGAAGAGACTTCTTTAAAAAAAATAAAAAATAAAAAAAAATAAAACATTACAAATCTTACTGTTCAAAAACTTGTGACTGGTTGTGAATATTATATATTCGGCTATATTTTGACTAAATCAATGACTATTTAAGGTTACACCAGTTAACCAGGTATACACAAACACATACATCTGTCATTTACTTACTCTTAAGTTGTTCCAAACTAGTTTGAATTTCTTCTGCAAAAAACAAAAGAAGATATTTTAAAGAATGTGGGTGACCAGAGTTGGTTCTCCCTATTGACAGTATAGTATTTTTTCCCTATAGAAGTCTCACATTCTTAAAAATATTTTCTAACGTCAGCAGACGAAAAAAATCACACAGGTTTACTACCCCTTTATTGAGGACAGACTTCATTTTAGTAATTACCAGTTTCAAGAAAACATTAAACTCATTTATATTAGAAACTGCCCCTTGTAATGTAGGCTACTTCAGTTTTATTTCTGTAGCTATCCTGCTTTTATAAAGCCCCTGGGATAACTCTGGGAGGAAGAGAAGGGGTGGGTTGTTGATCCTGATAGTTCAGCAGTGTTTTTTGATGTGACTCGGTGTGTCTTCACCCAGAAAACATTCAAAAAAATAAAAATAAGTCAAAAGCCACACTGTATAATGTAGGCAGTGGGACAAACTGCTGAGTGAGAAGGTCCCCGCTGGGCGCGAATAACGGCAACGGTGAGAGCGTTTCTCCACCCGAGGAGATAAAGTAAGATACGGGTGTGCTGCAGGATGAAACGCCGCGCTTCTCACGGTGCGGAGCTGCTGATTTGCGCCCAAAATAAAGAGAGACAGGCTATGATATCTGTTTAGTTGTTATAGAAAGTATCGCCGCTAAGACAGCAAACACAAAACTGTACTTAAATAGACATCACCGGTTCTCTTAAGTTCTACCATAAACCAAATTCAAATATTTCCAACATATTTACAACATAAAAAGCCTAAATAAGATAAAAATATTGTAGAACAAACCAATCTATCTATCTGTCTGTCTCTATTCCGACTACTGGGCTTTATAGCAATAGTAATTCTATATTTCGTAATTATTACATGTTTCATATATGTACCTCAGAAATAGCATTTTGTTGAAACGTGAACTTTCTTTCGGAAAGTGTATTTTTAATCCCGCATTGCATTTTTGCAAAGGTGTATATGGCACGATTCCAGAATACAATTATTTCCAACGTACAGTTCGCAACTATTCAAGGTGTTAGTGCTTTAAATGCTTAGGTAAAGCGAAAGAAACTGGTTGCATTAAACATTCCTCAACACGAGGGGGCAATATCAGTCACATTCAAGTGAATAGGCATCGCTGTTGGTAACCATGTCCCTTCTCATGTGTGCCCTCAAAGATTTTCAACTCTCTTTCTCTGTCTTTCTTACCTCTCCCTCATCTTTCCCTCTTCATGATGCAGTGTGACAGTGAAGTAGCCCCTAGCACTCCACTGGTGTGGAAACAATCAGCTTGGACAGAGAAGGGGTGGCAGGGAGTCAGGGGGATGTGGACAGCCTTGGGGTCCATGCATGATAAAAAGGATAGATAGATAAATAGATAGATAGATAGATAGATAGATAGATAGACTCAAAATAAATGTTTGGTGAACACACTTTGATTCAGTATTGGTTGTGTTTATTAATCTGCTAGAGCCTATAGACATATTGAAGCCTGTTGGTTTAAGTGGGATCAGCTGCCTCGTCTGCTTTAACCAGCTAATAAATATGAAAACAGCGGGTTTAAACTTTTATTCGTTTGCTGCTTGAAAGGATTATACCCCTCTATGGAGTCCCATGTAAATCTAGAAACCTCATAATGCCCAATGTTGTCCCATAAAAATGTGTTGAACAAAGGCGCTTGAATAGAGGCTCTTTCACGCATAAGGGGGTTTTCACAGGACTTCATTGACGACGGGTCGACCACACCACGCCCCGCGATAATCTCTCCGCCGGTGAAAGCGCGCCTCAGAGCGGCAGGTGCGTGTGCCAGGCACGGGGGTCACAGGGCCGACGGTGGTGGGGGAGCTCGCCATGTCAAATCCTCCCAGCTGCCGGTAGGAATTTTTTCAGAGACTGTCACTTCCATTTAGCTTGCTCTTTTTCACCCCTTCAGATGAAGTGGTCCCTCTCGTGCCCAGGTCCTGTGGACGCCCTCTGCCACTTAACAAAAGCAAAGCGCCGCTAAACGACGACAGGCCGGAACAATGAATTCAACCCGGCCTGCTCTCAGCAGCGTGAAATTGCAGATTAAACCGAAAAAGCGGTGCCGGTGACACCGGCGTTGCGTTTCTTCAAGAATGCAAATGTGGAAATTGCAATGTTGAACACGCTCACATCACGGCTGACCATATTCCCCTGATGCAACCTTTGTTCACAGTTAAAGTTTTGACTAGATAAAGTGAAAAGACGTGAATATATTACAGCAACGCATTGCGTGTGGCAAGTCGTTTTAACATTTTTCCCTCAGAGTGTTATCTGTTGCAGTTTCACTAGATGTTAGTACTGATTTATTTGCTGTCACTATCCCAATATTGACAAGTAACTAACTATTCAATTCAAAATGTTTACCAAGTCAAGTATAAAGGGCAATAAACAATGCAGATTGTGTCAAAAGCAGCTTCACAGAAGCGGGAAAATAAGTGTTAATGCTGCAGAATTCATCAATAATCAAACAAATTCAATTTTAGCTGTGAAACAGCTCCAGCTTAATTTAGTTCAAATTTTGTTTTCATCTGATAGTGATAGTGCAGTTGACTCAATAATAATGCTAAATATGGTCTTGTATACCATTAAATTTTATGGAAATATGTGCTGTTCACTTTCAACTAGGCTATGTATTCTTATTGTTACAGGCACCTATTCCAGTTTTATTGTAGCTATTCCCAGATACTTGTAACTATCCCAAAGTTACTTGTATGTTTTGCAGTTTAGTACCTATTGTAGTTACATTTGCTTTTTTACATGTTTAGTCCAAATGGCTACTTTATAGTTAGTAATAAAAATCTTATAGTAAGTACAAGTAACAATTGAAATACACACTAGTGTCGAATAAATAGGTTCTGCTACTGTCTTGAATAGATCGTTGTATTTATTTAGTAACTAAAAATATTACAAATTCTAGTCATGAGGTGAATAATGGATATCAAAAGTATTATTAAGTACCAGTAAATTGATCTAATCACTATTTAAGTATAATGCAAGTATTACTGAAAGGTATCACATAGACATGGTTAGCTTATTTTACAGTAATTAAATATAAGTTCTAGCAAAATAAAAATAGATACACTACCGGTCAAAAGTTTTTGGACAGTAAGATCTGCTCACCAAGCCTGCATTTATTTGCTCCAAAGTACTGCAAAAACAGTAACGTTTTGAAATATTTTTACTATTTAAAATAACGGTTTTCTATTTGAATATATGAAGAGTTCAGATGCAAAACCAGCTAAAAGCCATCTCGCTTAAAAATTAGACAATGATACTGAGTGAATGCTCTCGACAGATATTATACGTCCAGCAAAAACTGTTTCTTCAAACTCGCTAAAATACCAGCCTCAGCATAATCAGAAGTACCGGTACTTACATAGAAACCTATACATCTGAGCCTGATAAAAATGCATTTTTTAAAGAAAGACGTCAGATGGATTTAGCTGGTTTTGCATCTGAACTCTTCATATTTTAAAATGTAATTTATTCCTGTGATTTTAAAGCTAAATTTTTAGCATCATTACTCCAGTCACACGATGCTTCAGAAATCATTCTAATATTCAGATTTGCTGCTCAAAAACATTTATTATTATTATTATTTTAATGTTGAAAACAGCTGAGAATAATTTTTTCAGGTTTCTTTGATGAATAGAATGTTCAGAAGAACAGCATTTATCTGAAATAGAAATCTTTTGTAACATTATAAATCATCACTTTCGATCAATTTAAAGCATCGTTGTTAAACAAAAGTATTAATTTCTATTCATGTATCATCAAAGAACCCTGAAAAAATGTACTCGACTGTTTTAAATATTGATAATAATAGTAATAATGTTTCTTGAACAGCAAATCAGCACATTAGAATGATTTCTGAAGGATCACGTTACACTGAAGACTGGAGTAATGATGCTGAAAATGTAGCTTTGATCACAGGAATAAATTACATTATATTCAAATAAAAAGCAGTTTTTTTAAATAGTAAAAATATTTAACAATATTACTGCTTTTGCTGTATTTTGGATCAAATAAATGCAGGCTTGGTGAGCGGAAGAGAATTCTTTAAAAAATAATAATAATAAAACATTCAAAAACTTTTGACTGGTAGTGTACTTGTATGTTGTAAAGAATAAATATCTTGCCATCCATTGTGTGATCGCTCTCCCCACACACACTCAGCATTTTGAACTATTTATCACACCGAAGACTGCAACCTCTGTATTTCTCATCCACTGATTGAAGTGGGGCCCACACAAAAACCATGAATACTATTAATTTGCTCTGCCCCCTTCATGCACCACCTATAATCTTAATCGGAGTTCAAAACATACCCTACTCCTAACAAACCACCCTTGGGCTATGAGTCCATAATCCCCAAACTCAGACGAGTCCCTCTGGAGCCAACATGTCTCTTAATGCTCAGCGCTGTTCTTTCTCTGCAAAGTCTTTGGCTGAAGAATTGATCTCAAAATAGGACAATACCACGAGTAAACCCATCATTTTATCTGGACGTAGCAGAAACAGTACTCTTTTTTCTGCCGAATGCCACTCTGAACTCATACAGTGCTCAAGCACTATTTTACGTTCGGATGACAGGAAACTAAAATTTTCAGTTAATGAGTTTCAACTGAATGAAAATGAAACGGCTCCATCCAGACTTTAAATATTCCAAAGTTGGAATAATCCTTTAACAGCCAGGGGCCCCAATTATAGCTTATATATTTGCACCAGTGCTCAGCGCGTGTCTCACAATTGCTGAGAGGGCACAACAGCGAGAGCAGCGATGGCAGGAATTGAGCCAACAACTACCAGACACAAACCAGATGCAGCTGAGAACCAGACTGGTGGTGCTTAAATAAAGAGAAGCTGCGGAGAGAGAGGTGTATAGATTTACCGAACAGATAATATGCGGGGAACGTGGCGCATGATGTATGTCACAGTGTGTGTGAGTGTATTAGTAGTCAGAGCACTGGGCCCCGGAGGCGATTCCTGTGTGTGCTTGCGATAAAGGGGGAACTGGAGGAAGTGAGGGAGGGTGGGGGGGCGCGAGAGAGAGAGAGAGAGAGAGAGAGAGAGAGAGAGGGAGGAATAGTTCGAATTGGAGAAGGATGTGGGTTGGCGGAGGGGTGGGGGAGTCAGAGACAGAGAAACGGAGAGAGCGAAGTTGAAGGGAAAACAGAGTGAACAACCAGCAGAGCTCGGAGCTTTTATGATGCTGTCAAGATTCCTGGATTTTGTCCCCATCGGGCTCTCTCTCTCTCTCTCTGCCCCTTTTCCTCACATGAAAAGAGGGGAAGAGTGTCTTGGCAGGGTAATTAAGAATGGCCTCTAAACACAGAAGTATGGCAGGAACACTCCAGATGAAAGTAAATGATTAAAATAATTACAGGCGCAGAGCTGACGAGCTGGAGTGCGGGGTGGCCGCCGGACATTTGTCGGTAATTAGATAATTAATCTGAATGCAAATGATGAGTCCTAACGAAGCAGTCAGGCTGAACCAGTGACAACTACTGAAAGAGAGAGATGGGAAGAGAGAAATACTTTCATCACATGGATGCACAATTTTCCATCTTAAAAAAATTCTAAAGCTACAGTAAAACGATATATAAACAAAACTACAAAAGAACATATTTTTCTCACTATACATCTAAATACTATGAAGTGTATTAATTGCACCACAGTATAGAAAAGGGACACAATAAGGCAAAACTAATGAACATGAATGGGAGTCTTTGTAGTGGTTGGGGGCTATAGAAGTTCCTACTGCAGCTGAGGGTATACAGGATCTGAAACCCCTTCTGTCTAGACAACATGATCAATCATTCATACTTACTGAAGCTATTTTGTGGGAATGGGATAGGCATAACACTATACATTTTTTACTAATGCACTGCAAAACATAATAAAATCACAAGTCTTAGGGTTTTGGAAAAGTTTTATAACCATCTATGTATACATGTAAAGAGGGTTTGCACTTACATCGCGTTTTGGTCAGTTACCCGAATGCGCCGCCATATTGGCAATACTCAGGTGTAAACAGCAACATGGATTGCATGGTAAATGTACTGAATATGTTCTGCTAATTTATGCTGGAAGCTGCTAAATCATATAGAGAAGGACTTGGTAAGCAGGAAAGGGCACAATATTTTGACAAACTAAAGTTAAGAGGTGGTACGAGCAGTATTAATTAAGATATTAGACAAATATTTCACCTACCTGACTGGAAATGATTAGAACAAAGACGAATGTTGTTGAGATTCTTGCCCTGGAAATCCTGGTTCAGTCTGACTAACTACAAACACCTTTTGTTCCTTAGACAGTTTGTTGCACTCTTCTCCTTGATTTGTTATAACTTTTGGCAGTCTATAATACTCCAAATGTTTTTCTCTTTCCGACCGATTAGTACAGCCCAAAAGATGACAACAACTGACCGTTTTCAGCAGCAATAATCTGCAAAATATGCAAGTTTCGTTCAGTTCAGTAGCAATGTTTACGTTCAGTGCCGCCAATATGGCCGATTGATGACGGATCTATATATCTATCTATCTGCAGAGTGTGTGAGAGAGACAGGCGGAATATATACTTTTAGAGATGTAATATAAAATTAGAGACTACAATTTCTATCTTATGTCATATTTCAGAGAGCTTTATAACTCAGGAGTCAATTAGCTGACTTTTCCAGGTCTGAAAACAGCAAAAATTCCCTATTTCCTTATATTTTAAATGACTGAAATATTGTCTAATAGTTTCCATGTCTGACCACCAGACAGTAAACTGTCACTTTTTACTGCTTACACCAGTTTGCTGGGTCTATAAACAGATCGTCACGTGACAGCCGAACACGCGCTCTCTGATGACGTCTGAACAGTGCGCCGCCGCTAAACTCCATTCAGCTTTTGCTGTGTAATATCTGTCAGACCTGTACTGCTATTCTACTTACTGGCTAGAGTTTGGTTAATTGTCTTTAAACTCGGTCAGCAATATGGAATACTTAATCGGGATTCAAGGGCCAGACTTTGTGCTGGTTGCGGCAGATAATGTAGCAGCCAGCAGTATAATCCAGATGAAACACGGTGAGTTTGATGTGTAGTAGCATGTTAGCAGCATGCTAACCGGCCAGCCAGCCAGCAATATTACAGCTCATAATAATAAACAAAAATGTTGCAGACTGCTATAATTAACCATATTTCAATTTATATACATTTCTGTGATAACTGCATCTAAATGTTGTCACCACTTAAGTATATATGGCAATTGCTAAGACGTTTTAGCCGAAGTAGCTACCCCGTGCTAACACAGTTTGTGCGTTGAACTGATTTACATATTAATATATTCAAAACAACATATTAAATTTTATTTAAGACACACTTTTAGCCTTTAACGGCAGCAACACGGCAGTTGTTTGAGTGTGAATATCCTCGAGGGTCAACTGAGTATCCTCGGATGAGTTTGCGATTTATTTGTGAAAGTGAAAGTAAGAGCGCTTCCAAATCTTCATAGTTACGAATGAGGAATATTAAAACTCAAGTTATTCACCAAAAAGAAGACACCATGAAGTCAAAAATAAGTATGGATGTCTATGTTCTAGGTTAAAATTTAACCTTACTTCATCCAAGACCCCATCATATTAATTTTTGCAGATGAAAACAGTGAAAATTTACTTTCTTTTTGAGAAAAACGACCAAAAATGTTGACATCTTCCTTATACAATACTTTGTCCAATAAAATGTTCTCAAAAAGAGCAGTGTCTCCTAAATATGACAAGCGATAGCAAGTATCAAGTAATGCTCTTTACTGTAAACTAAAGGACATATATCTATATACCTATATCTATCGTAACAAGAAGCCTCCATTTCTTTTTTTTTTTTTGACAGAAAATGTCAATATAGCAAACTGTATGTGTTCAGTGGGTCTCTATGACCACTAATAGTTCAAAACAGATCTTGCAGAATGATTACAGAAACCTGAGCTCTAGTAAAATGTGATAGGGTTGTGTTGGACATAATGTTAAGATGACCTGTTATGTATGTTTACCAGATTACGACAAGATGTTCAAGCTCAGTGAAAAGATCCTGCTCCTGTGTGTGGGTGAAGCCGGTGACACAGTACAGTTTGCAGAATACATTCAGAAAAATGTCCAGCTTTACAAGATGAGAAATGGTAAGCATAAATTTGTTTTTCCCTTAAGTTTAACTCATTTTAATGGCAAGTATACTGAAATGACACTCCTTTATAGAGTGTAAATCTATTATACTGTCCTTGTTTTGTTGTTTTTAATTCTAAACATCATTTACATGAACCTCTGGTGGGAATAAAGTTAATTTCAGTCTTTAGTTCAGTAGATTTCTTGTACTCTTTCTATTTTATGTGAAGAACTTATCACTAGAATTTTACTTTGAAATAATCTGGATATGCGCTGTACTTGGCAACAGTTTCTGTTGTTTTATGAGTTGATTCTGATACATCTTTTTGTTTCTGCAGGATATGAGCTCAGCCCAGCAGCTGCTGCAAACTTCACAAGGAAAAACCTAGCAGACTATCTGCGGAGTCGGGTTGGTACAATACCTCTGCGTTCAAGTCCAGAATGTTCTATGATCTGTGAAATGCACTTTTAGTTCTATAAATATTGGCTAGTTTGATTCCAAACCTTTTTTTTCAATAGATTAATTACACATACTGTAGACCAGTGATTAGACCAACCTGGGAAACATCTAAAATAGACCTAGGGTTACTTGTTAAAATGACCAAACAGAAAATAATTTTTCCCCTTTCTACTCTAACTACAGATGAAATTTGCAAAAATGTTGATCTACATAATTCAAAGGAGTATCCACCTTTTTTTTTGCATAAGTGTGGCCGTGGTCATTTGTAAATTTTATGGGTCAGGCTTCTAGTCTCATCTGCGTCCAGCTATTTTTACCTGTACAAAACAACTCATTTTGCTGCTTGATATTGTAAATTGGTGTGTTATTTTAGAATATTATATTGATTATAAACACACTGGTTTGTAGTGCAAACAGTCTTACCGTTTACTGCGCGTTGTTATTCTTCTCCTTATTTCCCTATAGTGGCTAATTAACCGAAAGTCTCACCCAAAGGCTTACTTTTGGATTGAAGAAAAAGGTGGATACAGGAAACCTGTTTGAAAACAAGAAAAATGCCACAGCAATTAAACACCTTATTATATGCAATAGGTAGTGTATAACAGAGACTATATTCACTACTGTTAAAAAGTTTGGGGTTGGTAATGTAAAAATATTATTACCATTTAAAATAACGGTTTTCAATTTTAATACATTTTAAAATGTAATTTCAATACTTTGAGTACTTTCAATAGCAGTCTTCAGTGTGTCATGATCCTTTATAAATGTGTTTTTAATATTTTAATGGAAACCATAGTATTTTTTTTCCAGAGTTCTTTGATGAATAGAAAGATTCTAGAAATATTATTTAGCGTAGCATTTATTTGAAATTTAAATCTTTAATAACATTATAAATGGCTTTATAAATAAATGCTTCCAAACTTTCGATGCTAGCGTATCTATTAGTTAAAAACATATTTTCAAAATCACTTTTTCTTGCACTTTGCTTTGCTTTCTCTCTTCGGTCCTTTTATCGACAGCAAAGCGTGGTGTGCCACAGAGTATATCTGAATTCAGCCGGTGTAAAATGTGCTTAAAAACAGATGCCAGTATGTTTTGAATGTGTGGAGGTGATATCAGGGTCTCAGAGGTCGTTGACACCTGCGCCTCCTATGTAATGTGATCCTGCTTATACGATACATTCTCCAAATGTGTGTGTGTGTTAAACTCAGGGCAACATAGAGTGCACCCATCTGTGTAAAAATGGGCTTGTTGCCATCCTGGCTCTTTTGTCTGGTAGTGTGTGTGTTAATTTGTTAGGAAGAGTGTAACTGCCTCCTGTCACAATAGCAGAGTGGAGAAAATGATTACAAAAAACAATTAGAGCAAGCCAAAGGGGGGGAGAGGGTGGGAGGGGTGGTCTCTGGGGGGCTGAGAAAGTGCTGCAAGTTCATGAATTCGCACACTTTTAACCTAAATGCTACTTGCCCACAGATTGAGAATAAATGAGTCAGTTTCAATATTTTTCCTCGAATGTGCCTCAAAGCGAGGCATGTTTGACTAATAGATTGTTTTGTTCACATATTGATACTCGCATACTGCCTTTATCCACGACGTGCAACAATATTCATGAGAAGGTCCCAGATTTGTCTTTAAAATAAGGATTATGAGTACAACCTTGCGTATTATTTAACCCATTTCGTTTGTGCTTAAACCCTTCGGGATGTTTAAATGAGAGAGATGTCGTGCACGCTTAAAGGACCAGGTTTCTAAAAAAACAACTGGGCCTTTGGGGCTCCCCTGGAGTGGCTTCTCAGACAGATCTTTACGTAGAAAGAAAGAGGCGGCAGATGCTCAGATATAGTCCAACGTACTATTCTGAACAGGCTCTTTGCAGCCAAACACACATTTTCTCTGGTTGTTTTATGTGCTGTGCTTTTTATTTTAACCATGTGCTGCTTCCAACATCCCCTTAAGCTCTCCGCAGAACAGTCCAGCAACAGTTTGCCATCATTGGCACACATGAAACATTATTGGCCGCTTATTCTCTCCCGGCACACTGGCACAAATAATTACTGGTGCCATATTGCGAGGCATTCCCCTGTTCCGCTACAGATGAACAATTAATACGGCAGATTGGGCAGAGATGCCAAAGAGGAGAACATGTCCTGGGGCGGCGGGCAAAGGGATGGGGAGCGCAGGAACAGAACATGAAAGCGGAAGGCAGGATGAATGAATGATATGGTACAATTATCGGCCTCTATACTGAGCTTTTGTTTGGTGTCCCTCAGATTTTTCTAACAGGGACTCAGGTGAGAGGAAAACGTGTAATGTTTGAACCGTAGCTCATGAGGTCGGTGGAGAATGTTGGAGACAGGTGTTGAGTTTATACGGAGGGGTAGATGACACTCGGGGGAATTTCGTACAAACTCAAACCTTGTCTTTCAACAAGCCCCAGTTCCTCTAAACCCTCCCTGCTGGGAGTGAAGCATATTGCATAGGTGAGCTTCTCTAGGGGGTGTTTACTTACCCAAACGTGCCCCAGAGACCCGCCGAGAGCAGGGGGATGGCCCAGATCAGATTAAAGCCTCTCAGGTGAGTTGGTGGAGCTGCTGTAGTCTCATCCACACTGAAAGGAACTAGATATGATACTATATATGAACTTTTATGCTCTTAAAAATAAAGCTTCCAAATAGTCATTCCACAAAAGAACCATTTTGGGTTCCAAAAAGAACCTTTCAGTAAACAGTCCTTAAAAGAACCGTTTTTGTTTGAGTTTGAAGAACATTTTTCTGCTACAATAAACCATTTTTGGGAATTTAAAAAAAAGTTGTATTGATGTCAGAAGGATAGTTCACTCAAAAATGTAAATTTTGTCATTAATTACTCACCTTCATTTAGTGTCAAACCCGTAAGACCTTTGTTTATCGCCGTCGCTGATAGCCTTGTGGGCAGCTCGCTGACATACAGCGCTGTTGCGCTACGGCCGTCCCGAGTTTTAATCCCTGCTCGAGGACCTTTCCCAGTCCAGTCCCCTTCTCTCTCTCCCACTTCGCTTCCTGTCAGCTGTGATCTGTCCTATCATAATAAAGGCAAAAAGGCCAAAAATAAATCTTTAAAAAAAAAAAAAGACCTTTGTTCATCTTCAGAACACAAATTACGATACTTTTAATGAAATCCGAGAGCTTATTCTGACCCTGCATTGTCAGTAACGCAACTGACGCATTCAAGGCCCAGAATGGTAGTAAGGAGATTGTTAAAGGGGGAATAACACACATTTTCACCCAATATCATGTTAATCTTCCCTACCTATGGAGTTGTATTGCATCCTTCATATCTCCAAAAAGTCTTTGTCTTTATCAGATTTAGAAAAGAAAGATACAGGTTTACAATTCTCTCCGAAAACAGCCAAGTTCCTGGAAGTAAAGAGTCAAGAGCGCTTGCGTGCTGACTGCTAACAAAACAGAAATTTGATGCAGTTTTACTTACCGCCTGCAGTTCCGAATCATGATCTGGATCCTTTATCAGTCATAACTGCATGAAAAAAATCTGAATTGCGAGATACAAACTCACATTTGCAAGAAAAAGTCAGAATTCCGAGTTATCTCATAATTCTGACTTTATTTCTCGCAATTATGAGTTTATATCACACAATTCAAAGAAAAAAAAGTCTGAATTGTGACTTTTTTCTGAGTATATATCTCGCAATTCTAAGAAAAAAGTCATAATTGCATGAAAAAAAATCAGAATTGCGAGATACAAACTCGTATTTGCAAGAAAAAGTTAGAATTCCGAGTTATCTCATAATTCTGACTTTATTTCTCGCAATTATGAGTTTATATCACCCAATTCTAAGAAAAAAAAGTCTGAATTGTGACTTTTTTCAGAGTTTATATCTCGCAATTCTGAAAAAGTCACAGTTGCAAGATACAAACTCGCATTTGCGAGAAAAAAGTCAAAATTGCATTGAAAAAAATCAGAATTGCGTGAAAAAAGTCTGTCCGTAATTCTGACTTTATTTCTCACAATTATGAGTTTATATTAGGCAATTCTAAGAAATTTAGAAATTGAGAATTCTAAGTCAGAATTGTGAGTTTATATCATGCAATTCTGACTTTTTTTTAACACAATTTTGACTTTTTTCTTCAAAATGCGAGTTTGCATCTTGCAACTTCTGGAGAGAAAAAACTGCAGACACTGTCCACGCATTCTGTTGAATGTAGTATACTTTGAAAGACTATGCATTTGACTTTTTTTTTTTTTTAACGCTAGCATACGTGCAAGATTACTTCAGGTATCAAAACTGAGTAGTGTTGTCAAAACTAGTGACTTTGATACCAGTCAGTACTTAAATTTTAAATACATCTATTTCCCGCTAACATTTGAGCGCTATTGAGTGGATTCCTAAAACGGACGATTGGCCATTGTGTGCACTGGCTCAACAGATAAGATTGTGATCGGTTACAATGATCATCGCTTCACGCTCTTCATGTAACCCTCAAACAGAAGCGCACAGGAGCGTTTGAAAGCTGCAAAAGCCATTCACTTTACAATAAGTCAATGAATGATTTTTGGAACTGATATTTCAAGGTAAAGAACTTGCATATAGTTGCTTTAAATCATTAGTTGAGTATGAAGTTGGTATGTCGGGTCTCTCAAACACTTTGGAAGTCCTACTGATGTCTTAGACTTGCACATTAAATTGTGAATTTTAACATTGTGAAAAATGACACGCTTCACCTTTAAATCCACCCGATGGCACCGAATTTGGCCGACTGCAGTGGAGGCAGAATGTGGATTGAAATCTCCCTATCTGAGAGCCGTACAGACGGGAAATGTGGGGGAAAGCGAATGTAGTTTTCGCCGAGTTTTGAGATAGAGCGAGCGCGAGCGAGATAGACGGAGGAAGAGGACTAAAAGAAGTTTTAATGAGAGCTGGCACTGCTCCAGGGCATAGGGGGTGAGGGCGGGAGACGGGAGGGGTGGAGAGAGGAGGTGGGTAGGTGCTCGCGGCAGCAGGGGTGCCGTCTTCCTGCAGATGTCACACTGCTGGTGACACCAGCGACCCCCCCCAGACCGCTCCACACTCCCCTCCCTCCCCTTTCTCGGCTGTTTCACACCCCTCCCTTTGCTCTCCTCTCTCTCTGCTGTCTCTCTCCGTCTAACCCGTCTACTCTTGCTGATGTTAAAGTTTGTGGTTGTTGGTGGTTTCAATCAGATTCTTTGAGTCTACACTTGAATTTTGCAGCATTTCTTTTAAGTTTTATTACCAAACTGTTGTTATTATACACTTTTTTTTTTTTTTTTTTTTTTTTTGGTATTACATGACTATCTGAAATATTTGAAGTATTTTCCCCCAGGCAGTAAATTTCCTAAATACACTACCAGTCAGAAGTTTTTGAACAGTAAGATTTTTAATGGTTTTTAAAGAAGTCTCTTCTTCTCACCAAGCCTGCATTTATTTGATCCAAAGTACAGCAAAAACAGTAACATTTTTTGAAAAATTATAGAAATTAATACTTATATCTAGCAAGGATGCTTTAAATTGATTTGATCAAAAGTGTTGATAAATACATATATAATGTTACAAGATATTTCAGAGAAATGCTGTTCTTCTGAGCTTTCTATTCATCAAAGAAACCTGAATAAATTCTACTCAGCTGTTTTCAACATCATAATAATAACAATACATGTTTTTGAGCAGCAAATCAGAATATTAAAATGACTTCTGCAGGATCATGTGATTGGAGTAATGATGCTACAAATTTAGCTTTGAAATCACAGGAATAAATTAAAATTTTAAAATATATTCAAATAGAAACGGTTATTTTAAATAGTAAAAATATTTCCAAATTTGACTGTTTTTGCTGTACTTTGGATCAAATAAATGGAGGCTTGGTAAGCAGAAGAGACTTTAAAAAAAAAAAAAAAAACATTAAAAATCTTACTGTTCAAAAAAGACTTGTAGCGTAACTGTGCTAGTTTCATGTCTCCCATATTATTATCCAGTACTTTTTTCCAGTTTCCACTATGGAATAAAAATAAATAAATAACTTATCTCACAATTCTGATGTATTTCTTGTAATTCCGAGAAATAAACTTGTGACGTTAAGAAAAAAGTAATAATTGTGAAATAAAAAACTCACATTTACCTTTTTTATTTTTTGTTCTGTGGCAACTGTGAGATGTAAACTTAGAATTTGGGGAAAAATGAATTTCAAGATTTTTTTCTGAATTGCAAGATTTCTCTTTCTATATCAAATAATTATGGAGAAAGTCTCCATAACAGAGAAAGTCTGAGAATTGAGTGAAATACTCAATTATGAGAAAAAAATTAATTGTGATATAAAAAGTCAGAATTATATTTGTTTTTATCTTTTTTTCTTTTATTATTATCATATTTTTCTTATGTAGAAGAATTGAAATAAATGAATTCTTATAATTCTTATAATTAATTCTTATATATAAATTAGAATATATAAATTATATATTCTTATATATAAATTAATTATTATAATTCTTATACATAAGAAATTAAAATTAGCTCTAATTAAAATTAAATTTCTATTTATTTATGTGGTTAGTCGCCTTGTAATGAGCTGAATAGTATACAGTTAGCTTTTTGTTATCACAAAATAACCTCCACTTTTTTGTCTGGTTTATTTTGCGTTAATGACCAACTGTAACATATATCAGGCACTTACATTCCTTTATTTTTGGATTTAGTAATTAAAATAACTTCTTTCTCTCTTTTTTAGACTCCGTACCATGTGAATCTGCTCTTGGCAGGATATGATGAGGCTGACGGTCCAGGACTGTACTACATGGACTACCTGTCAGCACTTGCCAAAGCCCCCTTCGCCGCACACGGATACGGTGCCTTCCTCACCCTCTCCATCCTGGACCGATATTACAGACCAGGTGATTCTGACTTTCACCTATGAGGGCAAAATAATTATTTTATTTAATTCTAAAGTTCTAAACCTGTTGTTCTGTTTCTCTTGTTTCAGATCTGACTCGTGAGGAGGCTGTGGATCTTCTCAAGAAGTGTTTAGAGGAGGTAAGTTGCCCTCCGTATGCTGGTCTGTTCATCCATGTAATTTCATAATTACTGGTGGCTGCTGTGGGAAGCATCACTATTATGATTGTTCATACTTGGGGTTAGATTCAAACACATCCCATAAACATGTCCAAAACAACATACTTCAAAATTAAAAATATTGTTTTCTATTTATTTTATAGATTAGGTTATAGATTTCCATTGATGTATGGTTTGTTAAGATAGGACAATATTTGGGTGTAAAAAAAATCAAAATATTGAGAAAAGTCGTCCAAATGAAGTTCTTAGCAATGCATATAACTAATCAAAAATTAAGTTTTGATATATTTACGGTAGGAAATTTACAAAATATTTTCATGGAACATGATCTTTACTTAATATCCTAAAGATTTTTTTACATAAAAAAAAAAAATCGATCATTTTGACCCATACAATGTATTGTTGGCTATTTCTACAAATATTCCTGTGCAACCTTTGTGATATTTATATGATGGAAAAGCTACATTTTCAACATAACTACTCCAGTTTTCAGTGTCACATGATCTTTCAGAAATCATTCTAATATGCAGATTTGCTGCTCAAGAAACATTTTTTTAATTATCAATGCATTTTTGTGGAAACGAAATAGTTTGCTGAACAGAAAGTTTAAAAGAGAAGCATTTATTTGAAATGGAGATGTTTTGTAACATCATAAATGCTTTTACTGTCACTTCTGACCAATTTAATGCATCTGTACTGAATAAAAGTATTATTTTCTTTTAAAAAAATGTGGTGGCAACCACTTTAGCAATGTGGTTGTGCCTTTTTTTGCCAACAAGAACCACATATTCTCACATGTTCTTCAGAAAGTGTATAAATCCTTCTGTTTTGGTTCTGTGGGTTATACAAACCTCTGTTTTGTCATGTTTGTGAGCTTTTATAACTGTTTTTCTATATACTTCCTCATTCTCCAACAGCTCAACAAACGTTTCATCCTGAACCTGCCTTCCTTCACCGTTCGTTTGATCGACAAAGATGGCATCCACGACATGGAGAAGCTTCCCCTGGGCTCTAAATGAGCAACTACTGCTATTCCCTTCTAGTCACGCTCTTTTGTACTGCAAATGTAACCCCCTGTGCTCTAATAAAAACATTGACCCCCTGTTAATTATACTGCTTTTTATTCTTCTTCCTTCTTCAATTTGTAGATTTTGCCATTTTCCACAGCAAAACGCACTCGAAAGTTTGTTGGATCTGTTTGCGTCGCACAGAAGTTGGCAGAGAGGGAAGAAAAAGGAGCGGTGTGCACTTATGCTATCTTTGGATGTGTACTTGTTTCCTCACTGCTTTGTACACAAGTGTTTTTGCACTCGCGCGAGCGTGTCTCCTTCCCCTCTCTCTCTCTCTCCGCCACAGACAGGTGATTAATAAACATTAAACAATCCCTCTCTCCTGAACACACCGGAATCTAAAGGGACGAGCAGCATATGTTCGCCTGCAGGCAGAGAGAAATGCAGAGCAGCCCTGCTGAGTGTCAGAGAGACAAGAGAGATGAAGGGAGGGAGGGGGTCACGGCGAGGGGGAAGCGGGGAATTGACACTCAGGATGGGTACGTGTGTGCGCTCGTGTGAGTGAGAGCCGGCAGGGGGGCAGGTATGGAGATGGAGGGCCCTGAGCAGACGAAGAAAGGTAGAGTGACAGATGGGGTGAGAGGAGACAGAAGCGGTGGAAGAGAAGAGCCTAGCGACTGTTTAGCCGCGTTCGCCGACTGTAGCGATTGCCGAGCCCCAGGGGGTTAGTGGTCAGGACTGTTTTATCTCAGAGGTAATTCTGCCCGATTTGCCACTGTGTCACATTGAGGTTTCGGTTTGGGTTAATGTCACCCTGCCTTTAGCAAATGGGGCTAGAAATTTCAAACATCCCCCTGGGTGCTCAATTTGTATCACGCTAATTTTGTAATCACGCCAGATTTGTACCAACAAGTCCGTTCATGCAAAGCAAAAACCTGCTAGTTACGTATAAAAGTTGTTTTCTTTTTTTCATCAGGAAGTCATTTTCAGAACCAAGCGGTTGAATTCAGTTGTTGGTTTAATAATATATTACATTTACATTGCAATACGGCAATAAGAATAACAGTAACATTGATAATAAACATACAACATAAAGTACAAAATGACATTTTCAAATCCGTTTGTCAATACCTAATCACTTTTACACCCTCATCCTTATAGGATAAGTTTACTTCCAGAACAAAAATATACAGATAATTTACTCGCCTCTTTGTCATCCACGATGTTCATGTCTTTCTTTCTTCAGTTGATAAGAAGTTGAGGAAACATTTCAGGGATTATCTCCATATAGTGGACTTAAATGGTGCCTCCCAGTTTGAACGTCCAAAGTGCAGTTTAAATGCAGCTTCAGACGGCTCTAAACGATCCCAACCGAGGAAGAAGTCTTAACTAGTGAAACAATAGGCCATTTTCTAAACAAACTGACAATTTATTTACTTTTTAACCTCAAACGCTCGTCTATTCTCTGAAATGCCCTTGCCAACTCTGTGTGATCCGGTTTAAGACAGTTAGGGTATGTCGAAAAACTCCCATCTAATATTTTTCCTCCAGCTTCAAAATCGTCCAACATCGAAGCAGAAGTACCGATCCAGTGTTTACAAAGTGAACATGCAAAGCAGCTCAAACGCCCTTTTACAAAAAGGTAAAACAGCGATGTAGGATGATTTTGAAGTTGGAGAAGAAAACGAGATGGGAGTTTTTCGATATACCCTAACTGTATTGACCCAGATTACAGAGTTCCGATGCGCATTGCAGAGAATTAGACGAGCGTTTGACGTTAAAAAGTATATAAAATGTCAATGTGTGTAGACAATAAACGATTGTTTCACTAGATAAGACATTTTTCCTTGGCTGGGATCGTTTAGAGCCCTTTAAAGCTGCATTTAAACTGCATTTTGGAAGTTCAAATTTAGGGGCACCATTTAAGTCCACTATATTCCTGAAATGTTTTCCTCAAGAAACATAATTTCTTATCAGCTGATGAAAGAAAGACACAAACATTTTGGATGACAAGGGGGTGAGTAAATTATCTGTACATTTTTGTTCTGGAAGTGAAGTTCTCCTTTAATTGTCCGTGTCACTCGATTGGTTTAGGGGCCCGATTTCCAGAGAACACCGTGTAGGGCCACGTCATGAGGATCCAGAGGGAGTTTGTGGTCCGCATGCAGCGCGAAGCATCGTTGCATTTCCGCTTCCTCTGGAGATTTCATCAGAGATGAAGTCAGTTCAGTACGCGAAACGCTGGGGTGAACGCACACATTCGTACACATAAATACACTCATACGCTCCTAAAAGTGAGGGAGGTAGCGTCTCTCTCTTTCGATTGTTCATTTGCGGTGTTTGAGTTCCTTGTCGTGGTGGCTTTTTCCTCCTCCCTCTCCTTTATCCAGCAGTTTTAGGGCCTCTAGCAAGTAACTCTGGAAGGCCGATAGGGCGGCGCAGATGGCCGGTGTGCCGAAACCGTGGGTGAGGAGGCTGAAGTGGGTCAGGCTGCTTTGCACCCCGGGCTCCAGGCAGGGGGTGGGGCGGCTGGCGCCCAACGGCGACCTGTCCTGAGACATCAGGTCCACAAACTCCTTGCAAATCTCCCTGAAGACATGGAACGAGAGGTAAGCGTGAGAATGCCATGCAATACATGTAAATAAACAGTTGTTATTGATTTGCAAGAACAAAGTGATAAATTGAGGAAAACGTGTTCACAAAAGTCTGTATCAGGGGTTTTCAAACTGGGCCCCCCAGAGGATGCTGAGGGTTAACAAATTTTTACCTTTTTATTTAACAAATCAAAATTATTTATTTTTATCAACTGCCCTATTTTTGTATTTTTCTTCAGGTTTATTTATAAAAATTATTTAAATATTTAGTAAGTATATTTTATAACATATTTATAAATATTTGATAACAGTTTATAAATACATACATATATACAGTATATACATAAATTTTCATTTTTTAGACCATAAATCCCATAGAACCTTTTGTCATAATATAAAGGCAGCCATATATGTTGATGTATAAATACTTATTATTGTTATTTTTAATAATAAAAAAATAATAATAAAATTGTTATTAAATAATAAAATCTTGGAATATATATATATATAGAAAGAAAAATATTTTTTAAATGTGTGCGTGTATGTGTGGATTATTATTTAAAATATATATATTATTAAAATAATAAAATATGGAAAATAGTTATTGAAAATATTCAATTATATACATATTTACATATAAATTATATATATATATATATATATATATATATATATATATATATATATATATATATATATATATATAATTTATATGTATGAATGTGTGTGCATTACTATTTTATATTATATTAAATATATTATTCTTCAATAAATTAGATTATATTATTATTATATATATATATATAATAAATATATTAAATATATTATTCTTGAGAAATATATCCATATATATTTACATATAAATTATATATATATATATTTTTTTTATTTTTTTTTTTACGTATAAATGTATATAAATTTATTAATTTTATAAATGTCTATATATATAAAAATATGTATGTATACACACACACACACATAATTGTGATTTCCCAATATATGGAGAAAATTTTGGTAAATTCATCACCCTCATGAGACCCACTGGACTCTAGTTTGAAAATCCCTGATACGGATTTTAGTAAAATAACTGAGGACTACTTTCAGTTACAATTGTGAACAACCCCTGGTTTGTATATGAACTATCAAACGTCTTTATTATGACTAAAATGACTTACTCCTTTTGAGTAAGTAGAACTAGTAATTGAAGATCTCAGCAGATCTAGTACTCACTTGGTGGCCAGCAGCATACTACGTCGCGTGGGCAGCTGATCTGGGTCGGTTTGTCTGCACAGATACTCTGCTGTGGCCCTTGCGGGGAACTCAGTCTCGCACACGTACCCGAAGTCCCGTGCGAGATGAACCGCCTCACCTGAGAAGAGAGCGTGAAGATTGAAAAATGGAACTTGAACGTGCTGACTGAAAGCTTGAGGTGATAATAGGCTCTCGAACGTTTAAAAATGCCTTCTTAGGCACTTATAATTTTAAGTTAACACTCCCTGGAAGGTTATTGCTTCACATTGACATTAACATCTACGTTCTCATAAGTGACTGATAATGTAGTGTGTGCGCTGTGTTTGGGACAATTACTGCGGCAAGTAAGAAGCGGTGTCTCAGCAGCAGACAAAATCTGATAATGTGCATGTGTCTGGTTTTTATTAAATGTTTCAGTACCTTCCACCAGCGCTGTGAGGAGTGTGACGTTGGCTGCCTTTCGCCGACCTGCAGGCAGGTTTAGGCCGATCTTCTCAAGGCGTTCTCGCAAACAGCGGCCTCCATTTTTCGACTTGGCTCTGAGGGGAGAACAGTTAGAATTGATTAACACCTCACAGATTCATCCTAAACATCTACTGTTTTTCTTCAATCCTGCCATTCACCTGCGCAGGACTCCTCCGAGCAGTGAGGCGTTGAGGCACTCAGGTGGGGCCAGGCGTCTTTGCACCTCTCCGACTGTGACTTTGTACTTAGAGGTGGAGCTGAGAAGTGACAAACGTCCCGGGACAGAGCAGAAAACCTCTGCAGGGTTGGACACACCGCCTAGACCCAGGCCTTCTTTAGTAAGGGACAAGGCAGAGACCGCTGAGCCATTCAGCTTTGATGGAACTGGAACTGCAAGAAGAAACATAAAGCGGTTTAGGGTATGTGTGCTAGAATTACCACAAACCACAGGAGAGTGGAATCTTATTTTAAAGAAAGTGATGAGATTTATATAAATGTGATAATTTGTGCTTTTGGTTTTGCCCTTCTGTTATAAAACCTTTTTAAGACGCTCTCCCACAGGTTGACATCTGTCATCTCAGTGACACTGTGTTTAATTTCTGTTTCTCGCTCTTACTTTCAAATGGGTGTTGCATCTCCATTGGGGGAAGCTTTATTCCATCTGTTGTGCACACAATCGTTTTCACTTGTTGTTTTTGTAATTAAACTTTCCTGGCTCCTTTAAAATCTGACTTTTAAATGAACCCAATGATTACTGTGTCGAAAATAACACAATGTAATAAAACGGCAAACATCATAAAACAGAAAATTAGGCTGTTATGTATTAATTTTAAAGCAGATGTTGTATAAGCATTCTAATTAAGAGGGATGAGGAAAAAATGAAAATGAGACATAAGCCTCCATTCAAACTCTAATAATGATTAGTGTTCTAGGAAGAACAGACTACCATTGGCTTTTAATTTGAGCTCAAGTATTTTTGTTACATCATTCCTAAAAACCTTCATTTGTTTTCATAAGATTAGCCTGAGCTTAATCGTGCGTTTGCTTATGCCACATCTGTGTGGGCTGGATTTCAAGCACATTTCAATAGGACTAGAAAATGCAGAGTATGCATGTATTAGGTAAATCGGCTACATGGGTGTATGAATTGAAACGTGGAGGGTTGGAAGGTGGAACATCCTGGCTGAGAAAAAAAAACAGTCCAAGGTGGTTAACCTAGCTAGGCTGGTCTGTTGGCTGGTTTTAGAGAGGTTTCAGGCAGCTTTAGCTGGTCAAGTTTGGAGACCAGTAGGCTATTGATGGTTCCATGAAGAACCTTGAAAATCCACAGAAACTTTCAAAGGCAGAAAAGGTTCTTTAGATTTTTAAAATGTTCTTCAAAATGGTTCATTTAAGAACTGTTCACTGAAAGGTTCTCTGGGGAACCAAAAATGGTTCTTCTATGGCATCACTGCAAGAACACCTTTTTGGAACCTTTATTTTTAGGAGACCCTCACAAAAATAAACCATGGTTGTACTACAAATAAAACCAAAAAAAAAAACATGGTTACGATCCACCTTTTTCTTTAACGTGGAAGTAAACCTATGGGTGAGACTTCCGGTTCATTAGCCGCTATAGAGAAATAATGAGAAGAATAACAACGTGCAGTAAACGCTAAAACTGTCTGCACTACAAACCAGTGTGTTCATAATTAAGATAATACATTAAAATAATGTGGTAAGACACACCAGTTTGCAATATCAAGCAACAAAATGAGTTGTTTTGTACGGCTAAACATAGCTGGACGCAGATGAGACCGGAAGACAGACCCATAAAATTTACAAATGGCCATGCCCGCTCTTACGGGAAGAAAAAGGTGGATAGTTATAACATGGTAACCACAAATTAACCATAGTTTAACCATGGTATTTGTAGGGACCACCTTACACCAACTAAGTCAAGCTTTAGTTTATAGGTATAACCCCCCCCAAATTCACTCAAAAGAACTCCACAAATGAGGGGTAATATATTAAAACATAAAATTATGTCTTTTCACATATTAGCAGCATAGATATATGTGACCCTGGACCACAAAACCGTCTTAAGTAGCACGGGTATATTTGTAGCAATAGCCAACAACACCTTGTATGGGTCAAAAAGATTTTTCTTTTACACCAAAAATCATTAGGATATTAAGTAAAGTTCATGTTCCGTTAAGATATTTTGTAAATTTCCTACCGTAAATTTATCAAAACTTAATTTTTTATTAGTAATATGCATTGCTAAGAACTTCATTTAGACAACTTTAAAGGCTATTTTCTCAATATGTAGATTTTTTTTGCACCCTCAGATTCCAGATTTTCAAATCAATTTCAAAT
The DNA here is from genome assembly GCA_036247105.1 of Cirrhinus mrigala. NCBI lineage: Eukaryota > Metazoa > Chordata > Actinopteri > Cypriniformes > Cyprinidae > Cirrhinus > Cirrhinus mrigala. The sequence continues at coordinate 22,079,071 of CM070025.1, read as the reverse complement.
AAAAAAAATTGTCTTCAAAAATAGTAATTTGTTATCCACCTTAATTTTCAACGTGGAAGTAAGCTGTTTTCTGTGAATGTTAGAGACTTCCTGGTCATTAGCCGCTGAAGGAAAACAACTACAAGAATAACAAAGTGCAGTAATCGGTAAAACAGTTTGTACTACAAACCAGTGTGTTCATAATTAAGATAATACATAAAACAATATGGTAAGACACACCAGTTTGCAATACAAAGCCAACTTCATTTGGACAACTTTAAAGGTGATTTTCTCAATATTTAGATTTTAATTTATTTATTTTTTTTGCACCCTCAGATTTCAGATTTTCAAATCAATTTCAAATAAAAAAAAAAATTGACCCTTATGACTGGTTTTGTGGTCTAGGGTCACATATACGTTTCAACAGCGTTTGCAAACACTTCAGTAACAAAATTTGTTCCCACTAACAAACGCTTCAAGTCCCGTTCGCCTGAGGAGGTTACCATATTTTACGTTTATGTCAGTATCAGTGGTTTGTCTTCAAAAATAGTCATTTGTTATCCACCTTAATTGTCAATGGGGAAATAAGCCGTTTTTCTGTGATAGACTTCTGGTTCATTAGCCGCTTAAAGGAAATAACGAGAAGAATAACAGTAAAACAGTAAACGGTAAAACTGTTTGCACTACAAACCAGTGTGTTCTTAATAAAGATAATACATTAAAATAAAATGGCAAGACACCTCAGTTTGCAACAGGCTACCAAGCCGCAAACAAGCTGTTTTGTACAGCTAAAAATAGCTGGAAGCCAATGACACAGGAAGCCAGACCCATAAAATTTACAAATGGCCGCGCTCGCTCTTATGGGAAAGTAAGTTGAATAGATGATGTATCACAATTCTAAACAAAAATTCAGCAGGCCGTTACTGAAGACAGTTACTGACAGAAATTTTACATCACGTTATTGAAAATGAAGTCGAATGCAGAATGTTTGTGAAGTAATAGTTGCTACGCCACAGATCTGCCATCACCGCGCTCCCGTGTGTGTTTGCGCTCACTGTGGCGCTGAAGCAACGCTTCTCTCCTCCCCCTTTCCAAGGATTGGCACATAACACTCTGCGTTACTGTTTATATTATCTACATCCCTTATTGTAGAGGTAAAATGCGCTGTAGTATTGGCTTTCTCCTCTTCGTGGGCGGTGTGCGCGTCTTCGCTACGCCCTGCTGTGCAGCACTGATTTGCGGACACAAACGAGCTCTGAGCGCGCGGCCGAGGTGCTGGAAGCATCTCACATAAGCTGTGAGAGCAGATCCGTTTATTCATGTAGGCTTTAGTTTCTTCTCGACACAGAAATCTCCCTACACCCATGAGTACATAATTGATCCATTCTGATGAAAATGTGCTGTATTGCACTGCGGAACGTGATTTCAGAAGCTATCCTTATTAACTATCCACTTCTGGGTAGTGGAAAGGAATAGTGATTCTGAATTCTTCATAACTTTATTATCTGCTCTCTTCCTCCATTTCTCCTTTCTCTAATCCCCCTCTTTCTCTCATATGACCATGAACAGTTCATTAACAGCAACTGCCTTAAGGGTGAAGGCAGAGGCAGAGTGCTACAGGATTTCTTGACTTCAAATGAAATTGCAGAGCTGAATTATTTTGTGTGTGTGTGTGTGTGTGCTTGACTGAATCTTTTATGGTGTCTGAGCAGCACATAAAATCTTTTTTTTTTTTCTAGCTGGAGAGGTCACCCTCTCTTCTTTAAATGCATCAGAGGTACAGACTCTCACCTTTTTTGATAACAGAATGGTCCAGGATCCCCAAAGCGGATGCCTCCTCCATACCCTGTTAAAACAAAATAGAACAACACTATTTTTATTAATTTACACTAGCTTGATGGTTGTAGTTATTGATAAAGTGTTGAAAAACACTTTTTTTAATCTTTAGATGATGATAATACATGGTGAAAATATTCCTGATTAAATATTGACAATGAACATGTTTAACTGCATAATTGTAATCAAAACCAGGTGATTAGATCACACTTAAAACCATTGTGCATACAAAGTACAAAGTTATTGTATTTTAAAATTATTATAATTATTCGCGATTAATCACATCCAAACTAAACGTTTTTGTGTACATAAAATGTGTGTACTGTGTATATTTATTATGTATATATAAATACACACACATGCATTTATATATTTAAGAAAAAATGTTTATATTTTAAGTATATTTATATATAATACGAATTATATGAATGTAAATATATACATGTAAATACATGTAACTATTTTCAAAATATATGCTTCATATGTGTGTCTTTATATAGGCTATAAAATTACACAGTACATACACATATTATGTACAAAAAAACTTGTTTTGGATGCGATTAATCGCAGTTAATCGTTGCCCAGCACTAATTTATATATTATATTACTATATGTTTCTTTATTTAAACTAGATATTTGTAGAAGATCTGGGAAAAAAAAAAGTAAAGTGGAAAGAATGGGAGATTTCATGACGTCACGTGCACCAGCAATATCAGATACATTTACATTCCTACTCAGAAATAAAAGGGTAAAAGTTCGTATTAAGACGCTTACTTATTTTTCTCTAACTCACTTTAGCTATTGTACTGTAAAATGAAAGCAATGTATGAATAAAACAGTATAGACCACTTAAAATTAACATCTGATATTTGTCCATTTAATGTCGCAGGAATGACCGAGTAAAAAAAATAGTGTTTACGCTTATTTGTAGCTTTATGTATGGCAAATTAAACTATCAGGCTTGTTCCCGTCTAACTCGGTTCTCGGAAACGCTTCATATCATCAAAGGGAGTCCAGTTGTTTGTTGAATAATTGGCCGAGGAAACCGATTGGACGCGCTGTAAGTTTCCTGTGACAGACAGACACGAACTCGTTCTGCACCTGCCCACTACTGTTGTTTTCTCTACTGAAAGAGTGAAAGAACAAACCATCATGTAGCTACAGCCGAAAATCAAACGAATTAAAATCTGATTCTGAAGAATCTTACGTGGTATGGTCAGTTTTATGGATAATTCTTCAATTAGTGGCACTGAAAGAAGCTTTTTTTTTTTCATTTATTTAGGCCATTTATTTTTACAATCACCTTACTTTTAAAATATAAATTATAGAGGCTTTAAACTGTATATATTGTACCTTTTTATGACTGATTTTATTTTTCAAAAAGAATTTCACTTTTTGAATTTCTTCGTAAGCTACTTTATTCAGTACTATAAGACTTTTGCATCATGATGAGCTTTATTGTGTGTAATTATCAAACCGTTTAATACTGGAGACATTTAAAACATTAAAAAATGGAGACATTAAAAAAAACATTTTAACTTATCTACATACGAAAATTAATTGACCGTTAACTTTCGTCCTATCCAATTTTTCTCTAAAGCTGAGAAATGTCATTGCCATCTCACATCATTTCCATTACACGATATCTAAAATATAAACCATCAAACATACCCAAAATCCACTTTGGCAGCACATATTACCATTTTAAAGTTTTATCTTTAAGATAACAAGCAGCCAGAAGTGCCTCTAAGTGAAGAACCACTCATATAAGTTTTTTCCCTTTATTTCAGGAGCTGTGATTTTTTTTCCGTCTTGTAATGTTTGTAATCTTGTAAATGGTTTTTAAAAATGTTTAAATTATATGTATAAAATATTTATGTTTTAGACAACGGGATACACTAATAAGTATACAGATTTTTTATCCATCACAGCAAGCAAAAACAAAGTTTTATTATACATTTTAAAGTATAAAATGCATTTTTACATAAACACATTCGACGGCATAAAAATGTATACTTTAAAGCACTCATTCATAAGATTATAAAGGAAATCGTTATTTTGGAAAATATTTATATTTCCATTTCATGTAATGTATATATATATATATATATATATATATATATATATAGAAAATAATTTTATCATTAATTTTGAGCACGCCAAAAAGTCTCGTATTTAAATATATAACCAATAAACAGATAAACAAATTATGTTATGAAGAGCCACTCACAAATCATTGGTAAAAATCTGTCAAATTAATAATATAAAACATTCGTGGATTTTTAATAACAATACTAATGCTTTCATGTCTAATGATTTGATTGAGCATGATTCTTGCTCACTATTGGCATTAATATCTGAAAAAGAAATAAGACAAAATTGATTAAACTCACCTGAATGTCATCCAGACCGTGATGACCTACTGCGTGCATTCCCAGAGGACCTTCACCGAGCGCCGCTGCTCCTTCACCCAGTCCATGATGGAGCAGCCGCGGAACGCCCGGATACTCCCGCCGCGGATCTAAGCTCAGAGCGCGGTGTGACTGCGACAGAAGCCCCGCGTCCTCTGAGCGCGAACGCTGGGAGTGCCAGGCTGCCTGCTGGTGCTGATGGAGGGAGTTGATGGACGGATAGGGGTCCGGTAAATGCGGGTATCCGGTGTCTTGACTCTGGGAATAAGACAGTGAGGACTGGGGGTATGGAGGTGGAAAGTAGGGCGGCTGGAAGTCGGACGCCGGAGTGTGGCAAAGAGGGGGAGCCGAAGAATACGCCGCCTGGTTCAGCGAAGAGAGCTGAGAGAGTCGCCCGCTCGGAGAGGAGCTGGACAGTCCGTCCGCACGGTCCTGTGGGTAAAAATATATTTCAGTTTCATAAAAATTTGGACAATCTAGGGTCCGCCACATAGCTAATAAAAGTGACCGACAATAAACCTATAAGAAAAAGATCACTGTAAAGGTAAAGTGTTTTCATCATAATTGATGCTGGTGCCTGTATCCATCCATTTAATTTGTTACAATTACTTCTGTCATTTCTACTCGAGTTTCTAAAGTAAACAATAATCAGTAATTAAAATGAAAGTGCAGTGATGAGCATCTTGGATATTTACGATAGCGATTGATTTTTTTCTTAATAAGGACTTATTGTTAATTATGAGCTGTGTGTAAATAGTTGTTATAAGAATAATTTATTAAATGTACACGTAATGTGTGACTGTTATGTCAACTGTTACTGGGAAGATAATTGCAGATTCTACATTAATTTGTTTACATTATGTGTTCTGGATTTCAAGGTATTAAATTAATGATCGTTAATCGTACTAGCCATATTAATTCTAACCATACTAATGAAAAATTCTAATAGCTTAACAAATGCTCCAGAAATAGGAGCTTTTTCTGTGCCAGGTGTCTTAATGATACCCACTGTTTCATACAATTAGGATTGATAGACAAACAATAGATAAAATTAATGCTGCTTTACAGGATTACAAGCACAGAAAAACACGAAGGCCTAATAATTTAGCTTTTTGTGCTTCTATAATTTTCCATGGCATTTTCCAGTTTTCGAATATTTTTAGTACAAATAATTTAAACGACTGAAACCCTATAATACATGAATGTGACAGCATTTTTTATTTTATTTAACATTTTATTTCTATACATTGATTTGTTTTATTATCTATACTTTTATTATTTTAATTTAATATTATATTTTTTTCTTCATCTAGGGTGAAAAAATATATAATTTGGCAGTTTTTCAGCTCCGTCAAAATACTGAGTGTGGGAAGCGCTATCACATGTGATAAATCAAACCGAAGTTTCTGTCGTGCCTTTTTCAGCCACCGAGTTTAATGATTCTCTTTGTTGAAACGCAAGATATAACTTCCAAGTCGCTGTAAGACAAAGACTAGCCTGTTATCTCTATTTAGACCAGTGGCAGCATGTGACATTTCCAAAGAAACACTCTAGCACACTTTTGCGCTTCCATATTATACACACACTTAACCCCGATTACGCTCGGGCGTCTGCGCTTTCCTCCATACACTAATCGCAGCTGATATCACATGACAATCATCTCGATGGAGAGTCCAACAGATCAAAAGAACTTTGCATCAGTTTAACTCACCATGGTCGAGTAGGTGTGGACTAACATCTGGACACAAGAGCTCCAATATGCCTTTTACGCGTTGACTTTTACAGCCTCCTTAAAGCCTAGCAGTCAATAAAACCCCGGGATCTCGATCCATTAACTAGACAGTCCCAGTGATGCTCTCCTCTCTGGATGATGCTCTATATCAGACTGTCCCTGTTAATCACACCCGAGCGCTCTTATAGCGCTACACTATGGGGGGAGGGGTTGGGTAGACCACCTTAAAGGGACATTAATTAATTCCTCTAAATTAATTCACTCTCTTTATTCATTTGAAAAATACTTCTCCGTTTTTTACTGCTTATTTGCAGGCTAATGGTTCACCAAACTTTGACTATTATTTTAAAATTTCCAGTTTATTTATAATTAATTGTGATTTATATACATTTCACATAAAATAATGATAAAGTTTGTTTAGCCTATTTTTTTAGTCTTATTTTTTTCTACCAGTCCTACCGTACTGAATATTAAGACATAAACCAAATATTGTTTCCGAATGCGAAAGAAGCTACTTTTTTAATCAAGTGAAAGTCTAGTTCTAGCACTTCCAAATATACAACAAAAACTTAGTTTTCGCAGAAAAAAAATCGATGAAGTAAAGTTGAAACACTGATAGGCTAATATAGAACTGAAGCCTACCTGCAAGCAGTAGGGTTCTGTCTTGGTCCGTGATTTCCACAACATGCTTCTGGATGAAGTTGTCGTCCTTTGTTGAATTCAAGACGGGAGAGAACAGACTACGTGCCCTGCGAGATGAACGGTGACAGAGAGCTACCGGGGAGACACGGGAGTTTTATTGACAAAAAGAGACAAGAGTTGAGAAAGAGAGAGAGGGAGAGAGAGAGGGAGAGGGAGAGAGGGAGAGAGAGAGAGACGCATGCTGATGGGCGGAGGATAAACTTGTGTGAAACAACAGTGGGGGCAAATGGGATGCTGATTTTGGATGACTAGGCGCACTGAGGAAAGTTTAAGCGGAGAAAATGGCTTTGCTTTCATTTCAACATTTTTTTGCTTTAGCTAAGCTATACAGAATGTTTTTGTTAATTTTACCCTCAAACTAATATTGTAGCATCGTCATATTTTTGCTGTAGTTGTCGAATAAACAAGTGTCCACAATGAAACCTAATAAAGGCATAAGTAATCTTTATAACGAAAGATTTTTACTGAAAGGCTGTTTTCTGGTCACTAATGTCAGGTCGAGACATTTTGTCAAATGTTTTATAGAATTAATTACAGTATTTCTGTATGTTAGGCAACGTTTTTGCAATTTCATTTTGTTTCACGTTCTTCATGTTTTTTGTACATGTAGCTATATGGTAATGAATGGCAAAGTTATTTTATTTTATGTATGGCTAAAAACAAAATATGTTTAATAACATAAGTTTAATAATTTTTTCTCGAAACTGCTGTCTATATAGGCGGCTCAATATGTTTGCAGACTCAGCTGCAATTAGGCAGTACTAACCTCATTTTTTTTTTACTTTAAATTCCTTAAGAATTATGTAGTTATGATGAGGAAAGTTACTTCAAAAGTAACGCATTACAACATCGAGTTACTCCCTAAAAAGTAACAAATCACGTTACTTAGTTACTTTTTAAATGGAAAGTAGGGTACCATAGAGTTCATTTCGCGTTACTTTTCAAAATCTGGACAGGGATTGCTTGTTTGTTTTTAATATAAAAAGTTCTATTTTTAGGAAATGTAAAAGCCAAAATGTGAAATGAATAAGCAACAGGCTGAAGGTAAAGTAAATTCACGTCTGTACAGTAGAAGGCAGGAGAAGAAGGTTCAACACTCTAAAGCAATAAAGCACAAATATTAGTTTATCTAAAGTATTTTTTGCTTATTAGTACGGCTGAACTGGTTCATCAAAGGTCAGCAGCAAAGACATTGGTTAATAAAATGGGATTAAACACATAATGGTTATCTGTGTTAACATTTAATTATTGCAGGTTTGCGTCATATTCTGAGATTTAATTTCATTTAAATGAATATAGAATCTGTTTTTTGCGAGTGAGATGAATTAATGTCTAGAATACTTCCGATTTCTCTCAACATGGGGACAGACTTGTCAGGCAATAAATGGGAAAACAATGTAACTCAGATATTTTCTTGTAAATGAAAAAGTAATGCACTACTTTAATAGTTACCTGGAAAAAAAAGTAATCTAATTACGTAACTCGGGTTACTTGTAATGCGTTACCCTCAACACGGTTATGAAGGGCAAAAACGGTAGCAACTGACTACAAAATTTCCAGAAAGATCGCAACAGATTATGCGTCATTAAAATTTTAAGTCGCGACAGCAGTTTTCTTTTTAATACAGCTATCCTTCATATAAAACGTTTCGTTTTAAAACCTTATAATTGAGAAACTATAGGTTTGTACTTACAAATAGTCATTTTTCAAACCACAGAACTGTGAAAGTGAACTGCAAAAAAAATTAAAAGAAATGATTTTAACCAAAATGTTTATGATAAATATGTCAATGTTATTTAAACAACTACTCTTGTGCAAGCAAACATATGGCATGTTGTGAATCTGATTATGACAGTTTGCTAATAAATCAATCCTTGCCTCTTTGTGAGTAACTATAGATTGCTGTAAGGCTGCCATCTACTGGACATACTAATACACAACACTGACATGTCAGTGCAACAGATTCATTTCACATTAAATAAAAGTACCTTGCAAATGAATTACTGTCAAAGCAGTAAATTCCATGTATGTTTTTATCAAAATGTGCTTCTTCAGAACATAAAGTAACAATGCATCACCTCAAAAGCTGAAATATTTTTATTCAACATTCTGATTTAAACTTTGGCCACAGAGTGTATGTATTACACATCCTTTTGCATATTCAATATGCCAAACAGACAAATTTGACAATACAGTAAGTGCTTTATCTGTTTGTCTGTTATTAAATATAAGTATTTTACAAAATCTACTCCACCAATATTCTGCTAAGCTGTGGCAGACCCTTAAGAGATCCACAGCTTGCACTCTTGACCAGCTCACTAATGTCCTTGCGACACACCGGGCATTGCTTGGCAATGGCACATAGGACTTCTTCTAGAGCATCCTGTGAAGGTTGGTCTGGGAGACGTCCACTGGATCCCAGCAGAGTGAAGACATTCTGCAGCCATCCTTCATCTCTAATAAGGGTGGTTATCCAGGGCTGGGCTCGAACACAGCCGCCCAAAGCCTGCAAACTGAGCCTCCAGAGCTCTCCAGCCTCCTCCCAGTGTTCCTCCCAAAGAGCGCTGATCCGTGCCGGTTTAGAAGCCTGTCCGGACTGCACAGCACTCAGGAGAAAAGACAGAACCGAGGAGAAGAAACGTCGCTGGGCAGGTTCTACAGGGTCTGGAAAGATTCAAGACACCTATTATTAAGCAGCAACAACAAAAATATGCTATATTTTTACCTATAGATTGCTTTTGCTGCCATCTAATGTTTACTTAAAGGGACAGTTCACCCAAAAATGAAAATTCTGTCCAACCAATACAATTGCAGATAGTATGTTTTTCCCATTTACTAATTGCTATTTAAGTCCCACTAACCAATTCGTATAATTTTAAGCCATCAGTACCTGTGGAAGTTGACTTCAGTCTGCCAATCATGAGACCCAAAGTGCAACAGTTTGCTGCTAAGACCAAGAGGCGTGGTTTATGGAGAAGAACAGGCAGTGCTTCACTCAGCATGTTCTCCAGAGCAACAAAACAAGGATCAGTCCTGAGGGAGCGCAGTGAAGCAGCGGATCAAGTCATGGTTAAGGAATAACTTTTCTTGTATGCGAGTTTAGATCTGTGTGTACCTGACTCGTTCTGGCTCTGTAATGGCAAAGTTGAGTAAAGCAGAACACGCCGTTTCCAGACTAGGGTCTCGGGTCACCGTCTTCCCACTCTGACCTCTCAAAGACGCCCAACCTTTACTCAGAAAATCCACAAGCATGGCTGGGGTATCAAGAGAGAGAAGAACCCCCCTCGGCCCATCTTCAGCAGAGAGGTGGCACAGAGCTGGAAGAAGATATCTAAGAAAAAACAGGAACATATTCACAGTTAAACAGACAGCATATAATATGTCTTATTTTTTATTCTGGAAGCGAACTTCTCCTTTAAAAAAAGACATCGTAAAAAGGCACAGTAATGTCTTACCTAAGAGCAGCTTCTCTGCTCCAGGTCCCATCTTGTGAACTGTTGCTGATGGACATCTTTGACATCCAATCAGCAAGTCCCTTGCCTTTTCCCCCTCCCTTGAAGTGACTTTTAGCATAGCCGACGAGAAAAGGCAGGAGGTCAATCACATCTTCCTTCAGACATGAGGTTTCTTCAGCAAGCCAAGCACAGAGAGAGCGGAAGGTGGCGAACAGAAACGGGTCATCATAGTCCGTCTTTTCCACCTAAAGGGTAAAAAAAAATCCAAAAAGCTATAGTTTATAAATCTATAACAAGAAAACATTATTTGTGTTTGGATAAATATTTTCCTATTTAATTAAAGCTCTTCAAAGGAGCTCTCTTCAAAAGTTCTTAAAGGAGAAGTTCACTTCCAGAATAAAAAAAAATTCCTAGCGAAATGATTGGTCATTTAAAAAAAAACAAAAACAAAAAAAACACTTATGTACTTTTTTAACTACAAATGCATGTCTTGTACTAGCTCTGTGATGCACCTGTGCATCTTCACAAATTACGTAATCATTGGAAAGGTCACGCTTGGTTAGTTCTTTGTCTGTGCACTGCGGTTCAAAAAGGTAGGGTAGGGCGAAAAAGTCTCATCTCATTTTCTCCTCCAAATTCAAAATCGGCCAACGTTGCCGTTTTACCTTTTTTTTTTGTAAAGGACGCTTCTTTGCACATTCGCTTTGTAAACACTGGGTCGGTACTTCAGCCTACATCATGCACACGCGATTACATAATGTGTGAGGTCGAGCTAGTGCAAGAAGAGCATTTGTGGTTAAAAAGTATATAAATGTCTTTTTTTTTTTTTTAAATGACCAAATGTTTTGCTAGATAAGACTTCATTGAAACTGCAATTTGGACCTTCAACCTGTTAGCCACCATTGAAGTCCTCTATATGGAGAAAAATCCTGGAATGTTTTTCTCAAAAACCTTAATTTCTTTTCGGCTTAAAGACATGAACATCTTGTATGACATGGAGGGGAGTAAATTATCCGGAATTTTTTATTCTAGAAGTGAACTTCTCCTTTAACACTTGCTTTTTAATCATCCTCACCTGTTTCAGATAGTAAATTTCAGCTGAGAAGGCCTCCTCCAGAACTCCTAGGACCTGTCTGCTCTGTTGAAGACTCAGGCCAGTGATAGCTGTCTGTATTTGGGCAGGGTTCGAAACCGCCCCCTGGCTGCAGGCTTGTTCCATAGCCGCCTCCATGATGCGATAGCAGGCAGTGAGCGTGTGCTGCAGCTGGGGTTTGATTTCCGTTCCCGGCGGCTCTTCTAGACCCATCCTCACCTCCACGCAAGCTCGGTTCACCAACAAGCAACAGAACTTAGGAGGTCCTGTTGACTCCCATCCATACAGATCCAAAAGGCAGGCCGATACCACCAAAACCAGGCCTAAATGCTCTTGACTGAGCTTGCCCTGAATCAAAGGCCGCAGTGAAGCCCATAGATTACCCACAATCTCCTTAAGCACCTGGCTTTCTGACTCGACCCCGGGTGGCGGAAGAAACGGCGGTATCTGAGAGCACATCTCTAATCTGTCCTGATCTGAAGCTTGGCAGAAGTTTTGCGAAACAGTTTCCAACAGTGAGAGAAGATCAGACGAGTGTTTAGCCCAAGCCCGTGGTCTTATACTAGATGACAATAGGTGTCCCAAAAGTGGAAGGCCTTTTTCATGGCTGAGAGTTTGTTTTTTGAGTACGGCTCTACATAGAGCCAGAACCGCTCCGCGGGTAAGAAGTTGCTCGGGGCCTTGTGGTAAAGTACATACTGCATTTAAAATCTGATAACAGTCACAAGCCAAAGCCTCATCCAAGGTAGACATACTAGAAGTGGTCTGGGAATCTGTAGCACTTTCGGTTTGAGATCCAGAGCTGCTCTGGGCTTCACTCCCAAGTGTTTGTGTTTGTTTATCTGCCCAGGTGGGTCCATTCTCTAGTATGCTCAGGATCAGAGGGACTGTGCTGAGAAGTTGTGGATGAGCAACCATGCTTGCATCGGTGCTGAGAGCAGCCAGCAAAGCAGTGCCCAGAGAGATCAACTCCTCCGGAGGCAACCCGGAGCTGTCACCACCACGAAATGCTGTGACCAGAAGGCGTGCAGGCAGATTAAAGCCTACAGCTTCAAATATCCGATGCAGAGTCCCGGTATCCAGTTGTCCTGCTGGACACAGTCTTGTGATCTAAATGGAAGAGATAACAATGAGCAATACAATATGTGGACCACAAAACCAGTCATAAGTAGCACGGGTATATTTGTAGCACTAGCCAAAAATACATTGTATGGGTCAAAATGATCAATTTTTCTTTTATGCCACAAATTATTAGGATATTAAGTAAAAATCATGTTCCATGAAGATATTTTGTACATTTCCTACTGTAAGTATATCAAAACTTAATTTTGGATTAGTAATATGCATTGCTAAGAACTTCATTTGGACAATTTTAAAGGCGATTGTCTTTGCACCCTCGGATTCCAGATTTTCAAATAGTTGTATCTCGGACAAATATTGTCCTATCCTAACAAACAAAACACCAATGGAAAGCTTATTTATTCACTGGTCCAGGGTCATATATATGTTTTTCAGTATATTGTAGATGAGGAGGATAAGCTGTTGTTGTTTACCAGAAGAAGTGCTGCTAAAATGTGGCTGTCATTCTTGGCATGAGTGAGAGCATGTAGACAGCGCTCCAGAACCTCTCTCTGAGATGGAGACAGACCACTGGGGTTCGAACTGCACCCTTCTGCAGCATTTGGCTCTGTACTGGGTGATTGCTGTGGGGTAGAGACTTCCTCTGGGTTGAGATGACACCCATTCTCTGCCATCTTCTGCGCCAACCTGTAAACAACGTATCAGAACTTATGTTAACTGCTTCAGATACTTTTCCAAATGTATGCATATAATGCCTGGTGTTTAAATTACTAATAGTGCTTTAGTGTCTCAGATTCAGGACTAGAAAAATGTCAAAGACATATTAAGGTCAGCAGGTTAACAGGTTTAAGAGTTCACGACAGGTTAAATCACAGAGCTGTAAAGCTAAATGACTGTTGTTTAGTGTTTTGCTACTGTTTTATAAAGAACTATTAAGTTAAGAGTTGACAGAGTAGCAAACTAACGTAAAACTGAACATATTTTAAAACTATATATAACACATATGAATGTCCGAAATTGTGTAGACTAGCGTAAATCAATCAAAAATGTATAAATATATACCATATGCAATGAACAAACCTGGAGCCAGGCAGGATTATCGTACACACACGTTGGCGCTACGTGGAGACAGAAAACCTCGCGAGACAGAACGAGAGAACTCGATTTCAAAATAATAGTCCTCGGTAAACGAAAGAAATACGGCGCCTGATTTTACGAATTATATTGAGAGGTCTTTCTTTCTTTCTTTCTTTCTTTCTTTCTTTCTTTCTTTCTTTCTTTCTTTCTTTCTTTCTTTCTTTCATTCTATTTTGAAATAACAAAAATATGATGCCAAATTGTGAAAATAAAAATGGTATTTATTTATTTATTTATTTGGAGCACGTTTAGTAATGTATCTGTATTATGAAAACTCAAATACAAAGTAATAAATTATTAATATATTACGTTATATTATAATATAAATATAAATAATACCTAAATCTAAAATTAAGTAAAAAAAACAAAACAAAATGAAATAACAATAAAAAGATAAATAATACTGATTGAAAATAGTACATGTATACTTTTATTAATGTAATTTATTGATGTAATATGAATAAAACCAATAGGCTACAATATACTATTAATAATTATATTAGGTAAACGGAAGAAATACAGCGCCTGATTTCACGATGGGGCACGTTTAGTAATGTAGCTTTATAATGAAAACTCAAATACAAAGTAGTAAATAGTAAAGTAAATATTAATATTGCGGTATATTATAATGTATAATCTAAAATTAATTAACAATTAATTAACAAAATGAAATGACACTAAAAAGATATGTAATAATGATATGGTATAGAATATATAATATATCTAGAATATAGTACATGAATACGTTTACTAGCATAATTTTATTAATATAATATGAATAAAACCAATACAATATACTATTAATAATTATATTATACTAAAATACAAATGAATAGCACCCAAAATACAAAACATGAAACAAATTAATTCATTAATAAATAAAAATGCTTTGCTTTTCCTGACTGGATTAACAGGTACCTCTATGCAACACAGGAAACAGGAAGTGATGAAAGAGGTAATGGTTAATGCTCCTCTGTTTGAAACTGAATGCGAGCGAGTAGAGAAGTCCAGGATTTATTTAGTAATTATTACTGTTTTCCCACTAGAATTAAACTACTTACGGACCAGAAGCAACACCAGAAAGCGCGGTGAGTTTCTGCTCCAAACTTGGAGCGCTGAATTCAATGCTCCATCCATTCCCTCAATGAACGATCTCTGTTCTTAGATGTCTGCTCCACTGCCTCAGAAGGGACTTGGTCCGGGTATGCCTGGCATGCCCTCTCAGCAGCAGCAACAACAACAACAACAACAACAACAGCAGCCGCAGGCACACATGCCTCCTGGCCTTGCGCAGCAGCCCGGGATGCCCCCACAAGGTGCCTTGCGGGAAATCTCTCCTGTTTACCTGTGCCGCATAGGTCAAGAGACTGTCCAGGACATCGTCACACGCACTATGGAAATCTTCCAGATCACACGGGCCACTCAGGTGAGTTTGCGTCCAGGGGATCTCGGAGGTGTAACATTTGGTCAAATCATAACAACTAATTATACTATTATCACTATTTTTTTTCAGCTGGGAAAACAGAAATGTCAAAAGTTCAAACTAAGCAACTTAAAGAGAACATAGCCTGTTTACATGTTAAAATGTAGTGAATCAGTATTATATTCCTATGCATAAAGATGTATTAAAATTGTAACCAAACATTAGAAATAAAACACAGAAAACATGGAATAAAATATATATTTTTATTTGGACATGCATAAAATATTACAGAGTTTGAGAAACAATTTCCAAATACTGGATAATGAATTTCAGTGTGGCTTAACAGAGAATGTTCGAAGGCAAATTAGGACTAGTCCATTTGTAAAACAGATACGCTGTAATTTGAAATGAAAAATCTGGTTGTGTTTTTTTCTAGCTTCCCAACGGTGTGACACAGAGTCAGGCAGCGTATCAGGACCGCTTTGGGAAGCTGCAGGAGCATCTGCGTCAGCTGACACTGCTTTTCCGTAAGCTGCGTCTGCTATATGAACGCTGTGTAGAAATGACACCTGACCTCCAGGAGTCTCCAGCTGAGGTGAGTCTGATCAATGTTTACTGATGCACAGTATAGCCTCTTCTGATTGTTTATGCAGCCTTTTGTTTTAGATCCAAGTCTGCGTTTTTATAGAAAGTAAGGAATGTATTTGGAAATACACTTTTTATTTATAGTTTAACCCTGTAAAACTTGCCATATAAAATAATAGTCAGATAAAAATCCAGTTTTTTGAAATGCAAACGTTGGAATTTTTTAGATGAAATATAAAAAAAAATTGAAAGCAAAAAAATTGTGTATGTGTTTCATGTTTTGTATCATATGTGACCCGGGACAGCAGAATAAGGCGCAATTTTTCGGATTTTTTGAATAAATAAGCTTTCCATTGATGTGTGGTTTGTTAGAATGGGACAATGTTTGATCAAGATACAACAGTTTGAAAATCAAAAAAATCAGAATATTGGGAAAAACGCCTTTAAATTTGTCTAAATAAAGTTCTTAGCAATGCATATTACTAATCAAAAATTACGTTTTGATGTATTTATGTTAGGAAATTTACAAAATATCTTTATGGAACGTGATCTTTACTTAATATCCTAATGATTTTTGGCATAAAAGAAAAATCGATAATTTTGACCCATATAATGCATTTTTGGCTATTGCTACAAATATACCCGTGCTACTTAAAACTTTGTGGTCCAGGGTCACATATTTAATATATATTTGATATCAGGATTTTGTGGCTCATATAGTATGATATAATGAGAATATAGAGCTCAGTTGGTGCAGTTGCTGGTATTTATATGGCTAAAAAGTAAGATGAAATTCTGTTAGCATGTAATGTTAATCAGTGAGATCTTTATAGGAGTATAACCGACTACTTATTAATATGCATTGATCATGAGAGTTAAAATGAACAAAATACTGGTAATGCCAAAGTCATAGATATCATTTAATACAGTGATAATGAGTATATTAACATGATTTGAGATTACATGTCATGCTGAGTTTAATTCATTACAATGCTGTTCTTTTTTGTTTAAAGTAGCAAATTAAGCATGATGTATGAACAACTTACCAA
Source organism: Cirrhinus mrigala (assembly GCA_036247105.1). Lineage (NCBI taxonomy): Eukaryota > Metazoa > Chordata > Actinopteri > Cypriniformes > Cyprinidae > Cirrhinus > Cirrhinus mrigala. The sequence continues at coordinate 22,062,589 of CM070025.1, read as the reverse complement.
GTACCCCGTTTGGTCTCATATCTGCTCATATAGTCAGATTGCAATACTAAAGTAGATTTGCATGTAAATTCACTTGCATGTATTATGCAAATTAGTTGAATAAACAACCTGCTTACAGAGTTTACGTGGCTGTATTAAAAGCTTATATAAAGCAGCAACATTTAACTTACCTGTGACAAACGGAAGCAATAAGGCAGAAAACTTTCATTTCATGCTATTAGAGGTAGCTGTGATGTTGTGTATTATTAGCTGCTGCACTCAATATTAAGAATAGTGTGGAAAAACACCTCCTCTTTCAAGAATATTGTTTCCATTAGGGCAGCATGAACAGTCAACAAATGCTTTAAAATCTTTGTGGGCTACAAGATCTGCAAATCAGATCAGATCTTTGCTAAATAAATCAAGCATTTGCTGAATAAAAATAATAACCTGGTGCTGTTACTACTTTTGATATGGAAATCCAAGCTTTAAAATAGGTTTTGTTGTTTTCCTTTTTGTGCTATTTTTTTTGTATACATACTATAGCATGGCCCAAAAGTCTAAGACTATATTGAAAATGGGATTTAAAATGTAATATAATCCTGGAAATACAGTTTGAGTCTGATTTTTTTATTTATTTATTTATTTTTTAAATGAGCGAAAAGCATTAAATGACAAAAAATGTAAAATAGAAGCTTTTTTGTTAGAGGTCTCAGACTTTTTTCTCCTGTCTTTTTTTTTTTTTTTCCAATTATTCAATCCAATCAGATTCAGTTTCAGAGATGGTTATTGTTACAGATATCATTTTAATAATGTGTTTGCTTCCATCCTTCCAGCTTGTTCCTTATGTGGGGCAGGAGACGACACCTGTGAGAGTGGAGCCGTGCGGCCCAGCGGTTATTCAGGAGAGACAGGAGGTTCTAGAGGTGTGTTTAAGTGACTGTTATTAGTATCTTTAAACATACTATTACTCTGCAGTATATACCTACAAGATATTATGCTCTATTATTTTTGGTAAAAAAGAAAAAACACCCCAATAACCGTGGACGGAGAGTGAACCATGGCATGAACTTTCTGTACCTTTCTGTACCTTATATGTGACCCTGGACCACAAAATCCAGTCATAAGTAGCACGGGTATATTTGTAGCAATAACCAACAATGCATTGTTGGGACAAAATTATTGTTTTTTCTTTTATGCCAAAAATCATTAGGGATATTAAGATCATGTTCCATGAAGATATTTTGTAAATTTGATTAATAATATGCATTGCTAAGAACTTAATTTGGACAACTTTATTGCCAATTTCCTCAGTGTTTTCATTTTTTTGCCCCCTTAGATTCCAGATCTCAGCCAAATATTATCCTATCCTAACAAACCACACATCAAAGCAAAGCTTATTTATTCATAATTTATTTTAAAAAATTGTGACTGGTTTTGTGGCCCAGGGTTACATATTATATTTAAATGTGGATTTATGTCATTTAAAGTCTTTTTTAATGCTACCATAATTAAAATTCTTAATTGGCACAGTGCAAATATATATTCTAATCTGCAAATATATGTGTGTGTGTGTGTGTGTGTGTGTGTGTGTGTGTGTGTGTGTGTGTGTATATAACATGTAATTTGTAGATTAAAATATAAATTAATCATAAAACAGAATATAAATGCCCTCCAGCTGCATTTTTTTTATTTAAAAAAAGTAATATTGTGAAATATTATTACTGTTTAAAATGTAATTTTTTCCTGTGATGGTTAAGCTGAATTTTCAGCATCATTACTCCAGCCTTCAGTGTCACGTGATCCTTCAGAAATCATTCTAATATGCTGATTTGCTGCTCAAGAAACATTTCTTATTATCAGTGTTGAAAACAGTTGTTTTGTCTAATGTTTTGGGGGGATTCTTTGATGAATAGAAAGTTTCTTATTTCATTATTAATGTCTTTTATTATTAATTATTCATTATTAATGTGACAGTCACTTTTATACTTTTATCCTAGCTGAATAGAAGTATTAATTTTTTTAAAAAATAAATTTTAAATGATACTGTATGATGCATGTAATAGTGCACTGAGCTTCTCCTACATGTTTTTTTTTAACAGAAAGTGAGGCAGAAGAACCAGGAGATGAAGGTGCTAATGGACCAGATGAGGAACCTCCTGTGGGACGTCAATGCCATGCTCACCATGCGAAAATGACAGCGGTATGCTTCCTAGTACACATCTGACCATCTTCCTTGAGCCCTCATCTGCAGTCTTCTCACGCTCACACGTTCAGGTGCTTTGACATGGATAGCCAGACTGCCTTTCATTCACTGCTCTTGCAAATGCCACATAATCTTTCATCCTGACAAATGAGATCAGACTCGGCAGCTCTTTGTGGTCCTGCCTCATTTACAGTGTTAAATCTCAATGCTCTGATCAATAACCGCTTCATCAAAGCAGTGAATTAGAAATCAGAAACAGGAAGTAATGTGAAAGCCATGCTGATGATGTAAACTAGCCATGTTGTTGGCATGATAAGCAAGCACTGTGGACTGAGCTTTGTAAATAACAGTGCTTACACTATGGTCTTCTGTGCATTGAACTGTGTGATGTGTTTCACACTGTTGCTACTCAGCAAATATGTACTCAGGTAGAGTGTGTGCTTCCCTGAGCTCTGCATTACACTCCTGATAATCTGCCTTCTGGGGAAAGGTTTTTTTTGTAAACGAAAGAGTTTTATACAAAATAATAAAAAAAAACACTCGTCACTTCATTTGCCATTTCTTTTAGGAAATACAAAACCGAATTAACAACAGCAGTTGACATTACTTGCTGTGGTTAAAAAGTATATAATTTTTTTATTTTGTTAAGAAAAAGACCAATTGTTTCGCTAGATAAGACTCTTATTCCTCGGCTGGGGTCGTGTAGAATCCTTTGAAGCTGCATTGAAACTGCAGTTTGAACCTTCAACCCATTGATCCCCATTGAAGTCCACTATATGGAGAAAAATCCTGGAATGTTTTCCTCAAAAACCTAATTTCTTTTTGAAGAAAGTCATGAACATCTTGGATGAAATTTTCATTCTGGAAGCGAACTTCTCCTTTAACTACTCACAAGTTGGGTAATAATTTTAGGCACAGTTGCTGGAAACAGCAAAATGAAATCATAATTTCACAAATACAACCACACACTCTTTGCATTTCGGAATTATTTTATTGGTCATGTAGTTACCACTTCATGTAATCAGTCAGTTGCTTTGCGACTCACTGTCGTGTGTTAGTCCACAGCACCGTTAGGCAACCTTAACGCTACAAACTCCTTCAGTCAAACAGCAGCTGGAATGATTGACAGATCTGTGATGTTTTCTCATCTGTGAAGCTGTCAGTCATATATTGAGAACTGGTCATAAGAGGCAAAAACCCGTCTTTTGTCCACCAACTGGCCACCACAAGCTAGCAGCCAGTAGTGGAGGGATAGAGATAAGTCTCTCCATCAGCATCAGTATCAGTTTGTGACCCGTTCAGCTTGGCTCAGACGCGCTCCAGGTCTTTGTACCTCTTGCGCAGGACGGACACGTGGTCCTTGAAGAGTACAGGGTCCAGGCGAAACTGAGAGTGCACCAGAGGCATGTAACCAAACCAGCTTGCAAAGGTGTTGACACACTCCTGCCTCTGGGTAAAGTGCTCAGGGTTCGCCCATGGGGCCATCTTAGTGCCCTTAGAGCAGACAGGAAATAAGATGTTAGAAATACATCACATTACAGTTTTTTTTTTTTTTTACAATTGCTAGGACTTCTCAATACTAGGGGTTGATCGATACACAACCAGTCAAAAGTTTTTGAACAGTACGATTTTTTTATGTTTTTAAAGAAGTCTCTTCTGCTCACCAAGCCTGCATTTATATGATCCAAAGTACTGCAAAAACAGTACAATTTTGAAATATTTTTACTATTTCAAATAGCTGTTTTATTCCTGTTTTCAAAGCTGAATTTTAACATCATTACTCCAGTCACATGATCCTTCAGAAATCATTCTAATATTCTGATTTCCTGCTCAAAAACACTTATTATTATTATTATTATTATTATTATTATTATTATGCTGAAAACAAATGAGTAGATTTCTTTTCAGGTTTTCTTGATGAATAGAAAGTTCAGAATAACAGCTTTTATCTGAAATAGAGATCTTTTGTGGCATTATAAATGTCTTTATCATCATTTTTGATTAATTTAAAGAATCCTTGCTAAATAATAGGAATAATTTCTAATTTTTTTCCCCAAAAAACAAATTGTATTTAAATGGTATAGTGTATAATGTTACAAAAGCTTTTTATTTCAGATAAATGCAGATCTTTGAATCTTTCTGTTCATTGAATCTTGATAAAAATGTACTCAACAGTTTGAAATATTGATAATAATAAGGATCATGTGACACTGAAGGCTGAAGTAATAATGCTGAAAATTTAGATTTGATCACAGGAATAAATTATATTTTAAAATATATTCAAATCAAAATTAGTTATTTTAATTAGTAAAATTTTTTTGCTGTACATTAAATCAAATAAATGCAGACTTGGTGAGCAGAAGAGACCTTTAAAAAAAAAAAAAAAACATTAAAAATCTTCACTGTTCAAAAACTTTTGACTGGTAGTGTATTTTTTCAGGGTCGATGCTGATACCAGTTATTACAGATCAAGTAGACCGATAACCGATAACCAATTCATATGTCTGGTGAAAAAATGAAAATAAATGTCAAAATTAAGAATAATAAGGGCTCTGACAAAAACCAAATCGGTTTTGAAAATGACCGGTACTGATAACCATAAAAATGCCTAATATCGGCACCGATAATTCGTTGACCCCTACTCAGTACTTCACATAAGATATGGCATGTTCTGCAAGGGGTGTGTAAACTTATGAGCCGAACTGGAGGTACAAAATGTTGGCTCTGGCCTTACCTGCAGGGTGGGCATCTCTTTGTACTGCTTCCTCTGCGCTACTTTAATCGGTGGCAGGTGTGTCACAGAGGAGACCAGGAAATTCATCAGGATATCCTCACAGTTAGAGGTGCGATCCACCAGCGCACGCAGAGAGGAGGGCAGGTAGTGAGAGAACAGGTGATGGTAGTACCTGTGAGATGCAAAGACATCAACACGTAATGAAGAGCACTGTCTCCGCTGAACATGTTAGAGAGCTTGATGAAGCGTGAGAGACGTCAACACTGTCTTGTCAGGATATGTCAGCTGCAGCCAATTACCTGTGATAAAACGCCGCTCCAGTGAGGACGATGGAGTATTCGTTGGTCCATTTAGAGGTGTAGCCCCAGGCTTTTTTTACAGGGTCCCAGAAATGGCTTCTGGGAGGGTATCCAACAATCCTCTCGGGGAAACTCCGCCACACGTGGAAAGCAAAATTGATCTGGAAGTGTCAGATTACAGAGGAAAAACATGAATTAGCTTTGCCACATGTCAAAACAATGTAATCTGGTTTATTTCATTTAGTTTAGACTCTTTCTATGACCCAGGGCATCTACCAGATGCCGCAATCAACCACACAGAGCACCCTTGGATCAGCATAGCAAAGCTATTTAAATTGTTTTCAGTGATCAAAATGAAGCTGAAATAAAATAAGTAAATAAATAAACATATTTAAAAAACGTACATGAAATATAAATGTAAATATAATAAATAATTTTGTAAATAAATATAAAATAAATGTTAATATTAAATGCTTGTTGCAACATTTTTCATTTTCATTTAGCTTAACTTTTACTAAAATAAATAAAACTATAAAAATTGAATAAAAAATGAATAAAAATTATATAAACATTAAAAAAATGTTTTTAAAAATTATAAAAACACAACACAATTACTAAAACTAAACTAAAATTAAACTGAAAATTGACAATATAAAGATCAAACCAATTCAAAATATTAATAAAAAAAAAATTATAATGACATCTCAAATAGGTTGCTCAAATGTACCAGCCACCTAGAACATCCTTGAATCTTGGTGGCTAGTTCTGTTTTTGCATAATTGTAATTTTTAATTAACAAAGAACTGCAAAAATTGTATTTGTAAATATATAATTCTCAAAGTGTCTAATGATCTGTTCTTGGCCGTCGATTCGGGAAAATTGTACAATTTTTAATGTAAGATTTTTAATGTTTTTTTTTTTTTTTTTTAAAAGTGTTTTCTGGTCATCAAGGCTGCGTTTATTTGAATAAAAATACAGGAAAAACAGTAATGTGAAATATTATTGCAATTTAAAATAGTGTTTTTCTATTTAAATATACTTTAAAATAGAATTTATTCTTTTGATGCAAAGCTGAATTTTTTTAGCATTATTACTCCAGTCTTCAGTGTCACATGATCCTTCAGAAATCATTTTAGTATGCTGATTTATTATTAATGTTGGAAACCATTGTGCTGTTTAATATTTTTTTGGAACCAGTGATACTTTTTTCAGGATTCTTTGAAGAATAAAATGTTAAAATAGAAATCTTTTGTCACAGTATACACTACCGTTCAAAGTTTGGGGTCAGAAATTTTTTTTCTTCCTTTGTTTGACAGAAAGAAATTAATACTTTTATTCAAAAAGTATTATGTATAAATGTTAAATTGATCAAAAAAAAATTTAAAGTAATGACTTATTGTTAGAAAAATTTCTATTTTGCATAAATGCTGTTTTTTTATTCACCAAAAAATCCTGAAAAAGTAAATGTTCCAAAAGTTAAAAAAAAAAAAAATATATATATATATATAATATGTAACAGTGAAACTGTTTGCAACATTGATAATAAGTCAGCATATTAGAATGATTTCTGAAGGATTGTGTAACACTGAAGACTGGAGTACAGAAGACAATACAGAAATAAATTCTACTTTAAAGTATATTAAAATAGAAAAGCTGTTATTTTAAATTACAATAATATTTCATTATATTACAGTTTTTTTCCCCTGTATTTTCGATCAAATAAATGGAACTTTAATGAGCATAAAAGAAGTTAAAAAACAAAAAAACAACAACAACAAAAAAAAAACATTACAAATCTTACTGATCCCGAACTTTTAAATGGCAGTGTATTTCCAGAAGACCTTTTTCTGTGGAATTAGGAAAGTTTTCATTATCTTCTACTATAATGAAATGTGGACTCCCTCAAGGCTCTGTATTGGGTCCAGTCTTGTTTAACATCTATACGCTTCCTCTGGTTGATATTTGTCAAAAACATAAGGTATATTATCATTTCTATGCCGATGACACTCAGGTTTACCTCCCTTTAAAGGTGGGGAATAGTTTGGCTCTACATTCCCTTTTTAGTTGTTTTAATGATATTAAGGAGTGGATGGGAGCCAATTTTCTCCACCTGAATGAATCAAAGACTGAAGTGATAGTGTTTGGCCCTCTGAGTTTATCCAAACATAAAACTAATCAGTTAGGCCACTTTAAAGGAGAAGTCCACTTTCAGAACAACAATTTACAAATAATTTACTCACTCCCTTGTCATCCAAGATATTCATGTATTTCTGTCTTCAGTCGTTAAGAAATTATGATTTTTGAGGAAAACATTTCAGGATTTTTCTCCATATAATGGTGCCCCGATTTTGAACTTCCAAAATGTAGTTTAAATGCAGCTTCAAAGGGCTCTAAACGATCCCAGCTGAGGAAGAAGGGCCTTATCTAGCGAAACGATCTGTCAATTCTTTCAAAAAATAAAAATGTGTATACTTTTGAAGCACAAAAGCTTGTGTAGCACAGGCTCTGGGATCCGCGTCCACGATGCTACGAATCATGTCTCAAGTTCATCGTCTGTGTACTCCAGCTCAAAAAGGTAGAGTATGGTGAAAAACTCCATCTCATTTTCTCCTACAACTTCAGAATCATCCGACATCGTTGTACCTTTTTGTTTGTAAAGAGCGTTTGACTTACTTGCACTTTCTTAGTCTTTGCGCCTGCGTTCCGCGTCACCTTTCAACGTGATTCAATGGTACGTAGCATCCCAGAGCCTGTGCTACACAAGCTTTTGTGCTTAAAAAGTAAACAATTTTCCATTATATTTCCATTATATAGTCCATTATATGGAGAAAAATCCTAAAAATGCTTTCCTCAAAAACCATAATTTCTTCACGACTGAAGACAGAAAGACATGAACATCTTGGATGATAAGGGGGTGAGTAAATTTTTTGTAAATTGTTGTTGTTCTGAAAGTGGAGTTCTCCTTTAAAGTGAAACAAAACCATGTAGGATAAAGAGGAGACTCTACCTCGCTGGTCAACAGCACCGTGTCTTCATCTAGGCTCAAAACCGCCTCCGTTTCAATAGCTGCATGTGGCAGGAAACGGCTGCTCGTCTGCGAACACAGAAGGCGCCGGAGAAAAGAGCCGAGTGAGACACGAGATGCAGAGAGAGAGCGCAAGATCTCGCCTCCGCTCACAGACACGACTTGACTGTTCTCACACTTGAATACTCACTTTCCTTCTGCCATCTGTGATGATAAGGGGCACTGGCATAGGCGGCCACTTACTCCGGTGAGGGGGCGGCTTCTCACTGTTCCACAGGATGATGATCTGACAAGAAACCCAAACAAGAGCACACACTATCACAGCATGCACACCAAACTGGTTGATGTGTTTTCTTGTTGGCTGTTGTCGGTGTCCAACTATATTAACACTTCACTGATGTGGATCTGCATTGATATCATTGAACAAAAGGTCATTCCTTAGTGGTGCAATAGCTGCTACTTTAAGTTAAACACTGACTATGCAGTACTGTACCTGTGAGCAGTATTTTGATTTGGAAACGACCTGAAGAAGCTTCATGATTGGCTGAGACTGGGAGATCAGAGGTGAGGTGGCATGAATTACAGCAGTGAACTCCGGACCTGGACTGATTCCTACATCAACAGAGGAAAAAAAGTGAGCGTCCCTGCCATTAAGACACTATGCATATTATTATACTTGTAGATCTTATACTTTGTATAGTGTTCAGTGGCACAGTGTTTGAAATAGCATTCAACTACTGTTATTTTAGTATTACTTATATACAATTATAGTATTTCTTAATTTTTTGAATTACCTTTTATTTTCAAATTTTCAATTATTTAAAAAAAAAATTTAATTAGCCTTATTTTTCAGATTTAGTTTTACTTTTAGTAATTTCAGTTCCTCAGCCTAAACTTATTTCAGTTACTTGCAAAGGTAACATTTCTAATTTTCATTGAAGTTTTTCTTATTTCATTTTTAAATACATTTTACCTTTTTAATTTAAAATTTATAAAAACATTTTAATTCGCTTTAATTTTTTTTATTTTTTCAGATTTAGCTTTAGTAGTTTTAGCCATTTATTCATTCTTATTATTTGTAAAAACATTTTTAATTAGCACCTTTTTTTTTTTTTTTTAAATTTCAGATTTAATTTGTCATTTCAGTACCTCAATATAAACTTATTTCATTTACTTGCAAAGGGAACGTTTCTAATTTACATGAAAGTTTTTCTAATGTATTTTAATATTAATTTTAACTTTTTAATCTAATATTTTAAAACATTTTTAGTTAGCCTTAATTTTTATTTCAGATTTAGTTTTAGCAATTTCAGCCATATATAAATTTGTTTAATTTTAAAACAGTGATTATAGCCAAATTATTATTATTTTTTTTAATTTTTTGTTTAGTAATTTCAGTACCTCAACTTGAACTTATTTCAGTTACATGCAAATGTAACATTTCTAGTTTTCATTTAAGTTATTATTTAATTTTTAAACTTTTTTAACCTAATATTTATAAAACCATTTTTTAAGTAGCTTTAAATTATTTTTTATTTCAGATTTAGTTATAGTAATTTTAGCCATTCATTCATTTATATTTTTAAAAACATTTTTTATTTGCCTTATTTTTTATTTTTTTTTTTCAGATTTAGTTTTAGTAATTTCAGTACCTCAACATAAATTTTTCAAATTACTTGCAAAGGCAACATTTCTAATTTTTAAAAAAATCATCTAATATCTATATTTTACATCTAATATTTATATTTTATTTTTTAAAATAGCTTTAGTTGTAGTTAGAAATAACAAACACTGCTACCAAACTAATACAATTTTTGCAATATACATACTGTTTACAGTTACCAGAGCACACAATCTAATGCAATACAAACAACCTTACAGTGTGTCAAATGAACTGATGAATAAAGGATTGAATATCATAACGCATCTTTCTTGACTCATTATTTGATTTATATTATAAAACACATTTTACACAAAATATGATGAAAATGCTAAATAGCTAAAATAAGTGGATTCTACTCATTGAATAAAATATGCAACAAAATAATGAGGTCATGTGACAACAATGTAGAATACAAATGTTTAAAAATATTTATCGTTTTTGTTAATCGTGTACATTTTGTTATTACTCATTATTTGTTTTCTTGTTATTCTGTCCAAATTAGTGTTCAGGTGATACACACTCATACACAATGGGGTATTGCAGCAGAGTCACAAATCATTTGGAGTTCTCCAAAGAACCCTTTTTTTCATTAGTGTAAAGAATATTTTAATAATCCAAAGAACTTTTAGAACTTTTTTTAAACTTTAAAGAACATTTTGTGCAATGGAGTTCTTTTTGGAACCACGGATGCCAATAAAGAACTTTTATTTTTAAGAGTGTACAGTATGGGCACAGGAAGAAGTACACCAGTATTCCATTCCAAATATTTATGCATTCTACAAAATATATGTAAAGGTTTGGCACAGGCTTACCGAGGTTTAAGTAATAGAATGGGTAGTGTGCCAGGTGCGTCGAGTACTCGGGCAGAACCAGCAGCCCTCCAGGTAAGGCATTCCACATAAATTTATTTCTGGAGATGTGCGAGTACACTCTGTCCTTTATGATCTGACAGACATCAAGATAGTAGCATTAAATATAACAATCACAACAAAACAAAACGACACATTTACATTTAAAGATGGTAATTTTCAACTGCTGGCCAGCAGGGGGCAGACCAAAACCATACGTTTGTGCAAAATTGACGTTTTATTTTGCCAATTAACCTAAGAGCAGGGGACTAAGTATGTGCTAATGATGTATGGCATCCTGCACTGGTTTAATTTCCCCTGACAGGCCTTCCTCTCTGTCAGACAGGCCGCTGTATACACATCTAAGCTGACCCAGCTCTCACCTCCAGTGTGGTGAGTACAATCTTATCCACGGAGGAGAAGTAGGCCTCCCAGAGCATCTGTGTACGCTGTCTGAGAGCCAGCACCCTGTCAATGCCCACAGCCCGCACCGTAGAAGGTACCTGAGGGAACAAAGTGACAAAAAACTAACCGGTGAGGCTAATTGGTGTTCCTATAAAAACCTTAGTATCGAGTTTCTATCTGTCGACCACCTCCACAAACTCTTCCAGTCACAAATGTGCAGCACTGACAAAAGTGTTTTGCAGTGAAACGCTACAGTAGCCACCTTATTTTGCAACGCGGAAGTAAGCTGACTGCAGTAAACGGTAAAAACTATTTGCGCCACAAACCAGAGTGTTTAGAATTACGACAATGCAATAACATAATATAAGAAAAATACCAGTTTACAAGCAACATAACGAGCTGCTAAAAAGGTTTTACGGATTATCAGGGATTCGATTCGATTCCAAGAATCGATTCCTCACTGTTGTTTTCGGTATTTTTTTCGATTCGTCCCAATGTGCATATCCACCCTAAATTCTGTGATAGTAGTCATTTTCAATACTATTTAGGGCAGATAGGGTGGATAGTATGCACATTGGGATGCAGGGCTGTTTTTTTTTTAGATTGGAGGAACGTAGTTTCGCCATGACTGCAGGATATAAATTCGTAGGAAGTAGCTTTCTCATTATATGAAGCTTTATTTGTAAAAATTATGATACATTTCTGTAGTTCTGATTGATTTTAAATTGTAATTGGACGCCTCGGAATCAAGGAATCGATTCTTTTTGGAATCGATTCCCAGCCTTAAACTCAATCTTTTTTTTTTTTTTTTTTTTTTTTTTTTTTTACACTAACCTAAACTAAATGACATTATAACTCAAGTTTGATTAGGTGTCTTATTAAAACGTCTTTTTACGGCTTTGTATATTCTATAAATTCTTCTAATATTCGTTGTCGTCTGTGGCATTTCGAATGACTGATTTTTGAAACCGACGTTAATTTTATGTCTGTCGCGTCTCTGAGTCGCTGGTGCCATTTTTCATCTCTCATTTATCGATTTGCTTACTTTACAGGAACATTACAGTAATGTTGTGTTCGTCTTATTGCTACGCCAAGTGTTTTGTATATTGTTTTTAGCGGAAGCGTTACGATAACATACAGGTAAAGTAATAAAGTAATACGGTTGTTTCAGCTTGCATCAATATCACATAATCTTTTTGTGAACGTATTTATTTACACCTAGTTGGTCATTATCGCGAAAAGAAACTTATTTTCTTTCGCCTCACACAATGAAATGCTATATAAACACAACTATAAAGTGCAAGTGAATTAGCAAAAATGTTAATTTACATCTGGGTTCTGATCACCTTGTCATGATTGGAATATATATTTTGTAATATTTTGTGACAATTAGTTAGTTAACATTGGTTAATGCTATAGCTAACATAAAATAGCTTAACAATAAGCAGGAATTTTACAGCATTCATTTTGGTTAATGTTAATTTCTACATACACTTCCATTCAAAAGTTTTTTGAAAAGTAAGATTTTTAATGTTTTTTCAAATGTGCATTTATTTGATAAAGTACAGCTAAAACAGTACAATTTTGATTTTGAATAGTTTTATAATAATAAATTACATATTAAAATATATTCAAATAGAAAGCAGTTATTTTAAATAGTAAAAATATTTCAAAATTTTACTGTTTTTGCTGTACTTTGGATCCAATCAATACAGGCTTGGTGAGCAAAATAGACTTATTAAAAATCATACTGTTCAAAAACTTTTGACTGGTAGTGTATAAACATTAACCAAGGCTAACATATGCTCTAAAAAGTTTGTTGTTGGTTCATGACACCTAATACATTAACTAATGCTAACAAATTGAACCTTAATGAAAAGTTTTATCAAATATTCATGTCACACAGCAGCAAAACTAGGTAAACTGCAGTGGTTCAAGTCACAAAATCTAAGAACACACACTCTCTCTTATACATTTATATAAAATATGTATGATAAAAAGTGCTGTGCATGTTTTAATTGCATTGTTTTAATTAGCGGCTTCTTCCATCCTCATGTTCCCTTCTCAGAAAGATGACATCCGAGTACTTCACAGGAGGGTCTGTTACCTGTAGCAACAGTCTCTCGTCGCCCTCGATGACTGCCTGGTTCCACTGGATGACATCAGAGAAAGGTAACTCCCAGCCATTACTGAGTAACACCGGGATACAAGCGGCCTGTGAGGGATACAGCCACAGGAGACAGCAAGTAGCTTAGACTATAATTAGCATCAGTACAATCAATTAATCTAATGAAAAACAAAAACACACACAAGAAAGCAGACCAAGTTCACCCCAAATGCTCTGAAAAAGAGATATAGTGCATCTTATTTTTTTCCCTTCTGGCAAGGTTATGAGATGTATAGCGTGTGATGAAAAGGCTGTTTGGATGTTTAAGAAATCTCAGAGGGGCTTCTGCATGACTCACTGCTCCCATCCAGCATTTTTACCAGACACACCGGCAGACAGATGTGTTAATTACCCCCTCTCCCTCTCCCTGAATAGGAGGGTGAGGTAGGAAAGGAACAGGGGTCCATGATTTATTGAAGTGGAGTTGCTCGCCTTCCCTCTTGTTTACTATTCTATCTTGATGTTGCTCTACTTTTCCTCCCAGATTCCTTGTTTGCCTTTTTTCTTCTTCTTTTCGTCATTCAGCTCGTATTCTGCTCTACAGTGAGATTTTTAATTAAATCACAAGAGAGTGCAATCCTAAGAACGGCCAAGATCAAACACACCCCCTCTAGCTGTGTGCAGCCATGCTTTCATCCTAAACAGCGTTAGAGGACACAGGGGCGGACGGCAACAAATTGCTTCAGGTGACTGATTGCTACCTTGGCCTACTAAGCCCACAGAGATCCAGGAGCTGGCCTTTGTTTCGTGCTCTGGGATGATATCTCTAAGGCCGGCCGACTAGCACGGATCCCTCTTGGCACGGATCCATTCCGTGGTTGCTTGCACAGCCATTTTTCTGCAAGGAGTGTGTTGAGGAATCAGCACCAGAGAGGGGTTGCGAGATTAGAGAGAAAAAAAAAAGCAGGATCTGGATGATAGGGGTCGGAGGATGTTCTAGAACAGTGGTTCTCGTGCCGTGGCATGGGGATTTTTGCAGTATTAAGTGACAGTAGTAAGGCTGGTGTAATTATTAATTGGTGTAATTATGATCCATATACATTTACAAAACAGATTGTTCTGACTTTGATTGCATGAGCCACATGACGCAGCTGTAAAATGTACACCTGTGACCATTTTATTTATTTTATTTTAAAGTCCGGTATAATTGTATTTTAGTCGCCACATTTCTTAATAACCATAAATAGCCTACAGTTGGGATAATGGACTATATTAATGTGTGTTTGTTCTGATATCTATGCATAAAAAATTAACTCACTATTAAACACACTTTTTTTTTTCCTAGATTTTAAGTCCAGTATAATTGTTTTTTAATTTATTAGATAAAAAAAATAAATATATATTTTTTATGTATTTATTTTTATATTTAAAAATGTAATTTAAAAAGTTAAATCATTATTAAACACACTATTTTAATTTATTTTATTTTATTTTATTTTATTTTATTTTATTTTATTTTCCTAATCTGGTGTAATTGTATTTTAGTTACCACATTGCTTAGAAACCATAAATATCCCACAGTTAGGATAATGGACTATATTAATTTGTATTTATTTTGATAACTATTTTATTTTATTGTATTATTTTCCTAAATTTGAAGTCCAGTATGACTGTATTTTATTTATTTTATTAATTTGTGTTTATTTTATATTTCATTGTGTTTATTTTAAGCAGCTGTAAAAAGTACACCTGTGACTGTATTTTATTTTATTTTATTTTATTTTCAACCTCAATTTTAAGTCCAGTATAATTGTATTTTAGTTGCCACATTTCTTAATACCCATAAATAGCCTACAGTTGGGATAATGGAGTATATTAATTTGTGTTTGTTTTGATACCTATGCAGAAAAAAATAACTCATTGTTAAACACATTTTATTTTAATTTATTTTATTTTATTTTATTTTATATGAATTTTATTTAATTCCAGTAAAATTGTATTTTATTAATTTGTTTATTTATATATTTTTATATTTAAATATTTAATTAAAAAAATATTATTAAACACAACATTTTATTTTATTTATTTATTTTTTTTTATCCTCAATTCCAAATCTAGTATAATTGTATTTTAGTTGCCACATTGCTTAGAAACCATAAACATCCTACAGTTTGGATAATGGATTAATTAATTAGTATTTATTTTGATAACTATGAAATTATTTTATTTAATAAATTTTTTATTTTATTTTATTTAATTTTCAATTTTAAGTTCTATCCAATTGCATTGTAGTTTCCAGATTGCTTAGAAACTATGAATAAACATTAAAAATTAACTCATTATTAAACACATTTATTTTATTTTATTTTATTTTATTTTATTTTATTTTATTTTATTTAATTTTATTTATGTTATGTTATGTTATGATATTTTATCCTAAATTTTAAGTCTGGTCTGGTATCCATAAATAGCCTACAGTTAGGATAATGGACTATATTAATTTGTGTTTATTTTGATAACTATTTTGATAAGCATTAAAAATGAAAAATTATTAAGCACATTTATTTTATTTTATTTTATTTTATATTTTATTTTATTTTATTTTATTTTATTTTATTTTATTTTATTTTATTTTATTTTATTTTATTTTATTTTATTTTATTTTATTTTATTTTAAATCCGGTATTGATAATGCACTTCTAGACAGACTAGACAGAATTCTAAAATATACTATTCATGTTTTAAATTGGACTGCAGAGTTATACCAACATGCATACCAGAGTGCATACCAACATGTGATTTTGCATTGAAAACCTAAATGCATTTTTTAGATGCTGTTCTAGTAGCATCTGTCCACAAATCTGCGAAAAGTCCAGTCAAGCGATTGATGAGACAGCAGCATGACTTATCTTAATTACAGGAATATGGATATAAATCACAAGATGACATTATGTCACTCACAGTCCGTAGACTTGCGGCCAGAGATATCAATGTACCCACTGCTAAAAAAAAAAAACAGAAAAGGAACATTGTGACTAGATGCATGAGTGTAGCAGGGCCGTAACAATATCCCACCTTTGATTCAAAAAAATATTTAGTGTCGGCCACCTCTAAAATCCCAACTTTACCCCCGACTAGGTGCTGCTTGGCCTGAAATGTTTGAGAAGCTCTGTTCTAGAACTTTCAGCAGTGCAAGTAATTGCCAGTTCTTTCTGTGGCTTTGGCCGCCTCCAAAGAAAAGAGATCTATGGAACTCAGACAGGGGCTTATATGGAAAAGCACAGAGAGAGAAAAAGACAGAGGAGCAGAGCGAGGGAGTGCCGAGGAATCAGTGTGAGGGCCGAGCTGGCTGCCAAACCCACCGTTCTGTGGATTTATCCATTCAGCACGGCTCGGCAGAGTCGAAGCGAGGGCACCCTCCGTGAGCTTCCGGCCCTTTCACACACACCACCAGGACGCCAAGAATATATGCGCCTGGGAAGTCTTTCCACTCGGCGGCTAATGTGCTGTTTATCTGGGAGACTCCGAGACCTGACTGTTTTCATAATCTACCAAACCTTTCTTGCATCTCTAAAAGGCGTGTTGAAGCATACTTGGCTCTATTCAGTTTTCAGGCAAATTGAAAAATGTTTTACCTGCAAAGACTCCAGGAAACGGAACGACCCCAAGCGCCGACCGCGGGGAACAAGACAGAAGGTGGAGTTGTGGAGCAGCTCTTGGTAGTCAAATCTATGAGGGAAAATGGAAACAAATAAAATTAGGTTAAAATAAGGCTGTGGCATAGTTATTTTTGCCGCTTTATAGGCTTTGAACGGTTAAATACAAACACTTGTATGTGTCAAAATGCCAATGTTCCTTGTAAATGCAAGTATCCTTGTAAACACAGTAATTCAGGTCTTAAGTGTAATCAAACAGCTGAGAAAGTAAACACGTGTAACAGTATACTGAATCCGGACAGCTCTTAAAGTGACAGCAGTCTGATATTCCTGCTGTCTGTCATTCATGTTAATCAAACAACAAAAGTGAGAAAATCTCTCACTGCTCTTGACTGAATCACTTTTGTAACTTTAATAAGAAGAAATATACATTTCATTTACATTAAAAGTGAAGAATATGCAGTGTTTTTATACATTTGATTACTTTCTACAATGTATGTAGCATTTCTTATTTATTTGTTCTACTGTAGGTTGTTTTTGTCCCATTGGTTGTAATTAGTTTCTTATTCTTTTTTAATTGCTAACTGTTTACTTGCCTTGGGTGAGCTTAGTTTTAGTATTAGTATTAGTTTTTTGTGATATTGACATTTGTGACAAGAATTAAGCAAAAATAAGTATTTTGTGACACATAAAGTTACCTTGAAATAAAATTACTCATATCGTGATATAAGATTTTAGTAATATTGCCCACCTACTACCATTAAGAAGTTTGGGGTTGGTGAGATATTTTTAATTATTTAAGAAAAAAGTATTTTATGCTCACCAAAGCTGCATTTATTTGATCAAAAACACAGTAAAAACAGTAATGTAATATTAAAATATTATTTTTAAAATGTATATAAACATATTTTAAAATGTAGTGTGGTGCTCATGAAACATTTTTTATTATTATCAATATTAAAAACAGTTAAATATAATATGAATATAAAAGTAAAAATAACAGCATCTATTTGAAAAAAAAAATATATATATATATATAATAAATAAAAATATTAATTTCTTTAAAAACATTATAGACCCTTAACATTTTTATAATATAATATAATATATGTGACCACAAAACCAGCTGTAAGTAGCATTGGTATATCTGTAGCAATAGCCAACAATACATTGTATGGGCCAAATTATCGATTTTTCTTTTATGCCAAAAATCATTAGGATATTAACAGATCATGTTCCATGAAGATATTTTGTACTTCCTACTGTAAATATATCAAAACTTAATTTTGGATTAGTAATATGCATTGCTAAGAACTTCATTTGGACAACTTTAAAGGCAATTTTTTTCAATATTTAGATTATTTTTGCACCCTCAGATTCCAGATTTTCAAATATTTTTTAGATTTTCCAAATATTGCCATATCCTAACAAACCATACATCAATGGAAAGCTTATTTATTCAACTTGCATAAGATATATAAATCTCAGTTTCAAAAAAATGACCCTTAAGACTGGTACTGCGGCCCAGGGTCACATATAATATAATATAATACAATATAGTGAACATGCTCTGACATATTGATGTGTGGTGGTCATATAAATGATAAAAGTTTGAATCTGACTTTTTTTCCCCCTATATTTCCTCCATCATTTCCTGTTTCTTTTTACTCTGTGCTATCAATAAAGTGTCAAAGAAGCCGAAAGTAAAATGAAAAAACGCCAACATTAAGGAAGCCCATTACCCAGTGCAAAGAACAACCGTTCAAAGGCTGTTTAAAGAGAGGCTCTTTGAGAGCCACACTGGCACCACTCAAAATGCAGCCATGCTTAGAAGGGTGTTTTGATCCAAGCAAGCCATCGTCTTTGCCTCGAGCTGTTGTCCCTGGCAACCATTTATGGTTTCTAAGAATACGCTGAATCCAGAAGCTTTGTGTGATTGCCACCGCTGGATGATAAGTGAGGGTGAAGGTGGGAAAAAAACTGCTGTTGACCCGGAGTGTGTTAATGAGTATGGAAATTGGGTATTGTACAACAGATCTGATCCCAGATAGATGTTCTGTCAGCACAGCAAGTGCTGAGCTGCCATCTGCCCCGAACAGAAAAACATTTCATTGATGCGACCTGACATGTTCAATATTAATAGTCTGTTGAAAGTCACAAGGAAAGTAAAAAAAAAAAAAAAAGAATGACGTAAAGTAAATAAATAATGTATTCCTCAAAGTAACTTTAGACATCATTGTCAGTGTTGTTATTGTTAACTACATATAAATCTAAAACTACTAAAATGTTTTAGTAATTACTCAAAAAATAAAATAAAAACTCAAAATGATTCTGAGAGAAAATTCCATGCAGGTCTAGCACTCCTAAAATTTGTGGTTAGTTATTGAGAAGCTGTTTATATCAGTCACCAGCTTTGTATGTTCTACTTGTCAACATCTCTGCCGTGTCTATGAACTTTTCATTGACACGTAAAAATGTTTTGCTTCTGGTCAAAGTGTTAGAACTGCATGTGTCTGTGCTTCTTACAGGATATCATTTGAGCCTCAATTTTGCTGTAAGACCCCTCATTTTGCTTGGCTCCAGGTCATCTATGTGTGGATAGAACCGTTACAACGCTGAAAGAACCCAATGTTCCCCATCAGCCCAGCAGAACAAGTCCACGCCGCCGACGAAACCTCCAACGGGAGTGTAAACGCACTTGTATGAAAGCATCTCTATCTCCATTTAGCAGGAGGTGTGTTTATTTACCGGAGAGCCAGTGGAGTAAACACTGCTACCATACATCTTTCTGTCTTGGCACCCCTCTCAAAGCACTCTGGGAATTAAGAGCCAATCTAACATCTCTGCCTTTCAGTTTTTCAGTTTCTTTTTTTTTTTCCAACATGCATCATCTTTGAGCATCCAGAGTGTGTTTTCACAAGTAAATAAAAATGACAGAGCACTTGTATTAAATTCTGACATAGAAAACCTTAAAAATACAGTTGGACTTTTCTGTGAGTGCTTCCTGACTTTTTTATTTCGTGATATTGACTGACTGATCGTATATGCACTGCAGCAAAAAATACATAATTGGACATTAAATATTAATGTGAGTTTAAATGACGTTATTATGCGTGAAAAAAAGAGCACAGGGTGATATGAGAGACATGAAACATCTGCATGGCAATAGTGAATTATACAGTTCATACTGAACTTGAATTTTTGCAGATCATCAGTCATCAAAGTGTAGTAAATATTAGTCACAGACATGGAGATTTACTTTAAATTTCACTAAGCTGATTACTCACTAAAAACTCCCATAGATCATGTTTTCATGCCATTTTAAATCTTATTTTGACGGTTATATCTAAGTGTGCAAGTTGTTTACTTAGTTCTTTAAAGTCGTCCTTCCATTAACGCCATTTTATTGCGGAACGTGCACGATCACAAGAGGCGGGATTTATTGCATGAACCAATCACAGCCGAACACAACCGGTTATATACAAATGGAGGCATTGCCTCCTCTCACGTGACTTTCTCCAGCCATTGGGGACACTGAATAAAGAATAAAAAGAAAAGGTAATAGCGACTTTTTATTCTCACAGTTTGGACTTCTTTCTTGCAATTGCGAGTTTACATCATGCAATTCTGACTTTTTTTTGCAGAATTGCATGATATATATATACTCGCAATTCAGACTTTCTTCTCAGTATTGCATAATATACACTTGCAATTCTGACTTTTTTCTCAGAATTGTGATACAAACTCGCAATTCTGACTATTTTTTTAGAATTGCATGATACAAACTCACAATTCTGACTTTTTTTCTCAGATTTGCATGATATATACTCGCAATTCAGATTTTTTATCCTAGAATTGTGATACAAACTCGCAATTCTGACTTTTTCTCAACTGCGTGATGCAAACTCAAAATTCTAACTTTTTCTCAGAACTGCGTGATACAAACTTGCAATTCTGACTTTTTCTTAGAACTGCGTGATACAAACTCGAAATAGAATTCATAGAATTGTGATACAAACACGCAATTGACTTTTTTTCTCAGAATTGCATGATATACACTCACATTTCTGACTTTTTTTGTCAGATTTGCATGATATATACTCACAATTCAGGTTTTTTATCCTAGAATTATGATAGAAACTCACAATTCTGACTTTTTCTCAGACCTGCGTGATACAAACTTGAAATTCTAACTTTTTTTTCTTAGAATTGTGATACAAACATGCAATTCTGACTTTTTTTAGAATTGCGAGATACAAACTTGCAGTTTGGTCTTTTTTTTTTCTCAGAATTGCATGATATACACTCGCAATTCTGCATTTTTTTTTTTTCTCAGAATTGTGATACAAACTCGCGATTCTGACTTTTTTTCCCAGAATTGCATGATATACACTCGCAATTCTGCAGTTTTTTTTCTCAGAATTGTGATACAAACTCACAATTCTGACTTTTTTCTTAGAATTGCATGATACAAACACGCAGTTCTGACTTTTTTGCTCAGAATTGCGTGATATATACTTGCAGTTCTGACTTTCTTCTCAGTATTACATGATATACACTCGAAATTCTGACTTTTTTTCTTAGAATTGCATGATACAAACTCACAATTCTGACTTTTGCATGATACAAACTTGCAATTCTGACTTTTTTAGATTTGCGAGATACAAACTTGCAATTTGGTCTTTTTTCTCAGAATTGCATGATACACACTCGCAATTCTGCTGTTTTTTCTCAGAATTGCGTGATACAAACTCAAAATTCTGACTTTTTTTCTCAGAATTGCATGATACAAACTCACAATTCTGACTTTTGCATGATACAAACTTGCACTTCTAACTTTCTTCTCATTATTGCATGATATACACTCGTAATTCTGACTTTTTATCTTAGAATTGTGATACAAACTCACAATTCTGACTTTTTCTCACAACTGCATGATACAAACTCAAAATTCAGACATTTTTTCTCAGAATTGTAACACAAACTTGCAATTCTGATTTTTTTTCTCAGAATTGTGTGATACAAACTCAAAATGCTGACTTTTTTCTCAGAACTGCAATACAAACTCACAATTCTGAATTTTTTCTCAATTGTGTGATATGAACTCGTAGTTCTGACCTTTTGTTTTGTGAGATACAAACTTGCAATTTGGTCTTTTTTAGATGTATGTATGTATGTATATCCAATCATATCGTGATAGAGGCTTGCCTCCTCCCTTGTGACTTTCCCCCATTCATTCTCATATATATACTGTATATACATGTATACATGAAATTGTAATTTTTTTTTATGGTTACATTTTAGATCAATCTGAATTGAGCACTAACCAGCATAAACTAGCCTGAAAATGTGCACAAATGTAAGCAGATCTTTTTAGCAGAGAGTGTTCTGATACAGGGAGTGTAATGGCTGGTTGTTTACCCTGCAATCATCAGAGCTCTTTACGTACTCATTCGCTGTAAGAGGCTGGATTGTTAGGAGATGCTGTAATCTGCTCTTCTGTTTACTACCTGTTAAGAGAACTGCTGTTTATTAGCTAATACATCAGTCATCTCTGAGTGTCTGTGATGAAGAAAAACGAGGCAGGGTTGGTTTATATGCACAGCGTGTTTTATAATGACGCATGTGGTTGTGTGCGGTAGCTTTGGCCCGCTGCCGTCCCCCACTGTGTGTGTTCCTCTTCTGTCTGCTCTAGTGTATTTTAATGAAGCCATTTACTCGCAAATGGTGGAACAAATAAATCATTTAACAGTGTTTTGTCTCCAAGAGCTAATAAATGGCATTCTCGTGCATTTACCGGCACATGCGTGGAACGCGGCCAGTTCTGCTGGGATATCTGTTTGTGTATGTCTCACTAAAGTGGTCATGAGACAACAAAATTACATCAGATGTATCTCAATTCTGTACCGTCGTCATGTGGGAATGTCTGTGTATGCTAAGAGTTTTAATGCACCGTCTAGTCACAGTTGTAGACTAAATTTCAGTCTGCTCCTCATATAAAGCTGTCCTGTGACTTAAGAAGCCTTGAATATAGTACATGAGTCATACAGACTACTTTTAACACATTTTTTGGTTCTTTTTAGAGCTCAAAAGCAACTCTCCCTATTCATTATATGGATAAGAGCAGCCAGGACAAGGAAGAAAAAAAGTCTTACAGGTTTAGAACGTTATGAAGGTGAGTACATGGTGAAGTATTAGGTAAAATTTAAGTAAATGATCAATCAAAATATGGAAGCCCACTTCCGCCTCTAAATAAAGAATTGCGAGTTTCCATCATGCAATTCTGACTTTTTTTCTCAGAATTGTGTGATAAGCTCTTAATTGTCAGAATTCCAGGATATAAACTTGTAATTGTGAGAAATAAAGTCAGAAATTACAATTCTAACTTTTTTTCATAGAATTGCGAGATATAAACTCACAATTGCGAGTTATAAAGTCAGAATTGAGGGCTATAAACTTTAAAAAAAAAAAAAAAAAAAAAGTCATAATTTGCCAGATAAACCCACAGTTTTGACTTTTTAGAATTGTGAGATACAAACTCGCAATTTTGAGTGATAAAGTCAGAATTGCGAGATTAAACTCGCAGAACTGCGGGATATAAACTTGCAATTCTAACTTTTTTTTTCTCCAAATTATGAGATAAACTCAAAATTGTGAGTTATATTCAGAATTACGAGATATAAAATCAGAATTGCGTAATACAAACCTCCAGTTCTGCCTGTTTTATTAGAATTGAACGATATAAAATTTGCTATAATGATATATAAACTCGCAAATCTGAGAAAAAAAAGTCTAAATTGTGAGGGTTTTTTTTCAGAATTACAACATTTAAACTAGTTGTGAGTTATAATGTCCAATTCTGAGAGCAAAAAAGACTGATATTGCTCAGAATTTTCACAATTCTGACCTAATAACTCAGTCAGTTACAAAGTCAGAATAGCAGGATATAAATTCGCAATTCTGAGAAAAAAAGTCAGAATTGCAAGATATAAACTCACAATTCTGACTTTTTTTCCTCAGAATTGTTTTTTAATCTTGCAATTGTGAGTTTGTATCACAGTTCTGAAAAAAAAAAAAAAAAACGGAATTGTGAGATTATAACTCGCACTTTTGACTTTTTAACTCACAATTGCCAGTTCGTATCTTACAATTCTGAGACAAAAAGTCAGAACTGCGATAAAAAGTTGCAATTACTTTTTTAACAAATTTTCATTCAGTAGTGGAAACAAGCTTCCATACTTGTACGAACAAAAATAGGGGGGAAAAAAAATACAAATATTTCACTCAAAAAGACTTCCTAAAGAAATCAGTGTTTTTGAACAAATCATTTGAATGAATGATTCATTACCTCACTTATAAGTTATATCCAAATATGCATACGTCCCTACTATAGTAGGCAAAAAACAATATGTGGAAAAAGTATTTCTGAATTCAGTTTTCATAAAACAGTCGGCACATACACACATTTATACAATATGGAACATACTCTTTTAATGGTCATGAAAGTGTTTTTATTCAAGTGAAACACCTACTCAGTAGGTGACACAGCTATAAAAAAGGTCACTTGTTTTGTTCGTCAGTGAATCTGTGTTTTTGAACAAATCGACTAAGTGAATAATTCAATGACTTACTATTAAGAACAGTTAACTGTTTCATTCCTCAATGAATTAGCATTTTTGTTTCAATCTGTTCAAAGAACAATCCAAATGGCGTACTCGTAAAGACAGTCAGTTATCGCCACCTACTAACCTATGTAACAGAAAGAGTCACTAAAAAACTAAACTAATCTCTGCTGCTATCTTATCACTAACAGAAGAACAACAACAAACAAACAAAGACGTATCTAACAGGGTGTCTGAGTATGCTGAGTGTGTTTGGGCTCCCCTGCTAAGTAAACTCAGGGTCATGCCATACTCAGTTAAGAATAGATAGCTACAGGTGTGTGTCTGCTGTTATCTCTGTTCATATATGACAGACACTTCATGTATGTGTGTGTGCGCATGCACAGGCATATGCTCAAAAAAGCACAACTTGATATCTACCTTCTCCAGGGGGAAAAGTGTGTGAAATATTTAAGATGGAATATGGAGGAAATCCCTCTCTCTCTCTTTCTCTTTTGGCTTCACACCTCTATTTCGCTCTTTACTTATTTCCCGTTTCAGGTTGCTACTTCCTGTCAGGTTAGCTAGTGCCAGTAGCTGGTCTCTCTCTCGCTCTCTCTTTCTGTTATTGAGAGGAGCACTGAGGGGGCAGCTGTTGTGCTGTCTGTGTATCAGAGCCGCTAAACATTCCCCGGCTGCTCAGCTGTCATCAACGGCTGTGGACCGGAGGCCTCTGTATGCGTGTGTGTGTGTGTAAGAACCAGTGTGTGAATGAGTGTGGGTGAAAGAGAGGCTGTTTGTGCTGAAAGTGGTGAGTGTGAAAGATAGTATTCATACTGGTGAATGCTGATGATTTGAACTTGTATCCATGCACTGTATACCCATAAAGCATGTGCAGTATTTATTACGACTGGCAAAGTTCATTTACGAGATGGTTCAATTTAATGTGTGCAAGTTTTCAAATGAAAAGAAAAAAACTTTGTGCAGTATGCAGAGGCAACTGTAAGTAAATCATCTGTTGAGGTCAGTAAGATTTCTTTTGAGAGAAATGAATACATTTATTCAGCAAGGATGCATTAAATTGATCAAAAGTGACAGTAAAGTGATTTATAATGCTAGAAAAGAATGATATTTCACATAACTGCTGTTCTTTTGAGCTTTCTGTTGTATCACAATATCCATAAAAATATAAAGCAGCAAAACTATTTTCATCAGTGATGATGATTATTGAGCATAAATTAAATAAAGTAAATAAATTACAAATAAAAATATAAAGTAGAAAACAGTTATTTTAAATTGTAATTCAACTGTAATATTTAAAAAAAATACTGTTTTTTTTTTTTATGACAGCAGATTAAAAAATAAAAAAAAATCTAAGATTACAAGGATTAAAGTCGTAATATTTTGAGAAATCAAAATTATGAGAATAAAGTTGTAGCAATACAAGAATTAAGGTAAAATATTTTGAGAAAAAAGAAAAATTACGAGAATTAAGTCAAAATATTTTGAGAATATTAGCAAAAATCATACCATGTCATAATTTCGACTTTATTCTCGTAATTTCAACTTTATCCTCGAAATATTTCAACTTTATTCTCATAATTTTGACATTATTCTCATAATTTTTACTTTATTCTCAAAATATTTCAAGTTTATTCTTGTAATGTCGACTTTATTCTAAAAATATTCTTAGTTTATTCTCGTAATTTTGATAATTTCTCAAAATATTTCAACTTTATTCTTGTAATGCTGAATTTATTCTCAAATATTTTGACTTTATTCTTGTAATTTCAACTTTATTTTCAAAATATTTAAACTTTATTCTCGTAATGTTGACTTTATTTTCAAATTATTTTGACTATTCTTGTAATTCTGACTTTATTCTCAAAATATTTTTACTTTATTCTCGTAATTTTTACTTTATTCTCAAAATATTTCGAGTTTATTCTCATAATGTCGACTCTATTCTCAAAATATTCTAAGTTTATCCACGTAATTGTGACTTTATTCTCGAACTATTTCACTTTATTCTTTGAATGTCGTCTTTATTCTCAAAATATTTTGACTTCATTCTCATAATTGCAACTATTCTCGAAATTTTTCTACTTTATTCTCATAATTTCAACTTTATTCTCGAAATATTTCAACTTTATTCTCATAATTTCAACTTTATCCTCGAAATATTTCAACTTTATTCTCGTAATTTCAACTTTATTCTCAAAATATTTTGACTTTATTCTCATAATTTCAACTATATTCTTGAAATTTTTAAACTTTATTCTCATAATTTCAACTTTATCCTCAACATATTTCAATTTTATTCTCATAATGTCGACTCTATTCTCGAAATATTCCAAGTTTATCCTCTTAATTGTGACTTTATTCTCGAAAAATTTCACTTTATTCTCGTAATGTCGAATTTATTCTCAGAATATTTCAACTTTATTCTTGTAATTTCAACTTTATTCTCGAAATTTTTCTACTTTATTCTTATAATTTCAACTTTATCCTTGAAATATTTAAGCTTTATTCCCGTAATGTTGACTTTATTCTCAAAATATTTTGACTTTATTCTTGTAATTTCGACTTTATTCTCTAAATATTTTGACTTCATTCTAATAATTTCAATTTTATTCTCGTAATTTCGACTTTAATCTAGAAATATTTCGACTTGATTCTTATATCGCTATGACTTTGTTCTCTTAATTTGGACTTTTTTCTCAAAATATTACGACTTCAGTCTCATAATCTTATATTTTTACATTTTGAAACGTAGCACTAAAATGCTGTTGTAGTTTTAACTGTATTTTTGATCAAATAAATGTTATTTATGTATTAAATGTCTGTTCTGATAGTCACAGAAGAAAAAAAATCTAAAGGGAGAAGAAAAACCTTCCCATATCTTGATATCTAAGTCTTTCACCACAAATTCATCTGTCACTTTGTAGAAGCACATCAAATCAGACAGACGGTAACATAGACAGGTTGTGTAACATATCTCTTATTCTCAAAAAGCAATTGCATTTTGCAAGGTAAAAGAAGATATGACCCTGACTACATGAAAGATGGCGGTTGGGTACTGTATTCGGTCAATATAAAATATGTCCAATATAAAATATGGGTCCTGAAGCAAAACCAGTTGATGTAAAGGACGGACTCATACACCTTGCCTCAGGCTTTGCTTCTGTGCTGCAGTTATTGAAGCTTATAAAGCACTGATGCAGAGACTAGACAGATTGAAGCTGTCTCACACACACGCACAGATGGGGTGTGTCCTGTCGTCTTTGACAGACAGCCACCAGTGGACTGCTGATCTTCATCTCTCATCCGTTGCAGAGGGACAAAGGTCATGTGTAAATCACTCTCTCACTTCCTCTATCTCCCTCTCTGCCTCACACACACACAAACCCTCTGTCCTTCTCTTGCTGACTGCAGGATTAGATATTTAATCTGGTTTGTACTGTCCATGCGTATGTATTGGCATACAATGCAGCTCAGGGCAAAACCATTCAATTAAAATATTCTGCCGGACAGAGAGAGAGAGAGAGCGAGACGGTTGAGGGACATTTTAGATCTCCATTTAAATTTACACTAATCTACTTCACTGAAGTCCAAGAACACATGTAGGACATTTAAATATCAACAAGGTATTATTCTGACAAGAGCTGTTATTTTCACATCACGTAACATGAAATTACGATCAGTAAAATTAAACAGCAGACCATTTTACTGTGATATTCTTTTCAGGCTGCATTATACGACTCTAGGCTAAAGCGTGATTACACGGCAGACCGAAATAACGTCACATACCCACAACAGAAATGTATAGGCAACAAGGGTGTGTCTCCAAAGGCTATTTCCAGCCATGGAGTCAGACAATCTGTTATTATCAGCTCTTAATGTATTGAGAACCATTGTGAGCCAAATGTTACTCATTTTACGTTTAGACAGAGTTAGCAGCACAGTGATTGCCACAGTATGAGGAACAGCGAGTGATCTGCCTTCTGTCTCTTTCTCTCACCAAACTTTATTGCTATTGGTTGTCTTTATACAGTTATTATATCAAAAGTTTACACACTCCTTTGCTGAATCTGCAAAATATTAATTATTTTACCAAAATAGATGGATTATACAAAATGCATGTTATTTTTTATTTAGTAGTGACCTGAATAAGATATTTTACATAAAAGTTGTTTACACAAGAGAAAATAATAGTTTTTAATTTATATATATATATATATATATATATATATATATATATATATATATAAAAAATTACCCTGTTTAAAAGTTTACACATGCTTGATTCTTAATACAGTGTTGTTACCTGAATGATCCACAGCTGTGTTTTTTTTTTGTTTAGTGATAGTTGTTCATGAGTCCCTTGTTTGTCCTGAACAGTTAAACTGCCTGCTGTTTGTCAGAAAAGTACTACATGAAAAAATATGATATTTAGGCAAAATAAGAAACATGTACACACATCTTCATTCTGTTCAAAAGTTTACAGCCCCTGGCTCTTAATGCATCGTGTTTCCTTCTGGAGCATCAGTAAACTTACTTTATGTGAAATATCTTATTCAGGTCAGTACTAAATAAAAAATAACATGCATTTTGTATGATCCCTCTTATTTTGGTAAAACAATTAACATTTTGCAGATTCTGCAAGGTGTATGTAAACTTTTGAATTCGACTTCAATTTTTACTTTGCCTAAACTGGTTTAAGTTGGTTGAGATGGTGTTCAGCTGACCTCTGCAACAATAGGGCCCTTTGAAATCCATTTTAATTTTTCTGGATTCCGTTTTT
Organism: Cirrhinus mrigala; assembly: GCA_036247105.1. NCBI lineage: Eukaryota > Metazoa > Chordata > Actinopteri > Cypriniformes > Cyprinidae > Cirrhinus > Cirrhinus mrigala. The sequence goes on along the minus strand of CM070025.1, from coordinate 22,033,262 downwards.
TTTTCCATTTTAACTTTTCTTGACTATGATTTAATGGTCAAATTACATTTTGTTAATCAAAAAGCATGTCTAATTAATTGAAATCATGAAACTTACACAATTTAACAGCAGTTTATTAAAAGATTATCAAAAAAATATATATATATAAAAAAAAAATTATATATATTGTCACGGGTGCGGAGCAAAGTGACAGACACAGTGGGCGTGACGTCAGGCCTCGGAGAGGCTTTTATTAAACAATAAACAGAAAGTGTCCAAAAAGGGGGAAAAAAGTGTCCAAAATAAATGGGGGATCTGGTGTCCTCGACGTGAAGGGGTTCCGTGAAGGAGGGGCAGTGTTCAGAAGGGAAGGGTCCAGGTAAGGGGCGGAGTCCGGCGGCCGCACTTGCTCCCCGCCGGGGTCCGCGGCAATATGACGGGTAGCGGCTTCCTTTAGCGGCTTCATCCATTCTTTAGCGGCGGCACTTCCTCAGGCGGGTGAGAACGCCCGGCATCCTGGCCCGCAGCCATTTCCATGCGGCTCACGTCCGGACCGCGGGTCCGGCAGCTCGTCCATCCTATCGGCGGCGCTTGTCCCTCTTCGCACCCTTCCTGGACCCACGAGGACACCAGCGTGCATGCACGGGGAAGAGACCGGTCTCCTGAGGAGAGGCGCGCTCGGCATTTTAACAGCGGCGGTGATGATAATATATATATATATATATATATTTCTCAATTGTAGTTTTATTTTTACCAAATTGTGTTTTTCATACATTTTCTGGATTTATTAAGTGCCATTAAATTTCAAGTTTCATTACATTTATCAAAAGCATATCTAATAATTTTATTTTAAAAAATAATTAATTATTATATTATTATTTTTATTTATTTATTTATTTATTTATTTTTACATTTTGTTTTCCCCAGAAATGTGTTGTGTATTTACATTTTTTTCTGGTAAATAAATTCTGGTAAATATTGCTTAAAAATATTGTTTTAATAATAATTTTATTTGTAGTAGTATCATCAATATATTTCTGTCACCATTTCTTCAAGTTAAGCGAAACTTTTATTTTTGATGGGTTGCTGTGAAGGTATTTAAGTTGATATGATGGTAGTTTCATTTTTTCTTACAAGAAACGGTTGGGAAACACATATATTGAAGTGCCAGAAACGAAAACACCACGAGCGTCACACACGCTTCAGTATGTGTGAAGTAAACGAAACCGCATGTCTGCACCATTCATTCACACAGAGACACACAGAGCATGCAGGATTCACTTTTAAATACTAGTCAGTATTGCATTTGGATTTAAGTGTACTAACCTACTTTTGATTTATTCATCCAGAATTTGGCAAATTCCATGACATTCCGCATTATACAGTAAATTCCATTTTTACGACTGGGTTTTGCGATTCCATCCAAATTTTTTGCATTGTTTTTAAAGGGGACATTGGATTAAAAATTCACTTTTTACATGGTGTTTGCATGTAAATGTGTCTTGGAAGTGTGTGGACACAACCACCTTACAACCGATAAAAATCCATTCACTCCTTTTTTTAATCCCCAGAAAACATAATAGTCTCAATTATCAAGCCGTTTTGATTTCCTGAGCAGCATAACGTCATACTGCTCAGGTCCCGCCCAGAACCACTGACAATCTGTCCCGTATTAGCACATTTCCGTCCCCAGCCAGTTGTATGGTGCCAGCCGTTGTCTCCGCGCTTGAGCAGCTGTAGTGAAAACAATGTTACATAAGCAATGCAGGTGTTTTGTAGTTGGATGTAAAAGTTAACATAAGAGTCTTCATTTTCTCCCGACATCAGAGCCACTGAGGATGCAGTGGATTCGTTTTGTTTTTGATGATAACGCACCACCAAATACACAAAAAAGAGAGGGGCGGGGTGAGCAGTAGCTCATTATCATTTAAAGAGACATGCACTGAAATGGGTTGCTGTGAACTGTTTTTGACAAGGTAAAAAGTGCTGTTTTATACAATTATTAAGTTTTATGGTATTTTAACCAAAGTATGTTGTAGACATTTCATGAAGACCCGAAAGAATCAAACTAACTTGTGAAAAAAGGGCATCCAATGTCCATTTTAGGTACTTTTTTTGCATAATGTTTGCTTTGCACCATTTTCTTGGGACACGACTTAGCTGGAAATGCTTTGGCAATACAAATGTGCAATCATTTGGCATATCAATAAAGCACATTAAAAATTAAAACTGATAGAACAAGAGCAGAGAGAGAGAATGAGAGAGAAATGTAATATATTGCACACTAAATCTTGCTTTCTCAGTTGTTTTAAAATTAAATGAATTCAAATGAATTATATAAAGCATACTGGCTTGTAATATTTGATTCTGATTGGTCAGTTGCATCATTCAGTGATCAAATATTTCTAAATATTAGCTGCTGGACATAGCAGCACTGTATAAACCCACATAGCTATGCTTGTGTTCTGTTCTCTATGTGGTATCTACTGCAATGAAATAATCACAAAAGCATGATCACAAAATAAATCCCTTCACGGCGATACAAGACCATGAAATATAAAAATTAGACTTGAATGCCAGTGTTCTCTAAGGGACGCTGAGATGCTGTGTGACACACACATAAATAGTGAAATAGAGATTAAAATGCAAGAAGATGATGCACTAAGAAACATTTGCTGGTTGTATTGCTATTGCTATGGTACAGCAGTGCATGTCAAGTGATTTCGATTTCTTTAGGCTCAGCCCCATATGGCTAGAATCCTAGAATCACCCCAGAGTGAAATAAAAGCTTAAATGATCCTCTTGCAGAAAAAAGAGACGGGTAAATGGATGAAAGCAAGAAGGAGGATAGAGTGTGGGAGAGAAAAACAGACCAGTCCAAACCTCATCTTATTATAGCCGAAACTGGATGCCATCTGTGACATACACAAACATACACACATTCATTCTCTCTCTATGTTGTGGCTCTTCAATTCTTACTCCTTCCAGATCCCATTTTTCTCTCAGTTTCTGCTGCGGTAAACCCTGGATGTTGCGGTTTGCATGTGTGGTTATGTGTCCATGCTGATGTTTTAATCTGATCTGAGGTTCTTTTTTACACTGTATGATAAGCCTCTCTCTTTTTCATTGTGTCACTTTCTGCCACACACGCCAGACAACTTTGGCTGGTGTCCCAGAGCCCTCTGTGAACACACACCTTTCACCCCGCCTGTTTTTATGAGTCATGCAGCAATGCGGTGACACCGAGAGCAGTCACATTAGCTCCCGCCACTAACACCTTCATCTGTTATCAGCCTTCAGCACACATTTACACCAACAGTATTACTATTCACTATGTGTTTTAACGGGATCATATAATGGAAAGTATGATTATTTTGCTGTTCTGAAACAAAAGAGTGCAGTAATATTATATGGACACAGGCTAACATTCACAATGCAAAGCTCCCTCTGTTCACCCATTTATTTATTAACATTAGTGGCTTGGTGTTGAACCTGGGTCACGGTTGTGGCATGTCATAACAAAAAGGTCATGTTTGTTTGTGTTTGAAAATGCCGTAACTACATTATCCACACCTTTTTTCAATGTAGGGTGACCTAGGGTGATACGCCCTCTTTTTTTTTTTCTTGACATGTCCTGCCTGGGATTTCTGAATTGCCTAAAATGTCTGTTTTTTGGCTTTCTTTACTTGTTGACATGCTCTCGTTGTGCAGGCGGGAAGGTGGGATGTACAGAGAACGGACAAAGCAATGCAAATACATGTCCATATAATGTATGAGGACTGTAAAGAGGGTGTCAATGGGAATACAAAGCCGAACCCCGGAAATTTTTAGGCATTTTAGAAATCCCAGCCAGGACATGTCCTGGAAAAATAGGATGTATGGTTGCCTACCGAAGAATAATCTAGTGAAACGATCTGACATTTTCTAAAAAATATTAAAAATGTATATACTTTTTAACCACAAATGCTCGTCTTGCACTAGCTCTGTGATGCGTGACTTCACGCATTATGTAATCACGTTGGTTTGTGCGGTTCTTCTTTGTACTTTGTTTAAAAAGGTAGGGTAGGGCAAAAAAACTCCATCTCATTTTCTCCTCCAACTTCAAAATTGTCCAACATTGCTGTTTTAACCTTTTTGTAAAGGGCATTTGACTTTCTTTGCACGTTCGCATTGTGAACACTGGGTCGGTACTTCCGCCAACATCACACGTGACCGTTCCAATGTGACTACGTAATGTGTGAAGTCAAGCTAGTGCAAGACGAGCATTTGTGGTTGTAAAGTATGTCATATTTTATTATTTTTTTTATTTATTTATTTTTAGAAAATGACCGATTGTTTTGCTAGATAAGACCATTATTCCTTGTCTGGGATCGTGTAGAGCCCTACGAAGCTGCACTGAAAGTGTAATTTGGACCTTCAACCCTTTGCTCACATTGAAGTCCACTATATGGAGAAAAATCCTGGAATGTTTTCCTCAAAAACCTTAATTTCTTTTCGACTGAAGAATGAGAGACATGAAAAAAGGATGTTTTACTCATAGAACTTAAGGCATACTGAAAACCAGTGTAAATAAACCATTGAATGGAAGTGGAAATGCTAACTTGTTTTCTGGTTTTAGGACTCATTCCTGCTGTGATCTTTTGTTATTACAAACCTTTTACCATTACTACTTTTCTCTGGTTTGCCAAGTCTATGGTTTGATCCTGTGGTTTGTGGGTTTTACATCTCTCACAAATTAAATTTTAATATAAGAATCTTGACCACCCATAGACCAGTTTTCCGAAAGTCAAACCATTTATAATATAATCTATTTCTGATAGAAACTTACAGACCAAGTATGGTTAATATTACAGCGAATTTACAAGTGAAACAGGCCTATATATATGAAGTAAAGGCTGTATATATTTATGTATTTATATAATCCAAGCAACCTCCACAGCATGCCTCAGTTGTACTAGATAAGACCATTATTCCTCATCTGGGATCCTTTGAAGCTGCATTGAAACTGCAATTTGGACCTTTAAAGGAGAAGTTCACTTCCAGAACAAAAAATTACAGATAATGTACTCACCCCCTTGTCATCCAAGATGTTCATGTCTTTCTTCATTCGTAAGAAATTATGTTTTTTGAAGAAAACATTTCAGCATTTTTCTCCATATAGTGGACTTCTGTGGTGCCCTGAGTTTGAACTTCCAAAATGTAGTTTAAATGTGGCTTTAAACAATCCCAAATGCGGTTGTAAATGATCCCAGCCGAGGAGGAAGGGTCTTATCTAGCGAAATGATCAGTTATTTTTATAGAAATATTAAAATGTATATACTTTTTAATGTCAAACGTTCGTCTTGTCTTACTCTGCCTGGACTGTTTTTTTCCGGTTCATGACAGGGTATGTCGAAAAACTCCCATCTCATGTTCTTCCTCAACTTCAACTTCAATCGTCCTATATCGTTTTACCTTTTTTGTTAAGGGTGTTTGATCTTCTTTGCATGTTCACTTTGTAAAGACTGGGTTGGTACTTCTGCAGCAATGTAGGATGATTTTGAAATCATTTTTAAAGTTGAGGAAGAAAATACGATTGGAGTTTTTCGACATACCCTAACTGTCTTGAACCAGAATACACAGAGTTCAGGCAGAGCAAGACAAGACGAGCGTTTAAGATCAAAAAGTATTTAAATTGTATTTTTTAAATGAAAATAACCAATCATTTCACTAGATAAGACCATTCTTCGTCGGCTTGGATTTTTTACAACCACATTTGGGATCGTTTGAAGCTGCATTTAAACTGTATTTTGGACGTTCAAACTCGGGGCACCATATCAGTCCATTATATGGAGAAAAATCCTGAAATGTTTTCCTCAAAAAACATAATTTCTTTACGACTGAAGAAAGAAAGACATGAACATCTTGGATGACAAGGGGGTGAGTACATTATCTGTACATTTTTGTTCTGGAAGTGGACTTCTTTAACCCTTTGGCTCACATTGAATACCACTATATGGAAAAAATTGAATGTTTTCCTCAATAACCTTAATTTCTCTTTGATTGAATAAAAAAAAGAAATAAAAAAAGGTTGTTTTACTCATAGAACTTAAGGCATACTAAAAACCAGTGTAAATAAACCATTGACTGTAAGTGGAAATACTAACTTGTTCTCTGGTTTTAGTACTCATTCCTGCAGCAATCTATTGTTATTAAAAACCTTTTACTGTTACTCCTTTTCCCCTTCCCACCTTTGCCAGGTCTATGGTTTGATCTATTGGTTTGAAGGTTTTACATTTTGCACAAATTAAATTTGAATATAAGAATCTTGACCAACCATAGACCAGTTTTCCGAAAGTCAAACCATTTATAATATACTCTATTTTTGATAGAAACTGACAGACCAAGTGTGGTTAATATTACAGTGAATTTACAAGTGAAATAGACTTATATATGAAGTAAAAGCTGTATATATTTATGTATTTATATAACCCAAGCAACCCCTACAGCATGCCTTAGTCGTACTTTGTAAATAATAAAATACGTCTTTCAGTGACAACTCTGATATTTTTTTCGATGGTTGTGAATTTGATGTTTTTTAAAAAGACATTTTAAATTGTAATGCTGCTACTTCCATTATACAGTAGGCCTACATGTAAAAGGAAATTTGAAATGGCATAACAGGGAATCTGTGTTTGTTAGTTTTTTTTTTGGCTTTGGCATTGGCCTATAGTGTTGCTTTGTGATAGAGCTGTCTTGTCACACAGATCTGCCAATGCTGTTCTCTCCTCCCTGATTTGCACATGATTATGTGTTTGTATGAAGTTCAGCATTTTAGCCCTGATTATAGGAAACCACCAGGCTCAGTCTAGCACTGTTCTGATATTTGTCCTGGATCCAGACCTGATGCTTGCCACAGTGTGTCTCAGTATGAAGTCCAGTGCTTCTCTCTGCTAAGTATTACATCAGTCATCTCTCTCTCTTTCTCTTTCTCTCTGTCTCTCTCTCTCTCTCTCTCTTAATTACGGTGGGATTTGAATGAAGATCTTAAGCTCTGTAAGCTGGACTGATACAGCCAGCTTAAATTCTTGATATAAACCTACAGTATGGAATGTAAACACAACATAATTAAAATGATACACAGTGGCATATTTCTGAGATAAATCTCATTTTTTTTTCTATGTGAAATATGCAGCAGACAAACACACATGGTATGTGTTTGTATTACTGTGTATTCATTATAATGAGCTCAAACAAACTGAATAATTAAGCTACAATATTTATATCACATGGTACAGAGAGCTTTGATGCCAATGCATGCATGGATTCTGTACATTACTGTTAGCAAGCAATGGGTTTGATTTTCAGAGTACTGATACAAATTTGCAAAATGCAAAATGCAAAAAAAAAAAAAAAAATTTTTGGTGGTGTTTTCCTGTAAAAAAAATGCCTATAATCATTAAAATAAATATTTTTGGTTTACGCTTAAAATAAAAATTAAGAAATTAAATAAAAAAAAGTTTTATTTTAGGCATAAACCTTAAACTTTTTTTTTTTTTTTTTTACAGAATTCAGTGTGCATTCTTTCTATATATGTATATATTAGATAAATAAATAATGATTTATGCTTAAAATAGTGTATTATATTTGTGTATGTGTATATATATAAAAAATTAAATCAATAAAAAAATGTAGTTTTATTTTAGGCATAAACCTTAAACATGCCTTAATATTTTACAGTATGCCTATTTCCTTTTTAAATAGATTTATTTTGTTTTAACAACGTATTTGACAATATTTTACTAGACCAAAATACTGAGAAATGCTAATAAAAAGAATTTTTCGAAACGTGCTTCGTTAGATAAGAGTCTGTCGAATCCAAAAATAATAGATGCAAAGGAAAGTGAAATGAAGACAGAGGCAAAAGGCCTGTTACTCAAAGACACAGAGGTACGAAAAAGAGGAAAATTTTGGAGAAAATAAACAGACAGAGAGAGGAGTTTGAGAACATCTTAGTTCTTCCTGGTTCGCTGTTGAATTATTTATTGCAAATTTACACATCAATGACCGTCGATCTGTCTCTAGCTCCCTCTTCTTCTATATTTCTCTTTTTTCACAAATATATTGATGTTGATTCTTAAATCTGTTTTCTGAGGGGCTGAATATGCGCTTGCGATATATGTTACTCTGTGTTTGTGTTTTCCTGGCTGTGTACGAGAGTGTGCCGTGTGTACAGAGAGACGCTATGAGCATATGTGTATTATAATTGTACATGTAGTGTGTATGTGTGTCCTTTCGCCATCAAAAGAACGGCAAATAACAAAGCTAGACAAACCGTTCCTTTCATCCCTCAGCTTTGGGCTGGCTGAGCCGTGCACTCCATTAAAAACCACTCACCCCTTAAAACCTTGCAGCGTGCAATGCAAAATAAACATGTTTTCTCTCGTTACATCAGTGTGGGATTCACTTTATTCCTTGATAATATGGCAGTTAATCCTGCTTTCATTCTTTCAAACATTTAAAATACTCATTTAACTGTTTTTGAGCTTAAACAAATAGTGTTTTGAACTTAAGCAGCTGCGCTAACATCAGAGCTCCACTCCCATTCGCAGGTGGAGGTAGAACAGAAAGAAAAATCAAACCTTTCGTTTTCCCTCCCTTGATGTCCTATGTTTTCCATCTCAGTCTGCTTGTGTTTGAATTATGATGATCTTTGACATCTATGTTTATGGCATGTGGGAATGTTTGAAAATGCTACAAAATTCAGTGTGCATTCTTTCTATATATGTATATATTAGATGAATAAATAATGATTTATGCTTAAAATAGTTCATTATATATGTGTATGTGTATACACACTACCAGTCAAAAGTGTTTTTTAAAGAAGTCACTTCTGCTCACTAAGCCTACATTTATTTGATCCAAAGTATAGCAAAAACAGTAAAAATTTTTTTAAAAGAACTGTTTTCTATATGAATTTGATCATATTTTAATATGTAATTTATTCCTTTGATCAAAGCTACAATTTCAGCATCATTACTCCAGTCTGCAGTGTCACACAACCTTTTAGAAATCATTCTAATATGCTGATTTGCTGTTCAAGAAACATTTTTTATAATTATTATCAATATTTAAAACAGCTGAGTACATTTTTTCAGGATTCTCTGATGAATAGAAAGATCCAAAGGTCAGCATTTATCTGAAATAAAAACATTTTTTCTTTTATTTTTTTACATTATACACTACCATTCAAAAGCTTGGAGTCAGTATTATTTTTATTTTTTTTTTTTGGAAAAGAAATTATAAAAATTAATACTTTTATTTAGCAAGGATCCTTTAAATTGACCAAAAGTGATGATTAAGACATTTATAATGTTACAAGATTTCTATTTCAGATAAATGCTGTTCTTCTGAACTTTCTATTCATCAAAGAAACCTGAAAAAAATTCTACTCAGTTGTTTGCAACATAATAATAATAATAATAATAATAATAATAAATGTTTTTTTGTGCAGCAAATTAAAATATCAGAATGATTTCTAAAGTATCATGTGACTGGAGTAATGATGTTAAAAAAATCAGCTTTGAAATCACAGGAATAAATTACATTTTAAAATATATTCAAACAGAAAACAGTTATTTGAAATAGTAAAATTGTTTAGAATTTTACTGTTTTTGCTTTACTTAAAGACATAAATACAGGCTTGGTGAGCAGAAGAGACTTCTTTAAAAAATATTAAAAATCTTGATGTTCAAAAACGTTTGACTGGTAGCGTATATAAGAAAATGATTACATTATATACATTCCATATATGTTTAGATAAATAAATAATGATTTATGCTTTAAATATTATATTAACTTCCAGAATGTGTGGAAATTATGACATTTCTGCTTGAATATAATTTTTTAATACAGTCAGTAAGGAGGGATAAGATAAATAAATACTGATTTGTGCTTCAAATATTATTTTATTTTGGGTATAAACCGTAAATTGAGAATCGGAGAGAGACAGAATGAAAGAGATGTGGGGAGAAGAGGACATGTGTAGTTGAAGGATAAATACGTTTCATCTGTCACGGTTGACAAGAAGAAGAGAGGGATAAGGAGACAGAGAGAGAGAGAGAGAGAGAGAGAGAGAGCTGCAGAGATTAAATATCCTGTTTTGAACAGATGAACATGTAGGACAATCCATCATGTAAAAACGGCTGACAGGTAATTCACATTACCTCTATGTTTCATAGTCCTGACACATCTACAACCTGTGTGCCTTAATCATCACGACATCAACGTTGCAACACCTTTACCGGCATCCTCACATTTACACTTAGTTTCACCAATAACTTGCCAAATGAAGTTTTTTCTCCTGCAAAAGACTGTTAACTGGCGACCAGCATATGATTAAGCCTATGAAATATGTATGCTATCCTCAATAAGACTCCCATTCATTTCTCAGCAGATTATTGAGTTGCCGCTCGAGTAATCACACTGACCCCCGCAGCTTCAAAAATGACTATTATAGTTCAGCCCGGCAGGATACGCTCATTCCGTCGGTCACGTGACACCTCAGCGCTCCTGTAGACTTTGGATCGTGCTTGTGGAAATCTCTCTAACGGTGATTCGTTCCTCACGAGCGTATTTACCACAGCTGTCTGGTGGGCTGCTGTGCATGTGCGTGTTGCCTGAGCATGCAGAGAGGTAGATCAAGTGTGTGACACCTGTGTAAACATATTGAACAGATAAATAACTATTAGAGGTCAGGGCAAGGATAAGTGTGTGCGCGTACCGTGAGCCCATGTTTGACGTCATTTATCAGCATGGAGAAAGAACGCGGTGTGATCTCATACCAGGCGTTCATCGTGACCGCCATCCGTCAACATATATTGGCTGTGTGTTTGTACACACACAAAAAACACAGTCTCCTGTAAGAATGTGAAGAATTCCCTTTCATTATATATGACGCAGACGGTGAGTCTGACCTTCTGGCTGGACTCTAATGTAGAGGAGCAGGAGGATATTGTTTATCCAGCCTCTCTGAGTTCCAGAACCAGCGGCCTGAACCTGCTCACCTCCTGTCCAGCCAAGAGTCTGGGGTCTGGGGCAAAGGCCGATGATAACTAGTTCTCAGCTGTAATGGAGATCACAGTGCATCCCAGAGTGCTGTACAGTCTCTGTAATGTCTCAGACCAAGCAGCACCTTTAGACCTTGTGGTTGTAGTGTTTGCGCTAACATCTAGCCAAATGTATTGCTATTTTCTTTTTTGTTACTCATTTTGAACTTTAAGGTCCATATAGTGAAAACCTGCAGAAATCTTGAGATCAACAGGTCACAGATATATTATTCTACCTGATCTCATGACAAAAACGTACTTGTGGAAATTTTTTTCACAAGACACGAAATACGTACCAATAAGTACATATCTCTGCAGTTTCCAACAGAAATGAACACTACAGGCGGTAGAACAGCGAGCACTTGTAATCGTTTTCGTACACAGTTATGATTACAGCTACATATGTTTTGCTTTCCAGTGCTGACCCTGCCAGATTACTACTAGTATTGGTAAATGTAGGGTTAGGTGTGGGGGAGGGGCTAGGATTAGGCAATCCTGTATTGATTTTAAAGGAACACACCACTTTTAAAAAAAAAAATAGGCTCATTTTCCAACTCCCCTAAAGTTAAACAGGTGAGTTTTACCATTTTCGAATCCATTCAGCCGATTTCTGGGTCTGGCGGTAGCACTTTTAGCATAGCTTAGCATAGATCATTGAATCTGATTAGACCGTTAGTATCTCGCTCAAAAATGGCCAAAGAGTTTCGATATTTTTCCTAAGACTTACGGAAAATGAAAAGTTGCGATTTTTCTAGGCTGATATGGCTAGAAACTATACTCTCATTCTGGCGTAATAATCAAGGAACTTTGCTGGAACTATTACGCTGGAATGAGAGTATAGTTCCTAGCCATATCAGTCTAGAACTAGCAACTTTTTATTTTCCGTAGGTCTTAGGAAAAATATCGAAACTCTTTGGTCATTTTTGAGCGAGATGCTAACGGTCTAATCAGATTCAATGATCTATGCTAAGCTACGCTAAAAGTGCTACCGCCAGACCCAGAGATCGGCTGGATGGATTCAAAAACAGTAAAACTCAACCGTTTAACTCTAGGGGAGTTGGAAAATGAGCCTATTTTCAAAAAAGTGGAGTGTTCCTTTAATGAGAGGGAGTAATAAGTGGCAAGGGGTCGAAAATGGACACAATACCAGATGTAACAAGCTTGTTCAGTAGCTCAGTCTGCACGGAATTGGACTTAGGATGTGAAATCCTTGAGTACGAATCCCGTGAAAAACATGACTCACAGTGAAAGAGCTTAAAGATGAGAGATCAAAAAACGTCTCCGGTTACGTATGTAACCTCGGTTCCCTGAAAGGAGGGAACGAGACACTGCGTTAGCATACGCTTGGGGGTTATCCCCCTCCTCCCAAATACTGAAGCCTGATTGCATCGCGCCGGTAAACTTTACCGGCTAATGACGCTCGAGCTCTCGACCTAGGGGCGGAGCCACCCACTATATATATGTCGGGCTGAGCGTCATTAACTCAGAATCTTTCGACTGTTCAAACAGGTACAAGACTCTGACAATTACAATACAGCAGCGCGCGCAGTGTCTCGTTCCCTCCTTTCAGGGAACTGAGGTTACATACGTAACCGGAGACGTTCCCTATCAAGTTCGGTCTCTCGACACTGCGTTAGCATACGCTTGGGGAACGCGTACAATCCCGCTGTGTTGTAATCCCATACATGGTGAGAAGAGTCTAATGAGCCAGACCCCATAGAGCCGAGCACGTTAACTGCTTCATAGAACACTCAGAGAAGAACGACGCCCTCCAGCTCTAGCCGAGCGGGATTAAGCACAGTAATACAGCATAATATAACACATGGACTGGCCGCAGCGCTGCTGGAGCCACGTACATATACAGTTTATACCACTCAATGCGGAAGAAAAAGCAGCTCGAACACATGTATAGAGCGCCGACCACAATTTTCAATTATAGGCACGCCCTGGACCTACCGGACCTAGTCGAAACCACCCTATAGTCTGGGGGGCGTTGCCAGGTGCGGGCAACGGCCAATTTCCAAGCTGCAGATACATCACTGCACAGATAGAACGAGCGGTGCAAATGACGGAATCTCCAGGTTGTAAAATCTGGCAAATGTGTCTTGTGAAGACCATCCTGCTGCCAGACAAATATCCTGAACCGACATACCTTTTGCCCAGGCCCACGACGAAGCCATTTTTCTCGTTGAGTGGGCGTGCACTCCCCACGGACAGGCCTCATTTCTAGAAGCATACGCCAACGCGATCGCTTCCACAATCCAATGAGACAGCCGTTGTTTAGACACTGGCAGTCCTTTGGTACGGCCACCGAAACATATAAACAGCTGTTCCGCCTGTCTGAAGTGACTAGTTCTCTCCAGATAAACCCGCAGGGCACGGACTGGGCATAGTGGGTGCGCCGCTGGCTCCGAATCCTGAGGAGCAAACGCCTGAAGCGTAATGACCTGCGCTTTAAACGATGTAGAAAGCACTTTAGGCACATATCCCCGCTTAGGCTGCAGTCTAACCATACAGTCATCCTTACCGAACTCCATACACGCAGTGTTCGTAGACAGTGCATGTAAGTCACCCACCCTCTTGCCACATGCCAAAGCAAGCAAGAGCGCCGTCTTGAATGAGAGCACCTTCAATTCTGCCGAAAGCAGCGGCTCAAAGGGTGGCTCGGCAAGTGCACTAAGCACTAAGGAGAGATCCCAAACTGGTACCATACTGGGGCGAAACGGACGCAACCTCCACGCTCCCCTTAAAAAGCTTGTCACCAGATGATGCCTACCGACCGAACGATCACCGATAGGCACATGGAAAGCTGAAATAGCAGCCACATACACTTTTAGAGTAGATGGCGTGCGCCCAGCATCCAAGCAGTCCTGCAAAAATGAGAGAATGACGGACACATCACAGCTGGCTGGGTCCTCATCTTTCGTAACACACCATGAAGAGAAAACTTTCCATTTCAGACTGTACAGACGTCTGGTAGATGGAGCTCTCGCTTCTGCAATTGTATCCAAAACTCGTTGAGATACGTTTAGCGTCTGCCCTCTGCGCTCACCTGCCAAACATGCAGGTTCCATAACTCCGGCCTGGGGTGCCACACCGAGCCTTTTGCCTGAGATAAGAGATCTCTCCGTAACGGGATCGGCCACGGGGGAGCCGTTAGGAGCTCTATCAACTCCGGAAACCACGGCTGGTTGGGCCAACTCGGCGCTACCAGAAGCACAGTCCCCTTCTCTTCTCTGATTTTCTGCAGCACTAGCGGCATAATCTTCACTGGGGGAAACGCATATTTGCGCTTCTTGGGCCAGCGACTCCCTGCAGAGGCGCGTTCGTCAGTGAGAAGAACAGCTGACAACGCGCGTTTTCCTCTGAGGCAAACAAGTCGATCTCCGCCTCTCCGAACAGGCTCCAAATCATCTGAATGGTCTGCGGGTGCAGCCTCCACTCTCCATGAACCGGACCCCCTCTGGACAGCATGTCCGCGCCGCAGTTCTGACTGCCGGGAACATGAACTGCTCGAATTGACAGAAGGTTTCTGTCCGCCCAAAGGAGGAAGCGCTCCGCCAGCCTTTGAAGCGAGCGTGACCGAATACCTCCCTGATGGTTGATGTAGGATACCACCGTCGTGTTGTCTGTCCGAACCAGGACGTGTCGATCCTTTATCAGTGGAAGAAAGCCCTGCAAAGCTAAAAATACTGCCTTCAGCTCTAGGCAGTTTATATGCCACTTCGCTTGCGCCCTCGTCCACGTGCCATAAGCCGGTCTGCCTTCGCAAAGGGCTCCCCAGCCCGTCAAGGAGGCATCCGTAGTAACGATTTTCCTGCTGACCACTCTGCCCATCGAGACTCCCTGCTCGAACATCCTCGTGTTGAACCAGGGGGCCAGCGTCTGCATGCATTCGCGAGTCACTAAGACACGCAAATGACCGTTCTTCCACGCGTTGCTTGGCACCCGGGATTTTAGCCATAGCTGAAGCGGTCTCATATGCAGAAGCCCGAGCTGACACACCACAGCCGCTGCTGCCATACGCCCTAACAGTCTCTGAAAGCATTTCAGAACCACCACTCTCCCCGGTTTGAACGAGGTGAGAGAGCTGATCAAAGACTGCATTCGCTCTTGAGAGAGACGCGCTCTCATCGATCGCGAATCCAGATCCATTCCTAAGAATGCGATATTCTGCATGGGGCGAAGCTTGCTCTTCTGCACATTGATCGTCAGCCCTAGACGCTTCAGGTGCTCTAGGAGCTGGCATTTGTGGTTTTCCAGTGTATCCCGCGACTGGGCTATAACAAGCCAGTCGTCCAGATAATTCAGGATGCGAATTCCACTCTGTCTGAGAGGGGAAAGTGCTGCATTGATACACTTCGTAAAAGTTCGTGGAGCCAAAGCCAAGCCAAACAGGAGAACTTTGAACTGATAAGCTCTGCCCTCGAACGCAAATCTCAGAAAGCGCCTGTGACGAGGGGCTATTTGGATGTGAAAATATGCGTCCTTTAGGTCCACCGAGATAAACCAGTCCCCGGGCTGAATGTGCGCGAGGATCTGCTTTACTGTTATCATTTTGAACTCGCGCTTCGCCAGCGCGCGGTTCAGCGGCCTCAAATCCAGAATAGGGCGCAAACCCCCGTCCTTTTTGGGGACTAGGAAGTAGCGACTGTAAAGGCCACACTCCATATTCTCCGGGGGAACAACTTCGATCGCCTGTTTTGCAAGGAGAGAACGGATTTCTGCCCGCAAAACCGGTGCATCTCTTTCTTGCACATCTGACACCATCACGCCGCTGAAGCGGGGTGGTCTGCGTGCAAACTGAAGCGTATACCCGCTCGAGACCGTGTTCAGCACCCATTCTGACACACCTGGAAGCGCGTGCCACGCGTCCAAATAGTGCGAGAGGGGTTGAAGCGCCCCATGATTCGTCCGAGACGGCTCGTCGTCTGATGACGGGGAACCGCTCACTACCTGAGGGGCATCGTTGAAGCCTTCTGCACCGACTGGGCCACCGGCATGAGCCGGGGAGACACTCGTGCTCAGACTGAGAGAACGCGCGGGGCTTGCGCCCTGCAGAGCGCCGTCCGAGGATGGGACTCTGCTTATAACGCGCGACTGAGAACCATCGTGAGGGGGAAAAGAGCTCTTTGGCTGAACAGTGTTTGTTTTGTGTTTTAGCGCAAACTTTATTGGAAACAAACATTTCCCGCTGTTGCCCGCAACATGCGAGGGAACAGGCAGGTGAAACGCAGCAAGACGAACTCTCTTGCGAAGCGGCTCGTCGTCCGTCTCTCCGGGCGGCCGCTTCCCCCTCAGACCACCGCAGTCAGGAACGCTGCTGTGGATCTTGTACCACACTGGAAGGGCGTGGTCCCATCTTCTTTGGGTAGCGGAACTGCCTTGCTTTTGGCCTCACGGCTGGCTCCGGGTCCACCCTCGCTCCCGCGGAAGGAGTAGGCGGCGGTCTTTCGCGCCTTTTTGAACGCTGGGAAGAAGAGGATCTGGAACGCGGTGGGGGTGCAGCGGACCGATCTCTCTTCGGAAGGAAATGGCTCATCGCCTTTGACTGTTTCTGGGCCTCCAGAAACTTCTCCGAGAACGAGCCCACAGCATCCCCGAACAGGCCGAGCGGGGAAATGGGCGCGTCCAACAGCTGAGCCTTCTCCGACTCCCTCATGTCAGTCAACGTCAGCCACAGATGCCTCTGCAACGTGACGAGACTGCCCATACAGCGGCCGATTCCCTGGGCCGTCTTCTTCGTGGCCCTGAGCGCCAAGTCAGTGGCCGAGCGCAGTTTCTTGAAGGCGGCAGAGTCCGGCCCCTCCTCGTCCAGCGTCTGCAGCATTTTGGCTTGGAAAGCCTGCAGAACGGCCATAGTGTGGATCGCGGATGCTGCTTGGCCGGCTGCCATGTAAGCCTTATCCGCGATGTGGCTCGTGGTGTGGCACGGCTTCGATGGAAGCGATGGCGCAGATTTCCACCCACGTGCGGACGGACAAAGGTGTGCAGCAACCGCTTCTTCGACGGGCGGCGGCTTAGTATAACCCCAGCGGTCGGCTCCGTCGACAGATGAGAGCATACGTGATCCCGCGGCTTGGGCTCGGGCCGAATAGGGGGAGCGCCAAGACCGCGAGATCTCCTCATGCACCTCAGGAAAAAAGGGAGCGGGTCTCTGGGGGGCGGCAACTTGGCGGCCCGACTGCAGATACCGCATGTCCAACCTGTTCTTGGTTGGCTGCTCAGGGGGCGACCAATCAAGACCCAAATCCTGTACAGCCTCAGACAGGATCTTCACCAGCTCCTCGTCAATCGGGGCCGGGGGCTCGCGCACCTCACTGTGGGAAGCCTCCGACTCCAGGCAGGCGGACCAGTCACCTGAACCAGAGGCTGCAGTCGACATGGCGTCGTCGTCATCATCCAGGTCGTCCTCTGCAGCACCAAAGGAGACCAGATCCCGCGCGTCATCCGACGGGCGGAGGCTGGTCTTCGTGAATGAAACAGGTGGCTCTTTGGAGTGATGAGCATGCAGGAACTGAGTCGACATGCATTCATCAGAAGGGCCTTCTGCACGTGGCTGCCTTCCCTCCCGCGGCTCGGCGGCGACGGGGGGCGGAGGCAATGGATTGGCCGGTGTGCAGTTTAGGATCACAGAAACCCTGGCCCGGAGGGTTTTGACTGTCATTTCTTCACAGAAAGGACAGTCAGGCCCATCCAGCGCGGCCTCTGCGTGGGCTCGGCCCAGACAGAAGACACATGCGTCGTGTGCATCAGGGAGCTCAACAGGGCCCCCGCATGCACAGCACTCCTTAATCGGCATCTCGTCTTCCTCTTGCCGGATCGCCAAAGGGGAACTTGAGGCAAACGGCGTCCTCTTAGGGCGTTGTCAACGGCGAGAAGAGTTAACGGCGGTGAGTAGAAGTCTTCGATGCTTGCTTCGTGAAGGAGAAAGATTCTGAGTTAATGACGCTCAGCCCGACATATATATAGTGGGTGGCTCCGCCCCTAGGTCGAGAGCTCGAGCGTCATTAGCCGGTAAAGTTTACCGGCGCGATGCAATCAGGCTTCAGTATTTGGGAGGAGGGGGATAACCCCCAAGCGTATGCTAACGCAGTGTCGAGAGACCGAACTTGATAGGGAACTAGCTAAAACAGCTTGCTTGCGATTGCATTTTTACATCACATTTGCTTTGGTTCATACTATCGGGTAGGTTTAGGTGTAGTGCAGCTGGTATGTTATTTTAAAACGTCACGGAGCATTAGAGTTATAGAACCACTCAACAGACATTTCAAGTCAGAACTGCGGTGACGCGTACAAAACCAACATCACATGAAACATATGTACATTCATCTGTTCCGGGGAAAAAAATGCCACTCAGTGGACATTTCTGTTGGAAACTGCTGTGATATGTACTTATTGGTACGTGTTTTGCATCTTGCAAAAAAGTTCCCACAGGTACGTGTTTGTCATGAGACCAGGTTGATTTTGTTCTATTGAAAGCCATTATTTTATGTTTATCTTAACATAATAGAAATTTTATATAAAATAATATTTTTCAGATAATATTCTTTAACATCTCTTAGGTCACCATCACTGTTTTTACTTTATTTGAATATTATTGCAATTTAAAATAACTTTTATGTTGTATACTGGTACATATTTCGCACCTCGTGAAAAAGTTTCCACAGGTATGTTTTCGTCATGAGACCAGGTTGATTTATTCTAGTGAAAGCCATTATTTTATGTTTATCTTAACATAATAGAAATTTTATATAAAATAATATTTTTCAGATAATATGTTTTAACATCTCTTAGGTAACCATTACTGTTTGTTTTAAACAGTAATATTGTGAAATATTATTGCAATTTAAAATAACTTTTCTGTTTTTATATATTTTAAAAACTCATTTATTTTTTGCAGAGCTGAACTTCTAGCATCATTACTCCAGTCTTCAGTCTCACATGATCATTCAGAAATCATTCTAATAATTTGTTGTTCAAGAAATATTTCTCATTATTATCAATATTGAAAACAGCTGTCCTGCTTTACTTTATTTTTCTGGATTCTTTGATATATAGAAAGTATTTATTTGAAACAGAAATATATTTATATCATAAATGCCTTTACTGTCACTTTTGATCGATTTAAAGGGATAGTTCACCCAAAAATAAAAATTCTGTAATTAATTACTAACGCTCATGTTGTTCTAAAACTATTAGACCTTTGTTCATTTTCAGAACACAAATTAAGACATCTTTGATGAAATTCAAGAGTTTTCTGAACACAACTACCACGTTCAAGGCCCAGAAAGGTAATGAGGATATCGTTAAAATAGTCCAACTTCCGTGTCAGTCTCGCACGTTCATAATAGTACCATGGACTATTTTAACAATGTCCTTACTACCTTTCTGGGCCTTGAATGTGTCATTTGCGTTGCTGTCTATGCAGGGTCAGAAAGCTCTAAGATTTACCAAAAAATATCTTAATTTGTGTTGTAAAGATGAATAAAGATCTTACGGGTTTGAAACGACATGAGAGTGAGTAATTAATGACAGAATATTCATTTTTGGGTGAATTATCCCTTTAATGTCTCTTCGCTAAATATAATTTTTTTTCAAAAATGTATAAATGGATCTTGAAAACAGATGCAAATAAATAGATGCCTCTATATTTTAGGAAAGAGGATCATCAAAAGCATATCATCATATTTTTGAGTCTGTTGCTTCAAACAATTGCTTCATTCTGTTTGTTCAATCTAAAGATGGAGAAGCAAAAACAGATAAATTTCATTCACAAACTAAACATCATTTATAATGCAGCAACACCGCCAAACATGAGTGTGAAAGTGTATGCGCGTGTGTGTCTAACATGACAGATGGAAGAGGAGCCTCGCTAGTAGCAATTAACACAGACCTTCTCATTCTCATTATCACTATGGTTACAGAACTCATCCTAGTACTACCACATCTGTCCAGCTCTGATACAGTCCTGTCACAGTATGACTCACACACATGCAGAAAGTGTGATGGCCGCAGTTAGTCTTCGTCACTTGCTGTTTGTGACGTTGATCGATGCACACCTCCGCTGCTTGTCATACTTTGTCTTTCACTCATGCAAAAATGATGATATCACATCGTCAATAGGAGGTTAAGTTGCTCTCTCTTTTACTGTCTCTATAGTGAAATAAGCTCTAATTCATTTCCAATACATTTATACTTTCAGCTATAGTCCTCTATAGCACTTAAGATGCTGTCTGCTTATCGGAAAGCATCTCCTGGCGTAGTCTGCGTGACATCCATGCCGTAAATTGCCGACTTGCAGCAAGCACATCCAGTCTCTTTCCTTGCCTACTGTATTTTTTCCAGAGACATGCAGTCTGGCAGTGTTTTCTGTCCATAAGGATACTCCTACCCACACAAGGAGACATATGTCAACATGACATCACAACACTGCCTGTGTCAACACCAAATGTGTTGAGTCAGAGCAGTTCAGGATATGCTGAGGTGCGAAAACACACATACATGCATGCACAAACAAACAAACCACAATTGCCCTAGCATTTATTTATTTTTTTGCATATAAACACACGTCTACAAAAGCATGGTCAGTTGAAATGTTTAGCATTTCATAGCTGCTTATTTGGGTTTGGGTTAGGTTGCGATCTTGATATTGAACTTTAAAATCTCAACATCAATGTTTTACTTAACCTCGAGTCTACAATTACAGGGCAAAAAAAAAAAAAAAAAAACATATTTTACCTGAACCATCTCTTTCTTACCTTTTATAATCTATAGAACCTTCTTTCGCCACAAAGAACCGAAAGGTTCTTCAGATGTTATAGGTTCTTTATGGAACCATTTAAACAAAAAAGGTTCTTCTATGGCATCGTGAAGCACCTTTATATTTAAGAGTGTACAATAACAGCACAACAAGTGTAGTCCGATATGCAAACAGTTCCTTTAAAGGGGTCATCGGATGCCCATTTTCCACAAGTTGATATTATTCCTTAGGGTCTTAATAAAAAGTCTGTAATATACTTTGGTTAAAAATTCTCAATGGTAGTGTAAAACACCATTTTTACCTGAGCTCTGCAAAAATCAACTCATTCTGATGGATCGCTCCTTTAAATGTTAATGAGCTCTGCTCGCCCCGCCCCTCTCTTCTCTATGTGGAGTGACGAGCCTGTTTACTTTAGCCGCATTTAGCGCATTTAACTGCGAAACTTGCTAACTAGCACGTTATTAGGAAAGGTGATTGCAGAGATTCATAAAAAAAACCCTTATACTCATTTCTGCTGTAGGTGAAGCTGGATCACGAATGATTTGTGTGAACATAGACGCATTTATGTAGATCGGGAGGCGCATTCCCTTCATAAACAAACATAATCCACTTCATCTTCAGCGGCTCAGATGATGGGAGTAAATGACGACCACTATGTTCATTATTGCATCCAGCAACACAACACCTCAGTCGCTCAATCAGAGATATTCTTGTCTAATTTACATCCCTGCTCCTGCATCGAAACAATGGAGGTTGGACTGTTACAGCTGATTTAAGGCGGGTCTGAGGTAAGACGCTCATGTCAATCAACTATCGTGGGAGTGGCATCTGAGAATGGCTTGATTTGAAAAAGGGGATATTATTTTACAGATTAATTAAAAACCACTGCATGGATTTTTATTATTATAGGGTACATTTGTACATACACTGCCAACACACATTAATGTTCAAACAACATGTAAAAGTGGACTTTGCATCCGATGACCCCTTTAAAGCAGTTCTTTTTAGTGAATCAAACAGTCATTTTTGAACAGATTCTTTTTGGGTTAATCAAAAACATTTAGGACATCTTATGTATTCCAATTCACCTTTTCTTCTTTTTCTTTTTAATGATTAGTTCAGAAAGAAACCATTTGAATCTTTCTGGCGAATAACCTCACTAAATCTATCAGAATGATTACTGAAGTAGAAGATGAAGAAGATTAGAAGTTGATATTTTACTTATAATTGTCTCTGCATATTAAACTGGGATAGATGAAAGTATTTTAACACTGAAAAAAACATACACTTCAGCTTCAAAATCCCTTTTTCACACTTCAAAACAACCAGCAAAAAGATCTTTTTCAAGTTAGTTATGGATTTTTGAGCTCCTATTTGAGGCCTTGTTAAAATTTTGGTCTAAAATTTAATTTTTAAAAAAGGTTTCATAAATAATGCGTGATAACGGTGGAAGAAAATCAATGTGTATGTGTGTAAGGGAGCTGGTAGGGAGTGACTAAAAATCTCATTGGGGCACATGAGTGTTGGCTGCCTGTTTGTTGACATGTAATTGAAGTTGCAGATGAGTGAGTTCCTATCTCAGCTTACTTACAAAGCTACACACACACAATCACTGAGAATGAGGAAAAATGAGCTACAAGACAGAGAAATAAGTGAATCAGAGGGAAATGAGCAGAGAGGGAGCGAGGCAGAATGGTGTCAATTTGCATCAGTTTCTCACTTGTGATCATGATTATAGCATAATATTCACAAAGACACTGGCATCTATTTAACATCTGCGTGCCATATGGGTGCAAAATAATCCTGTTTTACAGTTCATAATAAGCGTATGTCACATAGCGACAAGTTGCATGCTGCAGTACAGTTCAGACAACTGTTTTAGCACCATGAAGGGAAACATGACATAACGCCTGCCATACTGATCCAAGCCCTCCGGTCAGTTCAAGGGGAGCCAAATTTTCCTTGACAAAGATTCAGATGTGAGACTCTGTAAATGGAACGTTAAGCCTAGCAGCTCTGGTGAGAAATTTACAGAAGTCCTGGCCTCTATTCTTAATATTCATGATGCCGATGGTACTAGAACGTTTGAATTGTTTTAAATGTTGTTCCTGACAAGGGATGTGTCACTATGAATGCATGTCGAAGACTGACACAGATTGTTAAAGGAGAAGTCCACTTCCAGAACAAAAATTTACAGATAATGTACTCACCCCCTTGTCATCCAAGATGTTCATGTCTTTCTTTCTTCAGTCGTAAAGAAATTATGATTTTTTAGGAAAACAAAAGGATTTTTCTCCATATAATGGACTGCTATGGTGCTATAGAGTTTGAACTTCCAAAATGGATTTAAATGCGGCTTCATACGCTCCCAAATGCGTTTGTAAATGATCCCAGCTGAGGAAGAAGGGTCTTATCTAGCGAAACGATCGGTTATTTTCATTAAAAAATATATAATTTAAACACTTTTTAATTTCAAGCGCTCGTCTTGTCTTGCTCTGCCTGAACTCTGTGTATTCTGGTTCAAGACAGGGTATGTAGAAAAACTCCAATCGTATTTTCTTCCTCAACTTCAAAGGTCATTTCAAAATCATCCTACATCACTGCAGAAGTACTAACCCAGTCTTTGCAAAGTGAACATGCAAAGAAGATCAAACACCCTTAACAAAAATGGTAAAACGGTGACAGGACAATTATTTTTTTTCCTCGGCTGGGATCATTTACAACCGCATTTGGGATCGTTTGAAGTTGCATTTAAACTACATTTTGGAAGTTCGGGGCACCACAGAAGTCCACTGTATCGACAAATGTTTTCCTCAAAAACCATAATTTCTTTACGACTGAATAAAGAAAGACATGGACATCTTGGATGACAAGGGGGTGAGTACATAATCTGTACATTTTTGTTCTGGAAGTGGACTTGTCCTTTAAATAAAATTGTTATTTTAGTTGTCTTTGCACACAAACAGTATTTTCATAGCTTCGTAATATTATGGTTGAGCCACATTATTTTAATGATGTCCTTGCTAGCTTTCTGGGACTTGAATGTGTCAGTTGCGTTGCTGTGAATGCAGGATCAGAAAGCTCTCAGATTTCATTAAAAATATCTTAATTTGTATTCTGAAGATGAACAAAGCTCTTACGAGTTCAGAACGACATGAGGGAGAGTAATTAACTGGGGTAGAAGACCGCACCACCATTTTATCTTACCAATAAGAATAAGGTATCATTTGAAACTGCAAAGGGCCTACTTTTATTTGTGTAGTCATAATATCAACAAAACGTGTTTTTGTAAAATAAAGAAAATAAACAAGATGCGCTTTCTGCTATCTCGGTCTCTGTCAACTTTCATTACAGACACGTAAATAAAATGACTTGAATCTCACCAAAGACTTGCCTCACAGACATGAGAAATATCTGCCTAGAAAGCTGTCTACTTTTAAATGGTCACATCAAACGAATATTCTCTGATAAAGTAATCTGTATGAAACCAACACGAGCTCCGGTTTTTCCCATCTTAACTCATTATCTCTGTGATCACGGCCACGAGCAGTTCTGCTTTGTCCCTTTGTAAATCATTAAATATTCATGGCCATTGTCATTCCCTCGCATATGGCCTTTCTAACACAAAACATGACTTACAAAAGTTTAATCAATATAGTGTTTTCTGGATGAACAGGATGACATAATTTTGTAGCAAAAACTATAGTTTACAATAGTCTGTTCTCAAAAGTCTTGTGAACATGTTCTGTATGTGTTTTATGGTCTTATTTCAGTGGCTTAAAAACTTAGTTTTTCACTAACCAAGCATAAATGTTGTTTTCTCAAATACACAAACATGTACATTCATGCTGCTCACATATTATTGTAGCCCAGTTAGTGCTGATTACAGCATTAATATGTTTTTAAGATACTGAAAAAAACACACAAATATCAGACCAAACCAAAACCCCCTCAGACCCCAGAGGGTTAAAGACAGATTTTTCATTTTAGGGTGAATTAGCCATTTAAATTTGCCATTTAGTTAGATTGTGATCATAGTTGGTGCCCAAATGTGATGCTCGGACTCTAGCATCTGTCTTATTTGAGAAAATCAGCATGCTTGCCCTCACCAGTGCCGACAGCCAATCAATAAACTTGATTTGTGATTGATTGGCCGTGGAGGTCCCGGAGTCAATTAGAAAGAGTTCCACCGGCCATTGGGCGAACGGTCCAAAAGTAGAGTACGAGAAGGTCAGCAGCAAGTCTATTTGCATGTAGCATTTGGAAATGTCACCCATCATTCAGGCTGCAAACACAGCTCTTGTTTTTGCCCGTACTGGCCGTTGCAAAAGCCTAGTTGTGTTCTATTCTAATGGAAAAATTTAGGGTTGATGTATTCAGCCGTCAGATGGCCCATTCCCCCGGACGGCATACATCTCAAAATAATCCACCCAGAATGTGTCCCTGGGTTTCCACCTTAGGGAGTTCGGACTGCTGGATGTGAAAAAGCACAGCTTGAAAACCTTGCTATAATCATACTATATTCAAGTTGTTTAGTTCAGATTTTCAGTCAACAGACAGTTTGTCTCGCACTGACGCCGCTTTGGCTTCCGATAAGTCTTCTAAAAGCAATTAGGCTCAAACAAGAGCACTAAGCCACCTCACACTGGATGAGTGCATTAGTGTATGAATGAACCCGTTAGAATGTTCTGGAGTGAATGAGACTTCAGTTTCTTTCCATACTGATGGAAGTGAATCTAGTCACGGCGAACAGACCGGCAGGAGGGCGGGTGGGCGAGTGTACCCATAAATGAGAAACAACTGGCAGGGAGCCAGACATTCACAGCTTGGCACTGTCAGTCACCACCTCTAGCGTAGCGACTCTCTTCCTCAGTGTTTTCCGTGTGCGTGTGCGCGCGATGCACCATTACACACATCATTCACGCTCTTCTGTGCTACTCTAGCTGCTGTGTGCCAGGCTGCCTTGTTAAGTAGAATGTCCAATTAATTGAAAGCAGACTGACGCAAGCATCAGTTTGTGCATTAGCAGGCCAGCATTCGTGGATAAACCAAGAGTTGCACACTCCACTTCAACAGCCTTCAATTATTCTGAGAAGGAGGGCAGGGGAGCAAAAAAAGCAGTGAAGCACTTCTGTGAAAAATGACCCACAGCAGGGCTTGTTTATGAATCTGAGAGCTTGTTTGGAATAGCGAGAAGTTGATTTGAAGCATAAATGGAACCTGTCTTTTCAAGGGTCACTAGCTACTGTACACAAGGCCGTCCGAGTAGGGCACTCGAAAGAGAAAAATTATGTAGAAATATGAAGCTTCAAACAAATGCTTATCAAAGGTACATGTGTGTGCGAGTAAACAGTAAATAAACGCACATGTGTCATTACTGGCCACGGCAGTGGAAATTTCAGGGGTGAGGGGGGCTTGGCACCTCATTATAAGGAGCTAGAGCGGAAGTTTCAGGTTGACTTAGCACGCACTAATTCACTGGCATGGAAGAAATCTGCTCAATGCCGCCCAACACGCTAGAGAGACACTATGGAGGTGTTTAAAATGGGGTTGTCTTCAGTGTGGTCTATGAATGTTGTCAGTACAGTAAAGTCATTATATTCATGCACGATTTCATGAGTTTATTTTCGAATGCCCAAAGTCTACATACTGCACAGTGTCAATTAAATATTTGGGTTTATACAACAGTTCTTTCTGGTCCTCAAATCTGATTGGCTGAGAGGAGTGCGATATTCTAGTGATATCGGAACTCCAACCTTTTCATCGTTTGTCAGCAGTTTGTTAATAAAGATAATGTCTATTTGAAAATTTGCTTCAATGTTTTTGGAGATGTGAGCTCCAGGGCATCAGTGGCCATTCAGCGCTCATGAACTCACCTCGGCCAGATCTTCTGGAATTTGCCTCTTGCTCTGATGTTTCTATAGTGGTTAAACCTGAGATATAATTCATTTTGGCTAAATCTAACGGGCAGTCTTTGGTCTCATTAGTCTAAGTTTGAGAGGTTTAAGTGTACTCTAAAAATAATGATTGTACTAAAAATATATATAGTGTATATAAAATAAATATTTTGGACTCTAAAATTGCTATATAATTAAAGTCATATGTCTAAATGAATTATATTCCAAATTTGAAGTTGATATTATAAAAAAATGATGTTCTTGTGAGATTTTGTTTAGGCACTATACAAAAAATAGCCTTTGAATTTTTTAGTGGATTTTCTTGTTACAAATGTATACATTTCTGTCACAATATTACTTCTGTCATGAAATAACCACCAGGTAAATAAGCCAACAAAAAAAAAAGCGCAAAAAGCTGATAGTTAACAAAAGAGTATTTCAAATGTCACCCCATCAAACTGGAAATGGCACTTGTTTCATACAATGACTTGTTTTTCTCCATGCAACAGCAATCTAAACGTTTGTCCAGTAATCAGAAAGAGCAAATCACAGGTATTTGTGCTTCAGCTGGTGCCCAGATTCTCACATTGGGAGCAGTTAGTGTGTGTGCATGTGTGAGGCTTGCAGGGTTATCTGATCTATAGATTCACTGGAGTCCTCAGGGCCACTGTGGTAGAGATAAATGAATATAGATCGCATGTACCGACGGTAGAGAGAGAGAGAGGGTGCCAGGCCTCCATTACAGACCTGTGATAGAGTGTGTGTGTGTGTTTTCCAGGAACAGCTTTGGCCTTTGTGACCCTGGCCTTGCAAGCAGTGATACGGGCAATGGGGGCAGATGCTACAGAAAAGAGGCGCTTAATGCAGTTACTGGAGTGGAGACAACTCACTCACTGCACCTGATCGCATTACTGCCGAGAGAGAGAAAAACAGTGAGAGAGGGAGAAAGAGAGAGGTTTTTGCGCAGGATGAGACTCAGTCAAAGAGATAGAAACAATAGGAGACAGGAAATGCAGAAGTGTGACGCAGGTTGATGTTATATTTTGGGAAGGTGAAAGTAAGAAAGATTACGGAAAAGAACAAACTTGTGTTCAAGTTCTGCACATGCAGAGAGAATTGATCTGTTCCAAGAAGTATTAAATTTTAAAGCCTCACAGGTGCACTCCTTACAAGAAGGCTGTTCCAAAAGCAAGGCACTATAATTATGCTGCGTCCTCAACACCTTGTTTTGGCCAAATTTGAGGGCAGTATTGCATGCATTCTACAGAAGGCAATCCTAGAATGCTTTGCAAAAAAAAAAAAATCCAAGATGGTAAATGAGGCAAGAGCAACAATGAATAAACAATAGACAAACAGATGGACAAATGGACAGATTGACAGACAGACAGGTGGATTGATCGATGGTCGGACAGACAGATGAACAAACAATCAAACAGGTGGATGGATGGATGGATTCATGGACAGACAGATAGATAGACTTACTGATAGATAGACTGATAGACAGATGGACAGATGGATGGATGGATGGACGGACAGATGGACAGAGATGAATGAACAGATGGACGAACAGACAGACAGACGGTCAGATAGATGTTAGACGGTCAGATAGATAGATAGATAGATAGATAGACAGGTGGATGGATGGATGGACGGACAGACGGATGGACAGATGGGTGGATGAACAGACAGACAGACGGATGGATGAACAAAAAGAACGAACTAACGAACAGACAGGCGGATGGATGGATGGCCGAACAGACATAGACTGATAGACTGACAGATGGTCAGATAGATGAATGGATAGAAAAACAGACAGGTGGATTATTCAGTGGTTGGACGGACGGACAAACAAACAAACAGGCGGATGGACTGATGGACGAACAGATAGATAGACTTACTGATAGATAGACTGATAGATGGACGGACAGATGGACAGAATGAATGAACAGATGGACGAGCAGAGAGACAGATTGACAGACAGACGAACAGAGAGACAGACTGACAGGCGGTCAGATAGATGTTAGATGGTCAGATAGATGGACGGATGGACGAATGGGTGGATGAACAGACAGATAGATAGATAGATAGGTGGATGGATGGATGGATGGATGGATAGATGGATAGATAGACTGACTGATAGACAGGCAGATGGATGAATTCATGGACGAACAGACAGACAGACAGATACATGGACAAACAAATGTACAAACGAATAAACAGGCAGATGGATGGATGGACGAACAGACATAGACTGACTGATAGACAGAGAGGCAGGTAGACGGATGGATAGATGGATAGATAGATAGATAGATAGATAGATAGATAGATAGATAGACAGATAGACAGATAGAATAACAGGCATATCTATCTCTCTAGTTTCCCCTGCAGAGCATTTTGTTTGTGGTATGCAACACTGTTTCCTATGTTAATCCTTACTTACGAGTTTCCATTTCACTTAGGATGCTGCTAGACAAGGCAGCTTCCCAAGTAAGCAATATGCAGTTAGGTTTTGGAACAGAGCTTATTGAGGGGGGTGTGAAAACCTGTGAGCAAGGGTCAATGGTTGTCCATACCCAGAAAATGAGAATGTGAGATGGTAAACGAGAACAGGGATGTAAGAGAGGAGGGATGGATGGATGCATGGACAGATAGATGGCCGGATGGATGGATAGACAGATAGACTGGCTGATAGACAGGTGGATTGATGAATAGATGGATGGACGGATGGACGAACAGACAGATGGATGGACGGATCGATGAACGAACGAATAAACAAACAAACAAACAAACAAAAGAACAAATGAATGAAGGAACAGACAGGCGGATGGATGGATGGATGGATGGGCAGATGGACAGATGGACAAATAGATGGACGGATACATGAATAGACAGATAGACTGACAGATAGGCTGGATGGATTGATGGATGGATGGATGAACAGACAGATAAATAGATGGACGGAATGACGGACGGACGGACAGATGGATGGATGAACAAACAAACAAAAGAACAAATGAATGAAGGATGGATGGATGGATAAACGGACGGACAGATAGATGGATGGATGGATAGACAGAGACTAATAGACAGACAGGCGGATGGATGGATTGATGGAAAGAAGGATGGACGAACAGATAAACAGACAGGTAGATAGACAGACAGACAGGCAGACAGACAGGTGGATGAATGGACGGACAGACGAACAGACAGATAGACTGACTGATAGATAGACTGATAGGCAGACACATGTATGGATAAATGGACAGACAGAGAGACAGACTTACAGATCGTCGGATGGATAGATAGATAGATAGATAGATAGATAGATAGAAAGAATAACAGACAGACATATCTATCTCTCTAGTTTCCCCTGCAGAGCATTTTGTATGTGGTATGCAACACTGTTTCCTATGTTAATCCTCACTTATGAGTTTCCATTTTAGTTAGGATGCTGCTTGACAAGGCAGCTTCCCAAGTAAGCAATACGCAGTTAGGTTTTGGAACAGAGCTTATTGAGGGGGGTGTGAAAACCCTTGAGCAAGGGTCAGCGGTTATCCGTACCCAGAAAATGAGAATGTGAGATGATGAACGAGAGCAGGGATGTAAGAGAGAGAGAGGGGCTCTGGTTTCTGCATTCCCAACTGTAGGCGTGTGCCGGGCACTGCCGCCAATGTGGCCGGAGGGGGATGATGGGATAGAGACAGCTGGGGACGGAGAGGACAGCATGCTCACTGGGCTATGCGGGGACACACTGAGAAAAGACAGGGCGTGTAGTGGTGGTCCCAAAATATCAAAACATCCACATGTACAGGATGCATGTCCGATCGCTACAGAATGTCAGTCGGTCAGTTGCGGGGAGAGCACGGGCTGGCAGCCAATGAACAATGACGGCTTGCTTATGAGAGGAGAAAACAAGTGGGAGACAATAGAGATTGCCGGGGATCAACGTTTATGGAAATTAGGCAAACAACAGCATGCAGTGGGAGAGGGAATTATGTGTTTGGAACGGGCCATGAACCAGAGAGTTACAACACACAGAAACCGCCTGTTTAGGCTACACGGCGCACAGCGTTACTTCAGCATTCATCCATGCATAATACTGAATCGTTAAAAACTGCCGGGAAATTAGAGTAAACCAGATTAGCCAAATAAAAACATGGTTTTAAACTGGATAACATCCATATGTAATATTCACTGCACATCCAAACAAAAAAAAAAAAAAAAAAAAAAAACTGGACAACTAACAATAGGCCTAATAGTCCTGTATGGAGTCTGCATTAAAAATGTTATCATTTTTATTACTTACGTTTTGTTATGTCAGTAGGGGATGCTTTTAAAATGTCAACCTTGGCCCATAATTTTCTGTTGTTAACAATATATATTTTATACACTGAATATATTTGAAAATACCAGCATTAAATATTCTTTCTTATAATCATTTTGTATAATAATTTCCACAGAATAATAATAATAATAATAATAATAATAATATGTGGAAATGTATTTAACTACATAATTATAAAATCATTCTTAAATATAAATAATAATATGTAAATATAATATAATCGTAAATTATTATTAACATTGATAAAAAACAACATGAAAATTAATATTTGTTTAATTCAATTTCAATAGTAAGAGTGCATTGCTCTCTTATTATTAATATATTTGAACATATTTCAATTCCTATTTATAGTAATATGTATTTTATATATATATAGAAATATAAGCATTAAATGTTTTTCTTTCTGTAATATATAAATACTACAAATAAAATATAAAGTATATAAATACAAGCATAATTTTTTGTTTTAGTGTAAGAAAAGTATCATTATTGATAATAATAGTGTGGCAATTTATTAAACTACATAACTACATCATTATAATTTATAATATATATTTATTATATATAACAAAAACTATAAGTAAAATATAAAGTATATAAATATAAGCATTAAATGTTTTATCTTTTAGTGTAAGTATAATTATTAATGATGATGATGATGATGATGATAATAATAATAGTTTGCCAATTTATTAGACTACATCATTATAATTTATAATATATAAATATTCTATATAACATATAAATACTATAAATAAAATATAGTCAATAAATAGAAATTGTTAATAAATTATTAAATTATGAATCATTATTTTAGATGTATTAATTATATTTAAAATATTTTAAAATGTACTTATTTACAAGACCTACTAATTGACAAACATTTTGATATACTGATCACAGTAAGTTTTACAGGTGGGCTGATGTTGAAATTCTATGCAGTACTTAAAATTAAGTAATCCAGCCCATTCCCCAGGATTATTCAAAAATACAGACTTAAATCTGGTGTATATGGGTTTAGACCACTGTTTCCATGGATACACCGCACACTTGGCGTCTAGACCTCGCAGAGATACTTAATCATTAAGCTGTTGTGATAGCGCCGCTATCTAACTGCGACAGGTGAGCGGAGACGCAGCGGGGGACACGAGCGGAGAGGGAACGCTGCCATTGAGGCCTTTGTCAAGTAAAAGTTCAACGAATTCTCAAATGATTAATTCATAAAGCTGAATACATTCCTCATTTGCCTGGCTGACAGGCTTATCTAGGGCACGTCACGGTGCCTGTGTTTAACACTCTGAGCCTGTCGGTGCACTGACAGTTTATCTAGCCAGTAGCTACTTTGCTCAGATATAGAAAATAGGGTTTTGGCTGCATCTAACTTTAGTGATGGCCTGGGCTCAGGTGTGCTTGGACTTCTGCAAATGACCAGCTGTGTCCGTAGCATTCATATGCTCTTTGCTACAACACATGTACCTAAGTGTAGGCTTAGTGAGGAGTCACGCTAAAGGTCAGTGCGGAGCTCACTTTGCTATTTCCACATAAATTAATGAATGTAAGCAATCTTATTTAATAGATATTCATCTGAGCGGTTAAAAGGTCAAGGATTCCATTCCAAGGCAAACAGTGAAACTAATTTCCATTCCAAACACATATTGAGGTTCCTTTGCTGCAAGAAGTTTACCATAATGAGGAGTTTTAGCTGTTTCCCTATACATGTATGATTGTAAATGATCTTATTTAACAAATATTCATCTAAATAGTCAAAATATCAAAGGCAGAGTTCCATATTGAAAGTGCAATGAATATTACGACATATTCTAAATGATATACAAAATATTCAGTATCATGTTTTTTAGAATTAATGTAGCAATGTTTTCCATTTCAGCTCTAATATATATAGTCTTGGTCTTATAATCTTTCAGCTACATCATATATAGTCTTGGTAGATAGCTAAATCTACACTAAACACATTGGTCATTCCTATAGAATATGTGAGTTTATATCTCACAATTCTGAGAAGAAAAAGTCAGAATTGCAAGATGTAAACTTGTAATTGCAAGAAAAAAGATGAGAATTGCGAGATAAAAGATTGCAATTACCTTTTTTCAATTTTTTATTCAGCGGCGCGTATAGGCTGTCATAAATTATGGTATTTTAAAGCAGCATGACACTTTCGGATATGGGATCATCTATATAAAATGTCAGTAACAACCCTTTTGAAGGTCACATGCATTTTTATGGTAAGCAAAGGGATGATTGCTCTCCCATTCTAAAGTAATCTAATGTAACACAGTCTCCCTGTATCCCTGAAAAATCAATGGAAGCTTCATTCCACCAGGGGCTACATAATCCACACTCTCAAAACTAGTCTGTTTATGTTCAGAGTGATTGTAGAAACATGTATTCTGTGTATATTTGCACAATCAGAGGTAAACCACAGGAAATCAGGGCATTTCATGCCGTAAATAATAGGAAGCGGAGAAACGAGGTAAGAGGGTGCGGGATGCTTCTTTACATCACTCTCCTGGAGTTTTCGGTTCATGCCTCCTCAAAAGCTTTCAGCTCCAGCAGAGACAGACAATAACAGACGTGATACGGATGGATTCTCTCAAATCCACCTCTGCAAAGCGAGATAAAGCACCGATTAGAGTCCTAAATTATGAGCTACTATTCATACACACCATTTAACACAGAGAGCATTTGCCCTTGAGGGAAAGAACTTCCTGCTTATCTGAGTGGAAGTTGAGGTTGAGTGATTTGTTTCAGAAGGTATATATTCTATTTCTCTCCCTAAACGTTGTAACCCAATGACATTTTCCTCTGTATATACAATATACAATTTTACATATGCGACATATATTGGTAATGGGTCTTTCGGGAATCAGCATTCTGCTGTGGTCTAATGAATGTAGGATGCAGTTAAATGCAACATTTTGACTGCGTGTAAATTCTACATTTCACCAGTTTTTAAAACAATATATAATAGATGTGGCAGGAATGTCTTACACTTTGAAGAACTTTGGCTGCCTGCACACCAGGAACATCGACAGAGTCAGTTTGACAGCTCGATTGTTGATATGTGCGTGTCTACAGCTGCCTACCGAGTGCAGAATTTGATTCCTGTTTGACAGCACTCAATGTCCTAGTTTAACACAACTCAACACAATACAGTATCAACCAGCAACTATGCTTGAAATAGTCTGCAGTACATTCTGTGAGATACCAAAAATGCGTAGGCGACATCGAATGGAGATGTTCCTGTAGCTTAGTTCATGGAATGAATTAGAGTATATTGCAAGAAATAAAGTCAGAATAGAGATGTTCAAATAGAGATGTTCCTGTAGCATATATATATGTATATATTTATATATATATGTGCATACATTAAATACTATGTGTGTGTGTGTGTGTGTGTGTTTATCTATCTATCTACACTGTCAGAAAAAAAGGTACAATTCTGTCGCTGGGGCGGTACCCTAAGGTACAAAGTGAAAAGGTACAAATATGCACTTTTAAAGTACTAAAATGTACCTTTAAGGTGCTAATATGTACTGTTTAGGGGTAGGTATGGTACAAACATGTACCTTTTTACTTTTGTACCTTAGGGTACCGCCCCAGCGACCGAACTGTACCTTCTTTTCTGAGAGTGTATCTATATAAAGATAACAATTATTTTAAATACAAAATCATTTAAATTATATATATATATTTAAATATATAATTTTTAAAATAAACATATATATATACAAGAAAGGTATGTATATATATATATATATATATATATATATATATATATAGTCAGTTCTGACTATATAATTCATAATTGCAAATCTTCAAAATATAAACTTGCAATTGCGAGAAGCAATTCTGACTTTTTTCTTGCAATTGTGAGTTTATATCTCACATTTCTGACTCAACTTCTTACAATTGTGAGTTTATTTCATGCAATTCTGACTTTATATCTCACAACTCTTTCTATAAATACTTGCAGTTGTGAGAAAGAAGTCAGAATTGCAAGGTACAAACGCAATTTTGAGAAAAAGGTCTCTGATTTTATTTCTCGAAACTGCAAGTTTATATCCCCCAATTCTGACTTTATCTCGCAATTCTGACTTTATTTCTTGCAATTGCAAGTTTATATCCTGCAATTTGACTTTATATCTTGCAGTTCTGACTTTATATCCAGCAATTCTAAAGTATAAAGATAAATATTTGAAATACAAAACATATAATTTATATATATATATATCATTTTTAATATAAACATTTTATATATATCATACATATCATATCTGTTACTTAAATATTAAACTTATGTCCAAATGCTAAAATGCCTGTGAAAGTAAAATACAATTTTAAATAAAGGAAAAGAAAATAAACCTTATATTTAATATTTTATAGGAATAGTTAGTATTTGTTAATTAATGATGAACTTAAAATGTCCAAATGATAAACTTAAAAAAAAAAATTATACATATATATATATATTAATAAATAAATATAATATATGTTACATATTATAATATATGAAGAGTTCAGATGCAAAAGCCTCTTAATCCATCTGACGTCTTTCTTTAAAAAATTTATTTTTATCAGGCTTCGATGTATAGGTTTCTACCTAAGTATCGGTACTTCTGATTGGGCCGAGGCTGGATTTTAGCGAGTTTGAAGTAAAAGTATTTGATGAACGTATGATGTGTGTCGAGAGCATTCACTCAGTATCATTATCTCATTTTTGACTGAGATTTCTTTTAGGGGGTTTTGCATCTAAACTCTATCTTTTTTTATTTATTTATAAAAGATCTTAAAGTTGAGTGGCCTGATGTAATAAGTTTTCTAAGTTTGTAGTATTGGCCTACTCTGAATCCTGGAAAATGTAGGTCATGGCCTTTAGCCTTCACGATTTTATCCTGGTCATAAAGACACAGGAGTGAACATGTTTCGCGCACTGATAAGTGTGCATGCGATGTTTCTGATTCATCTGAGGCGCATGATGGACTGAAAAAAGTGTCCATGCATGAAGAGCAAATTAGCATGCCTCAGTCTGTGTGCCAATAAGCAAATGCATGCGTGTGTATGTAAAACACTTGGCCTGGATAGATTAGGAAAGAGGGTCAAGGGATTGGTGAGTGGTGAGGTGGGGTGGGGGTAGAATCCCGGTGAGAGAAAATAAGAGAACTTGAAAAAAAAAAAACAAGAGTGCGCACAAAAGACAAGAGAGGAAGATGGACGGCCCTCTCCCTCTCTCTTTATTTGTTCTAAATAAACCTAGTTTATGCTGGCTTGTGCACGAGCCACACAAACCGCACTCTCTCTAGGGGTACAATTTCACATCCCCCTAATTACAGTGGGGTGTAACGTTTCTTATTGCATCCTGCCAACGATTGTACGCAAATACGCACACACAAGGTCACGGAACGAAGGAGAGGCCCTCGTTAAGGTCCTTATTAAGTTCATTAAGCGCAGTTGTGATTCACTTCCATAGCGATAATTCACTAAAAATAGTATTTCTACGCCTGGAGAGCGTGTTTTCCTGTAGTTGTGTTTTATTTTCAATGGCAGATGTAAAAAGGCAGTGCATTATTCTTCGTTTCTCCTTGAGAATCGAGAATAATGACCCCTTCTGTGCGAATGTCTTGCACATGGTAGGAGTGTAGTCATGGAGACCTTGTTAGCTGTCAAGAAAGGTACCACATTTTACTATTACACCCTTAGACTCACACACATACACAAACACACATCCAACCGCATTCTAATACTTTCCCAGAAGTCTACGATGGTATTGAAGAGAGTATAATCAGTATTGCAGTATAATCCTCCGTCTGTGTGTGTGTGTCCCAAAACTGTCCCGAAACAGCTTGCCCTATTTTTCTTCCCACAAGCTCTCTCACTCCTACTCATTTACATTCCCAGTACAATGCAAGTACCCCCTCAACACCCCCCTCCCACCCCCCAACTCTTTTTTTTTTTAAAGAGCCCTGAAAAGTGAATGAATGTAGGCCATTTGATTGCAGCAAGTTCCTCTCTCTCATTCCTGAAGCATCCCTGGATTCAGCTCTATCTCTCCACCCTGGGCAAGAGTTCAGTAGGGTGCTCGGTGTGCCTTCAGGTTAATCTGTGGAAGTAGCAGATGCTGGTGATCATTAACCCGAGAGAACCTCCTAAGTTCTATTTCTGAGTTTGGCACCTTGTAGCTTCCTAGCGGTACCACGGCAGTGAAATACGAGCGAGACCCAATTCGCTGTGTCGCTGCTTGTCTTCACATTTTCCCTCAAGTTTATGACATTCTGGGTCCAACACCCTCAAAACTCCACAGAGGGCTGGGCGGTATGAACAGTAGACATGTGTCAGCCATTAGTTGTATATATATTTATACAACAGTTTTTTCTGGTCTTAGAATCTGATTGGCTGACAGGAGTGCGATATTTCACTGTTTCAGTCCACTTGTGGTATTTCTTACAGCGAGTGTCATGGCGGACGCCCAAATCTAGTATAATTTAATAAATAATAGTGTTTTTATGTCACAGAATGTAGTTTTAAGAGTTTTTTAGGTGATAATGTACTTGTTTAGACTTCAGATGTCCGGTTTGTTAATAAAGACAACGTCTAATTGAAAATTTGCGAAGATGTTTTCGGAGCTGTGAGCTCCAGGGCGTCAGCGGTCATTTAGCACTCATTAACCCCCCGAGGTAAGCCTTACCTCGGCCAGATTTCCTGGAATTTGCCACTGGCTTTGGTGTTTCTATTGTGGTTAAATATGAGATATAATTTGTTTTGGGTAAATCCGACATTTATTTATAAAATAAATAATATAATACTGTCACACCGAGAGAGGCCGCTCCCACGATAGTTGATTGACATGAGCGTCTTACCTCAGACCCGCCTTAAATCAGCTGTAACAGTCTGACCTCCATTGTTTCGATGCCAGAGCAGGGATGTAAGTTAGACAAGAATATCTCCAATTGAGCGATGGAGGTGTTGTGTTGCTGGATGTAATAATGAACATAGTGGTCGTCATTTACTCCCGACATCTGAGCCGCTGAAGATGCAGTGGATTACGTTTGTTTGTGAATGGAATGCGCCTCCCAATCTACATTTATCGTCTATGTTCGCACTAATCATTCGTGATCCAGCTTCACTTACAGCAGAAGTGCATTTTATGGCTAAATGCAGCTAAGGTAAACAGGCTCGTCACTCCACAGAGAGGAGAGAGGGGCGGGGTGAGCAACCTCGACCAGAACAGGATGATTTTTGCAGAGCTCATTTTGACAAGGTAAAAAGGGTGTTGTTTTACAAAACCATTGAGAATTTTTAACCAAAGTATATTTTAGACTTTTTATTAAGACCCTAAAGAATCATATCAACGTGTGGAAAATGGGCATCCGATGACCCCTTTAAGGCATTTAATATTATTTAGGCATTTATAAGCCATTAAATATTATTTAGCAAGCATCTAATCACCTAAATCAATGATCTAAAAAAGCATTTTTGGCAAATACAGGTAATTAGCCATAGAAACATGATGTTTTTTCATGTTTATGACTGTTATAGTGCCAGCTGTGGTCCAATCCCTGTACAACTTTGCATGCTTGTTTAGAATCACCTGTTGCATGTGCTTACCAGGTTTCGTGTTTTGAGTTTTCGTTTAGGCTTTATAGGCTTTTGAGTATTTTTGCACAGACCCCAGATTTTCCGTCGATAGGACAAACAGTTGTGTAGTTATGGCCGTTTTTTTTATGTTTTTTTCCCTCTTATAGCACCACCAAGTGCCCAACCTCACGTGACCTCAGATTTACCTCTTACATACACGTTGTGAGTTTGGCAAAGATAACTCATTCCGTTCAAAAGTTATAGCCATTTTAGTAAAGGTGGCACTGCCCCTTTCGAACGTTTTGGTGTCACTTTACAACGGAAAGTAGGAAGTTCAACTGTTTTTTGATACTTATTGATATTCACTCTCCAGAGAATCTTCCTGCACTGCTGTGGTCAGGTCAGGACTAGTTCGCAACCGAAAATTTAGTCAGGGTGATTGCTGATCCTTTGCCATTCTAACAGTTACATCAGTGTTACATGCTTGAACCCCTAAAAATGGCATGAAATCTGTTCATGTCATTCCCTTTATGATAGAGTATTTAATTTTGATTAAGATTTTAGTCATACCGCCCACTCCTCAGCAGTCATTCTGTCAATGTACAAAACTCTCTTTTCCTTCTTAGACCTCCACGACACAAGCCGCTACGTTCATTCCAGTAGAAATAAAGTATTTTATGAATGTTTTTGGATCACAGACCACCTAACACCTGAACTGCTAGCAAGTATGGCTAAGTTTGTTCCTGCGTGGGAGAGCCCCCTAACCTATCTTGTGGAATAAATGAACACATTCATCCAGTGCTGAGTGGAGCTCTGTCCCTACCACAAACCAAAAGCAAACAAGCCCGAAGCACTGTTCAACTGTTCGAGACCGTTTCTTCGGTTTCTTCTTGGCCGTATCTGCTCCTCTAAGACCCGTGGTGGATTTGATACACATTCTGTGCGGTAGTTTTGTGGCTCTGTATTAGTTCTCCTCCCTTCCATTCCCATATTTCTTCTACAGTATCTCTCCACCTAAATCTGTTTAATTCCGCCGGGTCATGCATGCATTACAAAACAATTTAGAAATGCACAAAAAAATGCTTAAAGGTTTATGGTTTGATTCACAGAACAGATGTGCACAGTAACTTTAGGATTGGACTGTACTATTCACCATAAATATACAGTCATTTGTTGTTTTTTTGTATTACATGACCCCATTCATATAAACACAATGGGCCTCACTCATTAATTGAAAGCAGAACTATTTTCAGTGTAAATTGTAAGTAAAATTGTTGTGTAAATTAATCTTAGCTAAACCCTGCCTTAAAATGTCACTGACTAATCCTCAAACAAACGTTTGCTCTTTTAAGTCTAAGAAGAGACTACATGTTAAGTTAAATTAAATTAAATTAAAAAGAGAGAACAAGTACGGCAAAAGGTGGATTTGAACTCGGGTCGATTGCGTCAAAAAGATCGCGTTATGTGCTTCACCATCTACGCCAGTGGAGCTATTTATTAACAGTCATCCTTTGTCTATCCCAAACACACGTTGGTGGGCGGAGTTAAATTGAGTGTATATAGCCTCTACCTAAATCTTGTGATGTGCATAATTTAAAAAATACTTTTTAAATATCTTTTTAAACAGCTAATTTTTTTTTGTCACACTGTATTCCTGAGTTACTGACAATCAAGAAAATCTTCAATTCATTCATATGTGATGTTTAGTGAAGCTTGTCTGAGTAAGCAACAGGAACCACGGGGGGCGGAGCTTAGCGAAGGATCACTTGTCGCATTCATTCTGCTCATGTTTCTTGAACAAGCAAAGTCGAAAACAAACACTTTAACTAACATCAGCAAGTCAAACCCTCTTTTAACGCATTTATGACGTGCAACACCCAGCATATGTCATTCTCAGGAGAACACTTGATACATTTTCAGTGTTACTCACTCTTGACACTTTGCCGTGTATTACATAAGTAACCCACACCCTGCGGTAACCGATAGCAGCTTCTTGTATTTAACACACAGGAACCTGAGTTCATAGCCCAGAGTGTCACTGACAAACTCCATTGAGTCACTGAAACCGACACTGATCTCATAACGGCCATCATTTCTCTTAAAACCCAAGTACAGAAATTCCCCGTTGGCTCATTTACATGACTTACCTCTCATATTCCTGGTTGTCATGGTCGCACCTCGCATCCTTGTGCTTCTCCCAGTCCTTGCCGTGACGACACGTAGTTAGGGAAACAATGTCTTTGCCGTTGTGGATGTGATGTAGAGCGTTACGAGTGTCTGAGCCGATGCCCGTCAAGTAACGCTTACCTTTAAACATCAACAAGTACTTCCGTCTCGGCGGGACGGTGTTGCGAACTAACCATCCCCTTTCTCCACCCTTCTGGGGGTGTTCTTTAGAGAACAAAGGGATGGAAATGTCAAAGCCCGGTCGGAAGTGTTCCGTATTCAGGCTTGCTTTGGCCAGGATGGCCTGGCCCACGTTAAAGCCCAAGTCCTCGGTATAGTTGGGCCAGGTTCCGGAATAAAGGTTGAAGATGACATGGTTCCGCCCGTCGTTCCAAAGCGGGTAACCTCGAATCCGCTCATCAACGTTGGGTACGAACTGTGTCGAAAGCTGGTCCCTGTCCAGCGTGTCAATGCCCAGCACGAACAAACATGCCTCTCTGGGGTCCGACGTGTAATATCGTGACTCAGCGACTGAGGTGAGGATCTTGCGGTAACTCTCAGACACCCGTTCGCCCTTCTCCGGCGGATAGATGTAGACCCGAAAGCCGCTTTGCCCTTGACATCGGGCGAAGTCAAAGCAGGTGTCCATCCTGCAGTGACTGTCCTTGTAGATTCCGGTCCACGACTGCCGCCGCTGCCTTGGTGAGTCACCCGGCCCTCCGCCATTTTGTAGCTCGACCTGGTCGGCGTAACCCGGGAGCAGGTCTCGATCCAACCAGTTGGGCCAGGGCCGTGCCACCTCCCCCCTTCTGTGGGTGATGAGACCCAGGAGCCGTTCCTGCAAGCCTCCCCAGTAATAGAGCAACAGCCAGCAGCACGTGCACAGGCCCAGAAGCACGTACTTCTTGCGTGCCTGCATGAGGCCGTCTCTCTCACCCTCTGTGCTCCAGGGCCGTGCCGGGAGCTTCAGCAGGGGGGAGACGGGATGGACAGCAGGGGCCGAAGCTCCAGCATAGCCCCAATGTCCACTTGTCCATCAGCGGAAACCAGAGACACGGATGCGCTCTTTCTCTCCGTCTTGCTCTTTCTTGAGTTGTCTGTTCACAGGATGGTTAACCCATACGACAGAAGTATGTGTGTTGTCTGCTGGAAGTGATGCGGTGCAATTTCTCCTCTCTTGGTAGTCCTTCTCTCTGCATGGCTCAGTGAGTCCCCTCTGCGTTACCCTAGCAGAGAAATTAACAACACACTTCAGTACACAGCCTTCTGTTCATTTATATCAGCACTGCCATGTACACACACTCTTATCCCATCCTCAAACACCCAGCGGATTCAAGCACATGAAAACATTAGTGAGCAAGCAATGCATCATGGATGGCAGTGCATTACAGTGTGAAAGGCCATATTTCAAGCATTTTTTAAAAAAGTGGTGCACTGTGGTTGAAAAAATAAAAATATGAACATGACTACTTGACAGTAAACTCATGTATGGTACCATAAAATATTTGTATGCAATTAAGCCAGTCAAATGTATGAGTATCACTGCATTTACTAAGAAAATATCCAGTATCCAATATTACAATAATGTTTTTTAAAGAAGTTTTAGGGGATTTGTAAATGATAAAACAATAGAAATAATGTTCAAAATGACAGAAAGATACTTTTGATAAAGTTCGAGAGTTTTCTAACCCTGCATAGACAGCAATGCAACTGACTGTTCAAGGCCCAGAAAGGTAGTAAGGACATCGTTAAAATAGTTCATGTGACATGAAGTGGTTCAACCGTAATTTATAACGACTTTATTCAACAAGTTCAGTAGAGTGCCACCACCATAGACTATAAAAAAGATGGATGATGCACCTTCACTCTCTTCCACTGAAGAAGAGTGAAGCCACCAATGTCCCAGTAGTGAACAGCAGTAGTGAATAGCAGTAACTCGGGACCTGAGTAGTGAACACACGCCCCTGACCCTTTCTTAATTAACCTGACTGCTCCTATTTTTCCTGGCTGATTGCCATATAAGAGGCTTGTGTTGAAATAAGGTAAATCCAACTCCAATCTCTTCCTAAAGATCCTGAAAAAGTCTGTTTGCGCCTCAGTTCGCTTAAAGAAGCTGTCAATCTTAGCTCTCAATCATGACGTCACACTCCCGTTTTTATAGCGTAACATATAACTAAAGATAACATAACTAAAACCAAACTTATTTAAAAAAACCAAACACTTGAACTTACATCAGCGAGATAAAAACTATATAAAATGACAAAAAACATCTTTAGTTTGCCTCACGTTCCATTAGATTACATAGAGAGGGAGGGGTTTATGACCTATACTGGGACCAGCCACCGGCAATCGTAACAATCTGGCTTCACTTTTCAAGACTAGTGTGGCACATTTGACCACGACGCATGTGTGAGATGCTGCTGCTGCCTCTCTGTTGAAATCTCTCTTGAATGTGTGGTGAAGACTGACATGGAAGAGAAGAAATTGTTGAATGGAAGTCTTTATTTTAAATTTTAATATTTATTTTAAAATTAAGGTTAAACCACTGATGCAACATTGACTATTTTAACAATGTACTTACTACCTTTCTGGGCCTTGAACGTGGCAGTACCGTTGTTGTCAATGCAGGGTCATAAAGCTCTTGGATTTCATATAAATCATCTTAAATTGTGTTCCAAAGATGAATAAAGGTCAGGTTTGGAACGACATGAGGGCGAGTAATTAATGACAGAGTTTTCATTTTTGGGTGAACTATCCCTTTAATTTAAAACCATACAGCGCAACCAATGTAGTCTGATTCACAAACGAATGATTCCTATGAGCTTTTTTTTTTGTGAACCTTTTTTTTTTAGATTCATGTGCTGAACTTCCATCTTGTCCAAAATGAACCAAGTACTGTTCTGTTGACCCTGAAATGATCTTCTGAAGAAATTCTGAACCATGTTTTTTGTACGTACAGTACAATGAAAGTCATTGGGGTCCAAACCAAAATTGGACCCCACTAACTTTTATATTGAGATTTTTTTTTTTTTTTTTTTTTCAAAAATATATTTTTTTCCACTCAGTTCAAGCCAGCCAAATGTATGAGAATCATTAAAGGAGAACTCCACTTTTAGAACAACAATTCACAAATAATTTACTCACCCCCTTGTCATCCAAGATGTCTTTCTGTCTTCAGTCGTAAAGAATTTATGTTTTTTGAGGAAAGCATTTTCAGGATTTTGAACTTCCAAAATGCAATTTAAATGCAGCTTCAAATGGCTCTAAACGATCCCAGCCGAGAAAGAAGGGTCTTATCTAGCGAAACGATCAGTCATTTTTTTGAAAAAGAAAAATTTGTATACTTTTTAAGCACAAAAGCTCGTGTAGCGCAGGCTCTGGGATGCGCATTCACGATACTACGTACTATTGAATCACGTCGAAAGGTCAGGTGGAACGTAGGCGGAACTACAGACCCAGTGTTTACAAAGCGAACGCACAAAGACTAAGCAAGTGCAAGTAAGTCAAATGCTGTTTATAAACAAAAAGGTACCACGATGTCGGACGATTCTGAAGTTGTAGGAGAAAATAAGATGGAGTTTTTCGCCATACTCCCTTTTTGAGCCAGAGTACACAGACGCGATTCGTACTAGTGATGGGAAGTTCGGATCATTTTACCAACTCGGAACTTTGAGTCTTGTTCAG
Source organism: Cirrhinus mrigala (assembly GCA_036247105.1). Lineage (NCBI taxonomy): Eukaryota > Metazoa > Chordata > Actinopteri > Cypriniformes > Cyprinidae > Cirrhinus > Cirrhinus mrigala. Next base: position 21,988,748 of record CM070025.1, on the reverse strand, counting down.
CAAAATGAACGAATCTTTTTTTCCGAGTCATTTCGTTCATTTTAGCAAAATATAATTAAAATGTTATGTGTTACTTCCCTAACACATCTACTGCTTACACAAACGTTGATCACACTACAAACAAGACAAAACTATAATGCTATAAGAAATGGAAAAAATGAATTCATTGTTTACCTGGGTCTTTAGTCTATGATTAGCTCACCTCACCTCTTTTTGGGTTCGAGTTGTTCGTTCATCACATGACAGCCCGATAAGATGACTCGAAACAGGTGAACTAATTCCAGTACAGAACATAATAGGATGTTGCGCATGCGTGACTGAACGAATCACTCCCTGAGATGACTCGAGTCACATTAAAGATTCGTTCAAAATGAATGAATCGTTCAAGAACGACCCATCACTAATTCGTAGCATCGTGGACTCGCATCCCAGATCCTGTGCTACACGAGCTTTTGCGCTTAAAAAGTATACAAATTTTTATTTTTCGAAAAAAAATGACAAATTGTTCCACTAGATAAGACCCTTCTTTCTCGGCTGGGATCGTTTAGAGCCCTTTGAAGCCACATTTAAACCGCATTTTGGAAGTTCAAAATCGGGGCACCAATGAAGTCCATTATATGGAGAAAAATCCTGAAATGTTTTCCTCAAAAACTATAATTTCTTTACGACTGAAGACAAAGACGTGAACATCTTGGATGACGAGGGGGTGAGTAAATTATTTGTAAATTGTTGTTCTGGAAGTGGTGTTCTCCTTTAACTAATATAATATCTAGAATACAATAATGTTTTTTTTAAAGAAAAAGCATATGACATAATGATTTTGGGGGATTTTAAATGATAAAACAATAAAAATACTGTTCAAAATGAATACAAAATGATATTTTTGATGACGTCCGAGAGCTTTCTAACGGTGCATAGACAGCAATGCAACTGACACGTTCAAGGCCCGGAAGGTAGTAAGAACATTAAAATTAGTTAAAGTAGTCCATGTGACATAATGTGGTTCAACCGTAAATTTCTTTCTTGTTTCTTTCAGTTTTGTTGAAGTAAATGCTGACATAATTTCATGTTTTGATGAACTGTTCCTATGGTACCAGAACCGCTAATTTCCTTATGATTCCCATTCAGCCTGTATATATAAAAGGCCAGTTCACAGATTGAAAAGGGCAAGTTAACAAAACAACATAGTCCAGTGAGTTTTTGCAGAACATCAAAGCCCTCCACGGGTGCGTTATCAAGTGTCTCATCACATGCCCAACCCTGGTGGTGGGCACAAAAGACTTTGTGTGCAACCGGTATGAGGCCATGCTTGATTTGAAATTGGTGTATTTAGTCTTGTGGTCTGAGTCGGTTCTGCTGTTTTCACACACACACTGGTGCAGTGTTTGGAGTGAACATGCAAAACATGAGCTGGGGAGCGATAGCATCTACCCTCTCCAAGCTCCAGTCGAACGGAGATGAAGGGGGTGAAAAAATAAGGCGGCTTTAAGAAGCCTAAATCGAAAGTGAGAGCCGAGACTGAATCTGATGCCAGTTAATCTGAAGGGAGACTGAGGTTCTTTTTGGCTTGTTTGTTTGCTCTGCCAGGAAGCACGCAACGGTTTTGAAGGGGAGGGGTTCGTCAAGAAAGTGCCCTCCTCTCGTCAAACTGCGTACCTGTCTCTGTGCGGCGTCTCACAGAGAAGGTCAGTGTTTCTACTGCCAGGCAATGCACAAAGACAGCTTTCAGGTCTCACCTGCCTCACTTGTTTTTTCCTCTTCACTCTTCCCTCGCCTCTTCCCTACCTCTGCCTTTCTGCTAAATTCCTCTAGAGTTTCTGTCTTATCTCTTTAAGCTGTCTGACCACTGTCTGACCTAGTGCAAACTAATCTAAAGCTTGTAAAGTATATAAAGGGCCTGTGTGTTGTTATGCATGAAAGTGTGTTAGCTTATGGAGATTTCTCTTATGTATGCATTAATAATGTGTGACAGGTCCAGAATCACAGTATACCGTTTGCAGTGAACGTGTGTGCGATCACGAAGCTAGCGTAAGATCTGCATGCTGGCGTTTTTCACGGAAAAGCTCCCCTCACGAAACACTGCAGGCCAAGCACATATTTGTCGGGAAACAGATGCAGAGGATTCCATTACAAGCGGCTCATTATTAATGCATGACTCCCTTAGTTAGGACATTGATTTCCCTTCTTTCCTTTCGTTGGGCTTTTTATGCCTCACAGGTGAAGTTAATCTCAATTTTCCTTTGAAAATTAACTGTTAGATTTCCACTGGCATGACGTAAGGATCACTCATGCTATGCTGAAGTTGGGATGCCAGCACCAACCTAATGAATATAGGACAATGCAAATTTAGATGGACAGATTTGGATGTGGGTGAACCTGGGTTATGTCTCCCTCACTCTCTCATCCCTACTATAATAATAAACTAAATAAAAATAAATAAATAAAATGAATAATAATAATTATATATACACAGGCGGACAAAAGTTTGGAATTTAATGATTTTATAATGTTAATGTCTTTGCTCTTATGCTCACAAAGGCTGCATTTATTTGATCAAGTGAAATATCAGAATTTAAAATAACAGTTTTATAATTTATTACACTGTTTGAAATGTATATTTTGATATCATTTTTACTGGAGTAATTGGTGCTGAGAAATTCAGCTTTGCCATCACAGGAATAAATTATATTTTACAATATATTTTAAAAGAAATTATATTATTTTGAATTAAATGTCAGAATATTACAGTATTTTTGATCAAATAAATGCAGCCATGATGAACATTAATGACATCTTTCAAAAAATAAAATAAAATAATAAAATAAAATAAAATAAATGTCTATTTTATTACATAGTTTAAAATGTAGATTTTAATATAATTTTTACTGGAGTAATTGTTGCAGAAAATTCAGCTTTGCCATCACAGGAATAAATTATGCATTAAAATATATTTTTACAAAACTTAAAATAAAATAAAATAATGAAACAAAATAACTATTTTATTACATTGCTTAAATTGTCAATTGTTCAATATATTATATCAATATAATTTATACTGGAGTAATGATGCTGAAAAGCTTTACTATCACAGGAATAAAGTATATTTTAAAATATATTTTAAAAAAAAGCAGTTATTTTGAATTGAAATAATATTTCATGTAATTACTGCTTTTACTGTATTTTTGATCAAATAAATGCAGTCTTGGTGAACATTAATGACATCTTTCAAAAAATAAATATAATAAAATTTAAAAAAATAAAATAAAAATATCTATTTTATTACATTGTTTAAAATGTATATTTTGATAGATTTTTTACTGGAGTAATTTCTTCCGAAAATTCAGCTTTGCCATCACAGGAATAAATTATATTTTAAAATATATTTCAAAAGAAAGCAGTTATTTTGAATTGTAATAATATTTCAGAATATTACTGTTTTTATGACATTTTTGATCAAATAAATGCAGTATTGGTGAACATTAAAAACATCCTTACAAACAAACAAACAAACAAACAAACAAACAAACAAACAATAAATAAATAAATAAAATCTTATTTATTTCAAACTTTTGGCTGCCAGTGTATGTATAATTTATTTTTGTTATTTATTTACTGTAATTTTATTTATTATAATTATTTATTTTCCATCGTATCATTTTATTAAATATATTTATCTAACTAATTATGTATACACACATATTATATATATATACAGTATATATATATATATATATATATTCATTCATAATATATATTTTGAGAATTTTGTAATTAAATTTTGTATCAGAGAATTTTGTAATTAAAAAACAGCTGTCTCTTTTGCTTTTTTGCAACTATATGGGTCATGATTTTGTCTCCATAATGTATAAAATAAATGAACATGTTACATTTTTAATGTAGCTGTAAGAATACACTTTCCTTCTTTTACATCCGGATTATGTAAGTGCATTCCAAATATTCCATCATTCCCCAAGCCTGCATCCAGCTGACAGAAGGCTGGATGGACAGAGAGGGAGTGATCACTAGTTTCAGCCCCACAGGGATTGTTTCTCTCTCTCTTTCTTGCAGTTTCCTCCTATCACAATTACTTTTTATTTTTCTCATTTTTCAACGCCATTGCTTTCTCATCTTACCACCACTGTATGCCTCTCCCGTTCTGTCTTTCTCCACACCGTATATCAAAACGGGGTAGGGCTCCAGAAACAAAGCTGGAGGCAGTGTAATGAGATCGAGTTGTGATGGCATATTGCTCAATCACCATGACAGGAAACAGCTGAATAAGTGAACACAGCCCTCCAAACTTTGAACGATCTGTCTTCTGGACACTTCATTAGCTTTTTCAGAACAAGTGTTTTCCACTTGTAAAGTCCTTGTGCGAAGGGAAAAACTATGCTAGTGTCTTTTGGTAGTGGAGAGTGAATATGGAGAAGGACAGCGAGCAGGTGGATGTAGCCGAGAGGCAGCAGTCGTAAGCATGGTGAGTTAGTTTCCTGTGTCGTGCCTGCTGCCCAGACTGCTCCGGCCTGAGCCGTTTTCTCACATGACGAGTGTGTGACAGCTGGACATAGAGCTTATCTCCCCTGGCCCATCTCCTTCTACAGCCAATAAATCAGATCTATGCTAAAAAGCCTGTTTGGAGAACATTTCCTTACAGATCCAAATAATACTGTGTTCTTTTGCGGTTACATGCTCGCGTAACGTCGCTGTGCTACATGGTCACAAAAAAGTATCGTTTGTATGTGTTTTTAAGCATTGTGGTTTAAAAACAAGTGATTTTAAAGGGGTCCTATTATGCTTATAACAATACATTTCTCCCAGCCTGGCACAAATGGCTCGATTATTTCCAGGTTTAATGAAGGCCCGCCTTCCGAAAAAGGAAATGTGTTGTGATTGGTTAGCGGTCCCACTGCGTTGCGATTGGCGAACAGCTTAGACGGTTTTTCAGTACTGCCACGCCCCTTGTCAAAGAAGCAAGTTCCGTCTACAACTGTTAGCGTAAGCTAAAGTGATTCTTACGTTTTAAATATGGATATTTTTCTTACAAAAACGCATCGATTCGCTACAGGAGGCCTTTATTGACCCCCCAGAGCCGTGTGAGGCACTTTTTAATTATGGATGGATGCACATTATTGGACTTGTTTTGGACTGATGAAGAGAAATGCCGTCTATGCCATTCCAAAGCTTGGGAGTTCCAGGATAAATTTTAATATAACTCCGATTGCATTCGTCTGAAAGAAGGAAGTCATATACACCTAGGATGCATGGAGGGTGAGTAAATAATACGCTACAGTAGTGTTGGATCCTATCTCAGCCTGCGAGATCGTGCTAATTTATTTAATTATTTACATACTTAGTTTCATTGCCTGAAACCAGCTCCAGCATAAGACTAAAAGCCTTACTTTAACTTTGCATCGTTAAAGTTAGGCTAATTCCCCACCTCGTCCCTACCTACCCCCCAACAACTGGAATTTCCGTAGGCGGGATTTAATTTTGAATGTATTCTAATGGAACGCATTTGTGACATCATTGCATGTGGTAAACAAATGCTGTAGTCCAAAGTAGTGTTGTCACGATACCAAAATTTTGACTTTGATACGATACCTGTCTAAAATACCACGAAAAAACAGAACAACAGGAAAAGTAATTGAATAATATATGATCCAAATGGAGATCTTTGCTATATTGGTAAGTTAGCTTAAAGGATAAAGCCAAATCTTATTTCATGATACGGTAATTTTATATCATGACAGTCATTTTTTATCATTTTATCTTTGTTATTAATAAGAACCTAGATGTAAGTAACAAACTAAAGGACAACTACAATAAAACAAAGACACAAATTAAATAAATAGGGCTCAATAAAAGCTGTTTTATTTTTTTCTAAATTCCATTAACATTTTTCTAAACTCATTTTAATGGTTACATTAAAAAAAGCTTATCAAAAAGCATGTCTAATTAATTGAAATAATGAAACTTGGAGAATTTAACAGAAATTTATTTATAACAAAAATTACATGTTTTTAAGGCCATTTGATATACGTTTTATTATTTTTCTCAGTTTCAGTTTTGTTTGTGAATCTCTGTTTTCCATTAATTTTCTGGATTCTATTTTAATTGTTTCATTACATTTTAATAATCAAAAGCATGTCTAATATAGTTATAAAGGATACTTAGATTTGATAAAGAATTAATTTATTATAGACTATTTTTTTATTTGTTTATTTTTTTTTTTCAGAAATACTGTTATGTATTCACAATTTTCTGGTAAATAAATTCTGATAAATATATTTTTGTGGTAAATACTCCTTAAACATTGTTTTAATAATATTTTTATTAGTAGTAGTAGTACTATCTTTCATTAAGTAAAATATTAATATATTTCTGACTGTCAAGTTAAATAGGACTTTTATTTTGACAGGTTGCTGTGAAGACCTTTAGGGTCTTCATTATATGACGATAGTTTGCCGCAAAAGAAAAGGCTCATGAAGTGACTCTCAGAGCAGTTCTAAAGATTATGTTCATGTATGCATATATATTGAGGCAGCAGAGGCTGAAAACACCGCAATTGCACGCGTATGTGTGTAGTAAACAAAACTGTGCGTCTGCGTCATTCACAAACACAGACAAGCAGAAATGCGGCTTTTATTAAAATGCATTTACTAGTACCAGTACTAGTAAAATGCGGAATTGTAACGTTTTTAAAAGCAGGGTATTGCGATGCTTTTTAAGTACCAGTATATCATGCAACACTAGTCCAAAGAAGCTGTTCGTTGTAGTTCTTGAAAAGGGATTTTTTAAAAACCAAATATCTCCCTTTGGAGTGGACTTTGAGATTTGTAACTTTGTAGATCTTTTTTATGCCCAAAGATACACACCACACACTGACTAAAATCCAAAAAGTGATAAAGGTCTTAAGTGAAAGCAAACAGCTGAAAAAGAAAATACTTTATTAGATCAGTATAAATACAGTATATTAGATCCAGGCAGCTCTTAAAGTGACAGCAGTCTGATATTCCTGCTGTCTGTCATTCATGTTAATCAAACAACAAAAGAGAGAAAATATCTCACTGCTCTTGACTAAATCACTTTTGTAACTTTAATAAGAAATATATACAGTATTAAATTTACACAGTGAGGAATATGCAGTGTTTTTATACATTTGATTACTTTATACAATGTATGTAGCATTTCTTATTTATTTGTTCTGCTATAGTTTTTTTTTTTTTTTTTGTCTTATTGTTTACCATTAGTTTCTTATTCTTATTAAATCACCGACTTTGAGCTTTTTTATTTTTAGCTATTTTTATTCGGCAAGGATGGATTTAATTGATTAAAAGTGACAGTAAAGACTTATCAAAGACTTATTGTTATTAAACAAATTCTATTTAAAATAAATGCAGTACTTTCGACCTTTCTGTGCACCAATTTTTTTACTTATCAAAAATGTTTTAGAGTTTCAACAAAGTATCATGTGACACTGAAGACTGGAGTAACAACTGCTGAAAATTCAGCTTTAACAAAACAGGAATAAATTACATTTTAAAATATATTAAAAAAGAAAACTGTTGTCTTAAATTTTAATAATTGTTAACAATTTTTTAAAAATGACTTTTTAATTTTTTTAAATGTTTGTACCGTATATTGTACTGTATTTTTGTTAGGGCTGCCCACTAATAGTTGACTAACCGTTAGTTGATGAGAAGAGGCTTGGCCAACCAAAATTTTATTAGTCGCTTAGTCGCAGAAAATTCCACAGGAAGTGGCAAAGTCACGCAGTCCGTAATGGGCATCGTTAACGGCTGGTCTGTGTGGTAATGTAGTACATCGCAGGACATCCAAATGCTCACCTATCATTCATCGACCTCAAATATGGCTTTTCATCTGAACTATGTAAGTAGTAGCAACTTTACATGGCCACTCAATCTAATGCTAACCTAGAAAAATATCCACTATTGAAGTGTCTGTGTGGAGTGTGGAAGCTGAACAGTAGCGCGTTTACTGCTTGACAGATGGAGCCTCAGGTGTGCTCACTTGCTCTTAAAATGCTCAATCATTTCTGGTCATACAGATAAGAGTAATTCATCTTTAGAATCTGTAAAGACTCTACATTTATTTGTGTGCACTCAGAATAACAACGAAACGTTGTGCTTTTGTAAAATTAAAGCAAACAGGATGCACTGCTGTGGAGATGGCAAGTCAGTGTTGCGGACTTCATCTCTTAACCTGAAAACAAAGAAAGCACTAGTTTATCAATAAATTATTAAAATGTTAATGCAGTCTCCTTGCTGTTTTTCCCTGAAACATTCATAATTATTATATCTGCTTGTGCGCTGTGGCAAGCTTTTTTTGTGCGCTTATTAGACTATGTAGGCAATTAAAGGCTCATTATTATGATTTATATGGTTTATTAAATGTGCGACACATAGTCGACTAATTCTTAAAATGAACAACTAGTCGACCAGAAAAGTCTTTAGATGAGGCCAGCCCTAATTTTTGTAATATTTGTAATTAAATACATACAGGTGAGCCTATGTGAGCTCTTTCAATCAATCAATACATATATACATAAATAAATAAATAAATTAAGTTAAATAAATTAAATACAACCCAGCACTAGGTGAAATATGGTCAAACCCAGCAACTGGGTTGTTTTGACCCAGCAGTTGAGTTAAATGTTTAATCCAACCTTCTGGGTAGTTTAATTTAACCCAACTGTTGTTTAAAAATTACTATATAAAATTTTTATATACTATATATATATAAAAAACCCGAAATTGAAAACTAAAAATCAAACATATAATTACAAGAGGCATCAGCAATAATCAAAAGATGAACATTTATTATTAAGCAATTTAAAAAATGTTTAGTATTTCTTTATTCAACTTATTAATACGTATTTATTTATTGAACATGTTAATAATTGTTCATTTCCAACTTATTTTGGGTTCATTTTAAGTAAGAAATATAGTAATTCTTAAGCAATACAAGTTAAATAAAAATACCCAGAAGGTTGGGTTAAACATTTAAACCAACCACTGGGTTAAAACAATCCAAATGCTGGATTGTTTTTAACCCAGTGTAGTATGTAGTATTTACAGTATGGTATATTAACAGTATATTTACTTAGAGTATTAGAGTAGAGTACTATTACTTATTATCATTCGTCTCGTTTTAGACCAAAGCAACTTAAAGTACACCATAAGGGAACATCTCCCTGAGGCAACTTGGTGTTAATTTTTTTTTCTCATTAACACTCCAGTTAATAAGTTTCCCTTGCGTGCCGATGTTCAAATAATTTGTTTAACACATCCACATCCTTAACCACAAATGTTCCACTACGGCTCATACGGATTTGGGTATTCCAGCACCAGGCCAATGCGGCTAGTATTAGCTATAGCAGCGAATATTCGACACAAAACATCTTCTTACAGCAGCTCTGTGATTTCCTCCTCAGCTTAGCTTCAGCTGCCCTGAATTGCAACGTGTAAAAAAAAATGTGATGTTGGAGAAATACAAATAGTGTGGTGAGGTGGGTGAGACGGAGTTAAAATTAAACACGAAACACTGTCATTACAGGTCAAGGGAGAGCGACGGCAGAGCCGAAGCCAACGGCCCAGCCTAGTTCTGCTGCATGTTTGCGGTGCTGAGACTGACCCATGCTGAGCTTGTGGTCAAGCCTGCTGGGACATCAGTCTGGCTTCGGCTCAGATGAGCTTTTGAGAAAACACAGACTCAAATGACTTAAGTCAGAGTAATTTCAGAGTAGGGGATGTTTATGAAAAATCCAAAAATCTGACATGATGTTCTGCGGTAATCCTCACAATAAGCCAAAGAAGGATCGGAAGATGAAGATTTGAAAATTTGAGGGCAAAGAAGTTGTTTTCGTTTAATAGCCGTCTCGTGCTCTCTGGTGCAAAAAGGTGCAATGTGGTTATTAAGAAGGCTACATCTTCTCGAACACCCGCTGCTACCCTCATGTTTTAATTTATGGACAACAATAATTACCAGCAGGCTTGATTAATTATGTCTAAACAATATGCTCCTCGCACACATGCCACAAGGGCTAATTATCCTAACAAACAGGATGGGCTGGGACAATTGGAGGTTATCAGTAGTAGTCATAACCGTATGAACGGAGCAGCTGAAAATCTCAACGGCTTTAAATGTCATAGACGTACTAAAAACACCAGCTTCCCCTGCCACAATGCCTGCCTATTCATTCCTAAGCCCCTCCTCTCCTTTACCTTCCTCTGGCCGAAATGAAGTCATATACATTTTGTTATATGACGCCATGGAATGAGTTATGAGCGCCTGTCAAAAATGCCCGAGATTCCTGCCATTTTTCCGTCCCCTCCCGGTTTCCCTGCTCTTTCAACTCCACTGCAGGGGTGGAAGATTCATTCATGTCACATGGCGCTCACATAATGGCACAAAAATCAAATGCCAAAAAAATCTATTCAGATGCCAAGGTCAGTAGTATACATTAGTTTTCTTCTAAAGCCTCTATATTGCTCTGACTGCAAGCCTTTTTAGATAACTCATCTTGTAAAAAGCTATTACTGCTCTGACACAGATTTGATAGCTTTGTTGAATCTTAACCACTTCTTGGTGTCTTGGGATCTAATTAAAAAGACAATTACCGCGCTCAACATTAAAATGCTGTGACGATCTGGATACACCTGTGATAGCTGAGATGCCTAACATCTCTAATTTGCAATCACAGGATCTGATCTACAGTATACAGACTACATGGGCCTACTGCTGATAATCCATTATTAGATAAATAATAAAAAATAAAATGTTTATATTTCTTACTCTAATGCACTTTTGAAATGCCGTTTTAACTAATTTGTTTTATAACTGTCACTTTTGATCAATTAAATTCAAGTTTCTTAAAAACAAAAACTTACTGACTAGAAATCGACAAAAAATTATTAAAAAATAAATAAATAATTAAATAAATAATACATGTGACCCTGGACCACAAAATCCTTATGTTGCACGGGTATATTTTAGCAATAGCCAAAAATACACTGGATGGGTCAAATTTATTGATTTTTATTTTATGCCAAAAATTATTAGGATATTAAGTAAAGATCATGTTCAATGAAGATATTGCTTACCGTAAATGTATCAAAACGTAATTTTTTATTAGTAATTTGCATTGCTATGAACTTCATTTGGACAAGGTTAAAGGCGATTTTCTCATATTTTAATTTTTTTTTTTTTTTTGCACACTCAGATTCCAGATTTTCAAATAGTTGTATCTTGGCCAAATATTCTTTCCTTTGTCCTTTCCTAACAAACCATACATCTATGGAAAGCTTATTTATTCAGCTTTCAGATGATGTATAAATCTCAATTTTGAAAAATGTACACTTATGACTGGTTTTGTGGTCCAGGGTCACATATATATTTGTATATATATTATACAGATATGTATATAATTATATTAGTATAGTGGATATATACACACACCCACACACACACACACGTATGTGTACATGCTTACATAAAGTGATACATAAAACATAAGGAAAAATAATACATGTACATGATAGATAGATAGATAGATAGATATTAAGCAATATACTTATTTTGTTTACATTAACAATTTACATTCACGTATTATTTATCATTTAATATTACTTAGTATATTTAAAATGTTGTAAAGTACTACTTAATTTTAATTTAAAACTAATTATTTCTATATTTATGTATTTACGATTTATTTTTATATTCCAATAGTATTTATTTAAAGTTATAAATAACCGTATATATATCATATCCCTACAGTTTGAATGTAACTTAAATTTACCAATTACTACATTTGCACGTTTGTTCCACTGTTCTCGCTTGTTTACCGTTATGCCATGCGTAAAGGTCGGATTAAGTGCGTTACCTGTTATTACAGCGTTGGTCCCTCGTTATGGCTGCATCCTCATCCTCATCCTCATCCCCTGCCGATACTGAACTCTTCCTTCTGTTCTCTCTCTGTCAAGCGGCCCGCTTGTTTTCACTAGCACAATATTACGTGATGCAATAACACTCCTGCCACATAGTCCACCCCTGAACCGCACCGTAGACACCTCGGCTGTCTTCAAACCCCCGTCTCTCTCTCTTCACCTCCTCCTCCTCGCCTCTGAAGCGCGTGTGTCTTCTCGCTTTACCAGCTCTACAACCTGATTGAGTTACAGAGCGACTCGCGCAAGCATACGCACCGGGAGCGCGCGTAATCTCACACCTCCTCCCGCCTGCCTTCCCTCTCTTTAATGATACAGAAGGAGATTTGGGCAAATATTAATATTCCATTGCGGGCTACAATTATCCCGAGGCTGGTTTGTTTGAGTTATAGGCTTCCAGACAGTAATAGCTCATCGTAAGAGGCGTTGCTCCGCTATAATAATGTGGGTTTCTTACCTTAATTGCACGTCAGATCATGTGGATGAATGAGGAGATGAGACTGCCGCCTGTATATGAAGTCATTAAGCACAATGAAACGCCAGCAGCCACCACGTTAATATTTTAGCGAGCTGGTGGATGGGAGCTGTCGCTGCCTTGTGTATGAAATATGACAAGGAAACAATGGTCGCAGTGCCCTTGGGGTGGATTGCGCGCCGCCGCAAAAATTGAACTTCCCCGAAAATAGCGTGATATTGATTATCACAAAAACATGAAATCATTAGCTGTGGAATTTATCAAAACAATGCGATGCAGAGGTTATATTCTGTATGACAGTACCTCACCCTGAACTTCAGCAGACGCTCAATGGTGCACTCCGCAAATCCCGTTCAATCGCACCCAAATCACAGCGTTCAGATGCGCATCCTTCTGTCCCTACTTCTACATATGAATATACATCTGATGCGTATAGATTGCATCCGTTAGCGCATCAGTTTATGGGGCTACATTGTTCATTTCCTCGCATCCACAACATTCCAGTCGACCCCGCCCCCCGGCGCTCGTGATTGGCTCACAGACTCGGGGTGCCTTCGCACAAGCTATATTTAAAGTAAACAGGCGCACATCTGGCCAGCGGTGCGCGTCACTGTCGCCGGAGGTTGCGAGCCGAAGCTGTGCGGTGAACCAGAAAAGACCTTGACGACTTGAAGGTTGACAAACTATTTATCCTAGTCTAAAAATGAATGGTTATTATTGATTCGCTCCTATTAAGGATTCTTTCAGTAATTTGCCCGATATATAGGCTGTTTGGAATAAAACGAAATGCATTTTTCATTACCTCAAAGAGTCTGTTGCCAAATTTGAAAAGATTTTAGCATAACAGACAGCCTTTAACAAATTATAGATATTTCATTTTTGCAAAAAGTTTGTTTACAGGCTTGACTTTGTAGAGACCACCTGAACTCACTTAAATAGATATACATTACCAGTCAAAAGTTTTGAACAGTAAGATTTTTAGTGTTTTTTTTTTTTATTATTATTAAGGAATTCTCTTCTGCTCACCAAGCCTACATTTCTTTAATCAGAAATAATACTTTTATTTAGCAAGGATGCTTTAAATGATGATACATTTATAATGTTAAACAATTTCTATTTCAGATAAATGCTGAACTTTCTATTCATCAAAGAAACATGAAGCAATTCTACTCAGCTGTTTTCAAGATAATAATAATAAATGTTTTCTGAGCAGCAAATCAAATTAGAATGATTTCTAAAGGATCATGTGAGTGGAGTAATGATGCTACAAATTCAGCTTTGAAATGACAGGAATAAATTACATCTTGAAATATATTCAAAAAGAAAACAGCTATTTTAAATAATAAAAATATCTCAATATTTTTGCTGTACTTTGGATCAAATAAATGCAGGCTTCGTGAGCAGAAGAGACTTCTTTAAAAAACATTAAAAATCTTATTGTTCAAAAACTTTTGACTGGTAGTGTATATTGGATATAAAATAGATATAAACACACTGAATTCATTGCTTTTTATAAAATATCACTGATTACATCAAATCGCATAACGTCAAGAGCTCAAACTCGAATCCGGATAGGCGTTGTTTTCTATTCAGTAAAAAAAAAAATGTACTCATTGGTTGGGAAATTGCTACACTGGTCATGCTGTAAATTCAGTAGCAGAGTCGCTGAATAAAGAATTCCTAAAGAATTCAAGCTCCAAGCTCCATATTTATGGACTGGTACTGAATAAGAACTGCAGGTGCAAATAAACACAAATATATTGCAAATATATGTCAAGCTACTGCCCTCTTGTGGTCAAACTAAGAGCTCACATCAGTTCATGCATTATGCAGGTAACATGTCTCTAATCCAGTTACAAAATAAACAGAAACAATTTAAAAAAAAATTACAGTTTATTAAAATCTTTGACATTATGTTAAAATACTGAGTCAATAACTTTACAGGCCACTGTTATCCAAATCGAAAAATGGAAATCGTATTCCAATAATCCTATGTATTTATCCAGATTATTTATTGTATAATTAACTAATCTTTACTTCTGAGTCGCCCTGCAGTAGATTTGATGATTGATCATTGGGCTTTTAGAGTGAGAAGGTACACTTTCTCTGTCATTGAATCCAGTCCCCATGATTTGAACTTTTCATCAAAGGCATCTACAGACTCTAGCAATTCAATGTCACATCCACCTCCTGAAATATGAGACATCACCGTGATTATTAGATGAAACCATTTAGAAATAAAAGCTCTTTAATACATAACAATTGACAAAACATCTAGGTACAACATAGGTGAGATGACAAGTCAGAACAGTGACCAAACACTCACCAAATAAATTTGTTACATCCTCTCCTGATACAAAGAATGGTGGACCTGTATGTCAAATGTGACAACAAAAAAAGATCAAATACTGAAGACAAGTCACAAATGCTTTATAATGATTAATGATAAATTATTCCATAGGGTTTTCATCCTAACATTACCTTTATACAGCTCCGGATTATATTCCAGTGTGTCCAGAAGATACCTGCAGTCATTGTTCATTAAGGACGCAAGGAGAGTAGAATACCTTGGAGATAAAGAGAGTATGTATTTACATACAATCCCACTTAAATGAATAAATAAATAAAAGAACATATAATGTTTATTTAATACTTACTTTTGCCTCTCACATGGGTTTATAGCTACCAGCGCTCCCCTATCCCAAATTCCTCCAAACTTTCCTGCAACAGCACTACATATGCACAGGGTCCAAAAAGACAGAGAGGCATTTAAATGTGCTTCATGTGATATGTTTTATCATCTAAAATTAGAAAGTATAAAATGTACCTGGAGAACTTGTATAAATCACACTGATAGATGGAGATCTTTCCATCTGCACTCTGAGAACAAGGAAAATGCATTAGGTGAGTGGGCTTGACACACAAACATCACGCTGTCTACTTCCATTAAAGAAAGCTAAAGCACCGTGACCATCTTGCAGTGGGAGTGTATTACACTGAAAGGCATCCATCTGTATTCAAAATCAGAGGAAGCTGCTAAGACGCAGAAAATGCCATAATAACAATACAAGTTAATCTACCTTATGATTAACCACAGTTATTTTACCTGTCTGTTATTTTTACCTGTCTGTTGCTTTTGCAAACTGGTATTTGTAATTATATTATATATTATATATTAGTTTTTTGAGTTGACTGAACTTAAAATTTTTTAAGGCAGCCAGGTAACAAATTATTTTAAGTTAAATCAACAAATTTTTTTTTACAGTGCATAGCAGCTAATTAATCTGAAGACTTACACATTCAAATGACTTACTTCCAAAGTACAAAATAAGGCGTAATCTTGCGTGTAATAAGGCTCAGCAAACAATATGGATGTCAAATGCTAGAACTTCAGATACCTTGAAAACCTTTGCTCCAGGAATGGCTGATACTGGTTCTTCATTAAAAGCAAGATTTTGCTCTTCAAAGAATTGTTTGATTCCCTTTTCGGAAAGTTCAACTCCAACAACTGTGTGACCCATATCAGCCAGCCTGAAATACATTTTTTTGAACATTTTATGGAGTCACTAGGTTTTTTTTTAACATTACTCATTAACACAGACTTTAGACCTCATACCATTTCATGTCTACAGCTTTTCCACATAGCGGAAAGAAGAATCGAACCTCCTTTCGTCCACATATGACTTTGTTCAAGTTTTTTTCCAGTAAACTATCAAAAAGGTACAAAAAACAGGACATTAAAACAATTAATAGCAAGACATTTCAAGTAAAACAATAAATCGATAACACTGTAACATTATCCATTCATAAGCAACACAGGATGGTGTCTACATCATGTAGTTTTTAGTATATGACATGTTTAAATGCATGATTAACTATAGTATAGTATAGTATAATATAGCATTTTGTAACATCATTACTGTTACTGAACTGAATCAACAGTGAACTGACTTGAGCCGAATAATGACTTGTATTTTTTGAGCTGCTTTACAGGAGAATTTGAATATGTCTCTTATTTGATTAAGTGTGGATTACTGATTCTGTTATTTTCTTGTTTATTACTGTGAAACAATTTGTATTGTACTGTATGTGTGATTACTTGTGCACTTCAGGTTTGTGAAAACCAGTTCTTCCTTCCTGCCACCTGTTCTCCCACTCAGACAAAGCCATCACTCGGTTTGCCTGGACAGACATCTCCTCTTCTCTTCTCTACTGGGTAGCAGACAGTTGCTATGTGCAAATAATAAAATGAAACTAAGCACATATGTAATTATGCATAGTTAGGAGAGCAAAATAAAATGAGGAGAAAATGCTTTCCTTATTAGTTCTATTGTTGACGTCAAATGTCGTGCATCTAAACAAGCTACTGTGGCCCATATTTATGTTATCACATTCATCTGTGAAGTTAAACAAGTTGCATGACATGCACTTTTCCTCAAAAAACCTAAACAAAACTATGCAAGATAAAGAAAATACCATCAAGACTATTTGAAATAAATGACTTATACTGGTGTTGTTTCTGTTTATAAAAATGTTTAATATTCATATTTAGCTAATGTCATGTTAATAATGTTAATGCTTACTGTTGGGTGTACACACTCACATATACATTTGTGGGTGAGTGTTTTGTAAACTTTATTTATATTACTACTATATGCTTTTTTAAATAAATTATTTTTCCCAGCACACAATTCCTTACCTAAGCAGTTAGAAAAGCAAATTAAGCACTAAGCCTCTCAAACAAGTCTTCAAAAAGTAGTCAGATTTTTTTTTTTTAGCACCTAATCAACTTGCATAATCACAATGACAATGCATATATTATGTCATCTTTGAATTCTCTCTCTCTGTTTATGCTAAAACTGTCAAAGTATCGATAAATTTATCCTATATAACCGGACTATCACTGGCCAAAAGAGAGAACTCTTTATTTATTTATTTACTTTTAATGTAGTTCTTCTTTATTGTGTTATGTTGGTTTATTATTGGTTTGTTGTATAGTAGGGCTGCACTCGTTGCAGCAGCGACGTGCTTTATAAGAAAACACTCAAACTCTAAACTCAATAAAAACAAGTGTTAGACAAATAACTTTGTATTTTTTAAGGCATTGGCAGTGCACAATACAGTTCACCGGTCTTTAAAAAACACTGAGCATATTCAGCCAAAATAAATTAATCTAATTTAATACGAGTCTGCAGCTGTCACTGTAAACGTTTGATAAATTTTCAGATTTGTTACCTCACTTTTCCAATTCAGTGACCACCCAAATAGCAGCTTCGTACATCAAAGTCCCTTTCGGTGTCTTTGCTCACATGCATCGGTTTCATAACCGGAAGAATTTGTGCGTGTTGGGCGTGGCTTCCCACAAACGTCACACGTTGTACTGGCGCTTCCTATCAGGAGAGAGCAGCCTTCCGTTTCTGGATGTCGCTAGGACACCGTGGACGCTCCGAGTTGCGGAGTTTACAGCAAGTTACTGGTGCAGTCGGTAAATCTATTTTGAATGAGTTTTGCAAAATAGCTGACTGAAATGGTAGGAATCTATACTGTTGTGTTCAAGACTGTTCTAGAAAACCATTGCAGTGCTATGAATATGAATAGACCGAATGTGTTTTAGAACAAGCAGCCGTTTGCACTAGTGACTTCCCAAAAACGGATTGATTATGTGCCTTTTTTACGGTCCGCGTTCGGAAACCGGAAGCGTCGAGTAGTTGTGTAAAATAGCTTCCGCTGTAGCCTGTAAGAATGGCAATGCCCACAGCAGGGGATGGTTCTGGTTTATTAACGAACAATTCATCATAGACGTTTCATCAAAACATTAAAAACATTTTCCAGTCATTAATCGGGTATGGCGAAACAAGGAAAAATGTTCCAACGCACATTTCATGATTTAAATGGGAGCGCACAAGCTGCACAATACATAGGAGACAGACCAGATTTTATTTAAAAAATGCACGAATAGCATACAAACAACACATCACATTAAAGAATAACAATATCGGACAAGCATTAAAAGCAAAACATTAACCACGACTAGATTAGATCAAATTGGAGTTGTTTAAATAAATCTATATTTTTCATCCCAGAGTTATTCTAAGATAACTGGTTACCATCTTAAACGTGACATTCTCCAGATTTGAGCGCAGTGATTGTATAGCATTATATTAAAGATAACATTGGAGATTAATGGTAGTAATCACTGCGCAATAATACAGTAACATTAAAAATAAAATTAAAACCGTATATATATATATATATATATATATATATATATATATATATATATATATATATATATATATATATATATATATATCCAGCAGTAACGTGTGCAGCCGTGGGCAGATTCTCATCAGTTATCTCATGACTGTCACAATACCGACAACACAAACTTCTCGCTTACATGTTTTATGTTAAAATGAATGGTAGGGGATCGTCTAAGGTTAAATAGATTCTTTTAACAGATATTTCCGCGGCTGCACGTGTCTGCTGGAGAAATACTCCGAATATACAGTGTTTTTAATTTTATTTTTTAATGTTATTGTTTTTATTATTGCGCAATGTAATATTGTTATCATAATAAACACATGTTGAACGTCAATTTTATTGCTCTTTAATGTGATGTGTTGTTTGTATGCTATTCTTGCATTTTTTTTTAAATAAAAAAGCTGATCTGTCTCTGAAGTATTGTGCAGCTTGTGTGCTCCATTTATATCATGAAATGTGCGTCGGAACAACATTTTTCCTCGTTTCGTCATACCCGATTAATGATTGGAAACTGTGTTTAATATAATTTGATGAAACATCTATGATGATTTGTTTATTAATAAATCACAACCATCCCGTGCTACGGGCATTGCCATTCATACAGGCTACAGCAGAAGTTATTTTACACAACTACTCGACGCTTCCGGTTTTCGAACGCGGACCGCGAAAAAGGCCTATTGGCGGACAGGGTCGTAAAAATTCCGTCATAATCTATTATTACCCGTCATTTTAATTTTCATATTTTAATTAGAATAACACTTTTAATAGAGCTCGGGAGTCTACGTCACTGCGCATTGTATTCTGGGTAGTCGCCTCCATGTTTTAGGACACGCTAAATAGCATACAATGACAATAAATGAAGATCACTAGAGGAAAAAACGACTGCATTTGTGTTCATATTTTTAGAGCTGCTTGCACTTGCTTAGAATAAATGTACTTATACAGGTGCTGGTCATATAATTAGAATATCTTCAAAAAGTTGATTCCATTCAAGAAGTGAAACTCGTATAATGTATACAGTCATTCCATGCATACTGATATATTTGAAGTGTTTATTTCTTTTAATTTTGATGATTATAACTGACAACTAATGAAAACCCCAAATTCAGTATCTCAGAAAATTTGAATATTACTTAAGACCAATACAAAGAAAGGATTTTTAGAAATCTTGGCCAACTGAAAGGTATGAACATGAAAAGTATGAGCATGTACAGCACTCAATACTTAGTTGGGGCTCCTTTTGCCTGAATTACTGCAGCAATGCGGCGTGGCATGGAGTCGATCAGTCTGTGGCACTGCTCAGGTGTTGTGAGAGCCCAGGTTGCTCTGATAGTGGCCTTCAGCTCTTCTGCATTGTTGGGTCTGGCATATCGCATCTTCCTCTTCACAATACCCCATAGATTTTCTATGGGGTTAAGGTCAGGTGAGTTTGCTGGCCAATTAAGAACAGGGTAGCTTTGGCGCTGTGTGCAGGTGCCAAGTCCTGTTGGAAAATGAAATCTGCATCTCCATAAAGTTGATCAGCAGCAGGAAGCATGAAGTGCTCTAAAACGTCCTGGTATACAGCTGCGTTGACCTTGGACCTCAGAAAACACAGTGGACCAACACCAGCAGATGACATGGCACCCCAAACCATCACTGACTGTGGAAACTTTACACTGGACCTCAAGCAACGTGGATTCTGTGCCTCTCCTCTCTTCCTCCAGGCTCTTCTGACGCTGTCTGTTGTTCAAGAGTGGCTTGACACAAGGAATGCGACAGCTGAAACCCATGTCTTCCATACGTCTGTGCGTAGTGGTTCTTGAAGCACTGACTCCAGCTGCGGTCCACTCTTTGTGAATCTCCCCCACATTTTTGAATGGGTTTTGTTTCACAATTCTGTCCAGGGTGCGGTTATCCCTATTGCTTGTACACTTTTTTCTACCACATCTTTTCCTTCCCTTCGCCTCTCTATTAATGTGCTCTGTGAACAGCCAGCCTCTTTTGTAATGACCTTTTGTGTCTTGCCCTCCTTGTGCAAGGTGTCAATGGTCATCTTTTGGACAACTATCAAATCAGCAGTCTTCCCCATGATTGTGTAGCCTACAGAACTAGACTGAGAGACCATTTAAAGGCCTTTGCAGGTGTTTTGAGTTAATTAGCTGATTAGAGTGTGGCACCAGGTGTCTTCAATACTGAACCTTTTCACAATATTCTCATTTTCTGAGATACTGAATTTGGGGTTTTCATTAGTTGTCAGTTAGAATCATACAAAACACTTGAAATATATCAGTCTGTGTGGAATGAATGTATGCATTATACAAATTTCACTTCTTGAATGGAATTAGTGAAATAAATCAACTTTTTGAAGATATCCTAATTATATGACCAACACCTGTATTTGAATCCATTGCGTTCATTCGAGCACTCAGTCGTGTGGCCAGAACACGACACATACACACTCACAGAAATCATACGGCCGCCTTCTGTTGTACCACACACAGGACCGAATTAATTTCTCTTTTGTAGTTTTTAATAACTAGGTGGCACTGATATATCTGCCAGATAAAATAAACACACTATAGGTTGATCTCAGCCAGTTGATCTTGTAAGTGAAATACCGCTCTGCACATTTTGTGTGCATCTCAGATGTCTGTTCTATTCAAAAGTAAGTGCCCTGCAAACTTGAAATATTCCGCCCTGATTACAGTTCGAAGGCAGCGTATATGTTCCATTAAACGAACATGAAAGTGTGCAAGACATGAATTTAAATTGCATTTATTTACAGGGGTATATTGTGTCACACTAAGTTTTGTCTGTGTGTGAAGACTATGCATGCGGTGGGGTAGCGAAAATCCATGAATGAATATTCCTAAGTAAACTTAAACTGATTTCCACTGCTCAGGGAGCGGGGAGCAATGAACATTGTTTAGGGACCATGTTAATCGCAACACAGTTCAGTCATGGAGCTCTCTTTGGACTAGCTGGTTATCTGAATCAGGTTAAATAAGAGAGCCATGCAATATATGCAGAGCGACGGTATGTGAGGAATGGAATTGGGAAACGCTGATATATTTAATCATATGTCATATCGCCCTAATTTCATTGAGGGATAAAGTTCAATAAGTTTTACTGGACTTAAATTGAACAAATACACGATTTTTTACAAAGAGCTGCTGAACAGTAACGCTTAATCACATGAGTTGCTTTATGAACGAGGACAATGATCGCAACGAGCCATATCACAAATTAAATTACATTTCCAAACGTATTATTCATAGCGTGAGCACTTACAAATTCAAGTGGATCGGAAATTATAAAACTGTAATAAATAATAAATACAAACGAAAAAGCCAGATTTTTAAGTTGTTTATTTTCATTGAGCTGCTTTCGCCATTGTGTTGTTTTAAGCTGAAAAGCATAAAATTGCGCTTCATTTTAGATCCGTTCTCCATTTCTAATGTGTTTTTAAATGTACAATATAAATTTTAACATTTACCTCCACTACTACTCAGTCTAGACTGTAACATCCGTGTCCGAATGTCCCAGAATGCTGTGCGTTGCTGACGTCACGTTCCCATTCTCTATCCACAAGTTTCCGGGGGGCGCTACTGTAAAAAAGAACGTGGGTACAACTTCCAGTGAGGCGGCGAACGTAGTATACCAATTGTATTTTGTGTGCTAATTAGCGAAGAGGACACGTGTTTTTTGGACCATTGTTTTTGTAAAGATGCACAACTTTATGAGAGATGTCATTACGTTCTTAGGGAAAACATATGCTCTTCGAATTTGTGTTTCCACAACATTAGCAAGTTTGGATCGCTAAATCTTGAATGACTATCAACTAGTGAAATAACATTTGAACCGTGTTAAAGGGCATGCCAGATGAAGCCTCGATTCAAGGCTTGTTAACGTAGAAATCCCTTTCGTAGAAGCCTCACTTTCTGTCCAGTCATGTGCGCGATTCACTTTGCGTGTCCTAATGTTCAACCCCCAGATCTTACTTTGCCAGTACATTTTCATTGGGACCTATTTAATAATTACATTTTTTAATACCCTGTCATACAAGTAATATGAAGAATACAAATTATTTCAGGAAAATTAAATATTTTCCATATGCAATTAATATACGTGTACACTATTCTTCGATTGCATCATATTGATATTCGTACTGGTATTTAATGGCACTGTTCAATGGATAAATTAATTTATCGGAGTAAGAAATTCAACAAACAAACACACACACGGTTTGGCTTTTATTTGTGCATATAATACGAATCAATCTATGAAAATTGTGGTGAATGCTTCTTCTGACGGAGCTTACATGCTTTTGACTGCCTTATTTTTTTCTAACCACCAGATTGCGCTGTTTTCGACACTCTCGAAGATGGAATCTTTTCCTGAAACTGTCAGAGGAAAGTTTCGGTGCTTTACGAGGCTTCATTTGCCCGTTACTCCTGTCTACTGTTGAATGAATGAGTGTCAAGTCCCACTTGTTTACTTTAAACCGGAAGACGCTCCCACTTTTGACGTAAGGCCTCATGGGGCGTAGGAACCTTGTGGATTGCTTTTATATTATTGCTTTTATATTTTATTCGCATTTTCGTTTTTAATCATGAACCTACAGGACGACAGCGCAGTGTTTAAAAACAAAATATCCTAGGGCTGGGTAAAAAAAAAAAAAAAAAAAAAAATTCATATATATATATATATATATATATATATATATATATATATATATATATATATATATATATATACAGTAGTAAACATTTGAAGTGGATCAAAAGTTTTCATCAAAGTTGTCCTAAAACTAAAACAATACACAGTCTTGTCTTTGATGACTTTGATGAACTTTTTTGATCCACTTCAAATGTTGACTACTATATATATATATAGATATATATATATATATATCTTTATTCAATTTTCTCCATTTTAATAGATTCTCATTTTAATGAACCAATATTGATTCTTAAATCTCAATCGATCTCTTGGTCTATGCTGTTTTCAGTTGATGTATGGACAGTACATAGTGTGTCTTTCTTCTAGTAAATAGCAATATGCTAGGCTTTGTGTTACTTTTGATATGAAACAAAGTCTCAGATTTCAAATCACGTCAAATTCCTTTGGAAATTCAAGCAATAAATATCGTTGTAGCTTCTGTGTACTTGCCTGTGCGTAATCAAAAGCATTGGAAAACACTGGTGATAATTTTGTTTTTGTTCTGTATCCCGTGCTCTGCTGACTGGAGCGCACTCGCCACCAACTGAACAGAAGTGGGAATTACAGCTACAATTTACAAAAGATCACCCTCAGTGTACTGGCAAAGTAACGGACGGCCTTCAGATTTTTCCGTCACTGATAAAAAAAATTCCGGTCAATGACTGAGAATTTTTGGTTAACGCTATATATATATATTATAGTTAATAATTAGTATAATGTTATTCTAAAAAAAAATCAACAAATTTATGGCTTTACTAAACCACACTACAACATTGAAACCATAAAAATTAAATACAATAAAACAAAACAAAACAAAAAAACAATTTGTATTTAATATTTTAATTCATACATATGTGTTCTTTCACTAATGTGGTTTAGTTGGGATTTATTTGAACTTTCACATGAATTGTTTGTATGACAAGCTTGATCCTATAAAACCAAATAATTTATGTAAAATTATACATGATTAAAATTTAGTTGAGTAATCGTGACAGAAAAATCAAATAACATTATATCAGTCAAAAATATATCTCTGAAAGAAAAAAACACTTTATTATATTAAATAAATGATTATTATTATTGTATTGTTGTAAATAATTAGTTCAGCTAACTTTAAAAAGAGCATAGCGATTATTATGGCCAAGAGAGAAAATAAGGTCTTACCCATTTTGACAAGCAAAGATGACTTTCTCTGGACATTGGGACTGGAGTTTATGTTAAAAAAATAACAGTGGTGCCATGTCTTGTTAACTGGTATTTTATTATAATGTTCTTTAACAGTCTGTCACTATTTGGTTTAGTATTGCGGGTTTATATATATATATATTTTTTAAAACAATTTTACACAAGCAAAATCAGTAATTTAGGTTTGATTTGTTCACAGGTTTAAAGTCAAAGAAAAAATGAAAAAGAATGGAAAAAAACAAACAAAACAAATACATCTGCATACCAAGAACAGTTCAGAAAGCTTCTGTAGAACATTTTCTTACGTTAGCTCATATGGTTGGCAGACATCAGGAAATAATTATGGCTTAATAACTTCGTTCTCCTGGCATGGTGGTCATTATGCAGGACTTTGATGTATTATTCTCAGCAATTGATTTACTCAGGTTCATTTTTCAAAGGAATACTGTGAGACCCTCTCAATTGCATGCCTTCAAGACCTCAATAAAATGCTAACAAAAGGAATGTGTCACAATTCAGCATGTTAAATGTAGGTCCGTATACTTTGGTACATAATGAAAACAATATGAGCCATGAAAAATGCCCTTTTTCCCATAACCAGGATGATTTAATATACATTTAATGTGTTGCAGTGGCAGCAATACATTTGCTACAGGAGAATGACGGGCTTCCTATTCCTCTGTTTTCAATATCTGCTAAAGTAGTTTTTTATTTTTCGTTTTATTATGTGTTTTGTTTTAATACTATTTGAGGATGGTTATTACATTTTCATACTTTTTATTTTTATTTGTGTTTACTGACTTATTCTTATTTATTGTATAATATATTAACTTCTTAATTATCCCTAAATTAAAACTTAATATAAAGCTCATTTTTAGTTGCAGTTATATTAGTGCAGCTCTATGATTCCAAATATATTTTGCCAAAATATTTGCAGAAGCAAAGATCTGGATGGGGTTCTTGCCAATCTCATGCTCTACTTTTCTTGCTACTTGCTAGAAAAAAGCTCTGGAGGAAAGACCGAAGTCTCTTATGGGCTGAGTTTGAATTTGGAGCCAGGCATGAATTAAGCCATATAAAAAAGCATGAAATTATTAAAGAAGCAGTGCTCAATTACTCAAATGGCACAGTTAAGATGTGTATGTAACCTATTTAACAACCTAACACAGCTTTTAATCGTATTAATCTGTGAAGACTGCATTAGTCATCCTTACTCTTCCCGCTCTTTCAGAGAGGACACTAACAGGCAAGTGTGCTAAGGTGGATCTGGCACAAAAGCAGCTTGCCCTCTGTCACTTCAGGCTGCTGCTGGGGATAGATCTGCCTCAACAGCACCATATGGCTTTTGACAGGTCAGAGCAACTATTGATACCATACCTGCGAGATCAATTATGTGTGTTTCTGCTGCTTTAATGAACAATGTGATGGATGAGAGCATGTTCGAGGAAATAATAAGCCTGATTTATGTCTGTAGGATCAAGGTGTCATCCACTCGCCACGACATACAACTTCTATGAGGTTTGTGCAAACCATTTGACTAATGTCATATGTGATTCATGAAGTATGTCAAACTTAAAGGGATAGGTCACCCAAAAATGAAAATTCTGTCATTAATTACTCAGTCTCATGTCGTTTTAAACCTGTAAGACCTTCATTCATCTTCGGAATACAAATTAAGTTACTTTTGATGAAATCTGAGAGTTCTCTGATCCTACATAGACAGCAACGCAACTGACACATTCAAGGCCCAGAAAGGTAGTAAGGACATTGTTAAAATAGTCCATGTGACACCAGTGGTTCAACCGCAATGTTATAAGGCTGCGAAAAAAATTTTTTTGTGTGCAAAGAAAACAAAAATAACAACTTTATTCAACAATTTCTTCTTTTCTGTGTCAGTCTTTGACACATATTTACTGTACGAGAGTACCACTATGCAAAGTCAGAAAGCTGTTGGATTTCATCTTAATTTGTGTTCTGAAGATGAATGAAGGTTTTGCAAGTTTATAAAAACATGAGGGTGAGTAATTAATGACAGAATTTGAATATTATTAGCCACCGCCTGCAGTGCCAATAGTTTCAGATATGATTCTTATGATGTTTTGAGACACATTTATACTAAATTTACTCATTTGTGACCCTGGACCACAAAAGTCATAAGGGTAATTTTTTTTTAAAATAAATAAGCTTTCCATTGATGTATGATTTGTTAGGATAGGACAATATATGGTTGAGATACAACCATTTGAAAATCTGGAATCTGAGAATGCAAAAATAAAAAAAATTGAGAAAATCGCCTTTAAAGTTGTCCAGATGTAGTTTTTAGCAATGCATATTACTAATCAAAAATTAAGTTTGATATATTTACGGTAGGAAATTTACAAAATATCTTAATGGAACATGATCTTTACTTAATATCTTAATGATTTTTTGGAATAAAAGCATAATCAATAATTTTGACCCAAATAATGAATTTTTGGCTATTGCTAATATACCCATGCTACTTACAACTGGTTTTGTGGTCCAGGATCACATTTACAAATACCAATACTAATGTAAAGGTTTTAGAAGTTCTGTCTTACCTCTTTGGGATGTGTTGCTAGTAAGCAGATAAACCTCTGTGTGCAGAGTGAAGATTTATGCTTTTACTGGCCCGTCTTCTCTTTCGTACTTTCGCTCTCTGTCTCCTGACCTTTAACCCAGGAAGTCAAACTGGCGCCCGGCCCTTAAAAAATCATAACCCAGCATTTCCGTTTGATGGCTGCTTTGCTGCCTACTCCACAAGAAGAGGCCTGTCACCTGTTTGGGAGCTTCAGATGTCTTAAAGTGCCCTCTACTTAACACTTTGATTTAAAGGCTGTGATTGAGCGCAGCTAAAGTCACTTTGGTGGTATTTAATTATGCTAGAGCTGAATTATTTACAATTACTAAAAAGCATAGTATGTGTCTATTTTGCAAGTGTTTTTAATAATCTGATTATACTTTCTTTTGCCTTTAGCTTTGGAATTCTTGTAAAGCCTTTGAGCCAATTCAGTTTAACGAAAGTGAAACTTTAGGGAGGCCTGTGTGAACAGCACATAATGACGAAACTACCTTTTGTCGTTTGTGTGATTTACAACATGCAAACTGCTCTCAACTATAATTTGTTGCCCTGGATATTGTCCACTGTGCTTTGCATGAGGGTTGTTGACTAGAATATTTAATAATGAGAAACATCAGCATATGCCACTAGGTGGCATTTTCAGTATTGTTATTCAGTTCAGTCCTCATAAGAGTAAACACATCCTAATGTGAATGGAAATGATTAACAGAAAAAAAGCATTGACTATTAAACTAACAAAGCTAGGTATGCAAATTTGCCTACATGCATTACATTACTTTTTCTTTTGTATTAACTATTAGACAAATGGTGTAGTAATTTTTACTAGTATTGGATAGCTGTTCATTTATAAGTGTTTATTAAGGGCACAAAAGAGGCCCTTGGATTCTGGCAGAAGGGGCTTTACCATCACCTTAATTGGAGGGGTAATCTAGGACACCACTGCTAATAATCTAGGTCTGTAAAGCAAGAAGAGGGAGGGGTGCATGTGTTTGTGTGCAGAGGGGGATAATTGTTTACCTTTGGCAACACTCAAGATCAGGAAGCGAGAGTCCAATTATCCCTAAGCAATTTACTGCTTCATAATTCCTTTCAAATGCATTGGAATGTTACAAAAACAAGCAGATGCAATTTTGTTTCGTAGACTGTGGTTAGTAAATGAAGACCATGATCACTTAGAGAAGGTTAAGAAATGAAAACGGCATTATTTATTCTCAACGATATTGATGTTCTATGCAGTTGTCCATTAGGGGGAGACATTGCATTGAAAATTCATTTAGTGAGTTCTAGCAGGTACATACTCTTAATAGTCTTACCAATGAACAATTGCCAAATATGCATCCCTAGAAAATACACTAAAAAGCATTTATTTTAAAATCCTTTAAAAATCTGGCATTGGAACAGATTCACGGTTCAGTGACTCATCTCGGACCGATCCGGTCCGTTTAAACCGGTTGGGAAACTGGTTTAACCTGTTCACTGAAAAAATCCGACTCATCTATATCACAAATAGTCATATAGTACATTTCATATACAACGTAAACTCAAAATTCTTTACATAACTAAATGTGTTTAAGTAATTTGACTTTTACAAATAAATAACGTATTAAAATAACACAGTGTCATAAAAGCATTATGGTTTAGTACTTAAATCTGACATGCCTTAGAATAAAAAAAAAAAAGAAAAAAAAATAAACAACTGAAGTTTGTCGTCCCCTCTCTCTCTCTCTCTCGCTCTCTCTCTTCGGCCAAGCGACCATATGGTCGCGCTATCTGTCAATCATTGCTCAAGCTCTCCCTCTGTTTGACCTGTATTTTCCTCTCAGTCCTGCGGGTGGCTCGGCAGCGGAGCTCCATTTCAGACGTATGGCTGAGAGACCTCACGTTAAATTTACCTTTGCGAGTCGAGTGCAGGTTTAAACGTATGCTACCGTAGACTGAACGCGCAAGACTTTGCGAAACCTATCGAAAACGACCTATTTTAGTGTACAAAAGTGCGCGGAGGAATAAGCAGACGAAAAAGCAACACGTATCCGGTGGGATTCGAGTCCTGTGAGAGAGCGAGATTGGAGCGCGACCGAGCGAGAGAGAGAGGGAAGAGTTTCTCCAAAAGTGGAAACAGACAAGGGGACGATATTTTCCGTTTTCACAAGCGAAGACTAAGGAATTATGAGGAACGTTTGGATGATATTAACCCTCGGCTTGACAGCCTTTCTTTCCGGGGAAAGGGTGAGTTTCAACCGAGAACAATAAGCGGTTTGCTGGGGGGTAGTTGAGCGTAAACTCAAACAGCCATCCGGCCACTTTATAAAGTAACCAGTCAAACACTGTTTCACTGGGCTGATTCATACTTTGCCATGTGTCAAATGATAATTAATGTTTTAGATATGTATTGCGTCAGATGTAATGTATCAACTATCAGTATCGTTAATCAAAGCATAGTTGTTTTACGTACAATATGAGTATCAATACACACAAAATAGTGTGCGTGTGTTTATTTTTATACATAAATAACTAGAATATAGTGAAGAAAACATTAAACAAGGCATGAATGAACGTTTGGAATACTGTACAAATATATAGTGTTGTCTAGGGTTTACAGTGCAGATGTGTTGACTGAAATGCTCACGTTTGAAGTGTTTCTGACACTGGAAAATGTGGAATGAAGCTTGATAGGTTTTCAAAGTATTTCCTTCTTATATTGTGAAATCTATGGCAGAGAAATGGTATAGTGTTCTCAGCCTCACCAGAGCCACATAAAACTACTATAAATCCGGCCATAAAACCACTAACTTGCTTCTGGAGACATTTCAGGACAGGTACAAATGAAGCGAGGAAGACAGAAACATCTTGCTGTTTGGTCATTCCGTATCAGATCAACCAAATTTCAGAATCTTCACTGGCTCATATTTTTTGAGAATATTTTTCCTGGAGAAAGATAGACATGTATAGTTGATGAAAGCCAAAATATTACATGTCATGAATGAATATTTACTGAGAAATACACTATTTTGTAGAGTGGTCAAAATGGAAATTTTCACCTGAAATTCAGAGATGGCAGCATCATAATGTTATTTTTACACAGAGATTGGTATGTCTATTAGTAAAATCAGTTGACTTAAGCAATCTTTGTTGCATTAGGTCCCAATGTTGACCATTCAAAAATCGGGAAACAGCACATTTCAAGTTTTTTTTCTGAAGTTTGCATGCCTGTAACTTAAGAAGTATGTAAGATTTCTTAATGTCCTTTTAGATATTGAGTCTCAACAAACTTTCCTTTTGGCATTTTCATTTTTAAGGCCCTACATGGTTTGGTTCCAGTGATATTGAAATTTCAATACCTCTCCAACAGGAAATCATTAAATTGTACACAGTTTCAGTGTACAATTTAACGATTTACTCCTAGAGCCATTTTTTTTTTCAATTTAGATTAAGTTTCATAAATGTGAATGACTGCAGTGGAAACTACCAGCAGCATTTGTAAAACTGCATTGCCTTCTCGACAACTGTTGGCGAGCTGAACTTTAAAATTGGACCACAAGCCTATGCTTTCAGACCAACAGCATCCATTTTGTTTGTAACACTGTCAAAATGTGTCCAACTTCTCCATAAACCCTCTGCTTAAAGTGACCAGGTGTCTCTTAGAGCAGCTTAACATGCAGAAGCTGTAAATCAGACACTAACTCTCTCTTGGTCACACTTGGCTCGGTTTGCTGGAATGTGAACACATGCGATTGTTGATTGTTTTGCATAGGCTTTCTCTTAAAAGCCACTGTTACTCCAAGACAGGAATGGAAAATTTGTGTTCTGGAGCATTGAAAGTGTAATTCATTAACCTTTCGTGGGCAACCTGCCTGCTTTATTATACAGTTAATTGGCAATGCATTTGATTAACGTGCATCCTGAATAAGCCAGTTGCTAGTAAGTTTTTGATGCAATGCCAAGGGATTGGCACCCGTGCTTTGTAATTCCATGGTTGACTGGCATGCTGGTTTGTACTGTCTCCTCCCATTGATTAGGACCTCACTCACACACTTTGGCCTAGAGGCGTGAAGGCAACATCAATCTCAATGAGATCCAGCATAGCATATAGATTTTCTATACTGGCATCATGTACACAGAGCAATTAAAGTTATCTGGTTCGAAACCTCCAGGATGATCCATGTGTTGCTAACGGTACCCTTTGCCAGTAAACAAAAAGAAATGGTTTGTCTGCGAATGTGTCCTGGGAATGTTTTTATTTAGTCTCTTTTTGTGCCTCTTTGACCTCTGCTTTCTCTGAAATTGCATGCTACGGACCTGTCACAGTTTGGTGTGTTGTCTGCGGCCAGATGTTTGACCGTGTAATTTGCATGACGTTTTGGTGGGAAGTGTGAACATTGCCTTCGAAATGGAGATGTTTTGCAAGGTCACTGCACGCTTGTTTCCTGAGACCTCAAGGATGTTTTCACACAACAAAGTGTTTTTAGCATTTAGAAGGAAATTAGTGTCAGAATAAAAAAGACGCCACATAAATAGGTTTTAATTAAAATTGTGCTTAATTAGGGTCAGTTTTTGAGATGTCTTTTTGGCAGAGATGAAAATACATGCTTTTTTTTATCTACATTTGCCAGCGCTATTTTTAACATTTTGTATAGTTTTGTCATTACACTGTTAAAAATCAAGTGTCCAAAACGTGAAAGTGATACTATAGAAGAACCATTCTTGGTTCCCTCAAGAACCTTTCAAAGAACAGTTCTTAAAAGAACGAATTTGAAAATGAAATTCAGAAAATGGAATGGTTCAATGGATTTTAAAAGCTCTTCGTGGACCATAGATGTCCGTAAGGAACCTAGAATGTATTTTTTACACTCTGTCCGGACGCTTACACAATTAAATGAATGCACAGAGCGATCAGAGTGAGAGACAGTAGCACTCTGACCGCGTTTTCACCCCTCACTTTTGCCATTCTCTCACCTGAGGCTGTTTTTCTCTTCCTGATTAGCAAGGCGGATGGTCACACATCCGCAATAATCCTGCGTACTAAAAAATGTATTGAGTCTGTGAGATAAGGGCTCAGAAGTGCTCCCTGTTTACGTCGTCCTGTAAATATTAATGGTTTAGGATGGAATATTGAGTTAT
Source organism: Cirrhinus mrigala (assembly GCA_036247105.1). NCBI lineage: Eukaryota > Metazoa > Chordata > Actinopteri > Cypriniformes > Cyprinidae > Cirrhinus > Cirrhinus mrigala. The sequence goes on along the minus strand of CM070025.1, from coordinate 21,956,440 downwards.
GAAATAATAATAGCGTAACATGTTACAGCATTTAGAAGATCCGTGCTGCGGTTTTCAGGTTTTGATGGGCTGTGATGACTTTGTGTTAATGAAAACACATCCACGAATCAGCCAGGAGGTTGTCAGCACCTTTAAACAGTGAGGAAATGAGATTTCTAGATGGCTGTTATCTATTTTTTTAACACCTGGCTCAGTGAATTCAGTTTAGAGTTGGAATCTCGTAGTTAGAAAAGCTTCAATATTCCATTACAGGTTATTTGGTTCATGGTTGTTTTAAATTGTAAAGATGTTTCAGTGTTTTATTTTGATCAAATAAATGCAGCCTTGGCATAAAGATTTTTAAAAAATGTTCCTCTCCAGCATGCATTTAAAGTGGACACGTGGGAGAAAATCTCGCATCCCACCTATGTTCCCTCGGGGGCTCTTTTTGATTGACTCTAACTGTTCCACATTGCATAATCCTTAATGGTCTCAGCAGGCACTGGGCCGCTAGGCCTGTAAAGGAATCCCAGAGTGCTCTTGTTTTGTCATCAGCCATGCAACCTCAGCCCAGCCGACTTCTCTCCCTGCAGCTAAGCTCGTCATTATTATTACCCTGTCTTCGGTTACTCCAAAGAACAGTGGCATTATTCTTTATCTTCTTTCCCAGCAGATGGAAAGAATGAAGAGGCAGAGTAGGGGAGGGAAAAAAGCAGATATGCCTCACTATGCACCGATGGCACATGCCTTGTGCTTGTTTATGTCGGCACCACAAACATCTGCAACACGTATGTGCGTTCGCTTCAAAGCGCCTTTTTTCCCCTGAGAGTTGGAAGTAGTTCTTTCACATGGATAAAGTCATGCATACCAGTGGGAATTGACAAACAACGCAAGCTGAGTCGATCTCGGAAGCGGTGGGAGCAGTGGCAGACCGACACGCTCTGTACAGAGCGAGTACTGAAAGCGCTGCTGCCAAAGCACTGCTCTGGCCCGCTTACTGTAGACAGTAAGGAGCCTCAAGGGTGCAAAGCCGTGACCCACAGCCCCCCCAATGTGAACACATGGGCTTGTGGAAAAAAAAAGAAACCCTCAACACGCTCCACCATTTAAAACACGCTCCTTTTGCGCCCACTCTGTCTTTTCTTGCTCTTTATTAGCTTAGCAAATGGAAAGTTCCTTTTGAGGATTGTGGTTTAAAAACAGCGGTTGAAGTGGAGGGGGCTCTGCTTTCACACTATAGCTTTTGGGGCATGCCAGAGTCTGTTTGACGTCAGAGTTTGCTTGGTGTGAAAATGGTTTCTAAATGTTGATCACATCAGTTAACCACACTAGAGTAGAATTGAAAAGATAGTATTTGAATTCTTGCATACACTGCATATCCAGCAAAGATGCATTAAATTCAAAACTATGGTAAGGATGTTTATAATGTTACAAAAGATTTAATTTCAAATGCATGCTGGTACATTTCAACTTTTTTCATCAAGCAACACAGCTGTTTTCAACATTGATAATTGAGCATCAAAGTAGCATATTAGCTTACTTCTGAAGGATCACGTGACACTGAAGACCGGAGAAATGATGTGAAAAATTCAGCTTTGCCTTCACTGGAATAAATTACATTTTAAAACATTAAAATAGATCATGGTTATTGTAAATTCTAATAATATTTCACAACATTACTGTTTTTACTGTATTATTACTCAAATGCAAAAAACAATCAAAATTTTGAACAGTAGTGTAATAGTAATTTCTTATTATGAATAAAACAGTGAACCTGGCATTTTTTTTTGGAAGTCGTTACCTAGTTAAAGCTGCCATTTGTACTCGCTGTACTGTTTGGTTAAGACCCAAAAGTACATTGTAAAGACAGCCTGTGATATCAGAGTCTAGTGATTTGCTGTGCCTGAAGGGAACGTGTGAGATCCCGTGTTTCATAGGCCTTGTCGCTCTTCGCTGTTTGAAAGTGTCGTTTATAATGGAAAAAGCTTTTGGAAAGTTAAGTGAGGAGACGTCTAACTGTGCAGGCTGATGAGTGTAGAAGCCATCTTGTGCAGTGTAAATGTAAGAACAGTGTGAGACACCATCTGTGTGCTGCAGTGTGCGTTTCTTTTAGTTGGATGTTATGCAAGTCTTTAATTCATCTGATTCTGCAAAAAACATCATCCGAACCAAAGTTATTTCTGCTCAGTTTTGATATGTATTAATTAGTAATAATTAGTTAATTAGTATATTTTCTCGAAATGTCTGTTGCAGTATTGTGTACTTGTTTTTATTCGTTTGCAGTTGTACAGCAGTGTTTTTCTTTTATGTAGTACTATTAATATTAATAGAAATATTTATGAATTTATTAACATTTCAAAGGCCACTCCTCTAAATGTACAGTGATTTTATTACATTTTATATACACATCTGTATCTATATCTATCTATCTCTGTCTATCTATCTGTCTATCTATCTATATATGTATATGTATATCTATATACACTACCAGTCAAAAGTTTTTGAACAGTAAGATTTTTCATGTTTTTAAGAAGTCTTCTGCTCACCAAGCCTACATATATTTGATATTTACAGTACAGCAAAAACAGTAAAAAATGTGAAATATTTTACAATTTAAAATAACTGCTTGCTATTTGAATATATTTTAAAATATTATTTATTCCTGTAATTTTAAAGCTGAATTTTTAGCATCATTACTCCAGTGACATGATCCTTCAGAAATTATTCTAATATTCAATTTGCTGCTCAAAAAAACATTTATTGTTATTATTATTATTATTATTATGTTGAAAACAGCTGAGTTGATTTTTCATGAGAAAGCTTTTTCATCTCAGCGTTCAAATGTTATAGTGTATAATGCTACAAAATCTTTTTATTTCAAGTAAATGCTGATTTTTGGATCTTTCTATTCATCAAAGAATCCTAAAAATGTACTTTACTGTTTTAAATATTGATAATAATTATAATAGTAATGTTTCTTGAAGAGCAAATCAGCATATTAGAGTGATTTCTGAAGGATCATGTGACTAAAGACTAGGGTAATGATGCTGACAATTTGGCTTTGATCACAGGAATAAATTACAATTCAAATCTATTTATCTATCTGTATAATATGTATAATTTTTGTTCAAAATTCACTCAAAAAGATATTCTGAGGGCCACATGTGGCCTTCGATTTGATACTAAATTTGCTGTTTATTTTTTGTTTATGTCTCTTGCTTCAAAGTCATATGATGACTTTGAGCTGTTTGATAAAGGAACTTGATAAAGTATAGTTATTTAGACATGCTGTTAACTGTTTTGACGAACTTGTGAACCACAGATACCTGTGGAAAAAAAGATTGCTGGATTGCTTCTGCTAATACATGTAAGCACTCTTTGACATCTATGAATGCGCCTAATTAAATTACACAAATCATTTTTCAATGTAACTTCAGTTAATTAACCATAGGTTGAGATTGATATTTTCACAGCATGTTTTCAAGCGTTTCTTTCATTTCCACATGCCACTCTGACAATATGACAAGTGGTTGTTATGGGAACCATTTAGAAACCGTACCTCTTAAAAGCTGCACTTTGAAAGCCGAGTGTTTTATACTTGTTTTGTCTCAGTTGCTTCAGTGAATGTGGCCTTGCTTAAAACGCACCAAAGCATCCAGGAAGATTTTTGAGGTGATGTTGGAGAGACTTGATAACTTGACTTTTCTCTGGTGGTTTCTGAACACTGAAATCTAGTCCCCTCCAGCTGTTCTGAACCATCGATTGCACCCACTGATACTGGTGGCAGCCACCATATCCAATTTCTTTTAACTGTGTCCACCTAATCAGACCGCGAGTGGGTACATTGCTTAGAAAATGACTGCAGCAGTGAGACGAGCGGCCCAAGAGGAGATTTTGTTGATCTTTAATCACTGTGGTTCAGAAAGCATACTGACCCTTCGGGAGTTTTGATGTGCTCGGATGCATTAATTCGACAGCCCCACACGCCGCCGTTAATCTGGCCTAATGCACTCTGTTAACACCCATTTGTGTGCTGTAAACTGCACTCTGATCTCCTTTCTCATCCACTAGCATTCCGTCACACTGTTTAAATGAGAAAAGGGTGAACTCAGAAGAGCCTGTCAAAATGAGCACGCTGTCATTGTTCGCACAAATGAAATTGACACGGTCAGCGCTGAGCCCACCGTCGAGGATCACCATTTCGTACAAAATAAAACTGTGGAAAACTGAGTTTTCCTGCCATAACCTACCAACTGAGACAGTTCACGCATAAACTTCAGGTTAGCTTTCAGCATTTAGGTCAATAATGTAATGCTAATTATTTGGTTTGCATTTGTTTATTCAAAAATACATTAAAAATGCAATTCATACATGCAGTGATTTCTAATTTGTGAATTTTTTGGGACATAAAGTAAAGTATTATCCAACTGAGGATGACTAAACTCTTTTCAAATACAGATAATTATAGAATTATAGAATTAATTCAGGATGAAACATGTAACGTGGTGTAAGTTTCCCAAAACTTATTGCAACTTGTAAAAATATTTTTAACTTGCAGAATCTGTGAAAATGTGAATAATTTGAACAAATTAAGAGAAATCATACAAAATGCATGTTATTTTTTTTATTTAGTACTGTCCTAAGTAAGACATGTTTCATAAAAGATGTTTACATATAGTCCACAAGACAAAAAAAAAAAAAATTGCTGAAATTATTAAAATAACCACCTTCAAAAGTTTGTGAACCCTTGGTTCTTAATACTGTGTGTGGTTACCTGCATGATCTACAACGTTTTCTTTTTTTTTTTTTTTTTTGTGATGGTTGTTTATGACTGCCTTGTTTGTTCTGAACAGTTAAACTGAACACTGATCTTCAGAAAGAACCTCCAGGTCAAAAACAACCATTAAAAAAAAGGTTCAAACATTCTCTGATGCTTCAGAAGGAAACACGGTGCATTAAGAGCCGGGGGTGAAAACTTTTGAACAAGACGAAGATGTCCAAATTTTTCTTTTTTTGTTGAAATATAATTTTTTTTTCCCATTTAGTACTGCCCTCCGGAAGCAACAGAGGATACTTGCATGTTTCCCGGAAGACGAATTAAGTACAATTTACCTTGATCTTCAAATTCAAAAAGTTTTCACCCCCCGGATCTCAGTGCATCGTGTTTCCTTCTGGAGCATCATTTATTATTATCATAATCTTTTTTTAAATAAAACTTAAGATGTGTACACTTCCATGTATTCAATGTGTATGAAATGATGTTTTAGAATTATTAACTTTAAATGTTTTTTTTGAAAATGGTGCAAAGTTTCTTCAAAACCATATGAGACCAACATGAATACAAAGAGTATGTTGCTAGTAACTTGGCGCATGTGTTTTAAACTAGATTTTTTTCGCTCATTTTCTTTATTGTGGACTCTTAATTTGCTATTGACCCATCCATCATATTCAGGATAACTTGCATGTGTCATTTTTTATTGCATATAGGCCCCGTAGGACATTAAACATTGCTTTTTGGCACTGTGTGCTTCCTTTTGTTGTCTTCTGCATCTGTTCCTGCTTTGTATCACCTTCGTCAAACTCCCCCAGCCAATATTCGCTTTGTTTTCTTTTTTCACGCTGCACTGACAGTACAAATCAGACACATTCAATGCAGAGATCACAAACATAGTTCTGTGTAATCATGGCCCTTTTCATGGAAAAACTGAGCAAATCCAAGCCTAGCTTGTATTACGGGGCATAATTAACTAAGTGTTGACTCTCTTTTGTGTACACACTAATAAACCAAAGCAGAAGCGTCATGCGGTGGTTCCTCTTTGGTGTGGCTTGGGTTGCCACTAGACCAGTGCTAATTCGGTACAGTTCTTTCTGTTACCACTTAGCCTGACAAACATCTAGCATTAACCATCAATTGTGCCTTTAAAGTGTCTCAGTGTTTCCATACAGCAACCAAAATGAGTCTTATCAGCAAACATTAGATCAGACTGGCTCTTGGTGAGTCATATGGGGTTTTCAGTGCTTCTGGGACTGGAAAAAGGCGACTCGAAACCACACACATTCCTTTTGAATTACAGCAGAGAGTAAAACGAGCAGGGCAGAACAGCGTGTGAGGTTTGGCAGAGATTTGCAATGTGTTTTTTGTGGTGCAGTTTGTCAACACTGTCGCATGTTGGACCGTGGAGCGGGTTCCTCTCTGTCCTGATAAACTCTGCAGCGTCTGTGGTCTGTTGGGAAGAGCCATCTCTTCCTCCTATTGCTCATCTGCACTCTTCATCATGAAAGATTTAAAGCACAGACAAGCTCTGGTGCAGGACCTATTTCTGTTTGCCAAAGCTGAATTATTTACATAGAATGAAATATAAATTTGAATTTGGCCGTATGCTTTAAGAATCCTCTTAAGGGTCTTAAGGACCGTTTCTGTTGTCAGGAAGACTGGATATATGCAGAGAGGAAACAGTTCATTTTCTATATGACAAAATTATAGGACACATAAGTAGAAAAAAAGTCAGGAAAGCAAGAAAACCTTTTAATGAATTCCTGCCCATTGCGATTAATAGCCACTTTCACACATGAAGCGCATTAAATTGTCGGATGGGAAATGTTCCACATCTGTTGTTCACAAATGAAGCTCTTTCGTTTCGGTCTGCAGCTGATTTAACAGTATTTTTCAACAAGTCCTGTTCACACATGACCACTAGAAAATTTTGCTATATTAGACTATGTTAGGAACCTCTTGTCTTGGACTCATTGATACCATATTGTTTATTGGCTGATATTAGAGTTTCTTTGTTTTTATTTATTATTTGTTTATTATTATAAGAGTATTGGGTGAATAAATATTGATTAAATGATCTGAAATGTTCTGAAAGATGAACATAAAAATCATATACACCTAATATGGCTTTAGGGTGAGTAAATTGATTTTAGTGTTACTTTTTTTTTTTTTTTTTTTATTTAGACACAATATCGTGATTTGATTCCAAAGCCCTATTCAAGTGGGACTAGTTTTACAGGGGGTCGTTTAGGGCTGGGAAAATAAAACGATGCATCACGAATCAAGAAATTTTTCAGCATTGATTCTGAAGCTCCAAATGTTTTTAGTAAAGGCCCGAATGTTTTTATTACCACGTCTTGTGTGCATCAAGAGTTTTCATGCTCATTAAAATCATTTCTGTTAAACGAGCACTTCAATAGCAAAATGCAGCTGCTTCAGGTATTTACTGTATAATTTCATAATACCGATCTAATCATCTGTCAAAATTAGGTTATTGTTACGTAAGTTAAGTGTAAGTGTCAGGGTAAAAATTCTATAAAAAATAAGTTATTGTGAGGTGATTTAAATCATAGAGAAAATATTGTCTTTTTGCTTTAGTTCTAAACAAACCCATGGTGTGCCTGTCAGTTTTTTTTTTTTTTTTTTTTTTTTTTTTTGAACGACTCATTCATAAAAACAGCATCTTACTTCGTTTTTAAGTGAATCAACTGTTTTGAATGAATCAATTGAATAAATGACTCAATTACTCCGTCATTAAGACAGTGGCTTGATGCCAACTACTGGCAATTTTAGTCTCGCATTTAAAAGTGACATATTTCATATTTCTATGTTCTAAATTTTATATTTAAAACACTGATCTCATAATATGATTTCTGCATCTTGTAAGTGCAGTGTAAATGTATGCAGGAGCTCCTTAAAAATATGTGCAGGCTATAGTGCCCTGAATGTTTAACTATACTTGTTCTTAAAAAAAAAAAATAAAAAAAAAATAAGCCACTTAACCTATTAAACATTCAATTTGAAGGATGTCTGGGCTAAGCCCCAGATATCCACTCGCCCTATAACCGCCCCTGCCTCCCGGCAAAGAAATAATGAGAAATAATAATAATAAAAGAGCCAGACCACCTAAACTGTTAAGACTGGCTACTATACTAATGGTAATCAATCCAAATGATTAAAACAGCGTGTGATCTCTGTTGTACAAAACAGATCCTCCCACCTCTGTAATAAACATGGAGATGTTAGTCCCGTCGCAGATGCTGAGTGATAAGAATTGAAACTCAAATGTAGTTTAGAAAACTAGTCCCGTCTAAATAGGGCTAATGATGGCAAAGGCTATGTTTTGTTTGATATTGCATTGTCCTACATGTTTCTTGACTGTATGGTTTCAGCACTGACTGACTTTTATGACTGACTTTGTTCATTCATTTACTGAAAAACTTGAATATAGGTTTGTCTGTCCTTTAGTATGTGGCCTGCTTTGCCCGGTCAACCCTAGCAATCCAACTAAGCTCATGCATGTGCCACTATAACCCTGCTGCCTTCGCAAAGCTCTAATCTGTAGTGCAACTTTGCCTGTGTGTGAAAGAGCAGCATGAGGTTTCATCTACTGCATGCTTTGAGAAAACTACCCGCGCTTTATAATCGCACCAGAATCCACTGATAGATAGATAAAGCGAAACAACAGATGTTTTCGCTGAAGATGAAACCGAGATCACTTCAAGTGAAGGTGTTGCTGTTCCTAGAACAGAAATTGTAGGTTGTAACAAGACCGTGTGCTCTAGTTTGTGGATTAGCCCCACATAATGGGATCAGAAATCACCACCTGCTGCTTCCTCCAGCGGCCTGCATCCCTCGTTCACTTTATTAATACGTGCTATACCTTTTCTCTCCATCAAAACAACACACGCAGACCAGATGGATGTCTGCGCCACCAAAACATCACTTTACCCTGCAATCTAATATCCTGCTGTTCGACGTTCAATCTGGCTCTGTTGAAAAATAGGACAAAGAGACAACCCTTTCACCTTTCATTCATTTTAAAGTCTTGTTCTGTTTTCTCTCATCACCAATTTTGGGATTTTTGAAAAGTTTTTTTTTCCTGGCTGTTCCCCTCCCCCTCTTCCCAAATGCCATGGCCTCCTGACTCCCTTGAGGACAAATCCTCTTAAGGCAAAGGTTGGATGGGAATTCAATTGCGACAGAGTGAGGATTGGAACAGATCAGCCACTGAAGCGTCGAAATCGCCTCCAGCTTTTATCTCTGCAGATAAGGGCCCATTTGCAGCGCCAAGTGATGAACAACTCTGGCAGGTCATCATTTTTGATGCCTATGTAAACGGATGGGCGAAAAAAAACGGTCCGCGTCAGCACAAACTTTCAGGAAAAAGCTCCCACTTTTCGACTCCAGCTCTATTAGTGAAACCTGACTAGCTGGCACTTAAAAAAAAAATCTCCTTTTGGTAGAGCGGTGATTGCAAACACGGCAGGAGTCCAGAGAGTGTTAGAAAACAGAGGCAATGCTCATCTCCTTAATGTTCTTAGAAAGACATTGTAGCATTGTTGTGTCCAGCCCTTTGTTCCTTTTCTGTTTCAGACTATTGCATCCTCGGGGTTCTCTGACCACTGAGAGGTTAATGAGCTGAAACTAAAGAACTGTTCCAGAGCTTCCTGTCGGAGAAGGGGAGGTGGGGAGGCAGGCGTGAGACTGGACAAAGCATCCCACCGACTTTCTAAGCCATTCTGCTCCACTTCAGCAGTGGCTGAAATCTGGATTAAATTAAACTTTGAACTGGCAGCTAATTTATACATCATTGTCCCTCGGGCGGCTTGAAGTTTTTAGGAGTGGGGTGGGCTAGTCTGAGCACAAAGCCCTGGCCTAATGCTGATGGAAGCCAAGCCTTTATCAATGCAGACTCAGGAAAACATGGACCGTTTGAAGTGAATGCTGCGAGAGGCGCCTGTCCCTGGCTCAGTCACATGATTGGGGTTTGTTATCTTCAATCTAGCGCTGCCACATTTTGACCCTCTCTCCCAGTGCATTATGGGAATGGTTTAAAAGGAGCTTTGTTTGGTCCAAAAAACATGCCAGATTTTAGTTGCTCCTCTTTTTTTTTGAAGACAAAGTGAGTTGTTGTGATGCCCTCATGCCAATGGCTTTAATATTACATCAGCGATGGAATACAATAGGCTTTTTTTATCTTAGATAATATGTAACTGAAAGCTTTACCTTTGCCAAGGCCTTTTCAGTCGGTATCTCAAAGGACATTTCCGCCTAACAAAATCAGTAAATTAAATTGCAAGGCTCAACAGTAAGGTTTTTTTATGCGGCCGCAGTAGTTCTGATTTGTTTTTTTTGCCATGTATCTTTTATATTTGCTGGAAACATTTATTTTCTATTCATTTTAGTATTTATATTCATTTAATGCTTTTTTCTTTACATTTTTTTTTTTTACAGATCAAAGGATCAAAGGATGCATTCAATTGATCAAATGTGAAAGTAAAGACTTTTACAATGTTACACAATATTTGCATTTTGAACTTTGTGTTCATGAAAGAAACATTTCATAAAAACATAAAACTTTTCAAAATTAAAAATAAAAGTTGTGTCATTAATTACTCACCCTCATGTTGTTCTAAACCTGTAAGAGTTTCGTTCATCTTCGCAACACAAATTAAGATACTTTTGATGAAATCCAGGAGCTTTTTAACCCTGCATAGACAGCAACTAATATATGTTTAAGGCCCAGAAAGGTAGTAGGGAAATTATTAAAATAGTTCATGTGACATTAGCGGTTCAACCTCAATTTTATGAAGTTACGAGAATATTTTTTGTGCTCAAAGAAAACTAGAATAACACCTTTTTTTTTTCAACAATTTCTTCTCTTCCGTGTCAGTCTTTGCCATGCATTCAGGAGAGTACCACGATATATGCTGTCTATGCAGAGTCAGAAACTTCTCGGATTTAATCAGAAATATCTTAGATTGTGTTCTAAAGATAAACAAAGGACTTACAGGTTTGGAACGACATAAGGGTGAGTAATTAATGACACAATTTTCATTTTTGGATGAACTATCCCTTTTAATGTTCCTGGAGCACCAAATCAGCATATTAGAAATAGGGATGCACGATATTGGATTTTTGGCCAATAGCCAATGCCAATACCGACATATTTCCTTTTGTTTGGAAACAACACCAAGTCTCTCTTGTGCAGAAATTATAAGCAAATAATTTTTCATTTCAGTTAGTTTTTAACAAGAACTTATTTGATAGAATTAAACAATAATGAAGTTATTTTAGAATGACAGTACATTGATTCTTTGAAAATAACTATAAATAAACTATATATCAAGTGCTGCATTTTTTTTTTTTTTTTTTTTTTTTTTCAGAAAAATGCAGCGGTAACCTTAACATTTTATTTTAAGATTTAACATTTGTAGATGGTCTAAAGCAAAAGTTGTAAAAAATCTGAAAATCTTTTAGAGCTCATAATTTGTTTAAAAAAAGTAACACATTACACATTAAGTCAGTATACACAAAATTATTTAATTTACAAGTGTCACTGCTTTATTCAATGAGAAACAGTGTCTAAATGTTATTTTTGTATTTTACTTTCATTTTATTAGAAGTAGGCCACTTATAGAATTAAAACTCCTTACCAAACGGGCATTAGGACCCGGAGGAGGCTGCTGCTGTTGCCACTGCACATGCTATTACTGTTTACTCTATTACACACCGAACACGTCATTCTGTACGTTTATTTTTAGATTAAATGCAGCAATCCAAATCAGTGAATCTAATCATCATTCAGGCAAAACTTTGCTTTAAGAATGAGCTACAGTGCTGACCTGATCTAATCGATAGCACACCCTGGGCACATGTGAGTTATTCCTCTTATCGGACAAAGACATATCAGCATAATTATTCATATCAGGCCAATAGCAGTATTTACATATAAAGCCACTATCGGCAGATTCTGATATTAGTTTAAAAAAATATTGTGCATCCCTAATTAGAAATTTCTGCTTTGCCATCACAGAAATAAATGACATTTTAAAATATATTCAAATAGGAAACAGTGATTTGTAAATTGTAATATGACAGTTTTTTTATTGTATTTTTAATCAAATAAATGCAACCTTGGTGAACTTTTTTTTTTTTTTTTTTTTTTTTTTGAAAACATTAAAAATCTTACTAACCCCAAACATTTGAACAGTAGTGTATATTAATTTTTATATTTACAAAATTTTCTTTACAATTTTTTTTCATCGAAAATTTGTACATGTATAGTGTAACTTTATCAATTTATAAATACACTATTGCTGGAAAGCTGATCAGCAAGTTTTCAATGGCAGTGCATCATTGGCTCAAAAGTGACCATTCCATCTACTTGCCTTAAACTCTCACTCTGGCCCTGGGCCAGCAGGCCATACTTATTGTTGAGCCCTGCTGCTTGACCCTACTTGTCCGCACATCGGCAGGACTGATCACATATGCTGTAGAGATGCTCTCCCCCTGGGTTTCTCTCAAGTCACCACCTGTGTTTCTAGAGACCTGGGGGATTTGCCAGACATGTTCTGGCCTGAAAGACGGCATTCATCCTTCTCATGATGCTGTGCCAACACCGAACAGCCCAAGCGAAGGTCTGCTCAGGAACATGTGTGTTTTATCCTTTGTTACATATTCATGTGGCCACATGTGCTTCCCTTCTGCTTCTCCAGGTATTGAAGTGTCAAGCGTTTGGTATGTCATTCTTTTTTTGTACTGTTAGTACCAACCTGTAAGTTCAGTCAGTTTTGCAAACGCATCTGATTACGTTTTTTGAAATGCCTACGAATATTTTATGTTTTATATTATTTTAAAATGAATTACTTAATTAACGTGAATCTCAATTACAATTTAAAAAGTGAAATTGTTTTGAACAAGTTTATACTTCCAAAGCCTCATTGGTCGGCCAACCTGGTAGGCCCGCCCCAAAGTAACCTCATTGGTTGATTCAGTGTTGTTGCTTTTGGGCTGGTTGGGATGCGAAGACAAGATTTATTTATATTCGTCACTGCATATTAAATTAGAATGGCATACTCTACTTTCACCTTTGCCTCATTCCTTTTAAGTATCTTGTGGTCTGGGATTTCCAGCTGCACATGTTTTCTGTCTCTCTTTAAAGATCTGGTGTGTCAACTTTGTTTCTCTCAGGCATTTGAATGTCTTTCAAACACTGACGGAGCCGAGCTGAGGTGCTCTGAGCGTGACTTCACGCCAGCAGCCCAGCCGGTCCAGCTCTGTTCATTCTAACTAATGCCGTTTAGCTGCTGTTCTCTCTGAGGAGCTTTCAAAATGGAACCTCTACACAGCTGAAGCATCTGTTTCCTAAAACATCCACCTTGATCCTTGCGCAGCATGTTCTTTGGGTTCCTGTGAGAGTACCTGCCAGCGCGCTGTACTGAGCTTTCATTTCCTGTCTTGGCAGATTCATGTCTGTGTCAGTGCAAACCTGAGTTGTTAAAACACCTCAAAGAGCCGTTCAGGGTAACGTGCAGCAAAGACGGAAACATGCACTTTGTCACATGAAGGTCAAATGTCAATGTTCTTCAAACCCACCTAGAAAAAGCAAGGAATTTATATTTGAACAAACGTTTTTAGTAAACATTTGCCCAAGTAGTTTACAGGAAAGATTACTTGTGACATAACTACGGGAAATTTGATTGGAAGTTGTTAAGGTCAGTTAGCAATCTGTTTAAAACGAATCATTTCTGCTCTGCTCATGCCAATTGCATTATTGGTTATCTGTTTCACCACATAATCTGTTTAAAAAGCCTATTATGTTTTTTTAGATTTTTGATGTGGGTTTTTATATTGTAATTGTGGTCAATTACAGGCCTGTGTAAAAGTATATTGCAATACGTTCAACCTTTTTATGATATTTAATATGTATCTGGATATATTTGTATTTGATTTGAAATGGCTTTTTAAATCATTTTCATCCTAAGATGTCATATCTATCTATCTATCTATCTATCTATCTATTTTTCTATCTATAGTCACACAAAAGTTTTTGAACAGTAAGGTTTTTTTTTAACTGTTAGCTTAATTTTCAGCATCATTACTCCAGTATTCAGTGTCACATGATCCTTCAGAAGTCATTGTAATAATATGTTGATCTGTTGGTTAAGAAACATTTTTTTATTAGTAGTAGTATGAATATTTAAAACAGTTCAGTACATTTTTTTCAGGATTCTTTGATGAATAGAAAGATCCAAAGATCAGTATTTATCTTAAATAAAAAGCTATTGTAACGTTATACACTATACTATTCAAAAGTATAGTGTAAAGAAATTATAAAACTTAATACTTTTATTTAGTAAGGATACTTTAAATTGATCAAAAGTTTTGATAAAGACATTTATAATGTTACAAAAGATTTCTGTTTCAGATAAATGCTGTTCCTCTGAACGTTCTATTTATCAAAGAAACCTGAAAAAAAAAATCTACTCAGTTTTAATAATAATAATAATAATAATTTTTGAGCAGCAAATCAGAAATTAGAATTATTTCTGAGGAATCATGAAACGGAAGGAATGACGCTAAAAATTCAGCTTTGAAATCACAGCAATAAATTACATTTTAAAAGATATTCAAATAGAAAACAGTGATTTTAAATAGTAAAAATATTTCAAAATTTTACTGTTTTTGCTGTACTTTGGATTAAATAAAAAGTTTTTGCTGGTAATAATATATATATATATATATATTACCAGCAAAAACTTTTTTTTAATTTAATATATTATAATATTATTATAATATTAATATATTTATTACGTAAAAGTGTATATATATATATATATATATATATATATTATATATATATATATTATATATATATATATATATATATATATATATATATATATATACAGAGAGAAGTGGTTACTGAGAAGTGGATATCATGCTGTCTTAAGGAGTTGGTATCTTCATTGTTTTTTTGTTTTTTTTTATCTCTAAGAAAAAAATCTTTGAAGCTCCTAATGAGATTGCTGATTTACATCTTGCTCAGTGTGTATTTTATGTTCCTAAATCAATGATGTGATTTTTTTCCTTAGGTTAATGTATGCAAAGTTCTCTCTGTAGCAATGACTAGTGCTGTTCATTAAGACACACTGAATGTCTTCAGTGATTTATTTATTTATTAATAATTTTTTGCATGTAAAAATCTCAGCCAAATACAGATTTATTATTCAGCAGATATAAAATTAGCAACGTGAATTTTTTTTTAAATTATACGGTCTTTAGTGACTAAGCCATGAATATGAAGTGAATCCTGGAAAGCCCCTTTTAATGCTTGTTTTTAATACAGTAATGCTTGCTTTTTGCAAACCTCAGGAGATATAAAGGTAGGCTGTCTTGAAATTGTGTTGAGGCTTTCCCCTGCAGGCATAAGGTGATTTAATAATTATTTTTCATCAGTTACAGATACCTGATTTGTATTTATCCCTCATGGTGGGAAGGAATGCAGATGCATGAGAGGTGTTTTATCAATTGAAATCAAATGTGAAATCAAATCCCTGCGAGGTTTACAAATTTGTCCCATTTTTTCCTTAACCGGAGGGGACAGGACTGACATGCTGCTGCTACAAATCCATAACTTTATCTGCTTTAACTGTAACTGCTAATCTTTATTCAAAACATGACTGGGCGGGCGAAGCCCATTTCCCAGCATATAACATTTCATGGCTCACAAAAAAAAATTCTTGGGTTTCTAGTGAGTATCAAAAGCTGTTTAACTGGGTCGAGGAATCACCGGGCAGGCGCCATCCACCGTTGAGCCATAAGAGGCCAAACCACCATAATTGCAGTCTTATATTAGAAAATTCTTTAAAATACAGTTTAAGAATTATTGAGAGGGTCCCATGAAATGTGCATTTCTGAAATCTACTGGCAACCTGGATGTCATTCACAATATTGATATTTGCTTGAAACAAAAATGACCTTGGAGTAAATTTTGTGGATCTTGAAGTTATGTTGTGCATTATTATAGATCAGATAATAATCTAGAGCCTGTACACCTCCGGGCAGATTGTCAGTGGTTTCTGTTTGGCCTGGAAACCATGAAATTGTTATTCATCCTCTCAGGGGAGCAACACAGGAAGTCATAGTTGCAGTATGATGTGTGTGGAGGAAAATACTATTTCTTTTTGTTTTTGTTTTTTTCGTTTTTTTTCGTATAGCTGAGATCATTAATTTAAGTTTCAATGACCAATTTAAAGTTAAAATGTTATTTTTATTCATTTATATACAGTTAATGTCAAAAGTTTACATACACCTTGCAGAATCTGCAAAATGTTAATTATTTTACCAAAATAAGAGGGATCATGCAAAATGCATGTTGTTTTTTAATTAGTACTGACATGAATGAGATTTCACATTAAAAAAAAAGACATTTACATATAGTCCACAAGTTTTATAAAAATGACCCAGTTCAAAGGTTTACATACACTTGAGTCTGAGTTGTTACCTGAATGATCCACAGCTGTTTTTCAGAAAAGTCTTTCAGGTTCCACAGATTCTTTGATTTTTCAGCATTTTTATGTATTTGAACCCTTTCCAACAATGACTGTATGATTTTGAGATCAATCTTTTCACACTGAGGACCACTGAGGGACTCATATGCAACTACTATAGAAGGTTAAAACGCTCACTGATGCTTCATAAGGAAAAACGATGCATTAAGAGGCGGGGGTGTAAACTTTTGAATGTAATGAGGATGTGTACGTTTTTCTTATTTTCCCTAAACAACTTTTTTTTTTTCATTTAGTACTGCCCTTCAGAAGCTACAGAAGATACTAACATGTTTCCTAGAAGACAAAATCAATAAAATTTACCCTGATCTTTAGGCTCTTAATGCATCGTTTTCCCTTCTGAAGCATCACTGAGTGTTTGAACCTTCTGTAATAGTTGCATATGAGTCCCTCAGTTGTCCTCAGTGTGAAAAAGTGGATCTCAGAATCATACAGTCATTGTTGGAAAGGGTTCAAATACACAAAAATGCTGAAAGAATTTGTGGGGTTTGATTCTGATTTTGTTAGGATTTTTCTGAAGAACAGTACAGTTGAACTTTTCAGGACAAACAAGGGACTCATGAACAACTATTGCTAAATTAAAAAAAAAACAGCTGTGGATCATTCAGGTAACAACACAGTATTAAGAATCAAGTGTATGTAAACTTTTGAACAGGATCATTTTATAAATTCAGCTATTATTTTCTCTTGTGGACTATATGTAAATGTCTTTTATGTGAAATATCTTATTCAGGTCAGTACAAAAATAAAAAAAATAACTTGCATTTTGTATGATCCCTCTTAAGGTAAAATTAACATTTTGCAGATTCTGCAGGGTGTATGTAAACTTTTGAAGTCAGCTGTATTATTTATAAGTTTACACAGTATTTTCTTGGCATTGACATTTAAATGTACTAGGAAATACTAGGTTTTGTTTTTATATTTCATTTTTTTTTTATTCTGTAGTACGTAAATATTGAAAAATTGTTTCAATTGTTTTACTTCATAGAATGGAAGTCAATGGGGTCCAAAATCTCATTTTCAAAACACTCCAAAGCACTTTTTAAAATATCTTTTTTTATGTTCCACAGAAGTAAATGATTCTTTTGAGGTTTGAATGACAATTATGAGGACAAGAACTGTCCCTTTAATGGATCCTATCTGCCTATTTTTGCCATTTGAATGGTGATGTAACAACACAAACAATCATATTTTAAAAACACATATCAGGATTTTGTCAGGATTTTTAAAGGTGATATGATTATGATGATGATGTGCAGTCTTTCCTATAATGTGAAGAATGCGCTTACATATTTGCCCTACCACAGGATTGGGATCGAGTGTTTATGGCCCTGGTCAGTTTCAGGGGCTGGCATCTATCTTGCCTGGCTGTAACTGGCTGCCCGGTCCTTTATGAGGTGGAAGGCCAGGTTACAGCAGAGAAGGTGGCCAAGAAGCCATATATAAGCTTGCATTTGAAAGCTTTAGCTATGACCTGCCTAAAATTACTGCTATTTATATGTCTGTATTTGATGCATAACCTTGCTTTGACTTTTTGGTGCACTTTAAAGAACTTTTTTTCATTGAAAGTCTAAATAGACTTTACGTTTTGCATTAGATCTGGTGGACTGCTTGCTTTGTTGTTGCAAAAGTTGTTGCCCCTGCAGCAAAAGCAAGGAGACCCTTCGTATCCGTACATGGGGCACTAGCCCAGGAATGTGGCGCCGGCCTGCGTATGTCAGACAGCCGTTTGTTTTGGAATCTGAGAGCGTATTAATCTGTGCTGGGCCAGTGCACTTGCTTCCCTGCCCAACATGCTTTCCCCGAGCACTTTTGGCTGTGAGAGCGCGAGTTGTGGACGATCAACTGCCAGTGTAGACCAAAGGCGCTCGGCCTGCTGAGAACTTCAGTTCCCCTGTTTACATTTACCTCTCTGGATCCCAGATTCGTATGTGATAAATGAGCTCTTTTTTAGCTTTCGCAGCAGCAGCTGTCTCCGTTTTCTATTCGTTTTTTAAAAAATGCCTTATTTTTGGATTCTTGCATGAAGACAGGTTTTGAAATATGGCATGAAGGACTATAAACTTCACCGTGGAGTCTTTCTTTGTCTGAAACGAAGAGCCTGGAATGAATCCGTGGAGAGGTTCTTTGTGAGCTTTCTTTTTGATTAATACAGTCACCTCTGGTGCACGGAGCTGTGGAGGCTTATGTGTTGGAGGTCTATGGTTGAGTGTTCATTGTGTGCCGTTAGACTAAGGATTAGAGCTTCCCTAAAACTTCTAGACGTTTATGTAGCTCCTATCCCTTGATCAGTCAAAGTCAGCTTCAAAGCATTTCTCAACCCTCCCCACGGAGAAAAAGGAAAGGCCTCATGCGTCTCGCAGGACCGATGAGGAGATTCTGGTTTGTAGATCAGTCTCCTCGTGGCCCGTGAATGATGTCACCTCAAAAACATTCCTCCCGGATGCATTCCAGGCCCGCTTGGGTTTGGGTTTGACTTTGATTGGTGTCCACTTCCTGGAGAAGCCATCTTCTGCTCGTTTTCCTGTTAATTAGTTCCTGATTATGAACCTTAGGAAGGCTATAAAACCTCAGGCCTAGAAGAAACGAGATAATACCTCTTCTGCTTTTATATGCTTCTTACCCAGTGTAGCATTTCCTGAGTTAATCACTGTTTGAAAAGCCCCTTTGACCGTTTGATTAACCATATGTGTAGCTTCCAGGTCTGTCTTTGTGTTGATGCAGCTTCAGATATCTCTGTGCCAATCTCGCTGTTGCCAAATCTTATACATTCAGTCCGTTTGATGGTTGACTCTCCGTTTCGGATTAGCACAAGTAATTGGAAGTGACAGCAATGATCATGGAAACACAAAATTGTGGTACATTTTATGAAGTATTTTTAATTGAATAATTAGTCTGTGAATGGGGACTTTTTGGACAGAACATTGTGGTTTCTTTGGTTTGAATTTATGTAGTTTGAACTTGGGAAGTGTACACTGTGTACTTCTCTGTATGCTAAACACAAACAATATGTTCTTTGAGTTGATAGAATAGAAACACTGTGGCCTGGCTTGCCCTGTGACACTGCTAAAAAAAAATAGTGTTTGTTTCTTGTTTTTTTTTCAAAACTTACATTCTCTGACTGAAAACAAGTTAGATTTTAATTGAATTGAGAAAATTGATGAACACCTTTTCAGCTTTCGCAGCAGCGGCTGTCTCCGATTTTTATTCGTTTTTTTTAAAAAATGCTTTATTTTTTGGATTCTGCATGACAGGCCTTGAAAAATAGTCAAGAATAGCCATTTATTCCCAAAAAATACTTTCTCTGAAATCAAGTTAGATTTTAATTGAATTGATAAAATTGATCAACTCTTTTTCAGCTTTTGCAGTGGCAGCTGTCTGTTTTCTGTTCGTTTTTTAAAAAAATGCTACAATGCTGCAATAAATAATACAATCTCTGAAAACAAGTTAGATTTTAATTGAATTGATAAAATTGATAAGCTCTGTTTCAGCTTTCGCAGCGGCAGCTGTCTCCATTTTCTATTTGTTTTTTAAAAAACACTTCTGCATGATAGACCTTGGAAAAATAGCCCAAAATAGCCATTTATTTCCAAAAATACATTCTCTGAAATCAAGTTTGATTTTAATTGAATTGATAACATTGATAAACTCTCTTTCAGCTTTCGTATTTTTAAAAATACTTTATTTTTTGTAATATGCATGAAGACAGACCTTGAAAAATAGCCCAAAATAGCCAAAAAAAGTGTTTGTCTTTTTTTCCCCAAAAAAATACATTCTCTGAAAACAAGCTAGATTTTAATTGAATTGATAAAATTGATAAAAGTACTTTTTTGAATTAAAAAAAAAACCCTGAAAATATAAATGTATAAAAAATATTTTTTGATACTTAATTATGTTAAAAAAGTTATCTTATTTATAGTCATTATAGCTTTATTAAAATGTATAATGAAATAAAATTCTGACTTGTTTTCTGAGAATATTACTTGCTTACTACATTGGCAAATAGTTTTTTTTTTTTTTTTCGTTTAAAGCATAACTGTTACTAAATTGCTACCATTCAAACGTTTACGGTCAGTATGATATGTTTATGTATGTATGTATTTATATTTAAGAGATTCATACTTTTATTTAGTAAGGATGCATTCATTTGATCAAAAGTGAGAGGCAAGATTTGTACATTAGAAAAGGATACTATTTCAAATATGTAAATGGTTTCTGCAAAAATATTAAGCAGCACAACTGTTTTCAACAATAATAACAACAAATGTTTTTTAAACGCCAAATCAGAATATTAGAGTGATTTCTAAAGGATCATGTGGCACTGAAGCCTGGAGTAATGATGCTGAAAATTCATCTTGTCCATCACAGGAATAAACTATGTTAAGAAAATTATTTTAAATTATTTTAAATTGTATTAATATTTCACAATATTAGTTATTTTCTCTGTTTTTAATCAAGTAAGTGCAGCCTTGTTGAGCATGAGACTTTCAAAAACATTTAACTAATCTTATCGCCCCCAAACGTTGGCAAGATTGTGTATGCTTAAAGCAAAATAGTTAAACTTACCAAAAAAAAGTGAAACTTTTCTAACTCAGAAAGTGTTACTTGGCTGATTTATCTCTCAAGTATTCGAGCGGTCAAAATAAACATCTCTAATCTCCATTACAGATATTGCTTTATTACTCTCTTTGAGCCGTGACATGAGAGTTGTTGCCAACCAGTCGTGATTAATCCTCAAACTTCCTTATAAACGCACCCTGACTGCTGTACCTGGATGCTGCACTAGACTTCAGTATTGATTGTGGTGTACATCTGTTCCTCACTGTTTTTTAATAGATAAACTTAAGGCTTCATCACATTTGACAACTTAAAAGTAACAAAGTACAGTCCAAAATGTTTTTACCATAAGGTATCGGTGTACTGACAGAGTATCTGTCTGGATAGTATAGTATATGAATGCATGCACACACAACCCAGACATTCTTTTTGAGATGTATGCATCATCCTCAATTCTTAAGAATAGCAAATTCTGCTAACATGCAATGGGGGACAGCCGGACCAAATAAAGCTCTGCCATGTTTGTCCTTCTCTCCATTTCCCCTGCCTGCTTTAACAATGACATGGCTTAAAGCGTATGTCAGACAGCGGGAGCCTTTCTTGCCTTTCAGAGGTTGCTAGGCATAGATGTGCAGTTTGACAGGCTTTTAGCGATGTAACCTGAAGGCAGCAGATTGTCCTTAGCAGCGGTAATCTACGTCCCCGTCCCCTCCCTCCATCACTGTTTTTTTTCGTTTATCATCACTGTCCTTTCGCTTCGTCCCTCCCTGGTTTCTCCATCTCTGTTTTTCACACCCAGGCTCACTATGGAAACAGAGCAGCTTCCTGCTGGTTGCCTGTTCATTAGAGACTCACAAAAGTAAATGCTGTGACTGTTTCATAACGGGGGCCACAAACTGCTGGCCCCTTCATTACTGCTGATTCCCTGCCTGACTAGGCCGCTCTCCGGTGCTCGTTACTGCCCCTCAGTCACTGTCCTCGCTGATGAACTTATTTGCACTTTGGTACATGACAACATTTCCCCAGTGGGACTAAGTCGCCGACAAGAAATGTGTGTCAGGTAGGGATGTGCAAAAATGCATATTAGGGACAAACGGCTAGTCGACTAATCAGTCTTAAGGGTGTCCTGTGTAATCAGGCCAGTTCATGTGACTGCAATCATTCTTGCATTCTTGTTCTTAAAGGCGCAGTATGTAATATTGACAACTAGTGGTTGAAATGTGTACTGGAGTCCAAACTAAAGAGCGTTGTTTGTTCTTCCTCCTCCTCCTTAATTACAAAGTATACTTCACTTTTTATGCGTACACGAGGGACAGTGTACAGTGCACGTGACACGAATTTCATCATCAGAATAGTAAGCATGTACTGTACACAAATTTTGTAACCGTGCCTACTTTGTACATGCAGGTCGCACATGCGCATTGAAGTTATTTTGCAGTAATCAGATGTTCTACAGTGTGGCAACACTGTCCTGGGCCACTGTTTCACGAAAAACGAAAAACAACAAAATGGCAGAGACTGCAACAACAACAGATGCTCACACTGACAAGCGCTTGTGAGCGAGAGGGAATGAGATAACTCAGCTTTGGTTTAAAAGAGTTCAAAAATTTTTGGTTATCAGTCATAACTTATAAGAGAATATAGAGCAGACACTGGACATGGATGAAGCTTTCTATACTACGTGTTGACGGTCTGCGTTCGCGCACAACATCAAATGGAGTATGCTTTGAAAGGCCATGCATTTGACTTTATGCATGCTTTAGCGCACACGTACAAAAACAAAGTATACTTTGGGCTTTAGTCTCAATGTTCAACTGCTTTCTATTTGAATATATTTTAAAATGTAAAATTAAAAAAGCTTTTGTAACATTATACACTATACCATTCAAAAGAGTTTGGAGTCAGTGTAGTCATATATATATATATATATATATATATATATATATATATATATATATATATATATATATATATATATATATATATATATAATTTTTTTTTTTTATTAATTTTTTTTTGGGGGGGTGGGGGTTGGTGTTATAGAAATGAATACTTTTATTTAGCAAGGATGCTTTAAATTGATCAAAAGTGATAAAGACATTTATAATGTTACAAAATATTTCAGATTTCAGATAAATGCTGTTCTTCTGAACTATTCATCAAAGAAACCTGAAAAAATTTGACTCAGCTGTTTTCATAATAATAATAATAATAATAATAATAATAATAATAATAATGTTTTTTGAGCAGAAAAATTATTGAAAATATTAGAATGATTTCTAAAGGATCATGTGACTGGAGTAATGATGCTAAAAATTCAACTTCGAAATCACAAGAATAAATTACTTTTTAACATATATTCAAATAGAAAACAGTTGTTTTAAATAGTAAAAATATTTCCAAATTTTACTGTTTTTGCTGTGCTTTGGATCAAATAAATGCAGGTTTGAGCATAAGAAACGGCTTTAAAAAACATAAAATCTTACTGTTCAAAAGCTTTTGACTGGTAGTGTATACATTTTAAACATTTATGTTTATATATATATATATATATATGGCAAAAAAGTATATAGAAAAGACACTATGTATACACTATAAAAGTGGCATTTTTATGGTTATTGGTCATTTTCAACGATTTGGCAGTAAAATAATTTAAAAGCCTTTAAAGAAAGTTTTTGTCCGAGCCCTTTTTATTCTTAATTTTGACATTAATTTTCATTTTAACACCAGACATTTATATATTGGTTATTGGTCTACTTGATCTATAATACCCCAAGAAAAAAAAAACACACATAGTTTGACCCCTATACTATATTTAATGTTTATTTTTATTATATTCTATGTCATCTTATTTGCCTATTTCTTATTTATTTTATATATTTTTGTACATACAAAGAGATTTAAAATGTATGTATTATAAAAAAATAATATGTAAGTAATATTTCACATCTTTGCAAGATATCTCACAATTTTGCAAGACGTGAATTATGAAAAAAATGAATTGGTTGTATTTCGAGTGTTTTGCTTTGCGTTTTCTAAGATGTTGTGGCTGGTAACTAGGGTAGACTGGTTGATTTCTAGGTGCTTGTTTACTCTTTTGAGTCAAGATGGTCCACCCCCAAATTTGCTGAAGTTGTTGTCCCTAAATATGGCTTGGGTCGCTTCTTCAGTGTAAGTAAATGCAGCTTTTTTGCTTGATTTATGGTCCACTATCAGTCAAATCATTTTCAAAAATAATAGCAAACTTCTCAACAAACCACATGATTTAGGTATCATTCATGTGCTTGCAACAAATGTTGTGGGATGAATTGTGTGCCAGAGTTTAATAGCCCTAACTTAAAGTGCTCGACTAAGCAATCATCACTAATTGTTTGTTGCACGTTTTAATTTTCCATGCTGTTCACAGAATATAAATACACGACTCGAGCACAAAAGAATCTTATCGATTGGGTGCAGTTTGTTTTATTTTTTTTTAATCTAATCGTTCAAGAGCACTCAAGTAAAATGCATTCCTTCAAATGGTTTTGAAAGCATCTTAAGAGCTCTGTGGGCTGTTTATTGTCTGTAGCCAGACATAAAGACACATTAGACACCTCATTGCAGAACTTTGACTAGAATCCCATTGACGAAAAGAATTGACTCAAGATATCGAGCAGAGCTGATGCTCCCGTGTGTGTGGCCCAGATAATTGTGTCCTTTGTACTTTGCATTTCAATCAGAGGAGAAAGAATTTGACCAAATCAACAGCAGTGTCGTGTGGGCCGGCCAAATGAATTGTCTACCGAGAGAATAGCAATGCTGGGTTAGAAAGGTTAAGATAAAGTTGCTTTGAACAAATTCCTCCTTTGATCAGGACTTGGGCTTGAATGCTTTTCTGTGGGAAGTTACTGCTGCTTTTGAATGAGCTGCTTATTGTTGTGTTTCATCATTGTGTTCATTCACCATCCTCTGTACAGCTCTACCTCTTTGTGAGAGATGGCTTAGGCTCTTTTTGAAGAAGATACTAGGTCTCACTAACATGAATACACATCACTAAGTTTTGTATATGTCCATTAACAACAAATTTCCCCCAAAAAGTTGTCTTTGTCTTTTTTTTTCTGTCCCCCTACTCATGAAAAAAAAAATCTTCATACATGTCTGCCTATATCAGCTGAGAACAGGGACAGCTCTTAAAACAAAGATACCAAATATGTGTGCCACAGACTCCCTGTGTTTTATTCCCGGGCCCTTCGCTGTGATTTATGGTGACCACATTATGGGCCTTTTTCTGGGCTGCATCAGTATGGAGAGACGGTCACAGGCAGGGTTGGACGGACGCTCAATGCTGGTTGCCATGGGGTTGGTAAACCACTCCACAAAGACCAAATAACACAAAGGAACATGATTAGCACTACCACATAAACCTCTTGATAGTTAACACACAGTCATCCGGATTGTGTCATCATTTCATAGTGTGTCCCAATCTGTGCTACACTGGAAAAGTGTGATTCAAACTTGACGGAGACATTTAAATATAGTGTATTATTATTAATATTTACTGTGATTGCATAAGTTAAACTGCACAATGTCAAACCATCCAACCAGGAGGTTTCTGGCTGATTTTATATATATTTTTATTTTATTTAATTTTATTCTATTTTTTATATTCACAATTATTTTTAACGTTTTAGTTTATAAATCAAATAGTATTTTTATGGTGGGTAGAAAAACAATTATCGTAAAGTATGGTGACTTCAGGTTGATTGGGACACTTTTTCCCCAAGTCATTTCAATGACAAAAAGTTACCCTAAATTGACCTAAAGCCAAATTTCAGGTAATATATTTCTATTTTTATATTGTAATCAATCATTTTTATAGTTTTATGTTTTTCTTCAGGTTTACACATCTGACAGTAGGTTATACATCTAATAGTACATCTAATAATCACAATTATTTTTTAAAGTTTTAGTTTATAAATCTAATAACATTCATATGGTTGGCAGAAAAACAATCAACTTAAAGTAAATAATTTTCAGGTAATGTATTTTTATTTTATTAGATTTTATATTATTTATAATATTTTTTTGTTTTATATATAGTATATATTTTTTAGTTTTATAACTATATATTTTTATATAGTTTTATGTTTATACATATAGTAGTAATCTTTTGATTGATAGAAAAAAATTAATGAAAAATTCCTAAAGTAATTTTCAGGTAATATTTTTATTTTATTAAATGTATTGGTTTATTTTATTCATAATCACATTTATTTTAAGGTTTAGTTTTATAAATTTAATAGTATTCTTATAGTGGGTAAAAAAACAATCAGCTTAAAGTAATTTATTTTCAGGTAATATATATTTATTTTATTACATTTTATATTATTTATAATATTTTTTTGTTTTATATAGTTTTGTTTTTCTTCAGGTTTATACATCTAGTAGTACTTTTGATTGGTAGAAAAAAATTAATGAAAAATTCATAAAGTAATTTTCAGGTAATATTTTATATTCTTATTTTAATTAATGTATTGTTTTATTTTATTCATAATTACATTTTTTAATGGTATTCTTATAGTGGGTAGAAAAACAACCAGCTTAAAGAAATTTATTTTCAGGTAATATATTTTTATTTTATTGCATTTTGTTATTTATAATCAATTATGTTCATTTTTTTTTTTCAGGTTTTTTTTTATACATCTAATAGTAGGTTATACATCTAACAGTGCATCTAATAATCACAATTATTTTTAAAGCTTTAGTTTATACATCTAATAGTATTCTTATAGTGGGTTGAAAAACAATAAACAAAGTATTTCATTATAAGGAAATATTTTTGATTTTATTATTTAGAATTAACATTTTGTATAGTTTTATGTTTTTCTTCAGGTTTATACATCTAATGCTTGGTAGAAAAAAAAATAGTAAAGTAATTTTTGGATAATAATGCATATTTTCATTTTATTACATTTATTTTATTTTTAAAGTTAGCTTATAAATCTAATTATATTCTTCTGATTGGTTAGAAAAATAATCAACTTAAAGTAATTAATTTCCAGGTAATATATTTTTGTTTTATTCCATTTAATGTTATTTATAATCAGTAATTTTTTGTATAGTTTACTATACTAATGTTTTTCTTCAGGTTTATACATCTAATAGTACTCTTGGTTGGTAGAAAAAAATAAAACGTTAATAAAATCATTTTCTGGTACTATTTTATATTTTCATTTTATTACATTTATTGTTTTATTTCATTTATAATCACACTTATCTTTAAAGTTTAATTTATAAATCTAACAGTATTCTTATTTTGGGTAGAAAAACAATCAACAGCAATTATTTTCAGGTAATATATTTTTGTTCTATTACATTTAATTTATAATCAATATTTTTTTTGTTTTATGTTTTTCTCTTATGGTTGGTAGAAAAAAATAATATAAAATTAATTAATTTTCATTTTATTGCATAATAATTGTATTATTTTATTTTATTCATAATCATTATTTTTAAAGTTTTAGTTTATAAATCTAATAGTATTCTTAATGGTAAGTAGAAAAACAACTTAAAGTGATTAATTTTCAGGTAATATATTTTTACTTTATTACATTTTTATATTATTTATAATCTATATTTTTTTTTTAGTAATTTTCAGATAATATTTTATATTTTCACTGTTGTACATTTGCTAACTTACTTACAATTACAATTATTTTTTTTATATAGGTCTTATGTTTCTCTTTAGGTTTAAGTGGTTTGTGGCATACTTTGTGGCATCACTGTGAACCAGACACCTGAATATGCTCTTTAAAATGCATAAACTGCGCTTCATTACACCGTGTGACTGGAAATACACCCGATTATAGCGTTCTGCTCCATCATTTGCTCATCATTTGATGAATAACTGCTGCCATGATTGCTAGATTATGCACACAAATGCCATTCTTAAAAAAATCCTGTTTAATAGCGCAATGTTAATTGCAGTAGGCAAATGAGTGAGTTTTGTGAATGGGGAACAATTAATAATAAACCTAATTGGCATGGAAGCGTTTGCACTGAAAAGCATGACAATGGCATAAAATAGCACTGCATTTATTTAAATGATCACGTTAATGTTTCTTGCACTTAAATACTCTCAAAACTGTTTAGTAAGTTTGCTCCTTTGGAGGTGAAGCAGCTGAGCTCCTGAGAATGAACCTGTTGTTGGAAAGTTTCTGCAGTGCTTTAAAATGTCATAATGTGGCTCTATAGAAACGGCTGAATTTGCAGTTCTTTCTGAATGCTCTGTTATGGAGCAAATTTTACTTGTAGCTGCTGGGCTTGTGTCTGCGCCAAGTCTTTGATGAGAAGGTTAGGCTGTGTATAATATGTGTTAAGGCAGAAAATATTGACTTTCAAATTTCAGCAGTAAGCAGGGCAGACAGGGAATACTCATTCATCGTATGGCAAGATGGGCAGTTTACTAGTTTCAAACACATTACTGAAAAAAATCGATTTCATAGCCTCTGGTCCTCTGAGTCGAGGGGTTTGAGCAATAAGAGACAGACAATGAAAGCCGAAAAGCACTCTTTTCTATCTTAATCTCCATTTTTATGACTTTTGTTAACTTTTACCTCTGCAGATAGCAGTCTCCGGGGCCAAATCCACCTCTTCGACCGATGACTTATACCTTGAGGAGGCCGGGTCAGGAGGTTACCCTGAAGATGATGACGACTTCACTTCTGGATCAGGATCGGGTAAGAAGTGCCTCATCGATTCCAGGTGCACAATCTCATCCCTTCATGTTGGATATCACAGCTGAAGCACAGCATGTGTTTGTCTTTCAGGAGCTGGAGAAGTTTTTGAAGAAAATGTCACAGTAAAAGCGTTGTTCATCGAGCCTAAAGCAGAGCCCACGCAGGACTCCACCAAAGACTTCACACCGAAAGTGGAGACATCTACGTCACGCGATGTCCCCAAAGACACAAAGAAACGAGTCAGGATAGAGGTGCGTATGGTGGTATTAACATCCATCTCAGGTGATCCGATCACAAATGGTAGTGACAGGGGAGCGATCTTCAAACCAGGTGTGAGTGAGGTCTCGTGGTCACAAGTGGATCTGTGAGTGGAAATGCCATTAATGTGCAGTCATGCAGCCAGCAAAGAGCCTGGTGCTGTCAGAAAATCATCCATCACCCTGAACTAAGTGTAACACATCCTGTTCTTCACTCTCTTTAGGTTACGGTTCCAGTTCCTACAGAAGACTCGGGTAAAAACTCAGTCACAAGCACCACCAGCCTCCCTCGATCACCCATGGAGGTCCAGTCGGAAAATCTCTTCCAGAGGACAGAGGTTTTGGCAGGTCTGTAAATAATAATTTATAAATAAACACCATCAAGGCACTTTCCTGTATTTTTAGGAGCTGCCATAATGTATATACACTACCAGTCAAAAGTTTTTGATCAGTAAGATTTTAAATGTTTTTTAAAGAAGTCTCTTCTGCACGCCAAGCCTGCGTTTATTTGTAAATGTAAACATTTCACAATATTACTGCTTTTGCTGTATTTTGGATCAAATAAATGCAGAATTGGTGAGCAGAAGAGTACTGTAAACTATAATACAATTTAATTTAATAGCTCTTTTCTATTTTAATATATTTTAAAATGTTTTTTTTTTTATTTTTTTTTTTTTTTTGTGATGGCAAAAATGAATTTTCAGCAGCCATTTTTCCAGTCTCAAGTTTCACTTGATCTTAGGGCCCTATGAAATCTGTTTTATTTATTTCCAAATACCATTTTTTACGTTTTATCTTCTTCTGGATTATGTTTTTTTTCCATTTAAATTTTTCAAGACTCCTTAATTTAAAAAGCAACAATCAACTTTGTTTTACTTTAACTTTTTATTTATTTATTTGTTTTTTTTTTTTTTACCAAATTATGTGTTTTCTAGATTCCATTGTAATGGTTTCATTAAATTTTAATAATTAAAAGCATATCTAATTAATTGATTTTATCAAAAAAAAATATTTATATATATTATTATTCGTTTTTCTTTTTTATTCAGAAATACTGTGTTGTGTATTTACATTTTTCTGTTAAATAATTTTTCTGGTAAATATTCCTTACAAGTAATGTTTTAATTGTATTAATAGTAGCATTACTGTCATTACATTTAAGTAATATATTTCTGTCATAGTTTATTCAAGTTAAACTGAACTTTTATTTTAATGGGTTGCTGTGAAGACCTTTAAGTTTCTGTTTGTATATCATTTGACAATTTTTCTCAAAAGAAAAGGTAAAATGCTCTAGAAGTGACTCTCAAAGCAGTTCTAGAGATTATTTATGTGTTTATGTACTCATATATTGTCATTCATTCACACAGAGACACAGAACATGCAGGATTCATATTTAAATAGTATTTTTTGCTGGTTAATATGGACAGACACTAGTCCATATCGTGTTTAGATTTGAACATGAAGTGTTCTGACCTACTTTTAATTTATTCATCAAAAATTTGGCAAATTCTGTAACATTCCATGTTATACAGTAAATTCCATTTTATGACTGGATTCCATAATTACGTCCAATTTTCTTTCTGCTCAAGAAATATTTCTTATTATTATCAAACGTTTGAATGATGTATATAAATGTGTTTATAATAGGGCTGTCAAACGATTAATCGCGATCAATCGCATACAAAATAAAAGTTTGAGTATGCCTAATATATGTGTGTGTACTGTGTGTAATTATTATATATGTATAAATACACACAAATTAATGTATATATTTAAGAGAAATATGTTATGTACAAAATATTTTTATTTATATATAATATAAATTCTATAAAAATTATAATAAATACATATACTTGTCAGTATCTCTTAAATATATACATGAATGTGTTTTTATTTATATATACATAATAATTACACACAGTACACACACATATATATTAGGCAAACTCAGACTTTTATTTTGTATGCGATTAATCGTGATTAATCGTTTGACAGCACTAGTTTATAATAATTTTGCTACTATATTAGAAGGAAATTCTAAGAACTACAATTCATTCTTGCTTAGTGCTACAGTGTTCACTTTCTTAAACTTAAATCCCTGCCCTCATTGGGAGTTTTAAGAGTTCACTGCACATTTCATCCAGATCGTCCACTTTATCTTTTGCTTTGTGAGAGATGCACAAAGCATAAAGAGCGTGTAACCATACAACTCACTCAAAATAACGGATCAATTTCTCAACGTACAAAGGTCAGATTCTTAAGTTAAGCACACTTAGCTTTAATATCCTGTCGAATAAAGACAACATCTTCCTGTTTTGGGTCATCACACTTCCTCTCGCTCCATCGCTCGGCCCTCCAGCAGTGTTGAGGGGTTCCTTATTTAATTATTTGATTACTGGACATAATCTGGATCTGCTTTATATGAGCCACACACTCCCAGATGGCACTTCAGTCACGTAGTCGGACAGGAATGAGATTTTCCATGTAGCGTATGAAAGCAGCAACTCTTTCAGCAAATCTTAATTGAAATAAAGTGACTCATTAGGCTTTCTTAAATCCTCTGTTCCAGCTGTCATTGCGGGTGGAGTTATCGGCTTCCTCTTTGCCATCTTCCTCATCCTCCTTTTGGTGTACCGCATGAGAAAGAAGGACGAAGGCAGCTACGACCTCGGGGAGAGGAAGCCGTCTGGAGCGGCCTACCAGAAAGCTCCCACCAAGGAGTTTTACGCATAGACTCACTCAAGTACAACCGAGCTTCACCAATCAGAGTGATGATATCAGTGACTACGACAAACTCGTTCTGCATAAAATAATAAATCATACGACATGATTGAAGAAAAAAATAAATAACATAAAGGAAAGCTTTTGCATAGAGTATTGTAATTAAGACCTTTTCTTTCCTCTTTTTTTATGAAAACAAAAGCAAGCGTTGCTTATTTTATGGCAAATCTCTCTGTATTTAAACATTATTTTCTGTGTATTTGAAAAGGCTGAAAAGAAAAAAAAGAAACACAATCTGTAAAGGTGAGGATATCCGCATCCGTCTTCTGTCAAAGGAGCTGTTTTTAGTCGCTGACTACTTTTTAACTGTAGCAGTATGTATTTGTAAAGAAAATTTTAAAGTGGAATAATTGCATATAATTGTTCTGTATCAGTCCTGACTTCATTTTTCATCTTTTTTTTTTTTTGTCCTAGCATGTCTGATGTTGATCATAAGTGTTTCATTAATTTATCATTTTCTCGGATGTTGAAAAATGCCTTTCTGTAGTTTTCAGAACTCTTTGTCTAATAACTCTTCAACGAGTCAATGTAAATGTTTCCCTGCAGGTTGCAATGTTCGTTTTGTTATTTCACAACACGCAGTTCAGCGGTTTTCTTTCCTTTCTTTGGTGCTTAGAACTGAAAATACGTCAAAAGACCCATGTCTTGCGAAATGATTTGATTTGAGTTTCATCGCCGCTTGAGTGTTTGTAGGTTAAGAAAAACGACCAGTGCTATTTGAACCCTTGCGTTCATTCGTTCTTGTCACGCCGGCTCTAAAGCTTGAAAAGAGGCTGATTTATCGAACTGATGAGCCCAGAGCCTGTCCTCTGTGATGAGAGCTTGAGGTAGCTCATACTGGGGATCTGACACGGCCTGCCCACCTCCAGACATGTATTTCCCTTTGATCAGAGCGCCGTTCTGATGTTTCAGTGATGAAAAGCTCACATTTATTCTCACGTCACACTGCGGTGATCTGTTTTATTAGTTCGTGGAGAGAGCAGACCTGATTTTCTTACTGGTACAGGCTTTGCTTTCCTTCTGGGCCCCAAACAAACAGGCAACTTGGAATCACCGCTGGGGAATCATTCATTTTTAAACACTTTCCACTAGTTTGGGGTTGTTTGAAATGAAGTTCATCCACCCAGTTAATGTATCTCATCCAAAACCATTACGGAGGCCTGTAATGTTCCAGACAGATCAGTATGATTAAACCCACGCTCTCTAGATCCATATAAAGGTCGTGAGGTTGCCTTGAGAAGCGTGACTCCCTGTGTATCTTTCCCTTTCTCTCCCTCTTGATGTACCCAACTGTGACCAACAACATCCCAAAGTGACTGTACTGACCCTTACCTAATCTAAGCTGGAGCTGAACGAAGCAAGGTACTGAGAAAACATAGGCAAACCCAAAGACTCATTTGATTTTCACATTGCTGTGTATTCCTTTGGCCACATTTGAGTTTTGTTTTGGTTTCATTGTTAGTTGTTAGTTTTTTTTGTTTTTGAGTAGACATCTGACCTTTGCATCCAATTACTTATTCATGTATGGGAAAAATCTATATAGAATTATATATAAATGTATATTCACAAATGTTTTAAACCTTGCCTTAAAAGTGCCTACCATTTGGAAACGTGCAAATGTCTGTGGTTAAGACGCGATGTGTACGCCAGAATGGCTAGAGTGATCGGTATTGTGTTAGCACAGCAGAATGAAATGGTAACTTTTTTTTAGTTGTACAAAAGCAGACAGTATTGTACCTGTAAGTTAAAACAACACTACTGAATAAACATTGTGGCCTAAATATGCTGGTTTTCTTTTCATTTAAAAAAAAAAAAAAAAAAAAAAAAAACTGTCCATCAGTCTCTACAGCCATTTACCCATCCATTTACCCATCTACCATTTGTTCATTTAATGGTCTTTCATTTTGTTTGTTCAATCGTTCTACCTATCTCTCGATTGTTCATTAGTTATATCTATCTATCTATCTATCTATCTATCTATCTATATATCTATCTATCTATCTATCATTTGTTCATTTAATCATTCTGTCTTTCATTGTTCGTTTGTTCAATCGTTCTACTTCTCTGTCTTTTGATCGTTCATTCGTTAGTTCTATCTATTGTTCATTGGTTTGTTCATTTAATCGTTCTATCTTTCGTTTGTTTGTTCAAGCGTTCTATCTATCGATCAATCATTCGTTTGTCATTCTATTTATCGATCATTTGTTTGTTCGTTCTATCGATCGATCGATCGTTCGTTTGTACAATCGTCCTACCTGTCGTTCATTTGTTAGTTCATTCACTCTAACTATCTATCTATCTATCTAGCGTTTGTTCGATCTATCTGTTTGTTCATTTGTTCTATCTATTGTTCATCCTATTGTTAGTTCGCTATCTTACGTTTGTTCATTCTATCTATCATTTGTTCTGTTGTTCATTCTACCATTCGCTTGTTTGTTCTATCTATCTATCTATCTATCTATCTATCTGTATACCGATCTATCATTCATTTGTTTTCATTTAATCATTCTGCTTTTTTTTTGTTTGTTTGTTGGTCAAGCGTTCTATCTGTTTTTCGATTGTTCATTTGTTCAATCATTCTGTCTATTATCTGTTGTATTTATCTATCGTTCTCTGTCATTCTGTCTGTTGTTCTGTCGGTCGTTCAATCTATTGTACTGTCCATTTGATATTTTATCTCTCTGCCAATTGTTCTATCTGTCATTTTGTTTGTCTATTTATCTTTCTGTCACTCTGTCTATCATTCTATCTATCAATCATTCTATCCATTTTATCTGTCTGTCTGTCCATCCACTGATCTAATTATCCCAGTGTGTTGAAAGCAATCAGTTGAAGTGGCAGGGACTGTAAAATGGGAACTGAAGGGATTTCTCCTTAGAGTGTTTACATATGGGCTCAGCAGTGCAGATTACCTCTGTATTTATTAATCTTTATTGGTTCTCTTCTGGGATTACTGTAAGACTGCTTGATCACAGTGCTTCTCTAATTTAGATCAGTGTCACGGTCTGATGGAATATAAAGTACTGATACTGGAAATATAAATCTGAATGTTACTCTATCTATAAGATCATGGCAGTATTTGGATTCACAGCAACCAAATTGCTATATCTTTATTATTTTCTGTGAGGGTATTGAAGTGCAAGCATAATCTTTAAGAGAGAAACTCTAATTGAAAAATTGAATACGATTATTTGAAGCAAGGCCCTGATTTTTGCTCCTCTTGCTCTTGTAAACACTAGTCTGCTCCTACACTCTGCATTCTCTCGGTTTGCTTTCAATGACGTTGTTTTCCCATATAGTCAAGGGGTCAAGCCTGGCCTTAGCCTTGGCAGATGTACATGGCGTATACTCTCCAGACCGTGATGTGTAGCATCTGCCTCTGAGCCTGTCTCATCAAAACATTTCAGCCTTCTTTCTCATCCATTCAGCTGTGCTGATTACGAGTCCTGAATTTATGGCTCTCTGATCAGTGCCCAGTGTTTGTGTGTGTCCATGTCACAGTGTCCCTTTAATTTATTAGGGCTTTTCTCAATAGGGGCAGGGAGAGGGGAGGGAGGAAAGGGGAGCGCATATGGAGCACAAAAGGCCACCGGGGCTTCTCTTTGAGAAACAGGGCTGATTCAGTAAAGAGGCCAACCATGGATGCCAAACCATGCAGAAACTTCAAGGAAATGCCATCCAAAGTAAACATACTTTCAGGCTTCATAAGAGCTTATGACCGAAGGGCAAAAGAAAAACTAGCTTAAATCCACGAGTTAAAAGCTGGTGTACCTCAAAAGTACAGTTTCTCTTGATTAAGTGTTTACATTTTGATGCCCTAATGTTGAGGCTTTATTCCTTTGTACACTATAGTTGTACACCACTGATTTTTGGGACTAGGGCTAGAGAAAAAAACATGCATTTTCCAATTAATTGTGATCTTAATTTGAACCATATCAACATCAGTTTTTAAATCCCAATACCAAGATTGATCTTTTACTCAGTGCCAGGGTTTCCTGCTCCACTTTTCAGCCTTGGAATCTATAGCCATACTGCAAAAATTGATTTCATTGATATTATTAAAAAAAAAGACTGTGTAATAACATATAGTGCGACAAGAGCAAGTCTAATTCACTTTATAACCAGTTCTATATGGTAAATCAAAAACAAACAGTGTAATCAGTGCAGTCCAATTCATGAACAAATTACACTTTTAAGCTGCTGCTTTTTAGTATGAAAAACATTATAGCCAGTGTTGCCAAGTCAGCAGTTTTCCAGTGGAATTGGGCTATTTTAACACTGTTGCTGCGGGTTGTTTTTTATGTCTGCGGGTTAAAGCGACCCCAAAAATATGATATTTATCCCCTGGAATACTAGTTTTTACCTCCGAAATGTAATTGGGCTAGTTTTGAGTAACAAGTGGGTGGGTTTTATTGGGAAAACCTGGCAACCCTGATTATACAGTTCAACAAGTTCATGAACAAATTACTCTGATGAACCATTCTTTTAATTAACAAAACAATCAAAAACACCATTTAACCATTTAAATCTGATCAAATCTGATGGATTTTTCATTGTTTGAACTACATTCATCAAAACGATTACTGAATACACATCACATTGTCAGTAGTTTTATTTTTATTAGAGGTTGAAGGGCGTAGCCCTGAAACCCTATTTTAATTGTTAGAATGGCCAAGAATCAGCAGTCTCCATGTAAAACTGATCGGGCAGACCTCACATCGTCAACAATGTCACCAAGGCTCACCCCAACTGGCCTGACAGGGGGGCGCTACAGCGATCAAAAGTATGAAATCGCATGCTTATGTAAAAGCCATGCCTTGGATTTGACCGTCACCCTGCTGAAATTTTGGATTTTTTGAAAACATACTTTTGCGAACTAGTCCTATAGGTTTTTCACCCGATCTGAAACAAATCAGTGCAGGGAGATTCTTTCACAAAGTGAATATCAATAATTACCAAAAAAAAGCTGGACTTTTGACTCACCATTGCAAAGAGGCGCCAAAACATTTGAAAGCAGCAGGGCCACTTTCACTAAAACGGCTTTAACTTTTGAATGGAATGAGATATCTTCACCAAACTCAGAACACATGCAAGAACTTAATCTTTGGTCAAATTGAAAAAAAAATGTGGAGCTTGGCCACTTGGTGGGCTATAAGAGAAAAAAAAACAAAAACAAACATAAAAGTGACTATAACTATGTAACCATTAGTCCAATCAACTTGAAAAATCGGTATGCACTGTCTTTGACCAAAGTGCCACAAGGGTCTATGAGGATATTTGCGTATCTCAAAAATTTGCATGTCTCAATGAAGTTTGATCAACAATTAGACAAGGTTAACAGAGACTGATCGGGACGAAACTCGATGGGCATGTTCGGCTCATGGCCCTAAAGGTCTGTAAGATTTTTAAAAGAAAACGACCCCTAATTAGCGTTTATACCTCTGTAATCACATGGCATTTTGCATATTTATACAATATTCATATCATTAGATAGAGCTCCTCATACTGAGCAACTCTGCCTCAAGAGCAACTGCTGTCAATGAAATTGTTTGATAAATATTTGAGATTATTTGAGATTATATCGCTCCACCTCAATAAAATCACTGCAGCACAATTCTCTGGACTCTCTGATGAATAATTATCAAAAAATGTTGAATTTTACCCTTTGGGTAGCGATGAGGGGGTCATTTATATAAGGGCGTCGCCAAATATACCCAAAAGCCTATAAAACCTAAACAAAAACTCAAAACTTTACAAAACAAAGTGAGAACATGTGTCAGATGATTCTTCACAGGCATGCAAAGTTTCATGGAGATTGGAACATAGGTGGCGCTATAACCGCCATAAAAGTTAATAAACATCATATTCATACCACCTTAGAATTACCAAAAATGCTCTTTTTAATCCCTGATTTAGCTGGTTACAGGCTTGCTAAATATTATGTAATGTCTTTTTACTTATGTCCTTAAATGCCCTAAAGTGCTTGAACCCCGTAATCGCTGTTTGCAGCTATATAATTTTGAACGTTTTGAAAGAAGCCTCTTATGCTCACCAAAGCTGCCTATTTGATTAATTTAAAACAATTTATCGTATTATGTAATTTATTCCTGTGATGACAAAGCTGAATTTACAGCAGCTCTTAATATCTTGCTCCTTAACCAAGTTAAGGTTAAAATCTTTCATGAAGAAGTAAAATAAACATTAGAATCTATGTGTCCAAATTAATTGGAATCAAATCAAATGACTCAAAATCGAACTGAATTGGGAAATCTTTATCAAAACCCAGCCCTGTTCAGGTTTGTGGCATGTATATCACTGTACTGTTGTATCACCGTCTAATTCCATAAATGTACTATAACACCACCTACGTTTTTAAAAGGGTTATAGATGCAATTACTTAAACGACATTCATTGTGTCTCTCACTCTGCCCCGAGCTCACATCCGCCGGGAGTCCAGATGTGCTGTTCGCAACGAGTGTTTTAGACTCTCGAATGCACACTGGCTCAGTCTGAAAGCCATCGCGTTGGGATAATTCCACACAGTGCTCGGCTGTGGAAGGATCTACTCTCCTGGATTAAAGTTTTGACAGGTTGAGAAGAAAACACACTCCCCCGCAAAATGGCTTGATGCCAGAGTAATTGGTCCCTGTGGGTGGGACGTGTGCTTCTGCTCTCTCTTGGCTGGTAGGGCATGGCGGATCGCGAGCGGTAGTTCGGGGGGCGCGCGAACGTCTCCAATGTGTTTTAATCAAACAGCTGACATTTATTTCTATAAGAGGTCGTTCATTATCATGTTAAACCGAAGCTTATCTCGGTGGAGAACCGATGCCATGACCTATTAAAGGTACGTGACTGAAGTTACCTGTAAAGAGGCCGATATTTTAACATAATTATGGTAAAGACTCGGTACAGATGTTTAAATATAAAGTGCTTAAACTATTTATGAATTCCACTCAGCCCTTGAGGACTTTTTTTAATTGGGTGTTAAAACGAGAGGTCAAGTATGTCAGCGAAACTTCAAACAACAAATACCTGCCTGGTTTTTATTGGAGGAAGGGTCGAATTTAAACCTTTTCTAATCTGCGGCACAGGTGCTGTTCACTCAAGATTATTACCAAACTCTGCATAATCCTCCACTCTCAAGTACCGGGTTTAAACTTTGAAAGTGAAATTACTTGGTGAAGAAGATGAATCATATTCCAATCCCTGACAACAAACTCAATTTATAGAAATGACAAGCTTCTCAGTTTGCCACTTAATCATTCCCGCTCTTGATTAAACACTGACTAGTAATGAATGCCAATATGGCACCTTGGTTCCTCTTGATAGGATTTGGAAAATCATTTCTTATGAACTCAGGCTCTCTGGCGTTTTGAGCCCCGTCTATGCGGCAACATGATAGCATAGTTTAATTTTAATACGCAAAGCCTCGTTGCAAATTAAAGTTTGTTGTGATTAAGACCCTCTGATGGGTCCGTTTATGATGATTATGTTTTAATTAAAAGCAAAGCTCCAGAGCAAAAATAATACAAATTTATTGAGTGCTCTTGAGATGGTTGCGCTGAAGTTTGAGCGGATGAATTTAGAACCGCTGAACTCAAAGCCATTTGTGTTGAATGACATATGGTACCAGATCTGTTGCAAATGAGCCCTGCAGAGCATGCTAGTAAATGAGCCACTAATTATGGGTCTAGGCGACGTCATGTTTAGCTCTGTTTTGTTAACCTTTACGGTGAAGGGGCTCGATCTGGCTCCTGGAGATTTACCTTTCTCTTCCTCATGCACAACACACCTGCCTGTAATTTTCAGCTTGATTAGCTGCTTCAAGGTGTTCAGCATTAATTTTCAGGCTGTTATGTTGGTCAAAAATTGAGGGTACGTTTACATGACAATGATGCTTTTCCTTCGCATTTTCTATAAGTTTTTCGTACAGACGACAACACTGTCAAAACAACTGCCATCTACATAAACGACTAAATGTTGTGGGTTGCCAACTCTGACGCATTTGGCGTGAGACACACGCTTTCAGGCTCTGTCTCACGCTCTCACTGTGCCCATGTAAATCTCACGCCAAATTGGCAGCCCTGTTTGCGATATTAAACAAAGTTTCAGCTCTCAAATGTTGTAAATTTTAATACTAAATTCAAACGATAAATACCGTTTTGGCGCACGTAATGTGGCGTAAATCGTAAAATGTAGCGCTTCTGTTAATGCCAGAGCCATTGAAAAACAGCTGCGACAAGCTTTGATCTCGCCGGCGTCGCCGCCACGCGGTCACGTGATTCACGAAGCTCTCAAAACAAACCAGCCTTGACAGGACGTTTGAATGTGTTTAAGCAGGATAGAGACGACAGCTTCGCTATACAGGTATTTGCACCAATTTTTGGTAAACATTACAGCATATTATGCATTGATTTTTACGTCGATGACATTTACAGTATAATTTTATTCTGGAGAGTGATGGAGAGCAACCCTTACGAAAATGAAATGTGGTTTTATTACAAAATAGTTTAACGATGGTATTTGTAGAAAAACCATGGTTCATTTTCGTAAGGGTTAATGTGGATTTATATTACTTATATTAAAATTAGTGTATTATTTAATGTTAAATAGAGAAAAGGGTTTTAAATTCCAATGCAAAGAGGCAAATTAGAGTCATTTTGTGGTTGAAAAAAAAAAAAACATTTTCATTTGTAATGCCATGGTTTACCCACTAGGTACCTGTATGGCTCTTTACTAAATCTACATGTATCTAGAATATTGCAGGTCAAACCTGCTTAATTATTTTCAAGTTTTTAATTTGAATAAATATTTAGAAACGATTAAACACTATATTTTTAAATGTGAAATTCAAATACTGAATTTAAACCAAGTTTAAAATGGTGCTAAAAAAGAGGCATTCAGCTGCATTTTTATCCCCTTATATATACATATAAATAGATATGGAATCGAGATGCCACCAACTCCACTCCAAAAACATACATAAATAAATCTCACCAAGCTGAACTTAAAAGTTGGCACCCCTGATTATACATGCGACAACCGCATTCACACCTAACTAAGTGTGCTGCACACATCCTGAAAAGAGAAACCAAAACATTTTGATCGCCATCTGGTGGCTGACTGCAGTATAGGCCATAAAACCCACCCTCTCCATGTAAACAAATTGGACGTGAACCGAATTAAAAAAATCTAATTCAACTTAAAATACATTTTTCTTTTAGATTATAAGTAGTTCTTATCACGCTGATGTATGTTCAAGTGTTCCATTTTCTAATAAGTTAGCCTAATTAGTTAATTGATGTTATAAAAATGTGGTGTGGTGCTGTGATTGTGAGCCTGCGATTGGGTGTGCAAGAGTTTGGGCGGGACTTTGATACCGCGGCCAAAGAGTATAGAAGTACCAAGAGGCGAAACTCTGTACTGATATGGGCAACAGTCTATAGATGGCGCTGCGGAGGCGTTGCCGCCATTTTGGACTGACACCTGCAAAAAGTGTGTAGAAGATGCGAGCGAGCAAGTGGCTGAAACGTAAGCAGTGTGCTGCAATAAATTGCAGCAATTATCAATCCACCAGGCATGATTTTGCGTTTCACCGGTTTCCAAGTGATCCACAAAGGTAATAATAATAACAAGGGGAAATATTTTAACTATTAATTGATTTTACAGTACATATTAAATTGTTAGCAGGACTGCTTGACATTAACATCCGCCAACTCGCCAAATGCAGGTTGATTTCAGCTGTAGCGGGTAACACAGTCACTCCCACTTACCACTTTGGCGGGTTGAATTTTATATACAGTTAATACAGTTTTTTACAGACGCTAGGACACATTTCTCAATACTTAGGTCACTTTTGCAAAACTCTTCACACAATTCTCCAAACCGACTTTCAGACTTTTTAGTTGTAGTCCTTGAGACAATGGTTGCTAGGTGTTCATATTTTGTGATAAATTTGAACAGTTTTTTATGAATGTGTACCATTTTTTTATAAATGTATTTTTTAATAAAAAAAAATTACATTGTGAATAAATAAATTTGAGTGTGTCTGACTCTATCACTACCAAACATCGAATCTGGTTATTTCACTACATTAAGTTTTTAACTTAACAAGGAAAAAAATACAATAGAACATAGATATGGGTAAGTAAAGGGTTTGCAGTAATTGTATCGGTTTACTTGGTAAACAGTAAGCAGTATGAAACAGTCTAGTCAATTGGTGAAGGGGACCTGTCTATAATATTTAATTTAGATATAAATACATATATATACAAACTTTACATAAGTCATTGTAAGTTGGTCAAGCGCGACTGGCTCGTGTTATTCTACGGCGTTTTGTGTAGGTGTCAGTCCAAAATGGCGGCAGCACAGTTCTGTCATGGGCGGAACTGTTGCTATGGAGCGTTCTATTGAGTTTCGCCTCTTGGTACTTCTATACTCTTTGCCGCGGCTCCAACTCACAATCACTACTGCGCAGACTCTGACTCCAAAGGATGTCATTTTTGCAAGATGGCAGCGGCCATACTGGGAAGTTTTGGCTTCACTTTTCTATAGACCATTTCATCGGACACACGCGCCGCGCCAGAAGTTAACTTCCGGTATGTGTTTGTTTATTGCTCTGGCTACTTATTGGGGAAGCTGATCCAAAAGCACCTCCTGCTGGCAGAGAATGAATTTGCATTGAATCAACCCATCTGATTCACGCAGCAAACACGCAGAGCAGAGTTGTAAATATGAACCGGTACACCTATATGTATTTCCCGGGGAAAGTGCCGGCACACATACAGTATAAGTCTGTGAGAAAGACGAGGGGAGACGGCAAGCATGGATCACTGCTGTGCGAAGAGAGGCTTGGCAAGACATAGGTTTAGCTCGCTAGCTAATGTAACATACTTGTTATATATTTTGCTTGTTATCAAAAATAATCTGCTCTAGAGGGACTCTGTTGTTATTGATTCTAAGTCTAC
Source organism: Cirrhinus mrigala (assembly GCA_036247105.1). Classification (NCBI taxonomy): domain Eukaryota; kingdom Metazoa; phylum Chordata; class Actinopteri; order Cypriniformes; family Cyprinidae; genus Cirrhinus; species Cirrhinus mrigala. The sequence goes on along the minus strand of CM070025.1, from coordinate 21,913,831 downwards.
CGGAAGTTAAGCTTGGGCCACAAAAGTGCACAGGCGCAGTAATGTTTGTTTATGTTGTTTAAACCGTCTATAGTGAAAGGAAGTGGAGATATGTCGTCCACTTTTTTTTATACAGACTGATCATGTAATAATGACGTCACTGTATTCATTGTGTAATTCATTTACACAAATACGCCAACAGTGTTGTTTTCAAAAACTTGCTGTTTGAAACCTGTTTTCAAAAGTTTTTTTTTTTTTTTCAGGCCCTCAGCGTTGTCATGTAAGTGAATGGCCAAAATGCATAACATTTTTAATTGTTTAATTGAAATGGTGTGTAAATAACCTCTAAAACTAATTAAAGAAAAAATGCATATTAGCACTATATTATGTAATTTAGACTAAATAGAAGGCTAAAAACCAAACACCAATCATGAACACTAAAATTAAAAAAATAAATTAAGTTTAGTCTTTAAATGAAGTTTTCGTCAGATTTAGCACTTTACAATTAAAATTTTAGAAACCAACTGAAAAAATGACTATTAACTTGGTGACATCAGATGGATGAATCAGGGTTATTAATTAGCTAAAACTAAAGCCATAAAGCAATTTTTTGTTACTTGAAATAAACTGAACTTTAACTAAATTAAGATGTATATATAGATTTTTTTTAATTTTTTTTTAATTTTTTACTTCAGCTTTTTATTTCAGCTAGTTTATCTTGACGTACTAAAATAAAATAAAATAACTAAAATAACACACACATACACACACATCTATCTATCAATCTATCTATCTATATATCTATCTATCTATCTATATATGTATATGTGATGCGATCTGGGAAAACCCATCGGATGACACGCTGGGATGTTTTCAGGAAATTCAAAAAATAGGTTGAAGGTAATTTTTTTTTTTTTTTTTTTTGCCAAAATTAGGTTTTCATTAAATTATTATTCTATAACATCTTGTCTGTCATCTCTGAAAATGTCTTGGCAAAATTCAGTTCAAGCTATGGACAAAATAAAAACAAAGAAAGTTTTGGAAAGGGCTTGAACACAGCTTTCATATGGTATCAAATCTTAAAAAAGGTAAAATTTCACCATGTGTTGGATTTTCCTACATCACACACACACATATATATATAATATATATATATATATATATATATATATATATATATATATATATATATATATATATATATATATATATATATATATGTATATATATGTATTAAAAACAAGAAAAATTAAAATGAATTTGAAATATAATACAATAGTATGAATGCATCAGCACATGATTGCTCATTTTACAGTGACACCTGGGTGTTCAGAAACATGCTCAATTCAGTCACACTGAGGTTTTAAGAGGAAAGCTAGGATGGAGCACTGAAAATAGCTAGCAGCAAAATTATTTAAACATTATAAGTGCACCTCGAGGGCAAAAATTAAATAATAAATGGACTCTTTACATGGAATTGTCTGGAAACAGAAAAAAACAGCACAAATCCTCGATCTGTGAAAGACGCTCTCCACAATCAAACCCATGCACAGCTTGATCTCTTATATTCTGTCACCACAAATCAATGACTGCTGACAGAAACCAGCTTTAACTCTCTCATCCGTTTTATTTTTATGTCAGATATGCTGACAAATTAAGCAATCAGCTGGAGATTTGCTCCTCTGTGTCTTCGATTCTTATTTGCAAGCCTTTTCAAGAGTATATTTACTGTAATTTGTCATATTTGCTGTTGTAAGATGTCTGGTGGCTTTATTCTCTTCTGTGCCTCTGAGTTAATGATGACAATGTTCTTTTTCTAATACTATAATTTGGCCATTCCAGTGTTTATACTCAAAGGACAGATATGAAAATCCACTTATCTGCTGTGTTATATTGATAAAAAATGACAGGAAGATTACACATCGTCTTATGGATTGCAGTGTCTGAGCATAAAGCTGCAGTATATGCAGTGCTGAGTAGGCAAAAAAGTCCAACCAACTGTTTTCACTGACTGTGGCTAGCTAAACACAAGACCAGGCAAAACACCCTGTGGTCATAATTCTCAAAGGGCTTTAGGAACTTCAGCCCTTCTCTCACAACAGCCTCTCTTCACGCATTCCTCTCCTCTTCAAAAGCATTCCTGAGACCGTCCTTCAGCCATTCACACCACTCCAGTCTAATCAAACCTGCTTCTAGTGTGTGGCCCTTTTGGCAAACACAAAAACTCAGAGACAGAGAAGGTGGTTGGATGGCTGGTGTTGCCATGTTGGTTACAATAAACCACTCAAGCAACTCTGAGTGAGAATAAAGGGTAATAAGGTCATCCCACAAAATGGCTGCCTCTTCCATTTTTAAAAAGGTGTTTCTGTAAGATTTTAAACATTATATCAGATAAATAAAGTCTTGAAGTGTTCGCCGCTCAGTCGCGAGTTACCGTCATTACTATTAGTATACTACAGCCTATAGTTTGCTAGCTAGCTATGCCTTCAAGTAAATGCATATTACCTGGTTGCGATAATTTACAAAACATGCCCTTCATCCATTCATGTTGTAGCGGTATTTGACAGAGAGGCGTCAGCTTTCCCATTAGTGGGCGTGGTTTCAGTGCAGATAGCGGACACGCCCCCAGCATTTGAAAGCAGAAAATACTACTTAGTTTTTCAAGATTTTACAAATTATTTACTTTTTTATTTATTTATTTATTTATTTATTTATTTATTTAAAATTGTCTAGGTGTTTAATGACACATTTAACACATTATTGTAAGGGTTTAGGGTTGGGGTAGGTGTAGACGTTAAAGAGCAGGTCATATGAGGTTTTGAAAAATATCTTTTTTGTAGTTTGTAACATAGCTATCTTTCAATGTAAACAGTCTGCAAAATTGTTAATCACAAAAGTGCATTATAAACAAAGATATCAACTCTCAAAAGAAAGAGTCGGCTTGGAGTCGCTTAACAAGTCGTTATATTTTCATTTGCATAATCCTCACCTGCCCGCAAAATACGAACACTCTGACCTCCCCACAAGTTTACAACCTGTTACAACCTGTGTTGTTTCAGCAGTCACGTTAGCTCTCGGCTAACGTATAAACCATTATTGTTTTGTTAAGTGTTTACAGTTTTGCAGCTAAACTGTGAGACATGCTTTGGTGCATGCTTTGTCAATGGTAGCCAGGGTTGCCACGTTTTCACAACAAAACCTGCCCAATTGCTACTCAAAACTAGCCCTAAACTAGCCCCCTCTATTAAAGAAAATTGCGTTGCGGAGTGTAAATTACACGTTTTTGTGGTAAGTTTGCATTTCAGGGGCTAAATATGACATTACTGGGGTTGCTTCAACCGTGGACATCACAAACAACCATGGACTTGGCAACACAGATGGTAGCACTCTCTAACTTGCTGTAGTACTCCTCTCTATGTCAGTCACAACAGACTTGGCAAGCTGACCAATCAGAGCAGAGTGGACTAATGGAAGGGAGGGGTTTACGCTCCGAACTGATCAAACGAATAATTTCGAAATCATTGAGGAATCACTCTATGCATAAATGTATATTCTGAGAAAATGACAATGTTTTCTGACATTAGATTCATTTAAAAATGTAGGGGACTCCAACACAATATTAGGACACTTTAAAATACCATCCCCCAATTTCACAGACAAAGCTTAAGCCTAGTCTCAGACTAAGGCTACGTTTATGTTTATGTAGTCAAAAATGAAAAAGTTTTTCCCTTGCTCTTTTTAAAAGTTTCATGTATACACGACAACGATTTTAAAACGATTCGCGTTTACACATTTGCGAAAACTGCCAAAAACGCTGTATTACGTATGCTAGGCCAGTAGTTGGCGCGCTGCTTGTTCACACTTGCCTTTAAAATTGACATGTACTGCGCATGTCTACATACCTATCACGTACACTGTAAAATAAAAAACACAATTTGTTACCCTGCTGCCTTAAATTTTTCAGTTCAGTCAACTAAAATAAGTTTATTCAACTTGAAATGTTAAGTTGTACTAAGTAACAACTTAGATAGCTGTGTTTGCTAAACTTAACAGATGGGTAAGTAACCCAGCTGCCTTAAAATTTTAAGTTGATTCAACTCAAATATCTAAGTTGTCACTTAGTATAATTTAACATTTCATGTTGAATAAACTTTTTTTGAGTTGACTGAACTTAAAATTTTAAGGCAGCCAGGTTACAAATTATTTTAAGTTGACTCAACAAATTATTTTCTACAGTGTACTACGCACGCGCATAATGTCACTATTTTCAAAGATTCCCGTAGTGGGTGTTTACGTGGGAACTATAACGTTGGAGTTTTCACAGTTATACATTTTCAGTCCCCAAAACGCTGTTGTCATGTGAACGAACAGGCAAAATGCATAAAAAAGTTTCAAGTTTTTGGCTGAAAACGTTGTGTAAACAGCCCCTAAAATGTAAATCTGAGCTGTTTCAGCTGAATCTTAAAATAAATCAATGCCTTTGTTTTATCTCAAGATGGACACCAGTAATGTTTTTTTCCAATGTACATTTATAAAAATTGACCAAGGGAGTCGGTAGACTATTTTTAGGGGGGCTATAGCCTGTACACGAATTAGTGATCGCCTCAGTCCCCTTTAAATTTCATAAGAAAGTTGCGGCAAACTTCGATCAGCTCCTCCTTTCATCTTTCATCGCGTTCTATATATATATATATATATATATATATATATATATATATATATATATATATATATATATATATATATAATAATCCTAAAATCGCCCCTGCCCATGACCATATTAATAAAACATACTAATAAAACACTATCTGATAGGTAGCAAATTTAATTTATTCATATTTTGTGGCAAGATTTTGCGTCTCTTCCTGCCGTAGCCACAACCACGTAAATCCACACTCAATTCCCGGTTCTCAATCTAAATATGGGTGAGTCCTCGCCAATCGGGTACAATTTGACTGGCCAACATAACAAAGCTGATTCCACACAGATGCATCTTTGTTCCTTTACCTGCTGTCTGAGAGGTAAGGGTGGAGAAATCAGTTCGGGGTGTTTTCATTTGAGATTTGATATCCTTTTAAAGTGTACTTTGATTGTGTAGCGCGCGTCCTCTTCAGACGCACAGCATCTCCGGCGCTGCTGTCTGCAATATGAATCGTGCCTTGATTTAACTAAGCACGATGGTCTCATCTGGTTACCAGCGCGTCTTTGATGCCTGTGGCACAGATTGCGGGTGAGCAGGGGAACCGGGAATTCGCCATGCGCACATGCAAACACCTCACTCACAATGAACACTGTAATATGACTTCCGTGGCCGTCGTTGCTCCCGGTGACAGCATTCTGTTATCTCAACAAAGTGAGCCTGTGGGCAATTTTCAGAGACCATGCACCCTATCAGGCTCCTCTCTTCACTGCATTCCTTTTAACTTTTTCGATTGGCATGCGGTGTTTATGCAACATTAAATATGTACCTCTGGAAAACCAGATATAATCATGATCCTTAAATTAAATATATATTGGTTTGTTGGTTGTTGATTAGCTGTTTGTTGTTGTGTGGTTATCGCATTTGTTTTGGATGATGTTGTTGGTGGCTTGTGTTTGTAATGAAGTTTTAACTGTCATAATTCCAGCCACTGCTGTCAGTAGCCTCAGGCTTAAGCAACACACTATCTGTTAACTATCAGGTCTGTTTCGGTCTGCCGCATTGATCTGTCTGGTTGCGATTGCAATATGTTTTGTCCTTTAACCTCAAGCCGCAGATAGCTGTAATCATTTGCGTGAATAATGCTAGTGGGAAAAAAAAGCAGGTCAGCGAACTGTGCATCAATAACAGCGGGGATCAGCGTCTTCTCTGGTGCGGACAGCATGTGGAGCGAAAGCTGTCTTAAAGTGTTTTCAGACTAGATAAAATCCAGCCTCAATGATTTTCCCTCCTTCAGACTTGCCGTTATTGTGTGGCTTCGTGAGGCAATTTAAGGGGTCTGGATCCTGTTGTGACAGAAGCACGGATGGCGCAGCCATGAATGATTTATCCGGAAAAGTTTTCTGGTTAAAATGTATTCAAAAATTAATTCCAGTGGTGGCTTACTATAGCTGCTACTTTCGGGGATAAACAATTTTTTAAAAGAAAATATAATGAGATAAATAAATAAATAAAATCTAAAATAAGTAAATAATAAATAATAAATGACTTTTTTTTCCTATTTGTAAAACAACATAAAAAAATATGGAATATGAATGTAAATAACTGGTAGGAGTGTACACTACCAGTCAATAGTTTTTACTCCAATCACATGATCCTTCAGAAATCATTCTAATATTCTGATTTGCTTCTCAAAAAAACATTTATTATTATTATTATTATTATTATTATTATTATTATTATTATTATTATGTTGAAAACAGCTGAGTATATATTTTTTCAGGTTTCTTTGATAAATAGAAAGTCGAGAAGAACAGCATTTATCTGAAATAGAAATCTTTTGTGACATTATAAATGTCTATTTCTATAATGTCTTTCTATGTATCAAAGAATCCTGAAAAAATCTAGTCAATTGTTTTAAATATTGATAATAATAGTGATAATAATAAAAATTTCAGGAAAACAGGAAATCAGCATTAGAATGATTCTGAAGGATCATGTGACACTGAAGACTGGAGTAATGATGCTGAAAATTTAGCTTTGATCACAGGAATAAATGAAAGAAAATTATAATTATTTCACAATATTACTGCTTTTGTTGTATTTTGTATCAAATAAATGCAGACTTTGTGAGCAGAAGAGAATTCTTTAAAAAAACATTCAATCTCTTACTGTTCAAAAACTTTTGACTTTTAATGTAGAATAACAGTATATATAATAATAATAATAATAATAAATAACATTATTTATTATTATTATTATTTTAACATATGTAAATAAATATTCCATAAATACAAATAAGTAAACAATTAATGAATGTTATTTTTATGGAGTACTTCATTTTTTATTTTTTTTTTGCATTCCTTTGTAAAAGAAACAATACAGTAATATAAATCTATGTAAATGACTAGTAAGAATGTACTTCTGCAGTGCGCATAGGCAATCAGGCAATCGTAGCACGTAAAAATGTATTGCATTTATTCATGTTTTGTGCCTAGGGTTTCTGAAACCCCAAACAGAAGTAATGTAACAATTTTCATGCAGGAAGTTTGATGTGTGTTATCAAGTCGAAATTATGTTTATAGTCAGTTCTTATAAGATTATAAAAAGTCATGAAGTATCAAACCATTCCTGAAATGTTAAGTACATTTTTCAAGCTATTGAAATGCCCTTGGGCCCTCTAGTTCTCATGTACCTTTCCTTCAAATGACACTGAAAACCTTGAGGATGGATTTGCTTATCTGTCTCTACTCTTGATTTTCTTCACTATCTAAATAAATGACCTGCCTTTCAACGTGCTTAGACTTTAATTTGGACCTCATCCAATCAGCATTTCTCTTTGTAAAATGTTCGCTCTTCTCCATACATTTCATTTTAATGTTTGTGCAGTAGACGACGTCTAATCAGCGTTTCAGAATGTCACATTTACACTCATTCTAACAAGTGCAGACACGTCTCTGATGTATGTGTAGTCACAAAGAGCTGTTAGAAGAATGTGGGACCTCAGAGGATAATCAGTGTTTCTGTAAATCGCAAACGTGTTTCACAGCTTTGGGTTTACGTCAGTCATTGCTGAGATCATCTTAGGTGTAGCACTTGCATTGTTTTTCTTCCTGTATGGATTAAACTAATATTGCAACTTGCTATTATTCACAGTTTTGGAAATCCAACAACCAAAACATCTATTGTCAGTTATATCAAAAACAAAAAGAATAGGCAGTAAAAAACAAAGATAAGTCAGTTATATTTATAGTCAATTTTTATTTTTTTAAAAGTAGACCTAAATAAATTAAAATAAAAAATAAATAAATATATAATATCAATTACGAATGCCCTTTATGTAAGTCTTATGTAGCTAAGGATTTGTGTATCAAAGTGATTTTCTCAAAAAAACCACCTTTTTACACATAAAATTATATTTAGTACATAATATCTAAGACGACGGAAGTTGTTTTGAAAGAGGTGAGAAAACACTCTTCTCTTCAGGAATCCTCTGAGAGCGTCGGGTATCTCCTCAATCTTGTTTCCCACCGGCAAAGTGAATAATGCACCAGGTTCCTTTGTATTTTCCCTGCCTTTCTTCATGAAAGCTTTTCGCATCTTTGAGCATAATCAAAAATGCATCAACACCTTATATGTCTCACGCTGATATGTTAACGCATACATGGCATATTGCTTTTAAAGAATGTTGTTGGATGTCTTTGATGCCTTTGAGTTTAATATTGAACCTGTTTGTGAACATTAGATATCAGCCTTTACCTCGAGATGAATCTGAATTTTTCATTACCTCAGAAAGAGGCAGTGTTTTCACAATAAAAGCAACATTAATATTATTGAAACTGAAAAGCAATATCAGCTGTGTGTTTGTGCCTCAATGTATATATATATATATATATTAGATGTTAGATGTTTTTGGAGATGTGAGTTCCAGGGCGTCAGTGGCCTTTAAGTGCTCACGAACCTGCCGAGAGCAGCCTTACCTCGGCCAGTTCTTCTGGAATTTGCCACTAGCTCTAATGTCCCTTTAGTGGTTAAACATGATTTAATTAGTTTTGGGTAAACCTCACAGGCAGTCTTTCGTCTCATTAATCTACACTCTAAAAATGCTGGGTTCAGCCTGTTGGGTCGTTTATTGGGTTATTTTTACTATTTTTGCCCGGGTGCTGGGAAGTTTTTATGTAAATAAGCTCGTGGGTCATTTTTAAGGCTGGGTTGTTGTTTCTACCCAACTGCCGGGTTGAGCCTGTCTCTGACGAAACAACCCAGCTGTTGAGTTACAGTCAGGGCGTTGGCTTTTTGTGTCCTCTACAGGAGAGAGCTGTTTTCAGCGCCACTGTGCACTTCTTCAGCGAAATTAAATGTATACAAACCTTTATTTCATTTATTTCATATAAAGTCCTTACTGTGCTGTAAATTGTTATTTTATGCAACGCAACATACAAGGACAAGATGTCAGTCAGCTGCATCAGCAGCAGTCGTTCATTTGATGGAAACGCCTTTTGCCTTGCATAACATAAACTGATTTCATTAGTTATAGTACTGAATTTTAACGTAATTTAATGTTGAAATATATTTTCTAATCTCAGTACTGTTTTGGGCAGGTTATGGAGTCACAGCATCTTTCAGCTACAAGTGAAATGCGTGGCGGTGATCTGTGGTTCGTACTTTCCCCGGCAACATGTCGGCACGAGAATTAGCATGATTTCAGTGAGAAGTGATTACAGAGAACAGTTGAATACACTTAAATTACAAATGCTACCTTCAAAATACTTTAATTTCTAAAATGCTTGTTAAATGAGCTTAATAGTATGTAATATTATGCTGTTTTCACCCAAGTAATGTTTTGTCCATGGGTGTTGTTGCTTAATAATAAATGTTTATCTTTTGATTATTTGCTGTTGCCTCTATAATGCTGTGTAAGATATATTATATATCATATAATGTTTTTATATATTTTTATACACCCTATTGAATTCCATGGTTTTCTGTATCAGGACATCATTAAAAAAACTGGTCCTTGGCTGGTCTTAAAATTTCGAAAATAAAAACTCAGATGAACAACAACACATGACAAATTGCACTGTTGTCATTATTTACTGAACAAAAATAAAAGCCAAAATGGAGAAGCCATGTGTGACAAAGTTAGGACAACCTTACTGTTAACATTGGAATTAAGAGGGTCAAGCACTGCTAATCAAATACCTTTGATTAACTGATCATCAGCAAGTCTGAGCGCCTCTATAAAAGCATAAGCTTTGGCAGTTTGCTGGTCTGGAGCCTTCAGGCGTGTGTTAACACAATGCCAAGGAGGTAAGACATCAGCAATCATCTTAGAGAAGCAATTGTGGCTGCCATCAATCTGAGAAGAGTAATATGGCCATTTCCAAACAATTTGAAGTTTATTCACAAGTGGAAGACATTTGAAACAGACACCTCTCCTTCCAGGAGTGGACGTCCCAGAGATCAGACCGTGTAAAGCTCAGAGAAATGGCAGACAACCCAAGAACTACACCTCAGACTCTACAGGCCTCAGTAAACATGTTAAATGATAAAGTTCATGGCAGTACTATTAGAAAAATATGGGACAAAAATGGCATGTTTGGAAGGCTTGGCAGAAGAAAGCCTCCTCTATCTAAAAAAAAAAAAACATTGCAGCACAGTTTAGGTCTGCAAAGTTGCATCTGAACAAAACACAATTCTTCTAGAATAATGTCCTTTGAACAGATAAGACCGAAGTGGAGATGTTTGGCCATTTGGTGAAACCTAAAGAGCATATCAGCACAAACACCTCATACCAAAAGACAAGCATCCTGGAGGAGGGCTGATAATTTTGGGCTTGTTTTGTAACCACAGGACCTGGGCACCTCACAGTCTTTGAGTTGGCCATGAACCCCTCTGTATATCAAAGTATTCTAGAGTCAAATGTGAGGGCATCTGTCCAACATCTAAAGTTGGGCCAAAACTGGGTCATGCAACAGGACAATGATCCCAATTGCAATAGCCCAGTCAAAGTCCAGAGCTCATCCTGACTCAAATGCTGTGGTGAGAGCCATGCATAAGCAAATGCCCACAAACCTGCCCATAAACTGGAGCAACGTTGAAAAGAAGAGCGGTCCATGTGTGTGTATATTATATATATATATATATATATATATATATATATATATATATATATGTGTGTGTGTGTGTGTGTGTGTGTGTTGTGTATTATATATATATATATATATATATATATATATAATATATATATTTCCAGCCCATTTTAAGCCAGCAATATAATTTTTAAACAATGACTTAAATAAAACAACCCTTTGTCCCTGCTGAAAAAAACAGCTAAAACCAGCCTAAGATGGTTGGCTGGTCTTAGCTGGTTTAAGCTGGAAGTAGCTGGTTTTAGCTGGTCAGGCTGGTTTTAGCTGGTTGTTCCAGCTGGTCTCCCAGTCTGACCAAGACCAGCCTGACCCGCTAAGGAAGTGGCCAAAACCCCTCTTAAACCAGCCTGCTGACCAGCTAAAACCAGCCAACCAGCTTAGGCTGGTTTAAGCATTTTTTTTTTTTTTCAGCAGGGATGTTGGGTAAAAACATTTAACCCAACTAGCTGGGTCAAAATAACCCAGCATTTGTTCCATCCAATATTTACCCAGTGCTGAGTTGCCAAATAACCCATGTTGGGATGTTTTTACCCCAGCATTTTTATGTTATTATTTGTTCCAGAGCAAATACTTTTGGCTGAGGTTAAAATCTCATCATGTTATATTTGATGTAAATTTATGCTGTATGTCTGGTGCCTTGATGAGTGCTGCCTTTGTACTTTTGACTGAATTGCCTAGCAACTTTTATGATGGCTGTTGTTAATTAAATATTATTATTATTATTATTATTATTATTCAATAAATACTACTATATTATATCATTATATAATATTTCCTACTGTCTTTAAGTAGATCTAACCAGGACAGATTTCTCAATTTATAGTCACTTTCATTTGAATCTGCAAGACTATGAATCTGGTGTCACAAAGCAGTTGTTCCCACATTTGATGAGCAGGATGAAACTCTTGCATGATCACTGGAGTGCAGATGATCCTTAGACTGACAAAATAACATCTAAACAATGTCAAACTTAATATCACAAAATCCCGCGACAATCCCTCCTACGCTCTGAAGTCACTAAGTGTTTTATATCCTGACAGTGATGTCATCACTTAAGCCACATGAAAGCCAACTGCACTGACTGTTTATGTGCACATTTGAGGAAATGAGACCCCCAGATGTTGTAAAACCCCAAGAAAGGCTTCCATCAGCTCCTAGGGTCCCAGGCAGACTTTACTCTAATGACTTAACATAGATGTGCTATGTATAGTTTAAGAGAGCCAGAGAAAACGTGCACAAACAGCAGGATTTAGTTTTGGTTTCCTTAATGCGTTTCCTGTTCTACTGGCCTCAGACGTTCCGCTGGAATGGCGAGGAGGGGCCGTGTCGCCCAGCACTCTCTTGCTGCATAATTTGGTGCTAATGGCCAAGTGTCTTTTTATGGGCTGCTACAAACAGCCACTTGAATTTTACTAGGCACAATTCTGCATGCCCGCGAGTGTCATATAAGCGCTAATGGCAAAATCTGACCTTTGACTAGTTTTATTTAACATTTCACATCCAGATTAGGAAGAAAAATCATTCTAGGCAAACATTCTGTTGCAAAGTACATTTAACATTTATGATTTCAATGGCACATCCATTTGTGTACTACAGTGAAGTGCTTGTGTGATGAATAACTGTAACTAACAAGATATATAACTCTAATCTCTACATGACAATGATGTAAAAACCAGGAATAAACTGTGAAAAATATGATTTTAAAAAGACTAGTGATTGTGTAACACCTCTGTTCAAATGTAACAGATTATAAGGTCAGCTATTAAATATATTAAATTCTGTGCCGCAGCCCACGCAATTGCCTTATACCAGATAATCACTCTCGAAATATATAATACTGTACTAGGAACACAACTACGCAACTGCAACTTATGCAATAAGACTTATTTGTTCCCTATCTTTTTTTGCAGTTCTCATAACTATGAACAGACTTAAAGGGATAGTTCACCCAAAAATGAAAATTACCCCATGATTTACTTGCCCTCAAGCCATCCTAGGTGTATGAGGCTTTTTTCTTTCAGATGAATACAATTGGAGTTATTTTGAAAAATGTCCTGGCTCTTCCAAGCTTTTTAATGGCAGTGAAAAAGTGCATCCATATATCATAATAAAGGGGTTAATAAAGGCTTCTGAAGTAAATTTGATGCGTTTGTTTTAGAAACCGTAATTTAGTCGTTTCTGCTAATTGTCATACGTGCGTTCCCAAGAGAGTGGTGTTCCAGTGGATGACGACAATTGTAACAATTCCTCGATTCTATTAGAGTATTCGATTTTTAAAAAATCCTCGATTGCATTTTGTCTGTCAAATAATCGGCAAAATACCGGAAATGGCGGTTTCCACATATTAAACCCATTTAAAAAACATAATAAATAATGATGCTATTAAGAATTTGCAAACACTACAATTCAATTAAATAAATATATGCGATGCAGGTTTAATATATGCGCTTTAATTATTTATATGTGTGTAGGTTACATACGTACATCTCAGAGCAGCTCAGTATACTGTAAATGCTGCTCCACACAAACTGTTATCAATTACATGTGTGGAGCGACTCAAACTCCATCTCTGCATGTTGTTGTGTGTTTGGGTTTATTTCATCAGATTTGTAAGGTAAATAATTTATAAATCTACGCAAACACAGAAGAATACATCATCTTTCTCAATATGCTAACTGTTCATCACGATTTCAACATAAGTTTAAACCCTCACTCTGAGTTTAGTCGTTTTGATGACCACATATTTAAGAAATTACAGTGGCTGTAGCTTTTCTATCATAAAGAAATGGCCCAGTATTAAAGATTAAGTGGACATTTGAATTAAATGTTTTTGAATCAATATTAAACATGGATTAGATCGCACAGTAAAGTGTAAAAACAATCGTCAGGCCATTGGCGCCCTCTGCAGTCATTTGATATATTGCATAACGTACATTAGCTCTGTTGTTTATAATACATTATCCCCTGGATTCACAGACAAGGCTTAAGCCTAGTCCCAGACTAAACTGTAAGTCTGAGCTGTTTCAACTGAAAGAAACTTAGACTGACTGACCTTAAAATATATCAGTGCCTTTGTTTTTGTCTCAAGATGCACACCAGGAATTTTTTCTAAGGCACGTTTATAAAAATTACTTAAATGTCTTTAATTGAACTATGGCCAATAAATTGAACTTATTTGAACTAATTATTATTGCCTCATTGCTATTATATGTGACCATGGACCACAAAACCAGTCATAAGTGTAAATTTAATAATAAATAAGCTTTCCGTTAATGTACGGTTTGTTAGGAAAGGACAATATTTGGCCTATTTGAAAATCTGGAATCTGATGGTGCAAAAAAATCAAAACACTGAGAAAATCACCTTTAAAGTTCTCTAAATGAAGTTCTTAGCAATGCATATTAATAGTCAGAAATTAAGTTTTGATATATTTACGGTGGGAAATTTACAAAATATCTTCATGGAACATGGTCTTTACTTAATATCCTAATGATTTTTGGCATAAAAGAAAAATCGCTAAATCTGACCCATCCAATGTATTTTTGGCTATTGCTACAAATGTACCCGTGCAACAAAAGACTGGTTTTGTGGTCCTTGGTCACATATATGTATTTTTAAGTTATTTTAAAGGCTAATGCTCACTTATTATTATTTTTGTTACTACAAAAAATAATTGATTATAATTATCCGATTACTCAATTAATCATCCGAATAATCGACAGATTACTTGAGTACCAAAATAATCATTAGTTACAGCCCTAGACGTATGTGTAGCGTAAGCTCCGGTGAGAATATGCTACTCTTGTGAGAAACAAGTTTTGTTTACAGCAAACAAAACTGTTGGTATACTCCGGTTCAAACAAATATAGCTGAACAAAAAACTCAGTCTCCTTTTAGACCATATCGAAATCCTCTGACAGTTTACTTTACAAATCCTCTTTTTGTACTTCTATTTTGTGTTTTTCCTCTCTCTTCTGCACTTCCGTGTTCGTCACTTCTCACTGGAGCCTACGCTATGTCCTACGTAATCCGCTGGAACGCCACTCTCTCGTGAATGTGCGTACGACAGTAAGTGGAAGCTAGAGATTATGGATTATCAGGTTTTAAATTAAGTACACAATTATAATTTTAAACTGTAACAATGTTACAAATTAGTCAAAATGCTGAATCATTGTGCTCAGTTGGATGACAAAGGTTTAAGTCTAGACTGTGATGTGTCATGGTCTCATTCCAGTTTCTTTCTAGGATCATTTCCTGTCATTTTCTACCAAAAATACAAAGGAAAAGAGACTAAAAGGACTGTATTGTATAATAAGTAAATACAAAATCCCTGCATACACATTCACAGACTACAACAATGGACTTATCAGTCTGAAAAATAGGTTCAAAGTCAAACCTCAAGGATTCTTGGGATTTCATATACCAAAACCACACTTTCTTAACTCTAAAGGGGACAGGCAGACCTTTATTGCTCTCTCTCTCTGTTTTGCCCCGATGCACCTTGGTATTAGACGAATACACACTGGTATTAGAGTGAAGTTCTTCATATTGTTCTTTGCGATTCCTTTCTCATTCTCTTATCCCCGCTGTCTGCCTTTGTCATCTCTCTCTATCTCTCTTTCATCCGTGTTTTTGTCCTTTAATTCATCTTTATCCATTCTCTCAGAACGAAGCACTTTTTAATGAAGAGGGAGCTTGGTGACTCCACTCACCCCTGGATAGGCACCACGCGGCCCCACTGGATAGAAAATCAAACCCGTACAATTAAATGTCAGCGACTGAATGTCGCATTATGGAGTCACCTGAAGTGCCCCGAAAATCAGAACTGCATAATGCGTCGTATTATTGCAATTTTGATAGAGAATAACTGTAATTGCTTTGAATTTACATAATAGTTCTTTTTGTAACAAGAATAAAATACTCTCATCTGAGGCTGTGGCAGACAATATTTCATGTGTGGGTGGATTCATTTTACTTTTTATTTTACCTGAATGTGTGTGTGTGTTTTAAAGGAAATATTACTAACAGTTCATTTAGAAGTGAAGCAGTTAAATGGATGAATATATATCGTAGTATATGTGAGACATATGGCAGGTTACTGTACTACATTGATGGTTGCAAGCAAAGATTAATTGTGCTGCAAATAGCATCAATATTAAATCTGATAATTGTTTTCATATATTATTATATAATATAATATATTCATATATTATATTAATTATATTAGCATAATATAGCTAATATAAAATGAACAACTATGTGAATGTAGGTATGACAACATAATAATGTACAGTATGAAAAAATGGATATTTTGAAATTTGATAAAAATTAGATTTACTGTAAGATAAAAGCACAATACAATTTACAACTGTAAAGAAATAAGTTGGATAGAATGTTTCAAATATTAATATACAGTAACTAATTTAATAAAAACAAAATGTTAAAAAAAAATATTATTCATTTTTGGTTATTATCCCATTATATAATAATCAATAAATTGCAGATATACAAACAATTAAATAAGTAAAATATAATAAAAAATAAATTAAATTGCTAAGTGAATGCAAGTATGAGAACATTATAATGTACATGCAAAAATAAATATTTGAGATTTCCTAAAAAATTAGATTTTGATTAAATTTATGATTATAATTAGATGATAGCAAAGGTGATTAAAATATAAAAATAGGCAGAAATTGGCATGTACAATCAAAGAGAGAGTTCACTCCAAAAATAAAATTGTCATTGTTTTGTTCACCTTAACGCTGTTCCAAACCTGTATGAATTTCTTTCTTCTGTAAAACCTAAAATAAGATATTCTGAAAAGCAGCATCTGTACATACAATCAATTGGTGGTCAGTGGGGACCAAAACAACATCGGACATCATTGACTTTCATTATGTAAGTTACCACTATGTTTCAGGAGTCTGATATATTTTTATACTCAAATGTTATTGAGGTGAAATTGTCTTTAGTTCCACAAATTCCCACACTGGTGTCACTGAATGATTTCCTGTAATTTATTCACTCACATCAGTCTTTAGGGATCCAACCGCAGTGTCTGTGTGTGTCATTAGAATCACACTCTCGAAAGAATTAAAAAGGCTTCTCCGGAATTGGACAGATTATCACATACCGGGAATGCATCTAATCTAAAGGGATTTCTTTCATTAATACTAGTGTGTAGTCTACGATGCTCTTTTTCTTTCTCTTATCTGACATGTTTTGGCTCTCTCACACAAACAAACTGAGCAGTTAACTCAAATACAGATTAATCCGTGTGATTAATGTTTAAACTGTATGAGGCAAGGACAGATCCTCACCCTGTACTGGCTCAGTGACCACAGTCTAGCCATAGAAAAAACATACATGAACAAACTTGAGTCTAAACGCAAGAATGAATTTATAGTCACCGCAAGGTGAAGCTGAAACTGAGGCACGTTTTTCCTTCATACATTTCAAAATGCAAGAGAAACATTTAGGAAAAATCACGTGTCCCTGTTACTTAAAACTGAACAAATATAATTAAGATTCTGTCTCTCTCTGTTCATTTAGAATTATGATGACATTATAAAGATTTCAAGTTGTTTTTCCAAGTTGTATACACCTACCCTGTTACTGTCATAACAATTACTTAAAATACACTATTACACCGGACGCGAGCGGCGCGACGCGACGCAAGAAAAGACGTCAAACCCATTTTAATCAGAGTGATGCTGTCTACATTGGATGCGGCGCCGCGCGGCACGGTGTGATGCGACACGACAAACCCCGACAGTAAACTGATTCTTCGTTCTATTTATGACGTACTGACACGACGTTCAAATGAATTGCTGCCCCTTGCTTTTTCGCGTCTAGTGTAGACAGACTTTAAATGTTGGGCACGACATCCAGTGTATACACGGTCACATAATAATATCAAATAATTCCGTCATTATTAGCCTAGATCATTCTTTCAGGAAGTGAACAATTAAACATATATTCACTTGATAAACATATTCATATAATTTTGATTTATGATCTTATGTTTTGTTACATTTGTCTCAGGAGAGGGTAAAAACACTTTTGCAATGATTTTTATATAGTTCTGTTACCAGTAACGCTGTAGATTCATAACCTTAAAGGAGAAGTCCACTTCCGGAAAAAAAAGTGACAGGTAATGTACTCGCCCCTTGTCAACCAAGATGTTCATGTCTTTCTTTCTTCAGCCGTAAAGAAATTATGTTTTTTGAGGTAAACTTTTCAGGATTTTTCTCCATATAATGGACTACTATGGTGCCCTGATTTTGAACTTCCAAAATGCACAAGAGATGTCAAATTAAACTAAAATTGGCTAAAGGCACAATTATATAAAACAAACAAAAAGTCCAATACCGTTCAAAAATGTTAATATAGAGTGATAACTTAACTTATTAAAAACAAAATGGTGAATGACCCCCCAAAATAATAATAATTATTGTTACTCTTTGTTTTGTTTGCCTATATTGAATCTTTAGTAATATTACACTATACTGTTCTATAAAATTTTTTAAATGTTCCTGAAAGAAGTTTCTTATGCTCATTAAGCCTGTATTTATTTAACTAAAAATACAGTAAAAACAGTAATATTGTGAAATACCATTACAATTTAAATGAACCATTTTCTGATTTTATACAATTTTATAACAATTTATTGCTGTGATGCAAAGCTAAATTTTCAATACTCCAGTCTTTAGTGTCACATGATCCTTCAGAAAACATTCTAATATGCTGATTTGCTGCTTAAGAAACATTTCTTATTATTATAAATGTTGTCAAATCTGTGAAACTATTTTTTTTTTTTCAGGATTCTTCCTTAAAAGAAAAGTTCACTTCCAGAACAAAAGTTTACAGATAATTTACTCACCCTCTTGTCATCCAAGATGTTCATGTCTTTCGTAATTATGTTTTTTAAGGAAAACAGTTCAGGATTTCTCTCCATATAGTGGATCTCTATGGTGACCGCGAGGTTGAATTTCCAAAATGCAGTTTGAACGCAGCTTCAAAGGGCTCTAAACGATCTCAGCCAAGGAAGAAGGGTCTTATCTAGTGAAACGATCAGTTATTTTCTAAAAAAAATTACAGTTTATATACTTTTTTAACCTCAAATGCTTGTCTTGTCTAGCTCTACGTGCACTCTGTGTATTCTGGTTCAATACAGTTAGGGTAGGTCGAAAAACTCCCATCTCATTTTCTCTTCCAACTTCAAAATCTTCCTATATCGCTGTTTTGCCCTTTTTTGTGAAGGGTGTTTGATCTTTTTTGTATGTTCACTTTGTAAACACTGGGTCGGTACTTCTGCAGTGATGTAGGACAATTTTGAAGTTGGAGGACAAAATGAGATGGGAGTTTTTCGACCTACCCTGTATAACTGTAGTGAACCAGAATACAGAAAATAACTGATAATTTTGCTATAAGACCCTTCTTCCTTGGCTGGGATCGTTTAGAGCCCTTTGAAGCTGCATTTTGAAAGTTTAAAGTCCACTATATGGTGAGAAATCCTGAAATGTTTTCCTCAAAAAACATTATTTCTTTACATCTGAAGAAAGAAAGACATGAACATCTTGGATGACGGGGGGGGGGGGGGGGGGGGAGGCGGGAGTAAATTATCTGTAAATTTTTGTTCTGGAAGTAAACTTCTCCTTTAAAGGATTTTTTGATTTAAAGTTCAGAACAGCAGAAAAGAACAGCATTTATTTGAAATTGAAATCTTTTGTAAGATTTGCAAGATGTCTTTTTAATACGTTTGATTAATTTAACGCAAACTTGCTCAATAAAAGTGTTAATTATTTTTTAAAAATATTACTTTTGAACAGTAGTGTATGTGAAACAGTCATGCCAATTATGTTGACAGATGAAGGAAAAGATGAATAAGAAAAAGAGCTAGGAGGAGAGAGGAGAGTAAAATCAGGAGAAATGAAAATAAAAAGGGTCTCAAAAACACATTATGTAAGTCAGCAGTTGACTAAGCTGGATTATATGATGCTTTTATATTCACATTGCTACATGTGTCAGAGCCTGTTCAGCTTTAGTCCTGCTTTTAAAAAATGTCATACACTCACAAACAAAGACCCAGGCACTTACAGCAAATATGACCACCTGACCACTGCAGTCACCTTTAAATTAGAGCTTACCGACTAAGAGCTATTCTGAAGGTCTTTGAAAATTGCTGGTTTCTGGACAAAACAATGTGTGACGTGATTCTTCAGTTTTATTAGTCCCTTCACAAATGCACACACAGGTTTATATGGTGCTGTTTTCACCGACAGGTGGTGATTTGTGTGCATGTGAGTGTGTTTTGCACAGTCGGGGACAATGTTACTGCTGACCGTGTCTGTGTGAATTGCTTGAAGGGAAAGTGGACGGTTAACTGGTGTAGTAGCAGTGATTTCTAGGACACTAACAGGTGGTTTGACTGACCACCCCATCACACTCTGTCTCTCCCGCAGAGAGGGACAGAAAATGGTCTTATAGCGGTTTGTCAGCCTGTGTATTTAATCCAGTACAGAAAGCCGTGTGTACAGTGACAGCAGGTGTTCATCACACAGCTGCTCATATACACACTCACACACGCACGTGATGTGCACTGCCAGATTTATTGAGAAAGGGGTTTTTAATGGTCCTTGAAAAACCATTTTAATAATGGCTACGGAATTCGGTTATTAAATGTGTAATTCTGACACAGTTTTGTATGTCCCTTTAGTACTGTAGTGGTACCATTATATTGATACAGTAGTATTGCATGTTTACACGATGGTACTTTGATGAACATACAATATTTAAAAAGTCTAAATTGGAATTTAAATTTTACTTTGTAACTTTTTTTTTTAGAAAGAAGTCAAACCCTCACTGGTGCTCCAGAAGGAAACACAATGCATTAAGAGCCGGGGGTGAAAACTTTCATATTTTTTTTTTTTCACTTAGTACTGCTTTCAGAAGCTACAGAAGATACTTGCATGTTTCCCAGAAGACAAAATAAGTGAAATTTACCCTGATCTTCAAATTCAAAAAGTTTTCACCCCCCCGGCTCTTAATGCATCATTTTTCCTTTTGGAGCGTCTAAACATCTTTTATGTGAAATATCTTATTCAGGTCAGTACTAAATAAAAACTAACACACATTTTGTATGATCTCTCTTATTTTGGTAAAATAATTAACATTTTGCAGATTCCGCAAGAGGTATGTAAACTATTGACCTCAGCTGTACATTTTAGTTACAATTGTTACAATTGTGCTGGATATTTTGTTATTTCCACCATTTCTGACATTTTACTCCTTTTTGAATGAGTTAATTCAATGATTCACTCATTCATTCTTTAATAATGTTTATTCTTTGTGCAATTCATGTTTTTAAAATAATTTTAAATAATATTAAATTAAATCATTTTAAGTTGTGTAGATACTGTAAATTGAAAAGTAAACATGTACGATTGTACACTACTTGCATAAACAAATTTGTGATGCACATCATGTTAATGTAATTTGTAATGAAATTTGTGTTCACTAAACCAGGATTCATCAAAGCACATTTTTGTTTTGTTTTGTGTAACTTACTAATTAACAAAATTTAGATTTTAAGTGCATTTTTGTAACTTAATAATTCATTAATAAATAATTTGTTTTAAATAATTAAAAATAATTTGTAACATTTTTGAAAATAATTCAAATAATTGTAAATCAATGTAAATTTAAGCTATGATGTACTGTAAAAATACTGTACTGTAAAAATATGATCCCACATAAGAAAATGTATTTTGACAAACATGACAAAACTTAAACATAATAGAATAAATTAATTAATACTGTAAAATGAAACCTAAACATCCACAATTCTACACTACTTGTGTGTTATTAATTTAAACAAATGTGTGATTTTTGTAAGCTAATAAAGAATTAAATTTAAATGTAAAAATTATTTTAAAATATTAAAAAATATTTAAAATAATTAAAAATAACAAAAATAATTGTAAATACAATTAAAGATGGAAACTTAATAATTCATTAATAAATAATACATTTTAAAATAACAAAAATAATTGTAAATACAATTAAAGATGAAAACTTAAAAATTCATTAATAAATAATACATTTTAATAATACAAAATAATTGTAACATTTTTAAAATAATTAAATTAATTGTAAATAAAATAATTTAATTACTCTTAAGTTTGAGTTATAAACATGATAAACTTGAACATGCTAGAATAAATGAATTAACACTGTAAAATTAAGAGTAAACATCTACGATTTCTTGTTTGTTATTAATTTAAACAATTGGTGATACAGATCATATTAATGTAATTTGCATAATAATAGCATTAGCATTTGCATAATAATAATAATAATAATTTAAAGTAACACAAATCGTTTTAAATACAATTAATTAAAGATGGAAACTTAATAATTCATTAATAAATAATACACTTTAAAATAATTTAAATAATTTTAACATTTTTTAAATAATGAAAATTAATTGTGAATAAAATGTAATTACTTTTACATTTTGAGTTACTGAAAAAAAAAAAAAGATTTGGTCCTACATAGAAAAATTTATTTTGACAAATGCAATAAACTTGAACATATTAGATTAGATTAGATTAATTATACTTAAACCAACTTAATTGTGTTGACCTAGCTAAACAGATTTATTTGAATTAACTAAATTAAACTGTGTGTAAAAACTTTTTTCAGTTAAATGACGGGTAATAAATACATTTTTGTTGAGTCTACACACTAAGCCAGTTGAAGCAAATTTGTGGTATAAGTCATGTTATTAAAATTTGTACTGAAAATTGTTTTCACTAGGGTTGTCAAAAGGTACCGGGTTCGGTACTTTCGGTACTGAAATTTTAAAAACGTCCATTTCCCGCTAACATTTGAGCGCTGTTGAGCCGATTTTTAAACATCGCTGATTGGCCATAGTGTTCACGCGCTTAACAGACATGACTGTGATTGACTACAATGATAAGCGATTCACGCTTCTCACCGAGCGCTCACACATAAGCACAACGGGAGCGTTTGAAAGCCACGTCTGTCAACGGATCCGTCTATATGCAGATGTATTAGGGATCCGCTGACAAACGTGGCTTTCAAACGCTCCCGTTGTGCTAATTTGTGAGCGCTCGGTGAGGAGCGTGAAGCGCTTATCACTATGGCCAATCAACGATGTTTAAAAATCGGCTCAACAGCGCTCAAATGTTAGCGGGAAATGGACGTTTTTAAAATTTCTGTACCGAAAGTACCGAACCCGGTACCTTTTGACAACTCTAGTTTTCACTATTTTTTCACTAATAGTCTCAGACCCCAGTGTTTATCAGGTTTACATTCGCAGCACCTTGTTTCCACGGCAAGCCCCTCAGCTCAAGCCCCCTGACAGCATTGACCTGGCCCATAATCCATCATTGTCTGCAGCTCTGCCTCAGCTGACCAGTGCGTCCGATGCCAACAGGAAAGCTGTAGCCGCACAGACTTTCATAAGATCACAACGAGGGAGGCTCCAGCTCTCACAGGCTGTTGTGACATATGACAGATGACTCTATGCACTTTATGAGAGGGTAACAGCTGTGGCAAAGTGATGTGGAGATAGTGAGCTCGACCGTGAAATTCGCTCCTTCCTAGTCTTTCTCTTGCTCTTATCTGAAGCACACATGTGTGCCTGCATCTCTTCAATAAGGGACATCCAAACATGCTCTTTCAAAATGGCCGCCCCATAAGGGCCTTTCAACATGTGACCATCCCCAGTTCTGGTTTGTGGCTGTCTCATCCAAACATTCCCTCTCTTTTTCTCATTTGCTTTATCTCAACATCTCTCTCTCTCACTTCCAAACAAGCTTGTTTATCTCCTGCCGTTGTTTCTCTGTCTATGGTCAGTCTAGAGAGCAAGGCTTTTTCAGTGAGAAAGACTGTCACAGGATTGATTCATGGACCAATACTGATTCAGCCAGCAGGTTACTTTGGACTAGCTTTGTTTCATCTGACTAATTAAAAACAAGCAATCAAAATAATTATGACTTAATTAGCACTATACTGGATTACATGCATCAGCGTCGAAGGGCTAATGAGCCAAAGCTCAAATTTAATGACAACATTAATCTTTTATGCTTCGCTCCGCATTAGCCTTTCCCCAAAGTTTAGTTCCATTTCCCGTGCAACGACTGAGGCTCTAAATCACACGGCTGTTGGAAAACCTACTGTATACGGAAAAACAATGGCCTGTTTGAAATGGATGTTTAATTAAAAACGAGGATCGCATTAAAAAAGGATCGCATTTAAACTAGTCATTTTCATTTGCTGAAAGGGTGTTATGCTATTTGAGTTATAGTGGGAGTGTTTATTTGCAGTATGAACTGCAGGTGTAGTTTGTGCAGCTGTGATATTAAACTTTACAAACCTTGTAATTGTATCTCCCTTAACTCACCTTAGCTGACTAAATGCTGACTGACCAGATTCATTATTTAGAGTCAAATGTATGAAACTGTGTTTTATAACTTTCCAATCCATGGAGTACCTCAAATTGTAGTAAAATTACTACTTGTAAAATACATTACAGGTGGTAATGACCTAAGCATGAGGTTGCTGCCGAGCTGTTTTATGGGTTGTGGTGGACTGATTGCCGGCTACTGGCTCCCCAGTTCTGCTCTAAGCTCTTGTTGCTCCCTGCTTGTTTACTTCGAGGGATCGCCGTGCTCAAGTGGGATTGACCCTGAACTCCTTCTGTTCACTTCAAGCTAAACTCCAGTCCACTCCAGTGTCACACAAACAACGAAAGGCCCTGTTACACAAACGGAAGTTTCCTGAATGCAGATTTAGCCTTGTTTTGGCTGTTTAGCAGTAGTGGACAAGTACACAAATCAAGTACTTAGTAAAAGTAAAAGTAAAAGTACAGATACATATAATAAAATATTACTCCAGTAAAAGTAAAAGTACTCCTTTTTCAAGTTTACTGGAGTGAAAGTACAAAACTACATTTTTTTTTAATTATTATGTAGGGGAGCGCGGGGCACAACCTAACACTTTTTGAATTTCTCAGTTTGTGTAAATCCACGTGGGGTTCAGAGTATTTTTTTTTTTTTTTATCCACGTCAAAGGAGAACTCTTCCAGAACAACAATTCACAAATAATTTACTCACCCCCTTGTCATCCAAGATGTTCATGTCTTTCTGTCTTCAGTCGTGAAAAAATTATGGTTTTTGAGGAAAACATTTCAGCATTTTTCTCCATATAATGGACTTCATTGGTGCCCCAATTTTGAACTTCCAAAATGTAGTTTAAATTCAGCTTCAAAGGGCTCTAAACGATCCCAGCTGAGGAAGAAGGGTCTTATCTAGCGAAATGATCTGTAATTTTTTTCATGCAATTCTGACTTTATTTCTCAGAATTGCGACTTTATTTTGGAATTCTGACTTTATAACTTGCAATTGCGTGTTTATGTTATGCGATGCTGACTTCATTTCTCAGAATTGCAAGTTTATATCACACAATTCTGACTTTATTTCTCAGAATTGCTAGTTTATATCACAATTCTGACTTTATTTCTCAGAATTGTGACTTTATATCTTGGAATTCTGACTTTATAACTTGCAGTTGCGAGTTTATCCCGCAATTCTGAGAAAAAAGAGTCAGAATTGTGAGATAATAAGTCGCAGTAAACTTTTTTTTTTTTTTTAATTCAGGGGCGGAAATGGGCTTACATAGCTAGTTGATCCAAACAATATAAAAATGTATACTGTTGATAAACAATAAAAAAAAAAAAAAAAAAAAAAAAAAAAAACAGACGTCACGTAGGGCTAAATGTGTAGCATTTTAATAAAACATTAATAAAACATTAATAAAACGTTACAGCAGTGGGGAATATGAACATGCATGAGTTATTTTGTTCAATCTGTGTTATTTTAATGTGTTGTTTAATTGACCTTAAGCATAGAGACACTGATGTTGATATGTCTGCATTCAAGCATTTCAGTGGGCTTAAACAGATCACCCTTTACAGCGCACAGATTTAGTTCACAAACAACTGACAGGTTTGACCTAAATATGACAATTCAACATTAATAACTTACTTTTCACAGCATCGGTCACGCGCACAAGATCTCCCGGTTCGTTCTTGTGAATTCAGTTCACTTTAAACTCACTTTAAATGGATCATTTGAATCAGTGAGTTGTCAACTCAAGAACAGCTGCAATCAGCTCATTCCAATTTGTGAATGAATCATTTGGTGCGATTTGCGAACTGATTTAACAGGTTCATTGAAAAGAATCCATTTGTTCATGAATCAGACAGCGCTTCTGTGTCTCGGAGCACATGATATATTATAAGGAGTAACAATATGTTTTATGAAATGTAGTGAAGTAAAAAGTACAATCTTATGCTTTGGAATGTAGTGAAGTAAACGTTATTCAAAATAAAACTACTCCACTAAGGTACAGATACTTGAAAAATGTACTTAATCATTTAAAGCTACTTTGTTACTGTCCACCACTGCTGTTTAGTGCAGTTTAATGCTAATTTGTGGCTACAAAAGCATTGCAAGAACCAGTGTTGAGGAAGCAACTTTCAGGGTGCCACCCCAATAATTAATATGCTACTATTTCACCTTTGTTTAATCATACTAAAAGAAACGTTTATTGTAGCCTCGAACTCAAGCGTGTCTTGCGTTCCACATCGCACTTCATCTTCATAGTCTTAGGCTGATGATACATGGGGCAACTTTTTGAGCAATGTTGCCGTCAGTGGGCAACCAGGTGAGACACGGGGCCCACGACCAATTTAAATTATCCAGATAGAATTTAACCATTCTCAATGGGGAAAGTGCCCAAGCAACATTGCTCAAAAAAGTTGCCCTAGGTATCATCAGCCTAACATTTGAAGTTACGGTATGTTTGACTAATGTGGGGTAATGTGATGTATGTAAACATAGGATTTATTCATGCTTTTTTATGCCAGGTTGGAGTAATACACTGATTTTCTTCATGGTCTATGGCCCCCCTGAATTAGCATTGATCACCCCATCTATAAAACCCTAGCTCCACAACTGGCTACTCTGTTCTACTAAGTTTAGAGTTTGTAAGATTCTTAATGTTTAAAACAAACAAACAAAAAACATTAGCTTCTGCATCAGCAGCACCACATGCAGGTGTTGTGGTAAAGTTGTTATTTTTGTTTTCTTTGCATGCAGAAAGTATTCTCTTGTCTTCATAACATTATGGTTGAACCACTGATGTCACATGGATTATTTTAATGATGTCCTTACTATCTTTCTGAGCCTGGCAATGTTTCAGTTGTGTTGCCGTCTATGCAGGGTCAGAAAGCTCCCAGATTACATAAAAAGTATTTTAGTTTGTGTTACAAAGATGAATGAAGGTCTTATGGGTTTGGAATGACATGAGGGTGCGTAATTAATGACAGAATTTTCAATTTTGGGTGAACTATCCCTTTAAGTAACATTTCTTAACAATTTCATAACAAGTCAGTATTGAACATAGTTGTGCTGCTTAATATTTTTTGTGGAAACTGTGACACCTTTGTTTTCCGGATTCTTTGATGAGTAGAAAAAAAACAAAACAAAACAGCATTTATGTGAAATTGAAGTCTTTTGTAACATTGTAACTTCTTACTGACCCCTTTTAAGTGACATTACATATATGTGTCATTTGAAACAGTATCTTTCCAAACAATATCGTATATATTTATTTTATATGATATACACTGAGCAAAATTATAAACACAACACTTTTGTTTTTGCCCCCATTTTTCATGAGCTGAACTCAAAGATCTAAGACTTTTTGTATGTACACAAAAGGCCTATTTCTCTCAAATACTGTTCACAAATCTGTCTAAAGTGTTAGTGAGCACCTCTCCTTTGCCGAGATAATCCATCCACCTTACAGGTGTGGCACATCAAGATGATTATTGCACAGGTGTGCCTTAGGCTGGCCACAATAAAAGGCCACTCTAAAATGTGCAGTTTTATCACACAGCACAATGCCACAGATGTTGCAAGTTTTGAGGGAGCGTGCAGTTGGCATGCTGACTGCAGGAATGTCCACCAGAGCTGTTGCCCGTGAATTGAATGTTCATTTCTCTACCATAAGCCGTCTCCAAAGGCGTTTCAGAGAATTTGGCAGTACATCCAACCAGCCTCACAACCGTAGACCACGTGTAACCACACCAGCCCAGGACCTCCACATCCAGCATCTTCACCTCCAAGATCGTCTGAGATCAGCCACCCGGACAACTGCAACAATCGGTTTGCATAACCAAAGAATTTCTGCACAAACTCTCAGAAACCGTCTCAGGGAAGCTCATCTGCATGCTTGTCGTCCTCATCGGGGTCTCGACCTGACTGCAGTTCGTCGTCGTAACCAACTTGAGTGGGCAAATGCTCACATTCGATGGCGTCTGCCACTTTGGAGAGGTGTTCTCTTCACGGATGAATCCTGGTTTTCACTGTACAGGGCAGATGGCAGACAGCGTGTATGGCGTTGTGTGGGTGAGCGGTTTGCTGATGTCAACGTTGTGGATCGAGTGGCCCACGGTGGGGGTGGGGTTATGGTATGGGCAGGCGTATGTTATGGACGTCAAACACAGGTGCATTTTATTGATGGCATTTTGAATGCACAGAGATACCATGACGAGATCCTGAGGCCCATTGTTGTGCCATTCATCCACGACCATCACCTCATGCTGCAGTATGATAAAGCACGGCCCCATGTTGCAAGGATCTGTACACAATTCCTGGAAGCTGAAAACATCCCAGTTCTTGCATGACCAGCATACTCACCGGACTTGTCAGCCGTTGATTATGTTTGAGATGCTCTGGATCGGCATATACGACAGCGGGTTCCAGTGCCTGCCAATATCCAGCAACTTCACACAGCCATTGAAAATGAAGGGACCAACATTCCACAGGCCACAATTAACAACCTGATCAACTCTATGCGAAGGAGATTTGTTGCACTGCGTGAGACAAATAGTGGTCACACCAGATACTGACTGGTTTTCGGACCACCCCAATACAATAAAACTGCACATTTTAGAGAGGCCTTTTATTGTGGCCAGCCTAAGTGTAACCCAGTGTTTAAAGATGATCAAATTAAATAAATATGAAGTATGTTATTTTTCTTTTTTTTATATATACATATATTTTATGTATTTTATATTATTTTCATGGGCATTTTAATAGCCAATTCTAATATTTTATGTTTGGGGAAAATCGACCAATGAGGATTTAGGATGTTGCATGCGCATATTTTTTTTTCTTTTTCTAGTTTCCGGATCTAGAACGAGGTTCGTTTTCACGTTTCACGGAGCTGAAGAGAGCACACGCGATTTAGGTCTCTCCGGAGATATTTGAGAATTTAATGAATCAAACAGTGATTTTGACTAAAATTAAAGTTATGATTGTCTAGAGACGATTTAGCAAGAAAAAGAAGTCCATTTTGATGTGAGAAAGTGACAGTTTAATTGATTCATAACTTGTGACGCAGTTGATAATTAGGCCTCGTTAACGCAAAGCACGTTAACAAAGGATATTTCGCAAAAGAAAAAGAGGCATATAATTATATTTGATTTCTACGAGACGGATAAGCAAAAAATCAAGTTGAAACTGAGTTTTTCAGACCAATAGGGGATAAAATTGTTCAAGTTCATCTGGTCTTGGTGAGTTAAAACGTTTATTTCATGTATTAGTTTGGGTAAAAAGTTCATGAAATGTTCATATAAGTGAAATATAAATAAGAAAGCTGTACTTTAAGTTCATTTAATTGTTAAGTGTAATGTATGGTAGATGTGGCAAATGTATGCGTTTGCAAGTTCATGTGAAAAATGTGATCGTCATTTTGATGCTGTGGTAAATGATCGTAATAGACATGATATACGTATGATACGGAAAGAATTCTAATGATGATTTTTGTGACCTTGTATTCAAGGTCAGGTTTTTTTTTTTTTTTGTTCTCTTTTCTTTTCTTCTTTTTCATGATTCAATATCATTGCTGTCCGATTGAGGGCACGCTGTGAACTGCTGAATCGAAGCTGCATTTAGACCGACGCTTACTGGACTGGAGTTCCTGAATCTCTGGATTTCGTACTAACTCCCGTGTTCGTGGAGGGAGTCGGGACTGGCGAGCCACACGGACCTAATAGAGAGTCGGGATTTCGTGAAACGGACACTTTTGTTGCCAATTTGGGCGGTAGGAAATTGAACTTACATTGCATACACTCCGTTCATTGTTCTTTGGAAGGATTCGATTACGGAGGAGAGACTGAGTAACGAACAATTTAATCGCTGCAGTGATTTCAGCTATATTCACACAGCTGTGAATATGATTTGAGAGACTGAATTATTTATTTTGAATCAGCTCATTTTGGAAACTGAGGTTTAAATTTTGTGAAGGGATTCATGTGTGAATTTATTTTTATATTATTTATTTTATTTATTTTAATTATTATTTTTTTTTCTGATTGTTCAGTGACCAAATGCATGTTTTTCCTTCTTTATTTTGTATTGCACATTTAAGACAAGATGGAGACATTTATTCAACGAATTGGAAGTAGCAAATAAGGGATTTAAACTTTGAATTGATTTAATTAAGTGAACATTTCTTTGAACTGAAATTTCACATAAGGTGAAGTCAAACTATCACAGTTTTTAAAAAAAAAACTGAAAGAAATAAGTGAAGTCTAGAAGGGAACATAATTAACAGTTAATTCAGTTAATTTACATAAAATTTTCAAAAAGGGTGATTATACCTTGGAGTCCCTTGAGCACAGTGAATCTTGAAACCTGTAAGGAAAAGGGAAAACTTGTTAAGAATACAAGAACAAATCAGCTTGGTGTTTAAGCAAAATTTTCAAATTTTTAGTTTTTTTTGGTTGAAAAGTTACATATTGTACTTTTTATTATTATTTAAAATTTTCTGTCATGCACTAATCAAAATCTAATATTTTGATTGAAAACAATACATTCAGTTAAACTTTACACATTGTGTGAGTGGTTCATTATTGTTGTGACATCCTTATTCTCTGTAGACAAATTTATTCTTCTGATTTGACTGGTCCGTACTCAGACATTTCTTTTTTTTGTCTTTGTCATAAAGTGAGTGTTACATAAGGAACACCTGTGCAATAATCATGGTGTCTAATCAGCATCTTGATATGCCACACCTGTGAGGTGGATGGATTATCTCGGCAAAGGAGAAGTGCTCACTAACACAGATTTAGACAGATTTGTGAACAATATTTGAGATAAATAGGCCTTTTGTGTACATAGAAAAAGTCTTAGATCATTGAGCTCAGCTCATGAAAAACGGGGGCAAAAACAAAAATGTTGCGTTTATAATTTTGTTCAGTGTACATATTATCTACACATTTCACTACTATGGAGTATGCAAAAAGCAGTATATCAAATGAATAGTGCTTCATGTCCGAATATGCAGTATTCATAGAAAAAAAAAAAAAAAAAAAAAAACTTGCAGCTGACTGACTGAACATTTTAGTTATGGATTATGTATAGCCTCCTTCTTTCACCTCTCATCATCCCTCCTGATTTTCTGCAGCTCTTCTAAGGGTTCACATGGGCGGAATATGTTCCTGGATGAAAGAGGGGCCCAAAAAGCCGAATGACACTATCAAAGCAGCATCAAATAAATTGAGGCGCCGTTGCTCTCACTTCATCAAAGGGATTCTGGCCAACTCGATTCCTTGCGATGGGCTTGAAATGAACAACAAACACTGCCAATGATTTGACATGTCTTCCTTCTGACTCTTTCTCCTCCTCTGATTTTTCCTCTGCCATATTCCATCCTGACTCTCTATCTTGATTTGCATTCCCAAGATGCGGACGACAAATGCCGCTCCGTAATCTGTTGTGACGTTAGCTTCGCTTTGGTGTTTTATCTCGAAACCGACAGTGTGGTTTTTAAGGTTCAATATGCAGTAATTGTTTTATGTATAACCATGAGCCATTTAAGTAAAGACGCTTCATCAGAACTTGGTTATTTCATTTAATCCGTATTTAATCCGCGGCTTCTCTATAAAATGTTGTTTGGTGGCTTTTTGCCGTTAAGTGCTTGCCTGTCTTTGTCACGCGCACCAATACACTCATGGTTTATCTGAAATAGCACATTAAATCCTCTGCCTCACAAAACCTCACCTACCGCCCTTAAATTCGCTCTTTCAGCCTTTTCACAGCACATCATCAACTTTCTTCCATCCTTGCGATTTTATAAGGCTGCCATAAAAAAAGCATTACCAGGTGGGGCAGAGCGAGATTGAAAGCTAAATTTATATTAGAAAATAGCTGGAATTCTTTTGTCCCTTTTTTCACTGTCTTTTTGTTCTCTGCCTTGATCGCACGCCCTCCCGGCACGCCGTAGTGACAGCTCGCTGCGTCTGCGCTATATCATCAGCTCAAAAGCTGGGAACGTTTGTCAAATGTTCCCAACAAATGGAGCTTTGGTGGCAAACTCAGCCACCAGGCTTAAGACGAAGGCGTCGTGATATAAACTGAACCAGTGAATAGTTTGAAACACCCTGACGGATCTTTTTCTGCTTTTATTCTGTACTTTCCCTTCTCTGCCCTAGACTGAGAAAAGGGAATTACACTGTTTTATAAGGCCCAAGGCCAAGTATGCAATTATGGTTTGCACTGTGATAGGGCCTAAACTATATATATGTAGTGTATGTGTGTGTGCTAATGTCAACACAAGAGTTTGTCTTTGTGTGTACGTGTGTAATTTAATTGTGAATATAAATGTGTGTTTAGTGATTACTGTGTAATCTGATAAGGTGCATGTGTGGGCTGGGGTGGGGGGTGAGGGGTGGGGGGATGCAATAAAAATGAGTTATACATTGTAAAATTAAAGGGAGTTGGCTCATGTATGGTTGGTTATTGGAGTCTGGGTGTATATGTTTGGGCAAAAGCCAGATCAAGGCACAGTCAAGTATGGGACCAGAGCTGAAACCTTAGACCTGGAGACTATACAAGCAGTGGTAGAAGTCCAGGTAGTCTTAATAAAGCAGCTTCAAGGAAGAGTCATCTGAGCAACATGCAATATCAAACCCTCATTCACACTCTCAGGTTGAATGTGGGATATTATAACCACAAAAGTCATTCCATTGTATGGTGCACAGAATTTACTTGTATAAAAGGAGTCTAGAAACACTGATTAGGAAAAACAATGCTAACATTTGTTTTGCTGTTGTAAAATTATCAGTTGAAATGGTATTCCTCTATCAACAACTTTTTGACTCCTCTAAAATAGTCCATGTGACATCAGTGGTTCAACTGTACATTTCTGAAGCTTCGAGAGTATTTTTTTGCGTGCAAAGAATTTTGTTACTTTTTTTCTTTTTTTACTAAATTAACATTTTTTTTTTCTAGGGCTGCCCCCTAATAGTCAACTAACTGTTAGTTGACGAGAAAAGGCTTGAGAAGCGACTAAAAATTTGTATTAGTCACCTTTTATTAGACAGCTTGCTGCATCTGCGCTATATCATCAGCTCAAAAGCTGGGAACGTTTGTCAAATGTTCCCAACAAATGGAGCTTTGGTGGCAAACTCAGCCACCAGGCTTAAGACGAAGGCGTCGTGATATAAACTGAACCAGTGAATAGTTTGAAACACCTCTATAAACAACTTTTTGACTCCTTTAAAATAGTCCATGTGACATCAGTGGTTCAACTGTAAATTTCTGAAGCTTCGAGAGTATTTTTTGTGCGCAAAGAATTTTTTACATTTTTTTTTTTTTTATTAAATTTACTTTTTTTTTTTTTTCTAGGGCTGCCCCCTAATAGTCGACTAACTGTTAGTTGACGAGAAGAGGCTTGAGAAGCGACTAAAAATTTTCATTAGTCACTATTTATTAGTCACAGGAAAAAGAAAAATTCCACAGAAAGTGGTGAAGTCCCGCAGTCCGTGACGGACAAATTGTTAACGGCTGGTCTATGTGGTAATATAGTACATCAGGCAGGACATCCATATACTTACCTATCATTCAGCAACCTCAAATATGGCTTTTCATCTGAAAGATGTATGTTGCAGCAACTTTACATGGCAGCTCAATCTAATGTTAACCGAAAAATGTACACTACTGAAGTGTCTGTGTGGAGTGTGGAAGCTGAACATTAGTGTGCTTACTGTATGACAGATGGAGGTGCCGGTGTGATCACTTGCTCTTAAAATACTGTCATTTTTGGTCATACAGATAAAAGTGATACATCTTTTGAATCTGTAAAGACTACGTTTATTTGCGTGCACTCAGAAAAACGACAAAATTTCTGCAAGCAAGATGCACTTGAGTGTGAAACTTTTAAACTCTGTGTATACTTGCCTTACAGACATGAAAAATATATCTATAGAGAGTGAAATGTCTACTTTTAAATGAACCAATTCAAATAGAAAACAAATATTCTCAGATTATGTAATCCGTGTGAAACATGCATACAGGCGCATCACTACTGCAGAGATGATGAGTCAGTGTTGCCAACTTCATCTCTTAAGCCAAAAACAAAGAAAACACTAGTTTTTCAATAAATTATTAAAACGTTAATGCAGTCTCTTTGCTGTTTTTCAGTGACACATTCATAATAATTAAATCTGCCGGTGCACTGTCGCAATTTTTTTTGTGTGCGTGCTTAAGCGCTTATTAGGCTATGTAAGCAATTAATAGCTCACTATTATTATTATTATTTATATGGTTTATTAATAAACATGTGACTAATAGTCGACTAATGCTTAAAATGAACTACTAGTTGACCACAAAAATCTTTAGTAGAGGACAGCCCTATTTTAGTCAACAATTTCTTCTCTTCCGTGTCCGTTCCAAGGGGGGGAACACTTTAAAATGCATTAACCATGTACATCTCTGTGAAAACCACCAATTTTGTCTGACTTCATAACTGCAATTTGGTGAAATCTGAGTTTCCAAGTATAAATCTGACTTCAAGCGGCATTCTGTTTCACTTTCCAAGTTGAAATCATAAGAGGCCATTCACACAGGTTGCGTTTTTGCATTCAACTGCTTTTTGATTGTTTTTCCATGTAAGCTTGTGCTAGATGGACGTCTTTGACCATTGCATTTGCATCCTTTGCGGCATCTTGCACATGACAGCATTTTAAAATGTGGCGGTCAAGCTAAAAGAAGCTCAACGTTTAAAAAATGCATCTCTAGACCTGTTTTTTTCCCCCCCATTCCACTGCCCTGCATCTCTCATTTTTACAAAAACACATTTTTTGTGAATAGTTTTTATGTGTTCTAAAGTATCCAAATTAATTGTGAGGACACCATTACACTACATGTTGTTCTGGATGGAGGTCTGTGTTCAGGGTGAAAAATAAAGTTAATTGCGAGATGCTTAAAAGTAGAAATCAATTTAATAAGATATTAGTAAGATATAACATCACAGTTACAAAAAATAAAGCTGAAGCTGCAAGACATAAATATGCGCTTGGAAAAAATTAAAGATATGAAGTTACACCACAAGATATAAAAGCACATTGTGAGATACAAGGTTACAGTTGTGAAATATATAGTTGCTGTCACCTTTTTATTTTTTTTCACTCTGAGGTGGAAATGGGCTTCCATAGTTGTGTACACACTCAAACATATGCTGGAACACCTGTAAACACACACACACATACACAAACTCACAGTGAGTATCAACACCGAGTGAAACCACAGATATTTAAATGCTTAAACACACTCCTGTTCCTGTAGAAGCACAAAGCAGATAATTTAACACAGAAAGACAGCTGGCTGGAATATCAGTAGTGTGGGCGTTTGCTTGTGTGCACTGTACAGTTGTAAAGCCATTGACATGCTTCCAGAAAATCTGAGTAGTGTTGATTTCAATATTAGTGTACATAGTCCTACATAGTGTGTGTTAGTGTGTGAGTGCCAGGGGGGGAACGGGCACTCTCAGTTTGCGTAAACGCAGCAGCCTGGCCTAAAAAAAGTCCCTCTCCCTTCCAGAGACATGATTGGCTCTTGTTTCCCACCCCATTTACGCTATCTTTGCTCTCTAGCTCTCTCTGTCCTTTAGCACTGGAGCTGAATTCATTTTGGCAGGTCATGCTGCAGTGAGCATTAGGACAAAAAGCAAGTGTGTAAATCTGCCCATTATTCTGCAAAATGGGAGAAAAAAAACATTTTAACATGGCAGAAAAAGACTTGTTTGCCTTTGTGGGGATTCGTTTTTTCTTCTTACAAAGCACTGGAGAATCCTCTAATGTCTCTAACTGCTGCCTATTGTCCACATTCCTCTCTGTGAACAAGGATTGAGCTGTTCTTGGATGTCTTATGATGTGAGGTTCAATGATGAATTAAAGTCTCAGCCTCATTCAAAGGGGAGAAATAGGGTTGACTTGTTACACGTAAACATTACAGTCTCTCGGCAGCTCACGGAAGTCTGTGTTTACGTTGTGAGACCTGAACCATTCATCCCACCTTCATAAAAGTCAAAGCAGTCTGGCTTGTAGGGTATTTTTGAGACAGCACAGAGCTGTGAGGCCAATAAAAGATTACCTTTACCCTTTCTAACACCTCAGACTTTAGGAATGTAGGCTATCTTAGCCATCACTCCCAAAGTACAACAAATATTAGCCTACTATATATTTACGGTGCTGACTATGTATGATGTCATTTTCAGTTGAGTCTCACAGTGAGCCGTTTGTGGAGAAACTTGATTATAAGTAAGAAACTGGAAGTCACAGCTTTCAGTTTGTCAGTTTAATTTCTAAATTCAAACAATAAATTATGCTCTTTAATGTGGCGTGTATCACTGTAATTGCCTCAGCTCAAATGAAAGTACTAGTTATTCACGAAAAAACATGAATAAATAGTGGGGGTAAGTTGTAAGACACAAAACAACTTACTAAAATGTGATCCTGGATGACAAAACCATTCATAAGGGTAATTTTTTTTTAAATTGAGACTTATACATCATCTGAAGCTGAATAAATAAGCTTTCCATTGATGTATGGTTGTTAGAACAGGACAATATTTGGCCGAGATACAGCTGTTTGAAAATCTGGAATCTGAGGGTGTAAAAAAAAATCTAAATATTGAGAAACTCTTAAATTTGTCCAAATGAAGTTCTTAGCAATGCATATCACTAATCAAAAATGAGGTTTTGATATATTTTCAGTAGGAAATGTACAAAATATCTTCATGGAACATACTTAATATCCTAATGATTTTGGCATAAAAGAAAATTCAATATTTTGACTTTTGAATAATTTTGATTTGATTTTTGGCTATTGCTACAAATATACCCATGCTACTTAAGACTGGTTTTGTGATCCGTCTAAAGTCTAATCTTTTGTAGTACCTGTGTTTCAACTTCGAAAAGACATCATTAAAACAGCTTGTTAACGACATGTCACATGGAGTTAAAATTACCTCAGAAAACTCTAGGTAGAAAAAATTATTTTAAAGAGGAGTGTATCGCTAAATCATCTTTAAAACTGTAAACATATCATTAAATATATGACGATGTAGTTATTTGCAGAAATCTCCTAATCAAATGATATTTTCATTGGTCATTTTCTCAATAAGTTTTAATGACAGCCACTATTTAAATGATTATAGGCTATTTGGAGAAACAATAGTTAAATCATTTTCTTTTTCATTCAGTGCATACAGTTCAGAATGTTTCTGGGATTCTAAATACTCAAAACTATGGAGCAGGTCACATATTTCCCAATATTCCCAGAGGTGCCTGTGTCAGACATTTAATCATATATTTTTAAACACAGAGTGACATATATGCTGAGGTAGGAAGTTCATCCAGCATCAGCCCTCCTGTGTCACAGGAAACGGTTTGAGATCCAGTATTGTATTTGACAAATGGCGTCTGCTGTTTATCATGGCTCCGTGATAAATGAGTGTTTGGCAGTAACTTGATATGACCCTTCAAACCAACATAAAACCTGGTATAGGGGTAAACACAGGCTGGTTGTAAGTACTGCCTTCCTGCAGCTCTGGCAGGTCATGACCTCACCGTGGCCCCGAGTTAACTTCTAAACATAGCTCACGAAGACAGAGGCTGGGCAGTTAGCGGGCAATGCTTGACCTTTTCCATTCAGCTTCTGTGGGGTAAAAAGATCTGGGAAAGGAATTAGATGTCATAATTTACCCATTTAATCTGCTTATGACAAAGTAGATTTTTCTAAAGAAAATGGGAGTGGTGTTTGCCTATGTAAAACTCACTAACACAATGTTAATTTGTTATCTGTGGTTGTCAGGGTGCTGCTATGCGGTTGTAGAGTGTTCTTATTGGTTGGGACCATGTTGCATGTTGCTTAGTAGGGTGTTGTGGGTTGTTGCTAGAATTTTACTTAAGAGGGGTCACGGCCATGTTTTATGGGTCTGGCTTCTGGGCTTATCTACATCCAGCTATTTTTAGCTGTACAAAACAACTTGTTTTGCTGCTTGATATTGCAAATTGGTAATGTATTGTTTTAGTTATGAACACACTCGTTTGTAGTGCAAACAGTTTTACCATTTACTGCACATTGTGAACCTTACTACTTACTTTTTGAAGAATAAGGTGGATAACACGGAATTGTCCCGTATTTAAGGCTTCAAAGAATTTTGTTTCATATTCACAGGCTGCAGGCATGTGCTGTTTGGCCACTTAGACCATACGGATAATGAATTCTAAATTAGGGCTCATCGGATGCCCATTTTCCACAAGTTGATATGATTCTTTAGGGTCTTAATGAGAAGTCTATCTCTACATACATTGGTTAAAATTTCTCAGTGGTAGTGTAAAAAACACTCTTTTTAGACTGAGAAGTTCTGTTGCATGTTCCTTTAAATGCTAATGAACTCTGCTTACCCCGCTCTTCTCTTCTGTGGGGTGACAAGCAGTGATGTTTACTTTAGCCACGAAACATGCTAACTAGCACATTATTAAGAAAGGCGATTTGCAAAGATGCATAAAAACCCCTTATACTCACTTCTGCTGTAGTTGAAGCTGGATCACAAATGATTCCCACAAACATAGACTCATTTATGTAAATTGGCAGTGCATTTCCTTCAAAAATGAAAGTAACGGTCAGATGTCAGGAGTAAATGATGACTGCTATGTGGATTACTTCATCCAACTTCAACTGACCACTTCAATCACTCAATCTGAGACATTCTTGTCTTCCCCTGCACTGGAGTCGACACAATGGCGGTTGGACTGTTCTCTGCTCACTCAGCTTATTAAGGGCGGGTCTAAGATAAGACGGCCATGTCAATCAACTATCGTGGGATCGGCCTTGGTCGGTGTGACATCAAACCAACAAGAAGCTGAGAATGGCCTGATTTGAAAAAGGGGATTTTACTTATAAAGATTTTAAAAAATACCACTGGGTGGATTTTTATCATTATAGGTTGGTTGTGTACACACACTGCCAACACACATTTACGTTCAAACAACATGTAAAAGTGATTTTTGCATCCGATGACCCCTTTTAGAATTAGTAATTCTTTTTGGACAAGTTATTATTTGATTTGTAAATGCAGCCATTCGAGGAAGGCTTTAAACCAGATATTAAGACTTGTATGGCTTAATATAATTGAAATTACCTTTCTTACTGAAATATATAGTAGAAAAATCCATTAAAGATTTATGTTAATTAAAAAATCCACATCATTTTAAACATATATTGGACTATGGGGCACCATTATTTCAATGACGTGAAATGGTTGCACTCGGTGAGCTACTGGCACTACCTGTTGCTATTTTTACCGCAACACAACCCGGAAAATAAAATACTGATATGATGACCACAGCTACTGAAAGAGCTTACAGGTGGCAATGGATATAAGTGTAGGCTTAAAGCAAATGCCGTACCAACGATTTACCCCAGACGGAATCTAAACTACCCAGGACATCAAATGAAATCCGCACTGATAAACTCCTTCAGTGGCTACGGTGTTATGACAAGCATTGGCATGTTTACATCCTGCCAGGATGGCATCTAGTGTTTCTTGTCTCTGCCATTTCTAAGGTCTAAGGCATCAGGGCTAAAGTGGAGAGAACAAAGACCCGGGTTTTTAGGAAGTTTTATTCGTCCACAGGCATCTTCCTGTTCTTTTCTACTCTTCTTATTGCTAGGAAAAGCAGTGAAGACTTACATCACTTTTCTTGTTGCCCTTTGACTGAAAATTACAACCTAAAGCCACACAATGTAGCATCATATCAGTATTTTATTTTCCAATTTGTGTATTCAGAGTTGTGTTGTGGTAAAAACAGCAACAGGTAGTGCCAGTAGCTTAACAAGTGCAGCCATTTCATATCATTGAAGTAATGACGCCCCCATAGTCCATAATATGTATAAAACAATGTGGATTTTTTAAATAACTTAAGTCTTTCATGGGTTTTCTACTACATATTTCAGTAAGAGACATTATTTGCATTACCTTAAACCATATAAGTCTTAATACCTGGGGTTCCCTTTAAGACCAAGTTGAATCCTCTGCCAGCTGGTCGTTTCCACTTCACAACTGGCGGCACTCGCACTAACAGCAATTACCTTCAACGCCCACGATTTGACTTCAAATATTTTTTGGCAAATGTAAATAACATAATTATTTTTCATGGGTCCAATATCCAGCCCCAAAAGCAGCCATTAATTCTTCAATTCTTTAAGTTCTCCTTGAAAAAATATGCAGTTTTTGAAGTTGGCAACCCTACAGACCAAAGTCAAAAGAACCTGGTATTTCATTCATGATCATAGCACAAACCTTGGTTAATGGTAATTTCTACATATACTAATAAATTTTTATATTTTAACATCAAGTGGACATTAGATAATGTATTATAAACAAACTTGAATTAAGAGTAAAAAACAGTACACTTTTATGCATCTGGCAGCAAATTTAATGAGGATTTTCTGTGTGAATGCAGTTTACATAGAAGTGAAAGAGAAAATCCCAGGTTGAGTTCCATTACCTCCAGCTAAGACCTCTGTTGTGCAATTTTTGTTGGTTTTCACTTTCTATGCTGAGATTAGAGAAAGAGGGCATGTGGTGGGCTTTCATTTCCCCTTTGTTGTCGTAAACACACAGGCAAGGACATAGACACACACACAAGCAAATGCCTTGTCCCTGCCACCTTTCATTAGAGTTTTATGAGGTGAGCTGACAATGGCCGACCCTGCCATGGAGCCTGGTTCCACATCCCCCATGCAGGAAATCAAACACAATCTCCCATCTCTCACCATCTCCATCTTCCAGCGGAAAACTACTTCCTGTAGCCAGTAGCGCTTCAGGGTATGCACCTCTATGATTTGTGGCAGTTCAATATTGTACGCCATTCTGGTTTGGCGTAATTTTTTTCTGCGTTAGAAGAGCCAAAACTCAAAAGAGTCTGAGCCGTAGTGGCTGGTTTCATTTTGGTGTCTAGCAAACTACTTTTGTACTTTTGGCACGACCAGGCAAAATCCTCACATTTTCGGTGACTAAACACATGGTGCCAGACATTGTGTTTACAGAGGCCTTTTCTGAGTAAGGCTGATAATTTAGTGGTTGTGACTTACATCACTGCAAGAGTTTTGTGTGTCTATTTATACTAAAGCCTGGCTTGCGGTTGGCTGGTAAATGTCATAGTATCATCAGAAATTACTGGGTTCCCAATGGAATGAATTATGGGCTAATGCTTGAAAAATTTTGTGCTTTAACCTCCCACCTTTACATCTCTCATTCGTTGTGATCCAACTCCATCATTCATTTCTTGGGGTGTATGAAAACTGCTGCGTTTAGCCAGAACATGCTGCGGTAGCAGAAAGGAAATGAACACGTTGGCTAAATGCATCACTGACCTTGGGGAGGAGGAAACTTTTGTATAAAGTGTGGAGTTGGGACTGTATATATTTGAGATCATTTGTAGATTGCATGATGCAAAATATTTACAGTATATTAAAATTTCACTGCTAAATCCATCAGTGCAAACATGTGAATACACAGATAAATACTGTAGAACTCTGTTCTAAGTTGGCCAAACGTTATGACTTCAATCAAATGAGTTGTGGTACATTTTGATGTTAAATAGATGTTTTGTGCGTGTGTGTGTGTGTGTGTGTTTCAGCCTTGTAATGTTCTAAACACTGATAATGTTCAAAAACATAATCATTTAGGGACAAAGCAGCTCTCTTCATAAGCAAGTAATTGAGGCATTCATTCATATCATTCAGTTTATTCAGGAACATAACAAGTGACTATATTAAGGGATGGATTTATGTTTAAGGGATGAAACGAGAAATAACAAGTTGCATCATTTGAGTAAAGGATTCAGCGACTTACTAATAAAGATGAGCAAATCTTTGAATCAATAACATAAACAGTGCAACTGGATTGTTCTGCTGTGGACAAGAAAGAAAATTATGAATAATGTGTCTAAAATGTGTATTCGGTATTAACGTCTTGTTTACTGACCTATTGTGTAAAAGCCACATAATCAGGGGTGCGCATACGTTTTTTGGTCTGGTTCTCATGAGAGCACCTGGAGATTGGGTTTGGTGCTCCTACTGCATAAATATAGCTATAAAAAATAAAATAATTAATAATTATAATAATAGTTTTATGGCACTTTATTTAGTTATGCTTGTATTTATATTAAAAAAAAAATATTCGCTTATTAAGTAATGACGTAATGTGTCCAGCTAATGTACCAATGAATGCTGTTTCCGAGTCCAAGCCTCAACAGCGGTTTATAAGCACTGTTTATTCATATTAAACTTTTAAACTAAACATTTTCAAACTTATGGTGTACACTACAGTCTCCTTGCTCACAGCGTCCCAAACACACAGATGTATATTTTCATTGTTTGCCTATCTGGGATTTTGGTATGGAATTAAAGGGGAGGATTATAATTTTTTTGGTAGTGTTATATCACATTGTGAGTGTCTATTAGCACCTTTTGTTGTTTTCTCGTGGCATCTGATAGAGCATTTGGATACGGAAGCAGTGATGCGTGACGTCAGACTTGGCAACCAAATAGGTGCAAGCAGTGATTACCAGTGTCATTCTACTACAGGGAACAGTGGGCTAAAATTAATGTCCAGCAGCAAACTCCTGGTGTAAACTGACAAGGAAACGGGGCAGTGTTACAGCACTGTGCTCTAATTACAACTGTTGCCATCCATATTTGACTAAAAGAACACAATGGACTGTACAAATTGACTGTTTTGATTCCTAAATTGCTCCTTTCTAATTTAACATAATTAGAGTGAGATTTCGGACCAAATCATTTTAAGAAAAAGAAAATTCCTGTACATAAAATAAAACACAAATAGTTTAATAAAAAAGACATAACATATTATTTAGCAAGCCTGTAATGACCTAAATAAATGATTAAAAAAAAAAAACATTTTTGGCATTAATCATAGAAATATGATTGTGTGTAGGTTTTTTTTTTTTTTTTAACATTTAAGACCGTGATAGTGCCAGCTGTGGTCCGATCTTCCTAAAACTTTGCATGCTTATTTAAAATTACCTGTCACATTTGCTTACCAAGTTTCGTGAAGTTTTGAGTTTTCCTTTACGCTTTATAGGATTTGGGGTCAATTTGGACAAGCCCTTTTTCTAAACAATCCAGTTACAGTTTTCCAATGGGTTAATTTTTAACATTTTCTTGATAATTATTGACCTAGAGAGTCCAGGGAATTGTACTGCAGTGGTTATTTCCAGATTAAACAAAAACCTAGGACTAGTTTGCGAAAGTAGGTTTTTTAGATTCTTACAATTATTTGATTGACAGCAGTGGTTCTAGAGGCAAAGCTGTCTGGAATGAGGAGTTCTGTCATATGATATAAATATTGCATGTATGTGAGAAAAAACATGCAATGTACAATAATTTACACCCTTAAAAAATGTGATATCGCCCCCTATCCCCACTAATTTCTTTCAAATTTTGGGGCCGTGAGTCAAACAGGCCCACAGACTTTTGTTCCTATCGGCCTCCATTAACCTTGTCTAATAAGTGCTCAAACTTCATCGGCCATGTTTTCTGAAATACGCAAATGTCCTTATAGACACTTGGACAAAGACCATGGTGTCAGATCTTTTGGACTGTTTTGTGTGTTTTTCTCCGTATGCCCTTATTTGGTCTTCCTGTTCCGTTTCTAATCATTACGTCACTGTTTGATTGTTTCACCTGTCTCCCCCTGATTGGTTCGTCTGTGTATTTAAGTTTGGTTGTGTCCACAGTTTGATCGTCGGTTCTTATATTGTCATTCTGTTTATCTTTCTACTCAGTTTGTATTGTCATTGGGCTAGTTCACATTGTGTTTGCGTTGGTTCCCTGCTGTTTCCTGTCCATTCCTGTTTCCCTGTGGATTATATAAATAAACTCTGTGTTTTGGATCTCCGCGCTCCTCCTCCTCATTTCCCCGCAAACCACGCCGTGACACGTGGACACTGATTTTCATGTTGATAGGACAAATGGTTGCATAGTTATAGCCATTTTTATGTTTTTTTCCCTATTATAGCGCCACCAACTGGCCAAGCTCTGTTACTATTTTTTTTTCCTCCCTGAGACCTCAGACTTGGCTCTTACATAAGTGCTCTGTTCTGTTTGGTGACAAAATCTCATTCTGTTCAGGAGTTATAGGCATTTTACTAAAAGTGGCCCTGCCCCTTTCAAACGTTTTGGCAACGGTCGAAAGTTAGTTTTTTTTTTTTTTTTTTTTTTTTGATAATTCTTGATATTCACTCTCTAAATCTTTCTGCACTGGTTTGGTTCCAATCGGGCAAAAAACCTAGGACTAGTTTGCAAAAGTAGCTTTTTTAAAAAATTCAAAATACCCCAAAATTTTGCAGGCTCACAATCGAATCTGATGCATGCATTTTGTCCGGTGTGAGCCAAGGATTCCGACGACATAAGACACTTGAGTCTGTGACTGACGGTCTAGGAGTTCTGAGCAGTTTTGTTCTTTTGAT
This sequence comes from Cirrhinus mrigala, assembly GCA_036247105.1. Classification (NCBI taxonomy): domain Eukaryota; kingdom Metazoa; phylum Chordata; class Actinopteri; order Cypriniformes; family Cyprinidae; genus Cirrhinus; species Cirrhinus mrigala. The sequence goes on along the minus strand of CM070025.1, from coordinate 21,869,113 downwards.
TGCTTTAGTGCCCCCGTCAGGCCGATTGGGGCAAACCTTGGTAATGTTGTAGGCAGTGTGAGTACTACCGTCTCTCCAAATTTCAAGTCCCTACGACTTATGGTTTGGTCTGCATAATCAATTATACGTGGAGATTGCTGGTCCTTGGCCATGATAATACTATTATATTTCAAAATAAAAAAATAAAAAAAACAGTATTGAATAAAAATATTATCCTCTTGCAGGATATTATCCTCTTAAAAATACAATGCTAATATTATGTTTTGATTTATTTTTTTTATTTTTTACTTTTTGTATTCATATGAATTTTCAACATTTTCAAATCTAACATCAGCAAGCTTTATTTTGGTGGGTTGCAGGCAATATAGTTTGTATATGCGCAGCACGTAGCCTGAATGTTAATATATAGTAGTACAGTTAGTCAATCTGAGACAGCGAATCGTGCATTAACAGCTAACAACCATGTCGGTACACAAATGAGCGGTCTGAACTTCTTTACACAGCTCATTTTTTATTTTGGTCCTGGATGTGCAACCGTGCACCACCTATGTGCACCCCTGAATGTAATGGGCCTATGTGTGATTGTGGTGCTGAAATGAATCAGAACAGAACAGAAACTGTGTAGTTTCATATCTAATAGAGACAATCTATTCAAATTAAATTTTATTACAATTGTCGCAAGCTAGTGCAGCTTTTCTGGACACTGATGTAAACTAAACGCTACTGACTATTCAAAGAATACATAATTTTGTAAAACGATTTGTAAAACAATGATAGCATGAAAACCTGCGGGCACTTTTTTATGGAACACCAAAGAGAACATGCTGATGGAAAAAAAAATAAAATAAGATGGGAGGAAAACTAATATTGATTTTTGGTTCATTTATAAAAACTTTTGCGCCTCCCTGCTCACAAAACTTTTGTAAAAGGAATTAATATGCAGTAGGTGCAAAACACAATACTTTAGTGAGAGAATTCAAATGTTTTGTGAATGAATGCAAAAGCATTGAAATCTAATTTTTCCTCCCATGTCATATATTTTTTTTCTTCCATCACCATGTCGCCTGTACGGCTCTGTACTTTTCAACACACTTAGTTAATCAGAGAGATGAAAAATCACTGACCTCATAAAAGTGAAACCGAGCTAACCATCCAATCTGAATACAAGACAGATTTTCGAAGGAACCTCATAAAGCTGCTTAAATTCTGACGGACTGGAGCTGGAGTTAAATTTCACTCCCTGAACTTCATTCTAGAATACGTCTTCTCTTCCTACTTTTTATGCGCCTGGTGTCATTCATCAGAGAGTGATGACAAAAATGGTTCTGGAGGCAACGAAAGGTCATGACCGTGCGTATTTGAACATCGAAAAAAGTGTGTGCGTGAGTGTGTTAAGAGCTCGTCTGCAGCTCCCAGTGCCTGTCTAATCTCAGAGCCTTAGGAATTAATCCAGTATATTGATGACTGACTGCTGTGCGCATTTACAGGTTTTTTTTAGTAGACTGTTAGGAGGCTTAATATAGCTTATTTTGCAATATCTGACAAGCAAGCACACGAAAAGTCCAACATTATCCTCCGATTTAACACTCCCCCATATTCTAAAACATTCTGATGTCATGACAAATAACTGAAGTTTCTTTTGTTGTGATTCTCAAAGCATCCCTGTCATCGAGTCCATCACTAGCTCATTGGAAAGGTCTGTGCATCTGTGGCCCGAGGGCCAGAAGTTCGTTCGGTCTTGTTATACGTGTCCCTGGGCTTTCTTTATGTTTTGTGAGCTTTCTTTTAACTGGAGCAGGATTAAAGCTCCAGCTGTGGATGTGATTTACTGGACAGGAGGCAGAGACAGGAACTTGACTACAATGACTCTGGCATAAATTCTCGGCACAAATCACTGACATAAAACATCATACACACACATAAAGCCACGTCTCCCTCCCCGGCCTCCAGACACCGTGAGGTTGTCTGATTTCCTGAACCCCCCTGGGAAGTGACAGTCATATGTATAGTGTTTCCTCTTTTATTACGTGCTGGAATGAGGGCAGCTTTATGGACAGAGAAAGCTGAGGCCCGTCCAAGGTTGAGCTGGGTACACAAGTTGTTATTGTAACCAAAATACTGCCTACGTCATAAATCAACAAAGAAATGGCATGTTTTTGAAAATGTGGCCTACATAGTCTCTATTTTACTTTATATGGTTATGTATATACACAGCACCCCTATTGGCACCAAATGGAAAAAGGGTTTAATGGGAATGCACAGAACTGTACATTTAGGTATAATCATTGATATTATATGTAGCATTATGTGTAAATAACGATTGAGCGTCTGCAATGATGTTTATATTTGGTTTTTCTTCTTTTTATCCATTATCATATCAGTTTCTTAAATATAAAATGTTATAAAATATATATGTAAATATGTATATGTATAAACCTAAATAAGAGAGATAAATAACAAGATTCATACCTGAATCTATTAAGCTATATGACAAAGAGAAGAAAATAATTGAAGAAAATTACAAATTTAATTAAAAAATGTATGTCATTTTTATCAAGTGTAAATCATTTATATTCCCGTAGAACCACCAGATTATACTATAATTTTAAATTAAATTTGCAGGACAGTTTTACTAGTTTAGGGGCTGTCGATTAAGTGATTAATGTCAATAATTATTACTGTAAATCAGAATAAATTATTTAAAATTTTAATGTTATATAACCATAACCATTTTCCGTTTTTTTTTTTTTTAAATACAGGAATACAAAAATAAATTACGGACGCCTGTTTCTTGCCACTAAATAAAAAAATTAAAAAAACTTTAATTGTGAGTTTACATCTCCCAGTTCTGAATTGCGTGATACAAACTTTTTTTTTCTAGAATTGTGAGATATAAACTCGCAACTGTGAGTTATAAAGTCAGAATTGTGAAATAAATTTGCAGTTCTGAGGAATAAAGTCAGAACTGTGTGAATGAAACTCGCAATTGTGAATTAATTAAGAATTGTGAGATATAAACTCGTAATTCTGAGAAAAAAGTCAGAATTACAAGTTTATATCTCACTATTCTTAATTAATTCACAAATTGTGAGGAAAAAAAGTCAGATTTGCAAGAAAAATTTCAGAATAGCGAGATATTAACTCACATTTGCGAGAGAAAAGTTAGAATTGCAAGTTTTTTGCAATTCTGACTTTTTCTCGCAGTTGTAAAAAATGTCAGAATTGTGAGTTTGTATCTCGCAATTATGACTGTATAACTCACAATTGCGAATTTATATTATGCAATTTGGACTTTATAGCTTGCAATTTTTGAGTTTATATCACAATTCTGAGAAAAAAAGTCAGAATTGCAAGTATGTATCATACAATTCTGAGAAAAATGTCAGAACTGTGCTTTTAAATCTTGCAATTATGACTTTATAACTCGCAATTCCGAGTTTTTATCTCGCAATTCTGAGAAAAAAAAGCCAGAATCACAAGTTTTTATCACACAGTTCTGTGGGAAAAAAGTCTGAATTGTAAGACAAAAAGTTGCAATAACGTTTTCTGCATTTTTTTTTTCAGGGGCGGAAACGGGCTTCCATAATAAATCGTAAAGTTGGAAATCTCATTTTTATGTTTGTGTCTATTCATTATTGATCATCTTTAGGTGTAAAATATAACTCATACTTTCACTATGGCTCCTGAAAGATGCTTTGCTGTTACTTTAAAAATGTGTGAATGTTTGTGTCCCTGTCTGTACTGTTATTCTGACAGCATCTCCTCCCTCATCTGATCGCCCATAAAAGCAGCTGCTGTTTGTGAATGCACAACTGACAGGTATTTTGGTTGACAGATGAAAGGAGAGAGAAAAGAGTAAGGAGTTTATGTGAGAGAGAGAGAGAGTGGGAAAAGACAAGACAGTTCTTGGAAGATGTGCAGTGAAAATTTGTTTAATTTGCATTTGAGCAAGAAGAAAGCAGACCCTTTTTGTGAGGTAATTTACAAGGAAATGTATTTTGAAGTAGCACAGGAAGAAGACATTTACTGAAAATAGTTTTCAAAAAGCACTGAGTAACAAAAATGGCTTAAAATGCCTCTAAACAGAATTAAGTGATACTGAAGCTTTTGAATCAAAGTTATTTTGGATAAATAAATAAACGCATCCAAAACATCTGCCTAATTTCTTCGATGCTCTGCCATAAAGATTCATCTACACTTCGTGACACTCCATGAAACTGACAGCACTACTGTGAGAATAATTGCTCTGATAAACAGATCCAATAGAGAACCCAATAAACCCAAAGCCCCAACACCAATGCATTTATATTAATGGAAACACTCTGTTCTATTTTCCTTCATAACAGCTGCTGACAGCTTTTCGCTCCTATCAACAATTTTACATTGACTGCCTCTGAGACAAAAGATTTTATCTCGTTTCAGCGTTTGAGAAATAAATGAATTTATTCCCCACACTTCTCCACAAGCACTTCAGTAAATAAAAGAATGGATAAGGAAAGAAAGCATAAACAGAAATGGGTTTAAAAGCTCTCATTCTATGCGTGCCAAAAAGGTTACAGGGACTACAAATGATAAATAACAAAACATTTGACTGAAAACAAAATGTCAGTGTATTTTCTAAGAGCTGTGATAAAGACACCGCAACTCTAACTTCAGTGTAAAAGTAAGAAAATGCAACATTTTCAGACAGATTTGTAGATGTTACTAGATCTTAATATCACTCCCTGCTTTCTGAAACATGTCGGCTCTCAAGGTAGGGTGATGACAGAAAAAGAAAAATCAGAAAAATCAGTTATTTTCCAGACTTTTTAGAGATATTTTGTGTTTATTTTTTGCACTGAAGTGGCTTAAAAGCTTGTTTTTCTTAGCAACCACTGAGCTAAATAAGCATGCCATTGGTGATAGATAAAACAAAAAAAATTAAACAAAAAAAGAAAAGATAAGAAATAATCAGTTTTATGCTAAATTTGTGTAGACGTAAACAAATAATTGAATCTGCGACTTGAATTAATGAGTTCAGCAGAACCAATTCATGGAAATTAATCAAATCCACAGCCAATTTTATTTAGGTTTAAATCAGAGAATCAGATTTATTCAAACAAATCTTTTTTATATAGACCAATTTGGAGTAATGTCACAGTTACCTCACTTGCAGCTGCGTGCGCATTGTGGTGGCAGAAAAACACTGGTAACAAGTGGAGGGAAATGGGTAAAATGGTATATGACAGAATCGGAATGCAAATCATTTTTACAGAACATTGTCGTCAAAGACATTTGAAGCTAAATGCAGATGTTTAAATGGACAGACTATAGATTAAACCTGCTATGATTACACTACTTTTAAAGCGTAAATTTGATTCAAACAATAGGTCTACATAATATTCAGAGTTAATAGGTGGCATATTGTATTAGCCCTTTAGTTACAGCATGAAATGTTATTTAAACCTATAACATTTTACATAACATTTACTTATTTTACGTATTTGCCTCACAAATGCAAGTTTATATCTCCTAGTTCGGACTTTATAAACTCAACTTAACTCAACAATAGCGAGTTTGTCAATTCTGAGGAAAAAAGCCAGTATGTAAACTCATAATTCTAAACTGAGGGGAAAAGAGAGAATGAGATATTGTGAGATATAATCTCAGAATTGCGAAATAATGTCAGAATTTTGCGAAAAAACTCAATTTAAAAAATATATATATATTTTAATCCATGGCTTCTATAGACTGCTAATATAAAACCTATGTAAAACTGTATTTTTCTGCCACCAGATAGGCTCTCACTCTTAAAAATAAAGGTGCTTTAAAAGGTTCTTCACAGCGATGCCATAGATGAACCATTTTTGGTTCCACAAAGAGCCATTCAGTTACCATTCAATTTTGTTTGCAAACACTGAATTGAACTATACTTCATCACTGTTGAGTGTTTGGATTTGATTGGCTAACGAATGTTCTAACGCCATAGTGGTTCCAGGCAGGTGTTGACCGCATTACATGTCCAGATCACTTCGCCAAATGATTACATGTCCAAATCACTTCGCCAAATGACAACCAACAACAGCAAAATAACTAAAACTCACAACGACACTGAACAAGCAAACAAATATAGTGAACAACAAGATAAAAACAACAAATTATTGCCATGTTTATGCCACAAAAGTATGTTTTATTATGTACGGACATCTCTCTCGCTCTCTCCCTTACGAATGCACACACATACAGTACAGACACACACTTGCACACTAACGTGTGTAGCGCTTCTCTTAAGATTTTATCAGTAAGGCTCAGTTTACACTTGCTATTAAGATGCGTTTTGGTTGATCGGATCACAAGTGGACAACGAAGACACATACCTGTTTACACCTGGAATTTTAATCCATCTCTTCTGCCCACTTTCAACCACTTCTGACCAGATTACCCCTGTGGAGCTGATTACGTCAAGAGGAGGGTGAATGGGTGGATCCCTCTGTTGGTGCCAAAACACGAACGGGAGGGCTAAAGTTATCGCGCACCAATATTAAAGGAGAAGTCCACTTCCAAAACAAAGATTCACATATAATTTACTCACCCCATTGTCATCCAAGATGTTCATGTCTTTCTTTTTTCAGTCGTAAAGAAATTGTTTTTTTGAGGAACACATTTCAGCATTTTTCATATAATGGACTGATGTGGTGCCCCGATTTTGAACTTCCAAAATGCAGTTTAAATGCGGCTTCAAATGATCCCAAATGCAGTTGTAAATGATCCCAGCCGAGGAAGAAGGGTCTTATCTAGCGAAACAATCGGTTATTTTCATTAAAGAAAAATACAATTTAAATACTTTTATTCTCAAACGCTCGTCTTGCCTTACTCTCGTTGAACTCTGTGTATTCTGACTCAAGACAGTTAGGGTATGTCGAAAAACTCTGATCGTATTTTTTACCTAAACTTCAAAAATCATTTCAAAATAATCCTACTTCGCTGCAGAAGCACCGACCCAGTCTTAGCAAAGTAAACATGCAAAGTAGATCAAACGTCCTTAACTAAAAGGGATTTTGAAGTTGAGGGAGAACATGAGATGGGAGTTTTTCGACATACCCTAACTGCCATGAACTGGAAAAAAAAACAGTCCAGGCAGAGTAAGACAAGATGAGCATTTGACATTAAAAAGTATAGCAATTTTATTATTTTTATGAAAATAACCGATCGTTATGCTAGATAAGACCCTTCTTCCTCAGCTGGGATCATTTACAACTGCATTTGGGATCGCTTGAAGCCGCATTTAAACTGCATTTTGGAAGTTCAAAATTGGGGCACCATATCAGTCCATTATATGGAGAAAAATGCTGAAATTTTTTCCTCAAAAAACATAATTTCTTTACGACTGAAGAAAAAAAGAGGGTGAGGGGGTGAATCTTTGTTTTGGAAGTTGACTTCTTTAACAGTTACATCTGCTTGTACTTACTGCTGCGAGTGTTGTTAGCAAACATGCTGCACAAAGTTTTGTTCACATATACGTATGGTCTTTTTCAGCTGTTTCAGAGCAATGGAAGACATAAGCTCAGACAAATTTCACATGTTCACAAAATTACACAAAGGAGAAAAATGGGGAGAGCAGCCGCTTTCATTTCAGCAAGCCTTGGTCAAGGTAGCCTTGACAAACACTGTGGATTTGCACTAGAAGTCAGGACTTGTAGAAAAACATTGTGCTCGGTACGTTTATTGATCATCAGTGGCTCGAACAGTTTTGTATGTGACAAAGCACATTTAATGTTCTTTGCGATGAATTGCGGCCACTATTCATTTTGAACCATCAACATTAGGTCAGTAGGTGGTCTTTTGTGGCTGCTCAGACTCATTTGAACACATCGGCTTCGACACCTCGAAAGCAATCCGGTCGAATGCGTTTTCAACCAACTCTGGAAGCGGTTGAAAGTGAACAAGCTCAAGATGTTTCACACCCCAGTTACACCTGTATTTAGCGTTGTCCACTTGTGATCCGATCGACCAAAACACATCTTAATACCAAGTGTAAACAAGGCCTGAAATAGTTCAGCAATTTAAAAGCTACATGTCATTTCTTACTAATATTGGCGGTGTTCTTGACGATGCTGAACTTGCAGTTTCGCTATTAGGTTGCTGTCAAACACTGCTCTTATTCGCTCTCTCTCTCTCTCTCTCTCTTTCAAAACTGCATTATTATCTGCATTAGTCTGCTATCAACAGCTCAAGCCTCAGTTTCTAGGTCTATAATGACGTTATGAAATTAGCAACAGAGATGTTGGATGAGACGTGTAAGAAATGAATCCTACTCGCAAGAGCATTTTAAGAACAAAGACCTGATGAATGTCTTTACATATAAAATCTGAACAATATTTGAGGTATGGTAACCGTAGTATAAGCAGAATAATTGACCCCAGTCAGCTGAATTATTAGAAAATAATGCACCTCTGGTGTGCATTTTCTAACATTTCAACAGCCCGTTGTCAATTATTCCTTGCTTAACATTCACATACTTGCAAGTTATGCTGTAAGGAAAGACGTAAGCTTTTGGCAAAATTGCAATACTGTGTGTGCATACTGAATATAGTTGTATGTCAGTGTATTCTTTTGGGATCCTTTTTGGTAACCAAATTCAAATTAGATAATACATCCTTTTAATAAAGTCTTTCCCATCGCTTTCAACTCCACCACAATGCCATTTTTAACTTTTATATGCCCAGACATTCACCGAAATAGATTTTATGTACTTTTTCTTTCTCTTTTCTGAAATTACCATAGAAGTATCTTTCCCGGTTCTGTCTTTCCACATCTTTTTTGACATCTGTATGGTTTGTTTCCCCTGCATTTGATTCATAGCTGCCCATATACCTGAATTTACTGCTTCAAAATGGGTAATATGTGACTGGCTCTAATTGGTTTGCAGTCCTGTCTGGCTTAGGGGGGTTTCAGCTTGAGGAATTCATGCTTCATTCAAGGTGACGTTTTTCATTTCAGAGAGCTGTTTCCAGCAGATGATACGTCTCTCTTTGTTTCTTTCTGGGCGTTGGAGAAGAAAGGCACAGGGGCTGGCGCACAGCTGTTACAGTTATTCGCTCTCTGCTGTCCTTCCCTGTCCCCTCACGTTTTTCTTTCTTCAGGAAAGAACTGTTCATTCCATTTCCTACTCAATGCTCCACCTTCATCTACAGGATTATCTGCTTTACTTTATCTGTTTCTCTCCGCTACTTCTTAAATGTAATAATGTTATTCAAGGGGCCCTAACTAGGCCAGATGGAATCTACTGACTTTTTCATGATTTTGAAGCAAGTTTTGGGGAAAATTCTGTGGCCCATTACATCAGTCTTTCTCAGCCGTTTTGATTCCAAAACAACACTGTCCAAGACAAAATGACAACCAAAGAAATTGTATTGACAAAGCCACTTGTTTTCAAGCTTTTTATTTACAGATAAATACTAATATATTAATAAAACAATTACATTAAATGATTCATATACAAATAATAACATTTCATAATTCCAGAGCTTTCAAGAACTGAATTTAGTTAATGGGGATATTTATTTATTGACAAATAGCAATTTCTACCTGATAAAAATATTTTAGATTTTTACATAACTAGAAAAATATATATTAATTATACACTACCAGTCAAGTGTTTGAACAGTTAGATTTTTAATGTTTTTTTTTTAAAAGAAGTCTCTTCTGCTCAACAAACCTGTATTTATTTGATCCAAAGTACAGGAGAAATAGTCAACTTTTTGATATTTTTACTATTTAAAATAACTATTTTCTATTTTAATATATATTAAAATGTAATTTATTCATGTGATTTCAAAGCTGAGTTTTTAGCATCATTACTCCAGTCACATGATCCTTCAGAAATCATTGTAATGTTCTGATTTGCTGCTCAAAAACAATTTTATTATTATTATTATATTGAAAACAGCTGAGTAGAATTTTTCAGGTTTTTTTTTTTTGATGAGTAGAATGTTCAAAAATACAGCGTTTATCTGAAATAGAAATCTTTTGTAAGATTATAAATGTCTTTATCATCACTTTTGAACAATTTAAATCATCCTTGCTAAATTAAAGTATTAATTTCTATAATTTCTTTTTTTTTTTAAAAAATAAAATGGTGTAAATTTAAAATTTGAATGGTGTAGTATATAATGTTGAGTGTTCAGTTTAGTGTATAAGTTGAAAAATAATGCTGATATTATCAAGGATCAATAATCCTGAAAGAATTTACTTAAAATGTACTGTTTTAAATATTGATAATACTAATAAAAATGTTTTGCTTTAATCACAGGAATAAATTACATTTTAAAATCTAATCAAATGGAAAACAGAAATTTTAAATAGTAAAAATATTTCACAATTTTTGCTGTATTTTGGATCAAATAAATGCAAGCTTGTTGAGCAGAAGAGACTTTTAAAAAACATTAAAAATCTTAAATGAATTCTTAGCATTTTATTAATCTCCATGACTTTTCCAGGTCTAGTAATTAAACTTTTAAAGTTTCCTGATTTATCCAAGTTTTCAACCCTGGTTCCTAAATTAAAGTAACAGTTGTTCAGGCAACAAAATAAAATACTAAATATGTCAGTGACTTGTTATTTAGCTGTTTTACCTGATTTTAAAGCATGTTTTTGAGAACCAAGCGGTTTTCTTTTCTGTGTTCTCCAAGGAGTTCGATATTACCTGAAATAAACCTGTTAGTATTAGCATTCATCTCAATAACGGCTGACACAGGACCCTTCGAAAGCTATGCCATTTGAAATCTTTGCTAATAACCGTTTAGTTTGAAGTTTCTGATCCAATCACTTAAGCTGTAAATGTTATGTGACTCATTACCTTGGAGCTGAAGATGTCATGACAACACTGATTGGCTGATTGGACCAAACGTATTATATAAATCCTGCTAATTGCTTTTTGGAATGTCTGAGAAAAATGATTTCACAGAAACAAACATTCAGAACAAATAAAACAAGCCAGACAGCCAAGACAGGCATTGAAGGTTTTAATGTCAGCGTTTTCATGTTTCATAAGACATACAGTAATGATTTCCTCTCACTCTCTGCCTGTCACGTACTACTATGCAGAGGTAAGTGACATTAATATTACAGATGGCAGCCTGCTGCTGCAGAGTCTGCTGCTTTAGCAGGGAGAGCGCTGTAGTGTTTGCCACAATTTAAACTGCTCTCAAAAGTAGATGGTTCAGCAGAGGGTCAGGGCGGCAAAGACAGTTGGAAATTTATTCAGTCCACCCATGGGAGAGATAAAGATAGAGAAAAGGTGGGGGAAAAGAGAGAAACCAATGCTTTGCAATGCTCACCCCAGCTGTGGGGAGGCTGTCTAGTGGTATATTGTAAAACTACAGTGTCATGTTTTTAGATTGTGGATAAGCGTGGTTTAACCTCTACTAGACCTGCACCAGAATATCCCTGTATACTGAGAAATAGGTATTGTCAACATTAGAAAGAAAAGAATAGAGTTAAGATAATAGGTACATTTTACTTTTAGTGCAATAGCTGCTTTGCACTTTTGCAAGAATCAACACAAAAAAACATGTTTTTGCAGTGTAAAGATAATAGATGGTTAAAGAAATAGTTAAAGGCAGAAGTCACCGAAAAAAAAAAAAAGAAAACTGTTTAATTTACTCACCATCAAGTTGTTCCGAAGCTGCACGAGCTTCTCTTTCTTTTGTGTGTAACTAAACAGTTGGCGGTAGCCATTGGCTTTCATAGTAAGGAAAACTTCTGAGTCTGAAACTTGAATTGAAATTTTGAGTCAGGTCTTTACTACGAATCAGCTGATCCAGTTTACAAAAAACTGCTTGAATGACTCATTCATATTTCAGACTGATAATTCTCAGTTCATTTTCGGTCACACAAATCTCTCACATGACTTCCAAAGAACTGTAATATAGAGCGGGCCACTTTTATGATACATTTACGATGCTTTTTATGATGCTTGATTAAAGCTTAACAGCCCAAGTTCTCTTTCACTTTTATTTCTGCAAAACAAAATGAAGTTCCAAATGTAGGTTTGGGAGGTTCCTGTCAACCATCATTACGAGCCTATATAAGCAGCTCTCATTGCACCATCCCAGCGTCAGTTCTCCCGGCATCCTCCACCTCCCCTTTTCCTCCTCTATTTCTGTTATTCTCCTTCTAGGTAATATCGCAATGGGGGGTTGAACTCGGCGCTCAAGCCGAGCCTCGGGTTCAAGCCTCCATTAAGGACAGCAAGCCAAGTTTGTTTACCGTTGCCCATCAGGACTGGCTGGGCAGACGAACTTGTGAAACCGATTTGAAAGAAAGTTCAAAATTCAGTATGCAAATAATATCATGACGTCAAAAGTAAGCTACACTTCTTATAGTTTATAAAACCAAATGTAGACAACACACCTACACTGTAAAAAATAAATAGTTGAGAAAAATGTAAAGGCAACTTGAGGCAGTAAGACTTTTGATTTCTCTCAACAATAGTTTAAATTTACTTTGTTTAGCCAACATAAATTTGTTTGTTCATGCAATGCTGATTGTCTTATTTTGCTAATAGAAAAACTCTTGTCACAGCAACTGAAACAACAATTACTGTCACTGAGGTAATCTACTTTTTTTATGTATTAACTTTTTGTTTGTTTACAAATGACAAACAGTAAATTGTTATAGAAACCTTAATGGATAACTAAGTCTAATATGTAGACAACATTGTCTACAACATTATCCAAGATATCCAGCGAACAGATATAAGGGGTTGAACATACTCTAGGCCTCAAAACTAGACACACAAACCTCAAGAACGGTTGCATTAAAAAAGTGTTAAAAAAAATGAGCTCTTTACATCACAGTGCAACAGATAACTAACAATAATGATAAAACAACAAAACGTTTAAATTAAGTCAGCAAACAGCAAAACAATAATCCTATTAACAGTAACTGCATGATTTATTCATGCTGCAATGCATGCTGGGAACTCACAAAGCCTTTACATTTCAACAATATGAAATTCTTTGTTCAGTCAACTGTGTTTGATTAGTTGGGACAACATTTGTGGTAGGTTTGTTGGTCTGACAAGGGTTTTTAAGTTGTTTCAAGAAACAAGCATTTTTTTAGTATTTGACACTCAAAATGTTTCGTAAACTGGAAAATATGCATTTGCATTTTTTACAGCGTAAAGCTGAAATGATCTACAAAACAAAGTTAGTGTGGAGTCTGCACGTTACTGTAAATGATTGAAATAAAAGCGAGAACAAGATTAAGTGTGACACTATACTGAGTCTCTGAGCCCTGGTTCCTTTTTTCACTGTTGGGAACTATTTTGTGCTCCAGTTTATTTTAAAGCTCAGTGAGACATGATCCTCTCTGTGAGCTCCCTTTTCATCCTCCACAGCTCTGTCTGCATTTTAATCACACTGATCCTTCTTCATTTCATTCCTTCATCACTACCTGACAATCTTATTGTAATGTCCCACTAATTAAAAGCATAAATCTGTCATGCCAAAGTGTATTAACTGGGGCATTCCACGTCGAAAACACAGAACGAGAAGAAGAAAAAGTGAGAAGAAGAAAAGCGAGAGACGTTTAGACAGGGAATCAGTGTAGACAGCACATCAGATGTCAGACATTTTGAAAGCCTGCAGGACCACCATGACAGCCCGCTGTTTGTGTTAGGGGTTTGTTGTTTGTTGATCTGCCAGGCTCATCCACATCACTGAATCTAAATGCGAAAATTACACCCTGCCTCTAACCCATTAGACTACAGACTGGCTGTTTTCCCTTTTAGCCCATGTAATACTTGTGTGGGAGAAGGATTTGTGCAGGTTACCGAGCTGACAGACTCTTTCGCACGGTTCTTGAACAATTTGGAGGTGTGAAATAAGAGGCTGTGAGCAGCTCCTCTTTGACCTTAAAGCCCTGTTATCACATAAGATAACTCTACCTGTACCATCACTAACATCAGCAGCAGAACTCTATTAAAGGCATTACAAGTCTTTACTGGTGGTAAAAATATCCCAGGCAGCTATAAGCATAAACACACAAGTATAAAGTCAAATATAGCATTTGAAGGAATAGTTCACCTAAAAATTGAAATTTTGTGAATGGGTGCTGTCAGAATGATAAAAGCATCACAATAATACACGACACAACTTCAGTCTATTGATGAACACCTGTGTATTTGTAAGAAACAAGTCCATCATTATGCCATTTGAACTTTAAACTGTGGCTTCTGGCTAAAATACCAGTCCAAAATCCATAATAATGCTACCTATGGTGAAAAGGTCCATCCCCTGTTGTCCCCCACGTCAAAATCCACCAATATATTTGTTTAGAATGGTTTTGGACTGTTTTTGCTTGTAAATCATGCTTGATCTGTGCATATTTCTCTCCAGATTCAGACAATATGACTTTTTCACTTGGGAAAAAATGTTATGGAAAGAGGACTTGTATTTTAGCCAGAAGCAATGGTTTGGAGTTAAAGAAATAAAAGTTTCCTGATAATTTACCCATGGAATCGAAGATATTCATGTCTTTCTTTCTTTAGTCGCAAATAAATTCTGTTTTTTGAGGAAAACATTCTAGGATTTTTCTCCATATAGTGGACTTCAATGGGGCTCAATGGATTGAAGGTTAAAAATGCAGTTTCAATGTAGCTTCAAAGGGTTCTAAATGATCAACCCAATCATTCATCCTTCAATCCATTGAGCCCCATTGAAGTCTACTATATGGAAAAAAATCCAGGAATGTTTTCCTTAAAAGACATGAACATCTTGTATGACATGGGGGGGAGTAAATTATCAGGAAATTTTTATTTTGGAAGTGAAGTAATCCTTTGATGAATTTGTGTATTACAAATGCACATCTTTTTACTTCACAATTTGATGAACTGGAGTTTGTAGATTATTTGGGGATTACTGTGATGTTTTTATCAGCTGTTTAGACTTTCATTCTGATGGCACCCATCCACTGCAGAGGATCCAAGTGATGTAATGCTAAATTTCTCCAAATCTGTTCTGATGAAAAACCATCTACATCTTGGATGGCCTGAGGGTGAGTTAATACTCAGAATTTTATTAACTTTTGTGTGAAATATTCCTTTAATATACACTTACATTTATATGTAAATCTCTACTGAACTTGGTTTATAGTAATGATTTGTCTTGAATATTCTTTAAAAAATCCTTATATTTTTTTTGCTCGCACGCCATTTCAAAATCTGTATGTCTGGAACACAAAAGGGTTTCTATATAATGAAGGTGAATGTGGAACGAGGACTAAAAAATTACAAAGAAACACCATATATGCTTCAAAGTCTTATTTAAAGTGAGAAAGGGGACATCGGATGTCCATTTTTCACAAGTTGGTATGATTCTTTAGGGTCTTCATGAAATGTCTGCAACATACTTTGGTTAAAATTCCTCAGTGGTTGTGTAAAACAACACTCTTTTTACCTTGTCAACAGCTCTGTTCACAGCGATCCATTTTGGTGCATGTCTTTTTAAATGCTAATGAGATACTGCTCACCCCTCCCTTCCATTTTTGTGTGTTTGGTGGCGTGTTACCGTCAAAAACAATACTAATCCACTGCATCCTCAGTGGCTCTGATGTTGGGAGAAAATATGGGACAGTCCGTCAGCGGCAGTGGGTGGGGCTTGAACAATATGACATCATACTGCTCAGAAAATCAAAACGGCTTGATAATTGAGACTGTTTAGGTTTTTTGGGGATTAGGGTGACATTTATATGCAAACACCATGTAAAAATGAATTTAGCATGCAATGTCCCCTTTAAATTTTGATTGATATTATCAGAAAACCTCTGCCGCTCCCATTTACTTTGCTTGTATGGAAAAGAACAGCCAGGATATCCTGCTAAACTTCTCCTATTGTGTTTGAAACAACATCATGGTAAATAGATCATGACAAGACTTTCATTTTTGGGTTAACAGTTCCTTTGAATGCAAAAACGAGAGCTGTACAGTGCTTTTGAAGTTGCTGATCTCACACTCATCATCCAATATCATTGGTCAGCTGCCACCAGAATGAATGTCCACACCAGCTGTGTGATCTAAAGAACTGAGATAAGACAGCAAGACTGCAGGCACTCTTCAAAGCACATCATTGATTAGCATATTTCATCAAAATTTAATCATCTGAAACCTGGGTTGAGTGTATAAGAAGAGGGAACTGCACTGCAAAATAATGTTTACTGTAAAAATGCAGTGATGCTGTTAATGGCATTACAGTGTGGCATCTTGCTGACCTTATACTTTTAATGGTATTGAGCTATTAAAATATGTTGTTTATGGGAAAATATGCTGATAATAATAATAATAAAAATGCTGATAATAATGCTTTAATAACAGTAGTTACGCAACACAACACCATCTGTGTAAAATAATGCAGAAATCATTAACTAAACAACATAAAATATAACATAAGACGCTTCAATGCACAGTACAACTACTAATATAAATAAAAAGAAACATACTTTTTTTTTAAAGTAAAATCTAAATAAATATGATGATTAAGACATGGATTTCTAGGAATACTTTTTATCTCTGAAAAAAAAAAAGCTGCAGTTCACTGTAAAAATAGTACCATATATGGTAAAGTATCTTAGACTTCATTAAAAGTAAAAGTAAAAATAAGTAAATAAATAAATAATATATTTTGTTACATATACATATTGTAGCTTACAAACTGCGAAGGATGGTATTTCTAGAGCATAAATATTTAGACATACTTCTGTGTGCATATGGTCTTGTTTGCACCGTATGCCCACGTTTTTTTTTCTCTCTTGCTCAGTGCTTTTCCTGTGGGCTGACTGTTTGATGTGGACTGATGGCTTCAGGAGTTTATGAATGAATATTTAAAGGGCCTTGGCGAGCTTGAGCCGCTAACAAAATGGTCTCTCTGTACTGCCTAAAAGACAGTCAGTCATTTAACATATAAACCTCTCTTAAAGTAATCAGGAGAGCAGAGGCTGGCTGTTCTTCAATACATTGAGAATGAAAAGTGTAGTCCAAAGTAGTATCTGAACTTTCTTTAATTTAAAGCTGTGATGAATCCAAGGGTGTGTGTGTGTGTGTGTGAGTGGAAAAAGAAAATTGCTTTCAATACCTGGGACATTAATGGAATGAGAAGAATCTCTTTATTCTAAGGTGAAGTGGATTTCACGGTGAATCATTTCACCACACTCTGTTACATAAACAGACATCTGTGGAACAACGTGCACATCAGAATCCTCTCACTCTCTTACTCAAAATCCTCTCAGTGATAAATTTTGCACTTAATGCAGCATTTGTCCACTCAGTTGCAAAATTGCAGCAATTTTTAGATACTAATGTTCATTCTCGAAGTATATTAATGTTTCCTATAGCCCCAGCCTTAGATGACCCACTGACAAGAATTGGGAACTGAAGAAAAAAAATAACAATAGTGTTACTGAATGAGTTTTCTGCACTAATATTCAGTAGCACTGCATTGAATCTACAGCACAAAACGGACTATTAGAGGTAGCCTTACCGAAAATTCTCAGTCACTGAATTTTTTATCAGTGATGGAAAAATCTGAAGGTCGTCCGTCGCTTTGACAGATTACACTCATGGTGATCTATTGCAACTTCTAACTGTAATTCCCACCCCTGTCCAGTTGGTGGCGAGTGCGCTCCAGTGTGGCAGCAGAGCACAGGATCCAGAACAAAAACGAAATGAATGTTTTGCTAGGCGTTTGATTAAGCACTGTCCAATACCCAGAAGCTATAACGATCACGCCACATTAAAGAGCGCCAAAATGGTATTTATTTCTTGAATTTCCTATTGAAATGGAGAGAATTTGAAATCTGAGACTTTGTTTCATATCATAAGTAACAGAAAGATTAGAATATAGACCATTTATGTGTGCAGAAAACTAGCCTTTACGGCTAGAGAATTACACGGATACGGTACAAAATAGTTACATAGTACAAGAGCTCGTCACCCAGCGATAAGCACTGTTATTCAGTGAAATTGATGTTAAATAGTGGGATAGTTTTACAGATCCGCAATAGGGATGACGTTTGTGTGGGCAGTTCGAGTAGCAGTCTATGGAGCCATGGAATAAAAGAATAAAAAAAGGTAAATTTGATTTTATATTTCAAAATTCTGACTTTATTCTTGCAATTCCGAGTTTATATCTCACAGTTCTAATGAGGAAAAAACAAGTCGTCATTCCCTCTTTTTCCCTCTGCTCATAATAGGAGTTTATATCCCACACTTTTTCCTCTCCGAACTGACAAATTCACTATTTTTGAGTTAAATTAAGTTATAAAATCCGAATTAGGAGACATAAACTTGCATTTGCGAGAAAAAAAAAAGGCAGAATTGTGAGAGAAAATAAATGTTATGTAAAAATGTTAATATTAATAGGTTTAAATAATATTTCATGCTGTAACTGTAGGGATATTACAATACGTCCCCTATGAACAGCATATGTGAATTTTATGTAGACCTATTGTTTAAATCCAATTTATGCTTTAAAAGTAGAGCAATCATAGCAGTTTTCATCCATAGGATGTAAGTTTAAACATCTGCGTTTAGCTTTATATGGCGTCTTTGACGGCAGTATTCTATAAAAATTATTTGCATTCCGATTTTGACACCAAAAGGCACAAACATATGTTTTTTTTTCTCTTATTATGGATTTTACCCAATTACCTCCACTTGTTACCAGTGTTTTTCTGCAACCACTACGCGCGCACAGCTGCAAGTAACATCACTGTGACGTCTACTCCAAGTTGGTCTATTGCGATTTATTGGATGGGAGGCGCACTATGTACTGTTCATTCATCAGCTGAAAACAGCATAGAATAAAAGATCGATTGGAATTTGCGAATCGATATTGGTTCATAAAAATGAGAATATATTAAAACCACTGTCACTGCAGGGTGTGATGTTAAACATGAAAAGTTATGCAGTCTCATCTGTTCGTCTGTTCTCTTCAAAATAAATGCATAAGGCTATATAGTCCTATAGGTTCATAATTAAAAAAGAAATTGTAAAAAAAAAAAATCCCGTTGGACAATGTTAAAGTCGAACACAACTTCTGAACGCTATATAGGCTAGTCAATATATAGTTTGACTCCCAAACAACTCTGAGTTGGTTCTTTTGGTGAATCAACAACTAATCCACCAGTGTAGTGTGATTCTTAAAATAATGACTCTTATGTTCTTTCTAGTTTGTTCCAGTTGTGTTGCTGTCTATGCAGGGTCAGGAAAGCTCTTGGACTATGTCAAAATACCTTATTTTGTGTTCCGAAGATGAACAAAGGTGGGTTTGGAATGACATGTGGGTGAGTAATTAATGACTGAATTTTCATTGTTGGGTGAACTATCTCTTTAAATGAGCAGTTCCTGGCTAGTCAAGAATAACATAGTCACCATATTTCCCAAAGTTTTACGTTAGTGGCAGAGATGGGAAGTAACGAAGTACAAATACTTCGTTACTGTACTTAAGTAGATTTTTCTGGTATCAGTACTTTACTTCACTATTTATTTTTCTGATGACTTTTTACTTTCATTTCCTACATTTTTATACAATTATCTGTACTTTCTACTTCTTACATTTTTTAAACCAGGCTTGTTATTTTAGTTTTAATGTGCATTTTGTATATCATCATTCCATAACAAATCATGAATCCGTGGTATTTTGGTAAGAGAAATATATGACTCATGATAATGCAATAACATGTTCAGTATTAAGATTTTTCTGTAAGAATATTGTCATGATGTAATTATTATTGTGCTAATTTTAAAATTTAGGCAATTTAGAAAATATAGTTTTGTTAAATAGTATTTAAGTTATTTTAAGATAAAACAATAACACACGGTCATAATGTGATACTTTAAGTTGAACTAAAAAAGTTACGCTATTGCAAACAGAATACAATGAGGTGGTTGTTTTGCAACAAGGTGGGAACAGTTCTGTTCATAACAGTAGATGGCTAATGGGAAAAGAAAATTAGTGAAAAAAGTAAACAAACAAAGTGAGATGCAAAGAGATATTATGAAAAATAAAGAGACAAAAGGGAAATGGAAGTGAAGGTGCAGTTCAAGAAAGAACCTTTAATTATGTTGCACAGCCCCAGCCAAAGGTTTTAAACCTTTTTTAAAATGTGATGGCCGTACAAAAAATAAGGATGTCTATGGTTTCAAAAGTTGTTGTGGGTGTATGGGATGGCCTGGAGATTTACCAGCCTGAAGTTTTGTCCCAGTCCTGCCCTGTTCTACAATGTGGTTGTTCAGCTAACAACATTTTAAATGCAAGTTATTTTGTATTTATGTGTCAATATGATGTGAAGTCCAGTTACCAGCGTGACACTAAAACAGGTAGTAGTAATGGGTACTTTTTGCTTAAGTACATGTCACAGCCCATACTTCTTTACTTTAACTTAAGTAAAAAAGTGTAGTCAGTACTTCTACTTTTACCAGAGTATTTTTAAACGTGAGTATCTGTACATCTACTTGAGTGAAGGATGTGTGTGTACTTTTGCCAACTCTGGCAAAAGTTAGTGGTATAAAATCTTCAAAAAGGTTTGGTTTGAAGCACTTAGTAGCAATAGATATCCACAAAGAATACTATATCAGACTCTTTTCTCCTGTCTAAGTGGGCGGTTCTTGGCCAGAATAAGTTGTAATGGACTGAGCTTATGAGATGTAGTCTGGCTACGGAAAAATAACTTCCTGTTCCTGCTCTGTAACTACTTGTTCTGCTGGTATGAATACAGTTGCAACAGATTCTTGTGTTCACATCGTGTCCCATGAACAAATATTTTGAAGACAAGATCAGAGAGATATTGTGCCTGCCTCCAGCTGTGTGAATAGAGGAATATTGGATGCCCCGGTGCAGTTTTCACAAAAAAAGTGGAGAGACACTTTATTAGTTCTGAAATGAGAAGTGTCCCTTTGTGAGACCCAGTTCATTCTTGTTTATGAAACATCCTCTCCATCTCTCACCCTGATTTTGCTGGAACAATGAAAGCGATAACAAGCCACTTTTATCAGAACATTGTGTGAGAGATGAGGGGGAAAAAAATTGTCACTCATGTTTAAACAACATCCTAATCATAGTATTAAACAACAATATACTGTGCTATTGTTTAAATCAGACAAGTCACGTCTGTGTGTATTGAATTTTTTATTTTTTATTTTTGGAGGGAATGCCCTTCTCGGCAACTGGGCCTCAGGTAATTTTACGAGAAATAGCTTTCGGATTCATTTAAGTCTGGGAATGCGAGGCTGCATAATTGTTCCAGCATTGTGACATTTTATGGAAAGGGGAGGTTGCTGTTGGAATTTTTTGTTAATCCATGAGGAATGCAGTCAATTAAAAATTAATTTTCTTTCTTTGCTTTCTCCCCAATATTATTTATCTCAAAGTAGCTATTTTCCCAACCAGACACTTTTCCCCCTCAAAAATAGCCTTAGCTGACTTTTCATAACCAAGGCCTGAGGCATGATAGAAAAAGAGAGGAAATAAGCTGTCACATGTGTCCTATTAAAAATATGCCTGCACTGTATCTGTAAGTCACAAGTGGAGCTATAACAGATAATATATGATTTAATATATAAAATAAAATACTTTTAATAATAAAAGTGGCTACCGGCTATAAAAAATAGTCCGAAATTATACATTTATAATATGTTATTATTAAAAAAAGTATATTGTTTTATAGTTTTTGTAGCAGCCACTTCTGTTATTAAAAAAGATATTTTACTTTCCCATCTGTAGTATTCAGTAAAACACTAGCATGTTCCAAACCAATGGTTCTGTTTTGGCCAAATCATGTTGAATTTTCCAGCACCACATTACAATGGTCTCAATATGTTTTCATCATCTGCCACAGTGTAATGAATTTGACCATGCTATTCCTCTGGGTATTGTGTTGCGGACCATTTGTGTGTTTTGGGAGCATGTTGTTCCATTTTACACACTAGGTATTTAAATCTGTGACGTGCTACTGATGAAAAATTGTGCCTGAAATATGTACTAAATCCTCCAGGCTTAAAGGGAAGGTTAAAGAGTATATTGTGGCTGCTGTTTATAGCAACGAAATTGCAGTTGTGTAAGCAATCATCTCCATAAGATCTGAATATATTGATTAAGAATTAAATCAAGCAGAGAGACAGCAGCGCCAGAGTATACGTCTGGGGAAAAGTACATCCACAATTATAGCCTGAAGTCGAGCATGCTGTTTTAATCAGAAACCACATATGGTCAGTCGTCCAATCAGAGATGACAGCGTGATAATAATAACATTACTGAAGAGTTGATAAATAAAGCGAAATAATAAAGCACCAGCTCATTTTCCAGGAATGGACTGTAAATGCCATTAAAACGAAAAATAAAAATCAACTCGTGGTTAGTCTCTTGTTTTCACAAAAGCTACATTTATTATAAAAATTGCTGTAAACACATTTAGCGCTGCTGTGAAATATTATTACAATATTTCAATATTCTGTTAAATATTGAAGCTAAATTTTCAGCATTACTCCAGTTTTCATTGTCAAATGATCCTTCAAAAATCATTCTAATATACTGATTTATTGACTTATTATCAAAGTTGAAAACAGTTGTGCTGCTTAATATTTTTAAACCAAGATACATTTTTTGCATGATTCTTTGAATAGAAAGGTGAAAAGAAAGGCATTTTTTAATAGAATTTTTTATAACGATGTAAGTATCTTTACTGTCACTTTTGATTGATTTAATTCATCCTTGCTGAATAACAGTATTTATTTCTTAGAAATAAATAAATGAATCCATTAATCCTTACTGACCCAAAAATTTTGTACAGTGGTATATGTATTTATGAAGAACCAGAAATAATTTATTAAGTTAATACTTTTCAATAATCAAAGTGATAGATATTGTATTCTAATTGTGACCCTGGACCACAAAACCAGTTGCAGGTAGTACAGGTATATTTGTAGCAATAGCCAAAAACACAGTGTATGGGTCAAAATTATTGATTTTTCTTTCATGCCAGAAATCATTAGGATATTAAATAAAGATCATGTTCCATGAAAATATTTTGTAAATTTCCTATCATAAATATATCAAACCTATTTTTTGATTAGTAATATGCATTGCTAAGAACTTCATTAGGACAACAAGGTGATTTTCTCAGTATTTAGATTTTTTTGTATCCTCAGATTCAAGATTTTCAAATAGCTGTATCTCAGCCAAATATTGTCCTATCCTAACATATCCTATGTCCTGTATATAAATCTCAATTTTAAAAAATTGACCCTTATGACTGGTTTTGTGGTCCAGGGTCACAATTATACAATATAATACACAATATATATTCTAATTATGCTTTAAATGAGAACTGAAGTCAACCAGGATCAATCCAAAATGGTAAAAACACACTCAGATAGGATTTTGGGAAACACATTAGCATTAATGACCCATGGCACATGTGGCAAGGTACAGAGCTCCTCTCAGACTACAAACAGAAGAACATGTGCGCATCCTCCCATGATTCCTCTCTGCCTAACGAGCTTGACACCTTTTATGCTCTGTTTGAAGGCAGCAGCACAGAACCAGCCGACAGAGCTGTAACCTACAAGGTCGTCAGGTGCTCTCGCTGTGTGTAGATGAGGTGAGGACAATGCTGCTAAAAGTCAACACAGTCGGATAGACATACCCAGACGGGCCAGATTCTGCTTCAGTCAACAAACGGGTATATTCATATACATTTTTAACAAATCTTATGTCCAAGTGACCACTGCATTAACCTTAACGAGTAGGAGTATTCTGGATTCATTAAAACTCACTCGACGACATTTGTCAACCTGATCTCACGATGAAAGCGTACCTGTGGAAACTATTTCACAAGATGCGAAATACTTACCGTCATGTACGTTTCGTGAGATATTGGATGTAGAATGTCCAAAAGAGTATTTGCTAAAAGAGTGCACTAAAAGAGCATTCGTCAACATTTGTAAGGTATATGTGACAAATTGTTTACAAGCTATTATATTGAGGTCTTTCCATGGTTGAAACAATGATTGAGCGATTACATGAAACAGGATACGGATTTCGGTAAGTTGTACTCTTTTGCTTATTGTGATTTATTGGATGGGATGTGCGCTATATGTTCCTTTCATTAATTCAAAACAGGCTAGACTAATTGGAATTTAAGAATCAATGCCATTTCAAAAAAATGAGAATCGATTAAAATCAATATTTTTCCCCCTATTATTAACCGTTTTCTTTTTGAAGTTATATCCAAAATACTGTTGACTGAGCTTACTGAAACTTGTCCTTGGAATATTTCTTTAAGGTCAGCACACTTTTACCAAGTTGCCTACTGGACCAACAAAAGCTGACGCATTGCAATACACATAGTCCTGTCCCATCTGGAAAAAACAGACACACATGCAGGAATTCTTTAATACCATTATTTCAGAAAAAGATAAACCCACTAGGCAGTGTTGCCAAGTCCACGGTTTTCTCACGGAGCTACTTTTATACTGCTGCTGCGGTTTATTTCTTTAGTCCGCGGGTTGAAGCAAAACACCCAAAAAGCAATGGACCTTTTTCACAAGCCTGTGATGACGTGTTTCAGTGGTCATCATCATCCTTAAAATCTTTTAAAGTTTTTTATATTTTGATTTTTAAAAATATGTATGTACATTTGTAACAGTATACTTTGTATTATATCACCTTTTCATCAAGTTACAAAAAAGGTAGTTATGCGAGGGTGTTTCTAATGCGGCGTCTATGGGAGGGACGGTAAATTTGACATTCTCTTCTGACTGCCAATATCAGTCTCTCTCAGTTTTTTTCCTTTGATTGAGAGTCAAGAAAACACTATTGTGTAGTTTTTCTTTTGCTATTTGAGCAAATGGGAATGCAAAAAAATATATTTGTGGCACTCTCCCATTCACTGCTCTCGGATTTTACCCAACTATGACGAAAGGTCCATTTCAACAGTAGTGGAACCCCCTAGAAGGAGGTTTTGAGCCCCGAGTTTTGATGTTATTTTAATAGCCATTTCCTCCCAGAATGTGACTGAGCTGTTTTTGTTGCGTAGACCTGGCAACCCCACCACTAGGCAAGGTTACCATCACACCCTTATTAGCATCAACTTGAAAAGGATCAGTATTTTCAAAATGATTTGCATTCATCTCGCAGAGAACCCCTTGTGTGATTTAAAAAGTGCATCAGCTCATATTCTTCTTTAGATGATTGAAGGGAGCTATGACATTTCCTCAGATCCTTATTAATTTTTACAGACTCCCTACTGGAGGCATACTGACAGGTTGCATCACAGCGTGGTATGGTATAACTGACCGCAAAGCCCTACAGCGGGTGGTGAAAAGCTGACTAGTTACTAACTGAGATTGCTGTCTCATCTGATTAGGAAATGTATGATAGAGGCATCATCAAAGACCACCCACACATCCCAGCAACAGACCTTTAACATCTGGAGATGGTATTGAAGTTTTCAAAGTACTACACCCCTCACTATCAAATCATAAAAATCCCTACCTTTCTCACCAGTGTTGTGAACCCTTGCAGTGCCTATCAAAACAGGAAAAATGTTTCAAAAACATCAAAAACCCTTAACCAAACCTTTCATTTAATTCATTTACTACAAAGAACCCTAGATAAAAAAGCACTGAAATGCAACATATATTTCATTATACTTGACGAAAAAATCAAAAATGACTTCTGATGTAAGTATTTTAATATTAAAAATTTTAAATACAAATACAATTACAAATAATTGCATTGAAAATAGAATTACGTTTGCCTTTTTTTGCATTATTTTTGGAGCCACATTCTTTACCCAGATATTTAAAATGTGAAGGTTGAAACTATTAATAAAGGAGAAGTTCACTTCCAGAACAAAATTCACATATAATGTACTCACCCCCGTGTCATCCAAGATGTTCATGTCTTTCTTTCTTTCTTTTTTGAGGAAACCATATCAGGATTTTTCTTCATATAAACTTCAAAAATCATTTCAAAATCATCCTACATCACTGCAGAAGTACCGACCCAGTCTTTGCAAAGTGAACATGCAAAGAAGGTTTAACACCCTTAACAAAAAAGGTAAAACAGCAATATAGGATGATTTTGAAGCTGAGGGAGAACATGAGATGGGAGTTTTTCGACATAACCTAACTGTCATGAAATGGAAATATACGGAGCAAAACAAGACGAGCATTTGACATTAAAAAGTATATAAATTGCATGAAAATAACAGATTGTTTTGCTAGATAAGACCCTTCTTCCTTGGTTGGAATTGTTTAGAACCGCATTTGGGATTGTTTGAAGCTGCATTTAAACTACATTTTGGAAGGCACCATAGAAGTCCACTATATGGAGAAAAATCCTGAAATGTTTTCTTCAAAAAACAATTTTTTTATGGCTAAAGAAAGAAAGACATGAACATCTTGAATGACAAAGGGGTGAGTGCATTATCTGTAAATGTATGCTCTGGAAGTGGACTTCTCCTTTAATAATTATTAATGTGGTCCAGTGCTCAAAATGAAAAATGTCACAAAGAGAAAACAGAATTTCAGTGTGAAGGCAGAAAAGATTTGGTTACATGTCTGGTTTAGCATGCCAGATAAGCAGTATTTCATGATTGTATTTTCATGGATATGACAACAAACTTGAACTTTATGGAGATGGTTTAAAACAGCATAATTGCAGGGCTAAAATGTGAACTCTAACCACCAAACTGGACGGCTCTCTGATTCTTGAAAAGCGCTACATACTGTAGTGGCTTTGCCAAACATGTGAAGGAAAACATTACAGCAGACACAATAATTTTAGAGATGGCTCAGACAAGACATGATGTCATTTACAGTGTGTGTGTGCTTGTGTGGACTTGCAATAATACATTTCAGATTCAGTAGTGAAATACTAGAATACTGCAAATACTGGATAAAATGATGGCCAGCTTATAAGGAAAGGCAATGAAGCCCTGATGGTATAGCTTTAGCTCTAAAGCCAGACAGTAGGCTATTTAAAACATTTCAGGAATCTTAAATATCAAACATTTTTGTGCTGCTGCATTATAAACCCACTTTTGGAGGATGAGCAACTGGGTGGCCTCTATAATAATTTTTCTGAAACAGACCCCTGTTGTGCTTTTTGTGATTTGGATGAAGTGGGTGGTGAGTTGGCAGCGAGTTAATTGGCCTATTACACTCACCTGCTGCCAGTTAATCAGCCACGCTGGGCTAGAGAGCTGAACGGAGACCCCCTGCACCACAGGACACGGGTGGCCAGCTGCCTTTCTCACCAAAAACTGGAATAAACAAGTTGTTTACAGGTAAACATCCTTAATTTGGAGCAACGGAAATATCCTTGGAATCTTGGCCAGATTGTTTCATGCTTTAATGTATTTTTGGCATTTTTTAGCACTTTAGCTCCAAATATAGTCATGCAGTGTGTAACTGTCAGCTATGATTTTTAGCAAATATTATGTACATAACAGAAAGACTGTATCACAAAATAATTGTTAATTAAAGCTAGGAACTAAAACTAAATAAAGAATCACTAACTAATTATGATTATGTTGATGGAACCAATATAATGCCTGCAGATGCTTTTGGTTCCATAAAAATAACTAAAATATGTTCATTGTCATTATTTAAAGGTGTGATCATAAAATGGCAATGCTTATACGGAGGCGTATAATTAAAGTGCAGCAAAAGCTTTGTCACCTCAGTGCGGTGTATAAATAAATTGTGTTGGCATAGTGAGACTTTACTTTCCGTAAAAGCTGCCAGAATCAGAATATTTCCTTTGCGCAGTTTGATACAGAAAACAGGAAATCATTGCATACCTTGGTCCATTAGTTGCCCTCAGAGAAGCCAATGAGGTCCATAAAAGCTACACATGCACACACATACACACAGCGTCTAGGGAACTGTGAGGGAGGTGTGATTTTGCTAAGACAGCCAGTGAAATGCAGCTATGTGAGAAAACACCTCTTCAAGCAAACAGAGGTGCACAAGGAGGCCGCTTGTTCTGGGCCCACACACCTCCGTCTCCCAGAGAACAGAGAGAAGGAGAAGACCAAAGTGTTTTCAGATAGGAAGTGTTCAAAACAAGAAATTTGTTTTACCTGGGAAAAAAAGAAAGAAAAATATTACTGAGCATAAATAACAGTATTTGAAATGGAGCTTAACAGTCAAGATGCAACTCTTCATTTCACATACTCTTGGACTAAAGCTACTCCTAAAGGGATAGTTCACCCAAAAATGAAAATTCTGTCATTAATTATTCCCCCTCATGTCGTTCTAAACCCGTAAGACCTTCATTCATCTTCGGAACACAAATAAAGATATTTTTGATGAAATCCGAGAGCTTTCTGACCCTCGGACAACAACTACGTTCAAGGCCCATAAACATAGTGAAACAAAGTAGTTATTTTTGTTTTCTTTGCGCGCAAAAAGTATTTTCATAGCTTCATAAAATGAAGGTTGAACCACTGATGTCACATGGACTGTTGTAACGATATTCTTACTACCTTTCTGGGCCTTGAATGTCGCAGTTGCGTTGCTGTCTACGCAGGGTTAGACAGCTCCCAGATTTTCTTAAAAATATCTTCATTTGTGTTCCGAAGATAAACAAAGGTCTTACGGGTTTGGAATGACATGAGGGTGACTAATTGACCGTTCGCAAACAGCTTGATTGACAGGTGATCTGACCAATCATAACGCCGAATCCACCTTTCTGTCTGACAAACTAATGAGACAGGAGAGTAGATTAACATCGGTGGACTAAAACTTAAACATT
The DNA here is from genome assembly GCA_036247105.1 of Cirrhinus mrigala. NCBI lineage: Eukaryota > Metazoa > Chordata > Actinopteri > Cypriniformes > Cyprinidae > Cirrhinus > Cirrhinus mrigala. Next base: position 21,840,314 of record CM070025.1, on the reverse strand, counting down.
GTGTGTACTGACTTCTTTCCGCGGTTAAAGAAAAAAAAAAAAAACGTTATGATGTTCATGTTTTTTTCATGCTTTAAGTAAAGAAGAAAAGACGATTGGTTCACGTGTCATTGATCTAATAAGGCAATACACTGATCTGTCACGACAGTATTAAAGAGCCACAAAATGGTATTTATTGTTTGAATTTCTTACAAAATGACAAGTTTAAAGCTAAGACCTTTTTTCATACCAGAAGTAATCTGCTCTGTCTTGTCTGTTGGCGTTCTATCTTAGCCTCTATATGTATGTATGTACAGTATGCATGTACACATGTATGTATGTGTGTGCTGTTTATGTCTTCAGTCTGTTTCTCCAGTTTTGAGTCTTTTTACTTGGAGTAAAAAAACTTGCTCTGCTTGCTCTAAAGTCAGAGAAAGTTGCTATAAATATATATTCTTAAGGTTTATTAATAAATACACATTTTAAAAGAACATTGTTTATTTTGAAAAATAATAAATGTATTTACTCTCACTTTCGATAAATTAAATATATCCTTGCTAAACAGAATAAATCTTACTGACCACACTTTTTGAATGGCATGTCAAATCTTATGTTTATAATGTTAATTTATTCCATATTTGTTTACCTGTAATTGTCGAGTAAAATCTACTCACCTAAGTTAAGTAAATGTAACAGAAAATAAGCAACTTTAGCTTGGCAAGTAGAAGTTTGAGTAATTTTTACTTAGTCAAAGCTTACTTGGCAATACTTTGATTTTACTCAATATAACATTGAATTAAACCATGCTTTTGAGATGAATGTCTTACTCAATATCATTGAAGTACACTGACCAAAATTATAAACACAACACTTCTGTTTTGCCCCCATTTTTCATGAGCTGAACTCAAAGATCCAAGACTTTTTTTATGTACACTAAAGGCCTGTTTCTTTCAAATATTGTTCACGAATCTGTCTAAATCTGTGTTAGTGAGCACTTCTCCTTTGCCGAGATAATCTATCCACCTCACAGGTGCGATATATCAAGATGCTGATTAGACAGCATGATTATTGCACAGGTGTGCCTTAGGCTGGCCACAATAAAAGGCCACTCTAAAATGTGCAGTTTTACTGTATTGGGGGGTCTGGGGGAACCAGTCAGTATGTGGCGTGACCACCATTTGCCTCACGCAGTGCAACACATCTCCTTCGCATAGAGTTGATCAGGCCTGAAATTCTTCACATCAGTGAATAAATGCATAGATATGCAATAAACATATTCCTAAACAGTCTAGTGGTAGAATTTGCATTAGGTGTGTAAAAGGTTTTGGGTTCTAATCTGCCCATTTTTCACCCTTATTAAAATCAGAGATGTTCATCAGTAATCGTATATTTGCAGAGCAGGGACACAATTTGTGTTTTTTATTTTGTGTTTTAACCAGAATGAATGGATATAAGTGTAACATATTAGTGATAGAAAGAAGCGCTGGTGTGTGAGACTGTGTAGGAGCCACAAGAGAATGTTCTGTCTCTAAAAACATTGTAGCGAACCCTCGTGTGATTTTTAAAATCAACAGGTTCTAGCACCAGATTGCATCTTATTTAACAGAAACGAATGTCATATATGTTTCATCTGCATCAGGTATGTCCTTGCCGCGAGGTGTTTCAAAAAAGTGATGGGGACAATATCGACCATGGCAAAAAGTGGTGGGGACATGGATTTTTTTTTTTGAGTAAGAATGTGTCATTTTGAGTAGAAGATGAATTCCAGATGTATAAATTGTAAGTTGCTTTACCTAATAACAAAAGCAATGATAAAAATGTAAATCCAGCTGGAAAACAGCAATAAAAAAAAAAATAAATAAATAAAAAAATAATAATAATAAAAAAAATATATATATATATTATATACATATATATATATATATATATATATATATATATATATATATATATATATATATATATATATATATATACCTTTGTAGTTATTTATACCGTAGTGCATGATGGGAACACTAGTATCAGAAAAGTTGAGTAGGTTTAGTTTATTTTATGACATTGATATTTAAAAAAAAAAAAAATCATAAAAACACAACAACAACAACAACAACAAAAAATATTGCCTGACTTAACTTTCATGTAGAAATTACATTTGTTTTTCTGTGTTTACTTCACCACAGAATCATTTTTATTAGCGAGTAGAATATAAAATATGTTTTCTGTCATAACTTTTGGGAAAAGCTGGGAATTTCTGGTCAAGCTCTATTTTGGCTGTTTACAGTGACTCAGACATGTTGTTTCTGCAGTTAAAATCTGATGCCTTGTTGATGCATTGCCCTACCATATGGGACCTGCTCCAGCAAGTCAAACAATGCTGGCGAGTAATTCCCCTTTTGCTTTCAATAACACAAGTCTCCAAGTCTGATATTTGTACTTGACAAGAAGTCTCTTTGCCTTTAGCTGGGTTGTCAAGGAGACAGGCATATTTTCAGTTTAACTTGTCTCCCGCTACATTTAAGCACTTGTTCGCCTATTATAATGGGCTCATTTCTCCTGTCTGGTATTCCCCTACTTTTATCAGAAGTAAGCAAACAGACTGCCAACGGTTTAATGGCTGCTGTGCAGCCAGACAAATTCATGCTAAATATCCCCCCACCTCAAAATTTTCTATGTTCCTCCAACCCGACTGTCTTTGTTTTTCATCTCTGGAAGTACCCTGAGCTCCGAGGTATGGTAAATGATCTGCCCTTTTCCTGAAGATTGATCATAAAGTAGAGTGCATGTGGGTGGACGCTGGTTAAAGAAGCTTTAAGATGGTGGCGTTTGGAAATGTAGATATGCTGGTTGCCACTAGTACAAGTTGGCCTGTTTGTCTTGGCTTGGTTCGGATAGTCTGGACAAGGTCTTAAACAAATGCACTGGTACATTATATACTCCCAACAAGCCAGACTAACTCCTTTTTGCCAAATATAATGCCTCAAGCTGTTGTTTGAGAAATCCAGGTTTTAAATCACTCTACATTATGTTCAAAGATCTAATAAAAGCCTGTAAATTTTGCATTTGTCATCATACTAAATTAATAGCACGTCCTCAAAATCAATGCCTGTCTTAGAAGTAAAGAATGTGCAAACATTTCCCCGAAGAATGCGTACAGCTTATTGTCACTGTCGTTTTTAATCCTTGTTTGAAGCATCTGTCAAAGCTGTTTGTAATTCAGAATGTGATTCTAAGACACCTTTTCGACTTGCACAAGGAGTTTTCATTTCTGTATGACTTCTGCATCTCTGAAGGGGCACCCCGTTTATTTAGTTATGTTTTTTATCTGCTAATCATGTTTTTGAGAAGTTTTCCACATCTAAAAGACAAAGCCATTCAAATTCAAAAAACGGTGAAGAGACTTCATTAAGCAAGACTTTGTTGGTTAAATGCAATGCTGGTTTGCTGCTCAACAAACACTTCTTCATTGCTGGAAACAGCTGTGCAAAATAGCTTTTTTTTTTTTTTTTTTTTTTTTTTTTTTTTTTGTGGAAATCTTGAAACTTTTTATAAAACTTTTTTGAAAGATAAATAGAAAGTTTTGCTGTCACAGTGTAAAAGTCTAAAAAACAGTTTAAAACAGTTTTATGCTTACTTGCTTAAAAGAATTTATGGAAGACTATTTCCTCCACTGAATTTAAAAAAAAAAAAAAAATACATTGAAAAAAAAAAGTTGTTGCAACTTTTTATCTCACAGTTCTGGCTTTTTTTTTTTTTTTTTTCTTATAAAGTCAGAATAACTTGATATAAACTTGCAATTGCAAGTTATACAGTCCAATTTTGAGGGGGAAAAAAGAATGATATGTTCTCAGAATTGTGAGTTTATATACTTACAATTCTGAGAAAAAAAAAGTCACAATTCCGAAAAAATAAAGTCAGAATTGTGAGATATAAACCTGTAATTCTGAAAAAAAAAAAAAAAGGCACAATTGCGGAGAAATAAAGTCAGAATTGCAAGATATTAACTCGCAATTGAGAAAAAAAGTCACAATTCTGAGAAATAAAGTCAGAATTGAGAGATATAAACTTGCAATTGAGAAAAAAAACACAATTCAGAGATATTAACTCGCAATTCTAAAAAAAAAGTCAATTTTGAGAAACAAACTTGCAGTTTTGAAAAAAAAAAGTCATAATTCTGAGAAATAAATTCAGAATTGTGAGAAATAAACTTGCAATTGAGAAAAAAGGTCACAATTCTGAGATAGTATCTCACAATTCTAAGAAAAAAGTAACAATTCCGAAAAAATAAAGTCAGAATTGTGAGATATAAACTTGTAATTTCTGAAAAAAACAAAAAGTCACAATTGCGGAGAAATAAAGTCAGAATTGTAAGATATTAACTCGTAATTGAGAAAAAATTCACAATTCTGAGAAATAAAGTCAGAATTGAGAGAAATAAACTTGCAATTGAGAAAAAGTCACAATTCTGAGATATTAACTCGCAATTCTAAGAAAAAAAGTAACAATTCTGATAAATAAATTTGCAGTTTTGAGAAAAAAAGTCACAATTCTGAGAAATAAAGTCACAATTCCGAGATATTAACTCGCAATTCTAAGAAAAAAGTCACAATTCTGAGAAATAATTCTGCATTTCTGAGAGAAAAAGTCACAATTCTGAGATATTAACTCGCAATTCTAAGAAAAAAGTCACAATTCCGAAAAAATAAAGTCAGAATTGTGAGATATAAACTTGTAATTCTGAAAAAAAACAAAAAGCCACAATTCCGAGATATTAACCTGCATTTCTGAGAAAAAAAAGTCACAATTCTGAGATATTAACTCGCAATTCTAAGAAAAAAGTCACAATTCTGAGAAATAATCCTGCATTTCTGAGAGAAAAAGTAACAATTCTGAGATACTAACTCGCAATTCTAAGAAAAAAAGTCACATATTCTAATATATTAACTCACAATTCTAAGAAAAAAGTCACAATTCTGAGAAATAATCTTGCATTTCTGAGAGGGAAAAAGTCACAATTCTGAGAAATAAAGTCATAAAGTCAATAAAGCAATTGCGAGTTATATTCACTTATTTTTTTATTGTATAAAACCAAGCTTTCGATTTGTCTTGCTTTCTGGGAGTTTCACTACCGGTATTACAAAATCAAACACATACTTGTTTTAAGCTAGTTTCTGTGTGTTTTGGATGACTAGCATGTGTAGCTTTTGTTTAATAATGTTATCTTATATTAGCATTACCTCTTCAGCTCAAAGAAAAAGGCCAGTGTCAAATGAGAGGAAATTTGTTCTTTTGGGTACATTGATACAGTCCTGAATGACACACGGTTGGAAAACTGTTTCCTGAGCACCATTATCTCTTTAAAAGGTCAAGCAACTTAAATGGATGTAGCTATTGACGAAAACATGTGGGTCGCAGTGATAACTGCCAGGAAACAAAATTGAACGCACACTGAAGTTTCATGGCTGATAAACACCTTCAATCTAGAATAAACTAATACAATGATGTGCTTGCTTTTATGATTTAGAATGGAAGTTGCTGAGTACTGTCACTTTAAGCAAAATCCCCCTTTTCTTATTGGTTTTGAAAGAATTCTCTGCCTCTTTCTCTATAACAAAATGGACTGTCTCTCTGCAGTATGGCGATACGGGACCTAAACCCCTGAGATCATTTATGTGGCGAAATGAAAGATGCAGGTTATTATAAAGTCACTGGCGCATGTGAGATCAAATAAAGACACAATGTGCCATGCATATGTCCCCTTTGTTGCAATCAATTTTTCCCCCCACACAAACACACACACACGCACACAGACCAGATACAAGCACCAACAATGTGACAGGCCTCATTATCAGATAGCACACAGATGACATTTTAACATTGTGACACTCATTAACTAGCTGTTCTCGCTGAGTTCTCGCACAGGGCAAAAGACAGCACATTCCCATAGGGACAGCATGACATCCACCGTCCACGTTACACAACCTCTCTTTTTCCTCTCTCTCTCACACACACACCTTCTCTCACCGTTGCCCAGAGACTCTTGATAGTCAGATCAATTAATTAATCAAGCTGTCAGGCATTTTTAATTGCTTCATTGTGGCACTCAACACACAAATATGACTGACGTTAAGCAGCTACAAGCCTTGCAGAGTGAAAAGGCTGTAAAATTGTAATATTTTAAAACCATTTTGCCTCAGGACCAGACTTCTATCATCTTATTCGGCATCTTTTACAAGTATAATTATGTAATTGTAGAATTAAATGGATTTTGATTTGGGGAGGAAAATCTGTGGAATGCATCAGAATTGGATTAAGTTAAAAAGTTAAGTTCAGTTCCGGAACAAAAATGTACAGATAATGTACTCACCCCCTTGTCATCCAAGATGTTCATGTCTTTCTTTCTTCAGTCGTAAAGAAATTATGTTTTTTGAGGAAAACATTTCAGGATTCCTCTTTATATAATGGACTTCTATGGTGCCCCTGAGTCAGAACTTCCAAAATGCAGTTTCAATGCAGCTTCAAAGGGCTCTTAACGATCCCAGCCAAGGAATAAGGGTCTTATCTAGTGAAATGAAATTTTTTATTGCACTTTGGCTAAGGATTCGGTCCAGAACTACAAACACGAATAAAATGTGTTAAAAAACTACAAACATGGCCGATATGCGCGACCGGTGGTTATTTAGAAAAAGGGGTTTGAGTTAATCAACATTTAACCTGGTAAAAAAAATTATATTTTAATATTATCTGTGTTATATTTCATCTGCAGCTGCAATGTGAACTGTTATAAACATCCATTTGGTTAACTTTTAAATGCATCATTATGCAAAAAATATTAGCAGAGTTTTTGGCATGAAAGACGCGCGACTGGCAGATCAGCTTGCTGCTACTTTTCTCTCCAATATGGTAGGAAGTTAAATGAAATAAAATGTGAAGGATGTTAACAGTGACGAGTATAGTGTAGTATAGTGTGTCCCAAAGCTTGCCTACTCTTCTTCTACACACTCAAAAGAGTACACTCTTAAAAATAAATGTGCTTTACGATGCCATAGAAGAACCTTTTTTGTTTAAATGGTTTCGTAAAGAACCTTTAGCATCTGAAGAACCTTTCTGTTTCACAAAAGGTTTTTTGTGGCGAAAGAAGGTTCTATAGTTTATAAAGAGGTAAGAAAGAGATAATTCTTTAAAGAATCTTTGACTAAATGGTTCTTTTTGGAACCAAAAATCGTTCTTCTATGGCATCGCTGTGAAGAACCTTTTAAAGCATCTTTATTTTTAAGAGTGTACTTTTTCTTCACCAAAAGAGTACATACTTTAAGGGCACAGTATAAGTAGGCACATTGGGACGCAGCATGAGTCTGTGTGAACTCTGTTTTTTCTGGTTCAAGACAGTTAGGGTATGTTGAAAAACTCCCATCTCATTTTCTCCTCCAACTTCAAAATCATCCTGAATCACTGTATAAGTACCGTCCCAGTGTTTACAAAGTAAACATGCAAAGAAGGTCAAACGTTCTTTACAAAAAAAGGTCAAACAGTCATGTAGGATGATTCTGAAGTTGGAGGAAAAAATGAGATGGGAGTTTTTCAACCCACCCTAGGCAAAAAAACCTAGGCAAGACGAGTGTTTGAGATTAAAAAGTATATAAATTGTAATTTTTTATTTTTTTTTTTAGAAAATAACAGATTGTTTTGCTAAATAAGACCCTTCTTCCTTGGCTGGGATCATTTAGAGCCCTTTGAAGCTGGATTTAAACTGCATTTTTGAAGTTTAAACTCAGGGGCACCATAGAAGTCCATTATATGGAGAGGTATCCTAAAATGCTTTCCTCAAAAAACAAATTCTTTATGACTGAAGAAAGAAAGACATGAACATCTTGGATGAGAAGGGGGTGAGTACATTACCTGTAAATTTTTGTTCTAGAAATGAACTGCTCCTTTAAACTTGAGATAATCAGTGCTGACAATATTATTAATAGTTGAAAGCATTGTAATGCAGATTATGTAATATATTTAACAGGCAAACATGTAAAGTATTCTAACATTTTATGAATGGCAGGCGTTGCGATTTTCTGGAAATCTGTGATGCTTCTGGCAAGCCCAGGTTCCATGTGGGCCTTTTTAAACTTTGTAAATGAATCTGTACACATTACTGGTGACAGCATTCTGTCACTTTCCATCTCCATATGTTTATTTTTGTAATTTTTGCGTGAGCACATCTGAGCTTCATTACGTAAAACCTCAAAGCACATTATTTCAAAGTTCATATCCATTCAGTCTGTTGTGTACGCCAGCCAATTTAAAGATGAGCAATTGAGACTCTCTCTCCCAACAAATTTGCTAATGTTTATTCATGAAATATTTAAGTCGCCTGTCCTCCAAAAATGAATTTACTGAGTCACAGCCAGAATTTTGACATTTACTACATCAGATAATATCAGCACTTTTAATTTGCCTTTTAAATGAGATGGTGGAGGACTGACTCAAAGTCACATTCACATGCTCCACAGTTGTCGGCTGTCATTGCTGTAGAAACACAAAGTTCACATGCTGTTTGCTAACTGCAGTCATTCTGGAGTAATGCCCCTAATCAACTGTTTCCTTTTTGCAATTTGAAGCATAATTGAAGGCATGTGAAAAATCACCACGGGATTCGCTTTTCAAACTTTTGAGACTCTAGTCTGGAGTTGCTGTGATGTGGTCATTTCTTGAACTTGCTTTTACCTCCAGAACTCCAGAACTTTCAGCTGTTTACATTTTTGCAAATAGTTTGTTAATCATACTAGTAAACTAAGTCGCTAATTATCTACATTCTCAAAGGACAATGTTCTTGTTAAAAATATCATAATTTTCGTAGTTCCAGTATGTGGGTTCTTCTAATAAATTATCAATAGGCTTCCCACAGTCATGGAAAACTAAAAGTACAATATCAGGGAATGTTAACATTGGAATTTCCACGCCTGGAGTCATGGAAACAATAAAATTCTAAAAAGTCAAGGACACTGGCCCCCTTTTTTTTCTAATCTGTTAGAAGTTGTCCTTATCAGGTAACTATAAATGACAGAAAAATATGGAAAGGTCAAATTAATTGGTCACAGGTTGTGGGAACCTTGTATCTTTCCTTTTATACCAGTACATGAATGCATATATATATATATATATATATATATATATATATATATATATATATATATATATATATATATATATATATATATATATACAATTGGCTGAGAGGACTGTGATATTCTAGTGAAATCGGAACTCCAACTGCTTCACCGTTTGTATCACTCCGCTTGCCGTGTTTCTCACATCGAGTGTCATGGCAGATGCCGAAATCCACAATAATTTGATAAATAATACTTTTTTGTGCCACAGAATGTAGTTTCAAGAGTTTTTTAGGTGAGCATGTACTTATTTAGACTTCAAATATGTGATTTGTTAATAAAAATAACTTTGGTTCAGATAGAAAATTTCCTTCAATATTTTCGAAGATGTGAGCATCAGGGTGTCAACAGGTGTTCAGCGCTCATTAACCCGCAGAGAGCAGCCTTACCTCAGCCAGATCTTCTGGAATTTGCCGCTGGCTCTAGTGTCTCTGTAGTGGTTAAACATGAGATATAGTTTGTTTTGGGTAAATCTGAGACAGTCTTTGGTCTCAATAATCTATTATTTGTGCCAGAGCAAATACTTTTGGCTGAGGGCAAAATCTCATTGAATTTATTTTATGTAAGTTTGATGCTGTATATCAGAGCGCTGCCCTTGTATTTTTGACTGAACTGCCTATCAACTTTTATGGTGGTGGTTGTTGTTTATTAAATATTATTTTTCAGTAAATAATATTTTATATAAATAGTAGTAGTATTTAATTATAGTATTTAGTATTGGGAAATGGTGTGTGTGTTCGTGATGGTAATTTTAGTTACATTATTCCGCCATTAGATGGTGACGAGAGTCGGTAGTAAGCACTTTTATACTGAAAGAGACTGAAACAGGGTTGTAAACAAGGAAGTTATTTCAAAGTACTTTCAAAAACACATTGTAAGACAGCCAACAAATGCACTGAGCAATGCTGTCATCGGAAATCACTCTTAACAGATGAAAGGATAGTATGACAAAGATAGCGCACATTCAAGCTGTTTTATTGTGTATATAAGTCTAAGAAAAAATGCTGTATCAGATGCAGGTAAACACACTCACTCAGTCCATCTCTCTCTCTCTCTCATAATACTTTACATAATACAGTTAGTTTTTAATACAGTAATACAATAAGCTTTCAAGGAGGCAACTCAGCATTCCTTCATTACTAGTTCTAAAGTGACATTTTTTAATTAGTAATGGAGGCTTGGGCTCAGCTGTTAAACTTTGAATGTGTGGCGAAGGAAGTAGTTTTGTAAAAAAGAGGGTTTTTAAAGACACCCTGTTGTTGTTTACTATGTATTTACACACTTGTGCCATGAAAACTTGTTGCATAAACGCAATATCACACTTGTAGCTGTGCAGTATGGTGGTATACAGCCATAACGCATGGCTACTCGTGAGATATTGCTTATATATCTGGATCTCAAAACTGTGAGTCTGCCACAAGTAACTCTGAATATAGGAGAACCTCTACTGGTGTCAAATAACATTCTTTTTTTGTGGGGATCAAAAGTATCTTCCAAATGCAAGTTGCTTTTCACACCAATTATACAACACGAAAAGTCTATATTGAAACAACATCTGGGAAAACGTATCTTGTGTATACAGTACCATTATATTCCCTGCTTCCAAAGTTAGTCTGTGTAGAGTGAGGAACAATACCTTCTAGAGGGTTCATTAGCTTTCTATTTTCTCTCCTTTTATTGAAATACATTACCATGAAGGGCTGCTCCACTTAAAAGGTTTCCATTCATTTTGGGTATGGAAAGTAGCTATACTTTAAAGTAATCCAGTGTTATGAAAGTTGAGAACGTTGTTTGTTCTTGCTACCAAAAGTTGAGGGATGTTGTCTGGGGTTTGTTCATTGCTACATTGCTTTTAAGTGCAACAAAGTTTGAAAGTCACTCACTCTGAAAAGGACTAAGTGAAGTACCAAAGTAATTTAAAACCTATGAATTCGCAACAGAGATTTAACTACCTTGGAATATTACTGAAGACTTACGCTCTGTGACTATAAAACGTGTTTCTGCACGTAGCACACTATGGAGGCCACTGTGTGATTAGTGACGGGTACTATTAAAAAGCTTATTTTTCTATTTTCAATGTATCAAGTGAAACCATTACTCTGAATGGCACAAATTCAGTATCTCTAAGGACCACAACGGCCAAGAAGCTCTTCTGCACATTACTCTGACCTAACTGAATTTACGCAAAGCAGAATTGCACTACCTCAAAACTCAAGGACTGGCCTTTTGTTAATGTATCTACAGAAGTCTTTTGCCCAAGGATTCCCTTTAACTGTACTGAAGGTCTAAACTGCAGACGTGCTTTTAGAGCAAGGGTGGAGGTATATTTCGCAAGGCCAACACTTTTCAAAAACATTTTAGAAGGAATCCAAACAAATGTTCACAAACAGCTAAACTCAACATTTTCGTAACCCTGTAGTTTAAAAGCAATTTCATTCGAATATCAGGCCTGACCTCAAGTTACCTCACCGTGGCGACTGCAAAACGTCTAATCTGTCACAAACATCTAAAGTCACAACACGGTTAGCTGAAAAAGCTAATCGAAACCAAACTGCACTTGTATCTTTTCTATTCCGGGGGCCATTCTGTGTGCTTTGCCAGATAATTTCTATAACAAAAGATGGATGAGATGTGCTAGATCAGTCAGATAAGTGAGCAAATCCCCCCCGAACAAGACTAATGTCCCGTAAGAAGCAGATGTTTGAGAAGACAAAGCGCCAGACGTAATGGGTCAAAAACTAGCAACAAACAAATCAATTTGCCCTTCAGTGTTTTTGGCTGTACTTTGGACAGAAGATCTAGACAGGATTCTGCTGAAGCGGTGAATCATAGCCTTTTTCTTGCTCAAGCAGAAAACTGCCACTCTCACTCTTTGAAATGATTAATCATTTTATTTAATTTTAATTTTATTTTCATTACTTCTTACTTTTTACATTTCTGCATAAAGTTCAGCTTTCATATTTAGTGGAGGTGCATGCTGTAAGCCATAGGCAAACCAAGTTAAAAGGGTAAAATGTGTAAAATGGAGATGAAAATAGTATGCATCACTTTTTGGCAGCATAAAAGAATTCAATTTACCACAATATGTAATGAACGCGCAAAAGGTAAAATGATGTTTAGAACTTTGACAATGTCATGTGTTCATGTACTTTTACTGTATATGTGGAATTATTCCTGGCTATAGGATGTGATTTGAACCCACTCAGCTTTAGAGATAAAACCTCAAAAGAGCTGTTAACCAGAAGGAGATAGAAAGAAAAACAACAACAACGACAACATCTAATGCAGAGAAGCGAGATTAAAAAAAGAGAGAGAAACAATATTCTACACTTCCTGCATACTCATTTGTTATATTGCTTATGCACTACAAATTACAGTGTTCTACTTAGAAATCGTTCCAACAAAATTGAGTTCATTTTACCCACAGCAGTGAAGTAGTTAAATGTCACATGCCTACGCTTCAGTATTCACATGCTTCAAAGACTGAAATGTATAATACAGCCTAAATGCTTCAATTAAACCCATGCTTTTGTAAAGTCATACATTAGTAATGATGTATGGTACTCTAAGAGCTTTCACGTTTTGTTAGTGTTTTGAATCTGTTGATTTACCTGAAGTACAGGTTTATTTACAAGCTTCACATGCAGACTAACCTTTTACAAATAGGTTGGATAAACAGGGTTTAACAAACAGGTTAGAGATGGGCAAACACAATCAAACCCATATACAGGCTACCTACATTGGTCCTGGGTAATCGTTATGCTGTGCCTCTTTTCAGTCTTCTGGACTGACATTTGTTATGACATCCACTTTGAACATTGTAATGCTTATCATAAATATTGTTAACTCTACAGTAAGTAAATCCACCTCACAAGATAAGTACTATCAACAGCAATGAATAAACAGAACTGCTGAAAAAACAGATGGCTGTGTGCTTGTTTCTCTGTTGCATAAGGTCCTCAGGATGGGTAAATACTGTATATGTGGGGCCTTCTTTTTCAACCATATAGGTCCCACTTGGGTAAATTCAGGTGGGCTCTTTTTGTGCGTACAAGTTGGGTCACCAGTTGGAAATGAGTGTATGGGCTCAAACTGGGCAACCCGAGTGGGACCCATTTGGGTTTAATATATAGGTTAAACATGGGAAAACACATTTGGGGCCTACTTTGTTCAACCACATTGGCAAATGGATGGAAGCACGCAAACAGGCAATTAGTATATGGTTATATATAGGGAAACACCAATGTGGCCAAACCATATCGGTAGGACATAGACAAACACAATTCAAACACAGGTGGACTGTCTGTGTGGATCTAGGTGTTCACTAATGGGTATAAGGTATCAGCGTGGGCAGTGGGTCTGGGAATCAAAGGAAATGTAGGTCAATTCAAGTGTAGTCAGCAATGACCTGCTTACACTTTTAAAGGAATGGTTCACCCACTCAAAAATGAAATTTGTCATCATTTACTCACCCTCAAGTTGTTTCAGACCCGTAGGAGTTTCTTTCTTCTGTGAAACAAGAAGATATTCTGAAGAACCTTGGTAACTAAACAGTTGCTGGCTCACACTGACTTCCTTAATATGGGGAAAAATACTACAGAAGTTAAAGTGGATGAGCAACATTCTTCAGAATATCTTCAAAATGGTTCTTCGCACTCAATCTAATGTTGGAAATATTTTTATAACTGATGGGAAGCAAACTCAAGTGAGATAAATAGTCCTCTTTGGCCTAAAATTCCAGATTAATTTTCTAGATTTTTAAGAAAAAAAGGAAAAAACAAACAAACAAAAAAAAAACAATATAAAGTAGGGGTGTGTGATATGACGATTTTTGATCGTGGACGATAAAAATGTTTCCACGATCTGCTTTTTGAGAAATATCATAGTATCGTGCTATTCTCTCAGCTGCAGTTCTGGCGCCTCAGTCTCAATATACTGTACAACGCGACATACATTCGCTTCAGTGTTAACTCAGCGGTAGTTACACTCACGGGACACTGCACTTATTCGCAATCACAGAAGTACATTATTTGCTTTAAAGTCTTGCCGGTTAAACATTTCATTCGCGTGCTGTTCCGACATGCGCTTTTCCAATGCGCGTACACCTGAAACGTGCACACATTAAAATACTGTTAAATAGCGCCTAATTGCTGAACTAAGTTACGTATCATGTCTGATTACGCTACTATTGTCAAAACACACAAGGTTTACATATAAAAACAGTTTATAGAAGCTTATGTCTAAAGTGAAAGTAAACAATTTAATTGAGAGAAGAAAAAAAACGGATGCCTGCCTGTATATTAGATGTGCAGCTCTTAAAGGGGCAGTACTAAACATGCTTGTCATCAAAGGGATAGTTCACTCAAAAATTATAATTCTGTCATTATTTACTCACTTACATGTTGTCCCAAACCTGTATTACTTTCTTTCTTGTGCTAAATACAAAATAAGATATTCTGAAGAATGTGGATAACCAAACAGTAGCTGGTCCCCATTAATTTATTATCAAATAGACAACGTTCAACAGAAAAAAGAAACTAATTCAGGGTTAAAACAACCTGAGAGTGAGTAAATGATGGTATTAAAATAAAACACTATGACAGAATTGACAGAGAGATGACAGGATTTTTATGTTTGGGTGAACTATTCTTTTAATTGTTTTTAAAACAAAACACAAAGAGAAAAATCACTCACTGCTCTTGAATGAAAAACTTTAATGCAGTTTCTTTAATAAGAATCAGTGCACAATTAATGTGTACATATAGTGTATAAGTATATAGTGTTTCACTTTTTATATGTGTTAATTCAGTTTCTTGATTGCTACTGCTAAATACACCTACTGTACCTGAAAAATAAAGCACTGTTTGTATTCTTTGTTTTTATCTTTTAATAACAAAGATAAAATAATGACAAAGATTTTTATCTTCGCTCACTTTGGTCTAAATATCTGCTATTCTTTTTTATCTTATACTTTGTTACCTTGAAAGTCTTTGTTTTTAAAATAGGGAAATTAGTTTGGCTGTACTGCTCAGACAATTTGCAAAACAGTAAAACCAACATGACAAAGAATCGTGATAAAATCGTGAATCGTGATATTTCTGAAAAAAATCGTGATATATTTTTGCCATATCGCCCACCCCTAATATAAAGTATAATTTACTCTCATATGTGTGACAGAATTATTGTAGTGTTTATCAGTTAAAAAAATTGTCCTTTTAAATCTGTATTTTAAATTACCAATCCCAGTCATGAAAGAGCAATCCATTTAAATGATTCAAGTTATATGCAATCTCTTAATATGTGCAAAAATGAAATGGCACTTCATTTTTATAGGCTATTTATAAATAGAGCGAATAGTAGCAAAATTTGCAATAATAAACGTGTTAGGTTAGACGATACTTATGTAAGAATAGATTTATTACCTTAAGGAAGAGATTGTATGGAAAAGGCATGGCTTTTAAAAGAATTACATTTAAAAGTCCCCCATAACAAATATTTGTTATAGTTTATCAGAATTTTTGTTTATTGATGATTTTTTTCAGAGCAGACAAAAATCTCTACTTTTAATATACCTAGCAAAGATGTCTTTATATATGTTGAATAAAAAATCATTCAGACAGAACTCCTAATCTGTTTGACCAATTTATTGAAAAGAATCAACTCTAAGAGTGACTTTGCTTCAATCAGTGCTGATTCTAAACAGCAGAAAACACGGGACACGCGACTTGGTCACTGAAATATCATAAGTGTAAATGTTTTTATTTTTTTCCTCTCTTCAATCGTTATACGTAATCTCCCTCGTCATAAAATATTTATCAGTGAAAATTTCCTGGGGTTCATCGCGTGCCAGAATTGCGCAAGGCAGAGTTGATTCAACACGTACAAAAACTTGATTTGTAAATCGGCATCGTCTTTGAAAAACAGCAGGTTTTGTGGTGAGGTATTTCTCTTGAGGCTTACATTTGAAGTTAGTGTAAAGGTGGTTTTATTTTACAAATGATAAGTTGTATGTATTGTGAAAGAGGTCACGGTTTACTTAAAGAGTGTGATGAGGGGCTGCTGGCCTCGTACTTTAGGCCTCATCGTGCGCTGTCAACACTACTTAGTGTACTCGGTGGTAGGAGGGCCAGGGTTATGATGATAAGAGGGGGGAGGTGGATTACAGAGTCTTTACTTACAGTGCTGAAAGCTTGATGAAAAGTGCATATTCAGGCACACATTCCATTTCAACAGGTGTACAAATTCTGCTGCGCAAATATCCTTTTACTATGTAAACAGATTTCTGTGCCCTTCTTTCCTTATTTTTTTTCCACAGCCATGTTGAAGTTCTCTTTCTCTCCTGAGTGAGTAATGAGATAGGTATCCAATCTTTCGCAACTACCTCAGCGCAATGACTTCAGCTTCCTTTAGGCCAGCCATCTCATTGCGGTTGACGTTACTGGGGCGGCCTCACCACGTATGCTCAGCTTTTTAAGGACAAAAGAGGAAAATACACAGACATATACACTTGAAACGTCAAGAAAAATTGTTCACTGAAAAATCCCAGCACAGAAGCTGACATTAGCGGCTCGGATTGCCCCTAAATTAGACGGTGGACATTTTCGTTGGCTGCCGTGTACTCGTCTACCATCTAGTTCCAGTAGAATGTCAAAAAACAAGTTGAGCTAAGGTCTAATTATATAGTGGGGAGCCAAGGCCCCAGCCTAGCCCCAGATAATCACTGTCATTTGTCTATTCAGCCATTACCGTACTGTATAAAAGCTACAATCGGAAGGCCACAAGCGGTGAGGCTGATGACTTTTTGCGAGGAGGCACTATTTACAGCGAGGCACGTGTAAAAACAAATGGACTACCCACTCATCCATGTATCAAGGCCTAATTATTCAACATGACTAAGTGTAGTTAATGACAGCTGGATCACCGTGGTTAAAGTTAAGATAGTCATCATTACAGGCTTCGTTTGTGAGAAGGTTTCTGGAGGGTTGCAGACCTCAGTTTGAGTTTACACAGAGAAAAAAGGGTAACGGCAACCAATGAATCGTCTCCTGCAGCGAAGGAGCGACTGAGACATTTTTGGAGCTACAGAGCAACTCCAGCGGAGTTTATGTTGTTGGCCATTAACTGCCCACAAGGAATTCGGAACATTTGTGAGCGCATGCCGACAGACACTCGGTCAAACAGTGCGTCTCTCTCTTTCCACCCCAGCAAAACCTACCCTGAACTCTTTGAATCAGCATTTAACATTCCTGCGGTATGTTTTGGCTTTGTGCACTTAGGGCACCTGACGGACTCATTTAGGCCCATAAATGTAGCTTCTACTGAGGCTAATAGAAATAGCCATAGGCCTAGTGGGTGTCCCAAGCTAAAAGATGAGGAACAAAACCGTAAATCTAGCGGTTAGTTTGTGTGATGTGTCAGTCTATAAATCTGTCTGAACTGTTCCCACATCAGCCTGCTGGGGTTTTATTGACTATATTTTACCACTTCTGTTGTTTGTGATGACAACAAAAGGGAACCCGTTGAGATTGGACACAGAGATAAAAATGGTGGACGATTAATTCTTAGTGCTTCAGATGGCCAGGTCTGGTGCAGTAGGTGGTGTACAGACACAATAACAAGTGTTGAGTAAAGCGTGTTTATAGATTTTGACATTTTTGTGGATAGTGGTAGATGCAGTTGTTTCTGTTCTGTAGAAGTTTTCTTTTCGGTAACGGTATCTTTTGAAAACATGGTGTCGAGGAGGTCTGTGTCTCTCTCGTATTTAACCTACTCAACCAAATGCTGACCTGCATTGAAGCCTACAGTCTTTCTCAGAAACAGCTATAGTTTCAGCTCTTGATATTACTGGGTCATTCTGTGTCAAATTGTCCAAATTAAAAAAATTTCCATGGCTCAAATTTTTGATTTTGTCCTTTTTTCTGAAGAAAGACAAACGTGTGGTGATGAAGCCAAAATATTAAATGTCATAGATTTATATTTACTGAGTTATTCACTATTTTTTAGAGAGGGGTCAACATGAAAAATTGCAGGGGCTTAAAAATGACTTTTAGAAAGATTGCAGCATCATTATATTATTTTTACAAATAGATTGGTAAAATCTGTTGACTAGTGTTGACCATAAAAAAAAAGCACTTTTCAAATTTTTTCTCCAAAGTTTACATGCTTCTAACTGAAGAAGTATTAAAGACATTCCCCTTGTCGTTCCATTTTCTTCAGACATTCCCCTATTAAATACAATAAATATCAGCTGTATATAAAGTGACCCAACATTTGTTTTTTAACCACTGAAAATGGGTAATATTAAAAAATCTGGACATGGAGCCTTATTGAGATCCTCATATCTTTGGGACTGAATGATATAGGGCCTCAAAAATGAAAATTCCAAACATTTATTAAGAACCAGAGTTTAAAATCATATTCAGATATCTTTAATACTTAAGTTACAGGCATGCAAACTTTGGAAAATAATATTTATGGTACTTAGACAGGTGTGTTCAGTGTAGCTGTTTTGACAGAGGGAAACAAGATATATTTCTAGTTTCAACATTATTTGATTCTTCAGACCTCCCTCTTTAAAAGAAAATAAGTATCATCTGAATGCAAATGGCGCACATTTGGTTTTTGACCTCTGAATATGTGTACAATTTGATGATTTACTTCTGGAGCCGTATTGAGATTGCAATATCCCTGGAACTGAGCCATATAGAGCCTTGAGAAAAGAAGATGCCAAAAGGAAAGTTTGTTGAGACCAAAAATCTAAAAGGGCATTAGGATATTTTTTATATTTCTTGAGTTGCAGGCATGCAAACTTTGGAAAAAGAATATTTTTGGCACTCAGACAGGTATGTTCTATGCAATTGTTTTGACAGAGGAAAAGAAGATACATTCATAGTTTCAGCTGAATGCAAAGCGACCCATTTGGTTTTTGACCACTGACTGTGTATAATTTAATGATTTACTCCTGAAGCCATATTGAGATTGCAATATCTCTGGAACTGAGCAATATAGGGCCTTAAAAATGAAAATGCCAAAAGGAAAGTTTGTTAAGACCCAAAATCTAAAAGGGCATTAAGATATCTTTAATACTTATTGAGTTACAGGCATGCACACTTTGGAGAAAAGTGCTTTTTCACATTTTTCACAATGGTCGCCACTTGGACTTTACTTATAGACAAACCAATCTCTGTGTAAAAAAATAATATAATGATGCCACAGCCTTTCTAAACTCATTTGTACCCTCCTGTAATTTGGTTCTGAATCTCAAGTGAAAATTGACATTTTGACCACCCTCTACAAAATACTAAATTACTAAGTAAATATACATCTGTGACATGTAATATTTTGGCTTTCATCACTATTCTTGTTTATCTTTCTTCAGAAAAAATACTGACAAAACACAAAATTTGAGCAAGGGACCTCTGGTTGAGTTGACACAGAATGGCCCTACTGCAAACAAATAAAACTGTATGACATCAACAAATAATGACACAAATGTTTGAGCTTGATGCTTGTTGATGCTTTAACAAAAATAATCTATCAAATCACTGTGATTCCAGGTAAACAAACTGGCATTTAAGAAAGAAACAATAAGTATGCTAGTAACGGTTGTTGATTGTTTAAATTTAGCTTTATTTCCAGTATCTTGATATTAAATAGTTGACATTGGTATTTTGACATCTTGGAGATATGCTGCAGAACCCAAATTATCTATTTAATAGGGATGAGCTATATTAAATTTCTGTTAATTGTCTGTATAATTACACTCTAAAAAGTGCTGGGTTATTTCTGTAAACACATTGTTGGGTTAATTGTGCTGGGTCAAAATTCTGGGTTGTTTGAGGTACTGTAAACACACAGTTGGGTTGATCATGCTGGGTCAAATAGACTCTAGGGGTTCTTTCACCACTGAACACGTGGGTTGGGTTATTTTAACCCAATTTGTTTTTCATCTAGGGAAAAACACGTTCATTATTTCAAAAAGAAATTGTTAGTAAACCACGTGTTATTTTCTATTGGTCTAAGTTTATCAGAAATATTGATTGGAGGAAAGTCTGGGTATTACCTAATAAATATCTTATTACAAATAAAATGAAAGAAATTTCATTTAAGATACTGCACAAGTTTTACCCTGCTAAGCATTTTTTAAACAGATTTATTGAAGAAATAGATGTAAATTGTTCATTTTGTACATCACACCCAGAAACAGTACCTCATATTTTCTGGCATTGTCAGTATACAAAGAGGCTATGGCGAGAGGTTTCTAGATTTATAAAGGACAAAGTGTTGTCCAACTTTTTTTTACTATATGAACATGTAATATTTGGTTTTTTAAACTATGACAAGAAGCTGGAAAATGAGGCTTACATTATCAATCTCTTGATTATACTTGTTAAGTTTCATATTCATCACTGTAAATTTAGCAATCAGAAACATTTTTTCTGTGGTACTTAAAGAATTAGATATTTATAGAAGTACTATTAAGGAGAGTACAAACAAAAAAGCTATAAAAACTGCATTTGTTTCATTCATTTAAGTTATTGTGATTTAGCAAGGCCTGCCATTTTTTTTTCTTTCTTTGTTTTTTTTTTTTTTTTTTTTTTTTGTCTGTTTGTTTTTTTTTAAATTTAATTTATTTTTGTATGCATTTTATTTTCTTGTATTTATTTTTTTTAATTCATTTTATTTGTTGGTTCTTTATATTATTGTGTAGTTTATGTACTTGTGTTCATAATACATGTAAGCACTTGTTATATTTATTGTGTATACCCTTGGCACTTTTGTCCATGTTGTTCAAGCATTAATAAAAAAAAAAAAAAAAAAAAAAAAAACTCGTTTCTCCCAAGGGGTACAACTCCGACCGGAAACTAACAATGAAATTAATTGTTCAGTGTTTTATAACGTCTACACCTACCCCAACCATAAACGTAGCCCTTACTATAGTAATAAAAAAAAATATTATTGTTGCACAGTGTGACAAAAAATAACGTTTTTATATATGTGCGCATGCCTAGTAGCAAGAGCCGTATTCTTTATAGCCAACACCTAGCTACGCAGTGACGTATCGATCTGCTATTGGTCACACGATTTCACGTGATACGAATTGGCAGGTCATAGTTCATAAAGGTAAGTGTGTGCCATGCTGCGAAACGCCAAACTTTTGCACGCGTTTGTTTTTCTGAATGGAAGTCAATGGGACGAAAAGTGGTATCGACTGGAAGAATCTCCTCTCCAACGCACGCTACACGGTGATTATAGAGAAGAGAAGAAATACCCCCGAATCAACGCTGCAAACGAGCGATTAAGCGATGCGGCTACTACGATGAGTGTCTACTAGAGGCCGGCAACTCACGGATTCGCGGATTTGATGGAAGAAAAAGAGTCAGCCGCTCCTGTCTTGTGGTGAGTGAGAAAATGTAAAATTAAACAACAACCACAACAAAAGTAGTAACGTTAGTAGTGGTAACCTCAATTAAATTGCCTGACCAAATACCGACGTAACCTGTAGGCCTAAATTAGTTTTAAAACACCGTAAATAACGCTGTTTGACAATTTTCAAATGGAAAAAAAAAAAAAAAAAAAAAAAGAGTATGATGCAAAATAATAAAAAAATAATAATTTTGAATAACACCGTTCATGGGATAATGAGCGCCGCTACTGTCGGCACTTTCTATCGTTTAAAATGTCGTAAATAAGGCCGTTTGACAATTTTCAAATAAAGAAACTAGTTAAATGCAAAAAAAAATAAATAAAAGTTACGCTGTTTAGGGGATAATGAGTTCTGCAACTGACGCCGCTTGCTGTCGTTTAAAATGCCGTAAATAACACAGTTTGACAATTTTTAAATAAAACTAGTAAAATGCAAAATAAAAAAAATTTCAGTTGTGCCGTTTAGGGGATAATGAGTGCCACAACTGACGTCGCTTTCTGTTGTTTAAAATGCCGTAAATAACGCAGTTTGACAATTTTTAAATAAAACTAGTAAAATGCAAAATAAAAATTCATTTAAGTTGCGCCATTTAGGGGATAATGAGTGCCGCAACTGACAGCGCTTTCTGTCGTACAACATCGTTTAGGGCAGAACTGGGCAAGCTCTATCCTGGAGGGCTGGTGTCCCTGCAGAGTTTAACTCCAACCCTGATAAAACTCACCAGTTTGTAGCTTTCTAGTAAACCTGAAGACACTGATTAGCTTGTTCAGGTGAGTTTTATCAGGGTTGGAGCTAAACTCTGCAGAGACACCAGCCCTCCAGGATAGGGCTTGCCCAGTTCTGCCCTAAACGGTGTTGTATGACAGAGAGCGCTGTCAGTTGCGGCATTTATTATCCTCTAAACGGCGTAACTTAAATGAATTTTTGATAATGAGTGCCGCAACTGACGTCGCTTTCTGTCATTTAAAATGCCACAAATAACGTAGTTTGATGATTTAAAAAAAAAAAAAAAAACACAGTAAAATGCAAAATAAAAAAAATTTCAGTTGTGCCGTTTAGGGGATAATGAGTGCCACAACTGACGTCGCTTTCTGTTGTTTAAAATGCCGTAAATAACGCAGTTTGACAATTTTTAAATAAAACTAGTAAAATGCAAAATAAAAATTCATTTAAGTTGCGCCGTTTAGGGGATAATGAGTGCCGCAACTGACAGCGCTCTCTGTCGTACAACACCGTTTAGGGCAGAACTGGGCAAGCTCTATCCTGGAGGGCCGGTGTCCCTGCAGAGTTTAACTCCAACCCTGATAAAACTCACCAGTTTGTAGCTTTCTAGTAAACCTGAAGACACTGATTAGCTTGTTCAGGTGGGTTTTATCAGGGTTGGAGCTAAACTCTGCAGAGACACCGGCCCTCCAGGATAGAGCTTGCCCAGTTCTGCCCTAAACAATGTTGTACGACAGAGAGCGCTGCCAGTTGCGGCACTCATCATCCCCTAAATGGCATAACTTAAATGAATTTTCGATAATGAGTGCCGCAACTGACGTCGCTTTCTGTAATTTTGAAATGCCGCAAATAATGCCGTTTGGCAATATTCAAATAAGGAATCTAGTAAAATGCAAAATAAAACAAATTTAAGTTACACCGTTTAGGGAATAATGAGTGCCGCAACTGACGTCGCTTTCTGTCATTTAAAATGCCACAAATAATGTAGTTTGAAGATTTAAAAAAAAAAAAAAAAAAAAAAAAAACACAGTAAAATGCAAAATAAAAATTTAAGTTGTGCCGTTTAGGGGATAATGAGTGCCACAACTGACGTCGCTTTCTGTCGTTTAAAATGCCATAAATAACGCAGTTTGACAATTTTTAAATAAAACTAGTAAAATGCAAAATAAAAATTCATTTAAGTTGCGCCGTTTAGGGGATAATGAGTGCCGCAACTGACAGCGCTCTCTGTCGTACAACACCGTTTAGGGCAGAATTGGGCAAGCTCTATCCTGGAGGGCCGGTGTCCCTGCAGAGTTTAACTCCAACCCTGATACAACTCACCAGTTTGTAGCTTTCTAGTAAACCTGAAAACACTGATTAGCTTGTTCAGGTGGGTTTTATCAGGGTTGGAACTAAACTCTGCAGAGACACCGGCCCTCCAGGATAGGGCTTGCCCAGTTCTGCCCTAAACGGTGTTGTACGACAGAGAGCGCTGCCAGTTGCGGCACTTATTATTCTCTAAACGGCGTAACTTAAATGAATTTTCTTTCCTCCAGGACCGAGTTTGCCCAGGTCTGGTTTAGGGGATAATGAGTGTCGCAACTGATGTCACTTTGTCGTTTAAAATGCCGTAACTAACGTAGTTTGACGAGTTTTAAATGTAAAAAAAAAAAAAAACTAGTAAAATGCAAAAAAAGAAATTTAAGTTGCGCCGTTTAGGGCATAATGAGTGCCGCAACTGACGTCGCTTTCTGTTGTTTAAAAAATGCCGTAAATAACGCACTTTGACGATTTTTAAATAAAACTAGTAAAATGCAAAATAAAAAAAAAATTAAAGTTGCGCCTAAACAATGTTGTACGACAGAGAGCGCTGCCAGTTGCGGCACTCATCATCCCCTAAACGGCATAACATTAATGAGTGCCGCAACTGACGTCGCTTTCTGTAATTTTGAAATGCCGCAAATAATGCCGTTTGACAATATTCAAATAAGGAATCTAGTAAAATGCAAAATAAAACAATAAATTTAAGTTACACCGTTTAGGGAATAATGAGTGCCGCAACTGACGTCGCTTTCTGTCATTTAAAATGCCGTAAATAACGCAGTTTGACCATTTTTAAATAAAAAAAAGAAAAAAAACTAGTAAAATGCAAAAGAAAATAAATTTAAGTTACGCCGTTTAGGGAAGGCCTGGGCAGAATCGGTCTTGGAGGGCCGGTGTCCATGCAGAGTTTAGCTCCAACCCTGATTAAACACACCTGAACAAGCTAATCAGTGTCTTCAGGTTTGCTAGAAAGTTACAAACAGGTGAGTTTTATCAGGGTTGGAGCTAAACTCTGCAGGGACACTGGCCCTCCAGGACCGAGTTTGTCCAGGTCTGGTTTAGGGGATAATGAGTGCAGCAACTGACGGCGTTTTCTGATGTTTGACAATAAGTTGACATTAAATAATACCGTTTGACAATTTTCAAATAAAGAAACTAGTAAAATGCAAAATAAAAAAAAATTAAAGTTATGCTGTTTAGGGGATAATGAGCACCATAACTGACGTCGCTTTCTGTCATTTTAAAATGCCGTCATTTGACAATTTAAAAAAAAAACCCTAGTAAAATGCAAAAGAAAAAAAAGAAAAGAAATTTAAGTTACGCCGTTTAGGGAAGGCCTGGGCAGAATCGGTCCTGGAGGGCCGTTGTCCATGCAGAGTTTAGCTCCAACCCTGATTAAACACACCTGAACAAGCTAATCAGTGTCTTCAGGTTTGCTAGAAAGTTACAAACAGGTGAGTTTTATCAGGTTTGGAGCTAAACTCTGCAGGGACACCGGCCCTCCAGGACCGAGTTTGCCCGGGTCTGGTTTAGGGGATAATGAGTGTAGCAACTGATGGCGCTTTCTGACGTTTGACAATAAATTGACATTAAATAATGCCGTTTGATAATTTTCGAATAATAAAAGTAAAATGCAAAAAAAACCCAAAAAAAGTTAATTTACGTCGTTTAGGGGGTAATGAGTCCCACAACTGACGTCGCTTTCTGTTGTCTAAAATGCCGTAAATTACGCTGTTTGACAATTTAAAAAAAAAAAAAAAAAAAAACTAGTACAATGCAAAATAAAAAAAATAAATTTAAGTTACGCTATTTAGGGCAGGCCTGGGCAGACTCGGTCCTGGAGGGCCGGTGTCCCTGCAGAGTTTAGCTTCAACCCTGATTAAACACACCTGAACAAGCTAATCAGTGTCTTCAGGTTTGCTAGAAAGTTACAAACAGGTGAGTTTTATCAGGTTTGGAGCTAAACTCTGCAGGGACACCGGCCCTCCAGGACCGAGTTTGCCCGGGTCTGGTTTAGGGGATAATGAGTGTAGCAACTGATGGCGCTTTCTGACGTTTGACAATAAATTGACATTAAATAGTGCCGTTTGATAATTTTCGAATAATAAAAGTAAAATGCAAAAAAACCCCAAAAAAAGTTAATTTACGTCGTTTAGGGGGTAATGAGTCCCACAACTGACGTCGCTTTCTGTTGTCTAAAATGCCGTAAATTACGCTGTTTGACAATTTAAAAAAAAAAAAAAAAAAAAAACTAGTACAATGCAAAATAAAAAAAATAAATTTAAGTTACGCTATTTAGGGCAGGCCTGGGCAGACTCGGTCCTGGAGGGCCGGTGTCCCTGCAGAGTTTAGCTTCAACCCTGATTAAACACACCTGAACAAGCTAATCAGTGTCTTCAGGTTTGCTAGAAAGTTACAAACAGGTGAGTTTTATCAGGTTTGGAGCTAAACTCTGCAGGGACACTGGCCCTCCAGGACCGAGTTTGCCCAGGTCTGGTTTAGGGGATAATGAGTGCAGCAACTGACAGAGCTTTCTTACGTTTGACAATACATTGACATTAAATAATGCCATTTGACACTTTTCAAATAATAAAACTAGTAAAATGCAAAATCAAAAAATTAATAAATTAAGTTAATTTACGCCGTTTAGGGGATAATGAGCGCCACAACTAATGACATTTTCTGCCATTTAAAGCACTGTAAATAATGCCGTTTGATAATTTTCAAAACAGAAAACTAGTAATATGCAAAATGAATAAACTAATTTAATTACACCATTTTCACAATTTTGAAATAAAAAATCTAGTCATATGGAAAATAAATAAAAAAAAAAAAAAATTGATGGATTTGCATCTGTAGTCAATTTTTCATGGGATTGCTGTCTTGGATGGTGGTGGATAACGTTGGGTGGTGAGTGCTGTCCCATCACACCATATCTATGGGAATGAGCCAAGGCATCAGGTGGTGTGACTGTCTCACTCGCCCAACGTTCACCTGAAGCACTCTTACCATAGCGAGACGCTGCTCTAAATTCTCGCACTGTCAGTGAGAGATCAGTAGTGAGGCATCGCTCGGTGGGTGACGGATGGTGTCAAAGACAGCTTCTCGTGAGATTGACTACAAATATAATTTTGTAGTTTAAGGGATAATGAGCGCCGCAACTGACGGCGTTTTCTGCAGTTTAAAACACCGTAAATAACACCGATTGACAATTTTCAAATAAAGAAACTAGTTAAATGCAAAATAAAAAAATTTAAGTTACGCCGTTTAGGGGATAGTAAGTGCTGCAACTGGTGTCACTTTCTGTCGTTTAAAATGCCGTAAATAACACCGTTTCACAGTTTAAAAAAAAAAAAAAAACTAGTAAAAATGCAAAGGAAAAAAAATTATTTAAGTTACGCCGTTTAGGGCAGGCCTGGGCAGACTCAGTCCTGGAGGGCCGGTGTCCCTGCAGAGTTTAGCTTCAACCCTGATTAAACACACCTGAACAAGCTAATCAGTGTCTTCAGGTTTACTAGAAAGTTACAAACAGGTGTGTTTTATCAGGTTTGGAGCTAAACTCTGCAGGGACACTGGCCTTCTAGGACCGAGTTTGCCCGGGTCTGGTTTAGGGGATAATGAGTGTAGCAACTGACGGCGCTTTCTGACGTTTGACAAAAAATTGACATTAAATAATGCCGTTTGATAATTTTCGAATAATAAAAGTAAAATGCAAAAAAAAAAAAAATTTAATTTACGTCGTTTAGCGGGTAATGAGTGCCACAACTGACATCGCTTTCTGTTGTCTAAAATGCCGTAAATAACGTTGTTTGACAAATTAAAAAAACTAGTAAAATGCAAAAGGAAAAAAAAAAAAAATTAAGTTACGCTATTTAGGGCAGGCGTGGGCAGACTCGGTCCTGGAGGGCCGGTGTCCCTGCAGGGTTTAGCTTCGACCCTGATTAAACACACCTGAACAAGCTAATCAGTGTCTTCAGGTTTACTAGAAAGTTACAAACAGGTGAGTTTTATCAGGTTTGGAGCTAAACTCTGCAGGGACACCGGCCCTCCAGGACCGAGTTTGTCCAGGTCTGGTTTAGGGGATAATGAGTGCAGCAACTGACGGCGTTTTCTGCAGTTAAAAACACCGTAAATAATGCCGTTTGACAATTTTCAAGTGAAGAAACTAGTAAAAAAAAAAAAAAAAAAAACTTTAAATTACGCTTTTTAGGGGATAATGAGCGCTGCAACTGACGGTGCTTTCTGACGTTTAAAATGCTGTAAATAACGCCGTTTGTCAATTTTAAAATAAAAAAATATGGTCATATGGAAAATAAACAAATTAAAAAAAAATTTTGATGGATTTGCGTCTGAAGTCAATTTTTCATGGGATTGCTGTCTTGGATGGTGGTGGATAACGTTGGGTGGTGAGTGCTGTCCCATCACACCATATCTATGGGAATGAGCCAAGGCATCAGGTGGTGTGACTGTCTCACTCGCCCAACGTTCACCTGAAGTTCACTCTTACCATAGCGAGACGCTGCTCTAAATTCTCGCACTGTCAGTGAGAGATCAGTAGTGAGGCATCGCTCGGTGGGTGACGGATGGTGTCAAAGACAGCTTTCTCGTAAGATTGTTGACTACAAAAATAGCCCTGGCTTACGCCTCAGAGGGCTTGCAATGCCCTATAAGTTTAAGGGCCCACTCCACAAACATGCAACTTTTCACTTTACAAGATGTTAAATGATAGAGTGGAGTCGTGTAATTTACTTAAGGATTATTTTGATGTTTTTATTAGCTGTTTGAACTCTCAATCTGGCGTCACCCATTCACTGCGGAGGATCCATTGGAGGGCAAGTGATATAATGCTAAAATTCTACAAATCTGTTGTGTTGAAGAGACAAGCTCATCTACAATCTGGACAGCTTGCAAGGTGAGTGAATTTTTCAGTTTTTTTTATATCAATCGGCTATAATCACATTCAAATACACAGGCCAGATTCGGGCATGTTGGCCGCATGTTAATTGAATGGCTAATTCAATTATGCTGTCAGCTCCCAAGAAGGATGTAGAAAATCTTGGCCCACTTTTACACATTTTACCACCCATTCCACAGAATACTGTAGATTTTAAATTGGCATGCTTTATATATGATGCAAGATCACTAACTAATTTTGCAAATAGTTGCATACATTTGCATCAGAAAAATCTGTAGTGGAAAGGGATTGTGGGCTCCAAAAGCTTCAAAATACTTCAAAAATTCCTTGGAAATAGTACTTTTAGATGCATTTAGACTTATGAGATGTACACAACCGATCAAAAGTTTTTGAACAGTAAGATTTTTAATGTTTTTAAAGAAGTCTCTTCTGCTTATAAAGCCTGCATTTATTTTATCCAAATTACAGCAAAACAGTTACATTTTGAAATTTTTATTATTTGAAATAACTGTTTTCGATTTGTATATTTTTAAAAATTGGTTATTCCTTTGATCAAAGCTAAATTTTCAGCATTACTCCAGTCTTAAGTGTCACATGATCCTTTAGAATTCATTCTAATATGCTGATTTGCTGTTCAAGAAACATTTATTATTATTATCAATATTTAAAACAGTTGAGTAAATTTTTTTTTTTTTTTTTTTTTTTTTTTTTTTTTTTCCCCAGGATTCTTTGAATAAAAAGATCCAACGATCAGCATTTATCCGAAATAAAAAGCTTTTATAACCTTATACACTATACCAAAAGCTTGGAGTCAGTATTTTTTTAGGGGAAGGAAATAATGGGAATTAATTATTTTCTTTAGCAAGGATGCTTTAAATTAATCAAAAGTGATGATAAAGACATTTGTAATGTTACAAAAGATTTCTATTTCAGATAATTGCTGTTCTTCTGAACTTTCTATTCAAAGCAACCTGAAAAAAATTATACTCAGCTGTTTTTAATAATAATAATAATAATAATAATAATACTAAATGTTTTTTGAGCAGCAAATCAGAATGTTAAAATGCTTTCTGAAGGATCATGCGCCTGTTTCGTCCTCTCCTCCACCCAGATGTTGCCTGTTCACACGCAAGGGCATGTCAGGGGAGGCTCTGATACGGAGAAAACTAGACCGATTTAATCAAAAACTGCAGAGAATCACGTTCAGACGTCAGTAAGTTATTCTTTTCAGCGTGTATTTGCATTTGGGGCGTATACCCACTTCTCCAGGCACCACAACACCACTGTTTATGAGGTCCTTTTACTCCTCCTCTATTTAAGTGAATGCTTGTTGCTTTACAAACTAGGAGACCAGTATAAAAATTAAATGGGTATGCTGTCTGAATTATTATTATTATTTTTTTTTATTTATTTATTCCTCCCTCCCCGTCTTTAAGATTGGAGACTGATTGACATGAACGCAGTTCATTGGTGAGATGCTAGCTTAGGTTGCCTTTGCCAACGTTTCGTATAATATCGTAATATCGTCATAATTAAGACATCAAAGCAGTGGTCCACTTTAAAATCATAGCATGCAAGAACACCGTGTTTGACAAACGCTCCAGTGCATACAGTATTTGTGTTCTAACTCTGAAGATCGCCAAAGTTTTACAACAATTAAAAAAAAAAAAAAAAAAAAAAAAAAAAACGTTCAGATGTAAAAGACTAAAAATGTGCAGTTTGAAATTTTCTTCTAAAATGAGAATATTTTCAGGCCTAAGTGTCTTCAAGACTAAGTGTCGTATATTTAACAGGTGGGGACCAGCATGGTGGATTTGTGCCTTGGGGACGAGACAACGACATCCCAGACCTTCGCCTTTGTTACGGGCTGTGACACTGAAGCGGACTCATTGCCTGGGAATTTCTCCAGCTTGCAGTATATTATATTGATGGACATAAGTCTTCATGTGTGAGTTTTTTTCTGGCCACTTGTAACGCGTTTTAAATTGTCATATGTATTGTCTGGTGGACACTTTGTCTGGCTTAGTTTTAATAGCACAATGTTTAGAACGATTCTCATGTGGTAATAATTAACTTTTGAGTGTTCTGCTGCTGCAATGTTGACAAAGAATCAAAATCTACAGTGCCTATTTTAAGTTTTGTGTTTTAAATTAACTGATCTACTAAAGTTGTTGTTTTATGTGTCTGTAATGGTTGGATAAAATGTGTAACAGCTGTACCCATTTGAAAATTGTTTTAAAAAGAAATAAAACTGATAAATTGTTTACAGTTGCTTTTTTTTTTTTTTTTTTGTTCTAACTGTATTGCAGAAAAGCAATAATAATTTTACATTCTTTTGTGATTATTTATTATTATTTGTAAATATAAAGGTAGCATGGCAATATAACAACAAATAACCCAATGATTAGGTTATGTTTAACCCAGCAACACAGTTAACCTGATGATTGAATGATTAAACCCAGCACTTGGGTCAAAACAACCCAACGTGTGTTCTGTCCCATAGTTACCCAGCGATTGGGTTAAGGTTGGGTTATTTTTTAACCCAGCACTTTTTAGAGTGTTCTTTGTTCTTTTGTGCAATTACCGATAAATGGCTGATATTAAAATTCCATAGAATTTTGTGTAATTTCATTTCAGTTAAAACACAAAAATTAATATTACCACATCATGTTAGAAAGTATGAAAGACATATATGCATTTTAGGATGTGTTATTAAATATCTAATTGTTTAAACTTTGAAATGTAGAAGAGGTGGACATGGGAATGCACAATTTAATGTATACAGATATTTATAAACATCTGTATAGATGTTTCCATGTTTTTACATGACCCCATTATATAATATACAGTATATGGTACTAATATGTGACCCTGGACCACAAAACCAGTCATAAGTGGAGATTTACACATCATCTAAAAGTTGAATAAATAAGCTTTCCGTTGATGTATGGTTTGTTATTAAAATGACAATATTTGGCCGAGATACATCTATTTGAAAATCTGGAATCTGAGAGTGCAAAAAAAATCAAAATACTGAGAAAATGGCCTTTATTACTAATTATTGGCCTGCATATTACTAATTAAAAATTAAGTTTTGATATATTTATGGTAGGAAATTTACAAAATATCTTCATGGAACATGATCTTTACATAATATCCTAATGATTTCTGGCATAAAAGGAAAAACGATAAATTTGATCTATCCGATGTATTTTCGGCTATTGCTACAATTATACCCGTGCAACATAAGACTGGTTTTGTGGTCCAGGGTCACATATGGTACTGAGGTAATGAAAAAATTTCTGCTCACACTTAAAAGCTAACATCAATGTTATTAATATTCATGAGCCTTTTTCATGTCACCCATCTTGGCTCTTCTCACTCTAAAACTTGTTCTGGCACCACTGTTTTATAGTTGAGAGATAACTGAAGTCTATCCAAACAGTGAGAAGAAAGGTCTGAGATGTTTGTCTTGGCCTGGAAATGTGGCTGTGTTCTTCAACCTGCGACACAGTAAACCACAACAGGAGTGTGATGTGTTTTGTACTAACATTTTGTATTAGTTTTTAGCTCTCACTGATCTGATAACATTGCAGTTCACATGTACTATATTTATATCTGTGAAGGCTGACTGAGAATTAGACTAAAAGCAAGCTGACCATCATTTAAAGTTCAAGACCATACAAGCCAGTGGTTAATTTGGGTCAGATGTACTTTTTATAAGGTAATGTTGATGTATTTGGTCTCTTGGAAGGCAAGAAAAATCATGTGCTTTCTATTTCGGAAGGCATTTCATATAATTTCAGCCATCACTACACAAACAGATGGATTGTGCAATGCTTGAGACTTCACTAATTATGATGTATAGTATTGTGGGCCATAGATCCAGTGTGTTGAGTGTTTTGTTTAATCTGACTGCATTTCCAGCAGTCATTACTCAAACATCAGAGCTCCTGCTGTATCTTAATAACTAATATTAAACAGTCCTTAGAAGCTTTTATGGTTGGCGACGAAGAAGCCTAGAGTGGCTGTAAATTAGTTGCTTGCTTTATTTGAGCTTAAAAGCAAATGCACAGGCTGATGGTGAGGAATGAATCACCAATGCAATTGCATACGGTAGGGTTTAAAAGTCTCAAACCATGTTGAAAACATACACTACTATTCAGAAGTTTAAAATAATTAATTCATTTATTTTTTTTATTTTTTCAAAAGAAGTCACTTATGCTCAACAATGCTGCATTTATTTAATCAATAATGTAAAAACTATAATATTCTATTTTAAAGTGTGATTTATTCCTTTGATGGCAAAGCTTAGTTTTCAGCTTCCAATACTTCAGTCTTTTGTGTCACATGATCCTTCAGAAATCATTTCTTTGAAGCAACAAGCTTTTTTTCTTATTCAAGAGACTGATTTCCTTGGATATGTCACATATATATGTGGATATGTATTATAATAATAATACTATCCTAAATCTGAATATTCAGTATGCAGTATTTGCAGATTTAAACGTGAAAACCCCATAAGAGAACCATCACCATTGTGCCTTTTGAGTGAGTTGGACTGTCCCTGTAGTAGTTCTGGCTGTCATCCAAACAAATTACTAATGTTATTGTGCCCTTTTGACCACAGCGATCATCTTCATACGTACAGTACTAGTACTCCCATATCAATGCATTGTACTCGGGTGAGTTGAGAGCTCATTTACAGTAGCCGTTCTGCATGCGAGAATATGTGAACTGTCTTGGCACCGCTGATATGAGCGTTCTCATTAAGACTCTGTATTGCTGTTCACAGCCTTTTCTCTAAAGGCCTATGAATAAATTTCTGCTTAGCAGCATCATGATTACATTATGACAGTACTTCTGTCAGAAAATGGTGTTTTAGCAACAATAAAGCACATGAATGTGCCACTTAAGAGGAATATATACAGTACACAGATCTATTGCGTTTTGAGGTTGTTACTGCTAATAAAAATCCCTGTTCCACTACTATGTACTGTATAATGCGAGTCTATACTGGGGTTGCACAGCTTAAAAATATATCTGCACTGATTTGCGAAAGTAAGGAAATATCTCACATTTATGTTTCCTATGTTCTGATCATGTGCTGTTATCAGCACTTATTAATCATCTCAGACTCTCTTCTCACCTACGAAAGCAGTCGCAAAAAAAGGGACTGTATGGGAACTCAGGAGTTAGATGCATTAGAGCAGTGAGAGAAGGCGTAGCTGTTTAAACACCTCTCATTCCTCTTTCTATTCATGAATTAGATTCCACAGCTCTAAATGGCACAATGTCATTCTTATATCAGCTTACAAATTAAATGTATGGTATAAAATAATATCTAAAAAGATATATACTGTCATACTGATATGTTCCTTGCTGAATAAAAGTATTAATTTATTAACTTTTTTTAATCATACTTACCCTAAACTTACCAAAAAATATTAAGCAGCACAACTGTCAACCTTGTTAATAATAATAAGTGTTTCTTGAGAACCAGATCAGCATATTAAAATTAAAAAATTGTGTGACACTAAACACTGGAGTAATGACCTCAGAAACTGGCCTCTGAATTAATTCAAATTCATTTAAAAATACATTAATATAAAAAAGAGTTAGTATAAATTGTAATATTTTACAGTACTACTGTTTTACTGCATTTTTGGTAACACTTTACAATAAGGTTCGTTAGTTAACATTAGTTAACTACTTTAGTTAACATGAACTAGGAATGAGCAATACTTTTACAGCATTTATGAATCATCGCATTTACCATTTACATTTACTAATGCATTATTAAAATCAAAAGTTGTGTTTGTTAACATTAGTTAATGCTCTGTAAACTAACATGAACAAATACTGAACAACTGTTTTTATTAACTAACATGAACAAAGATGAATAAATACTGTAATAAATTAATTGTTCATTGTTTCATCTTAGTTAATACATTAACTAATGTTAACAAATGACACCTCATTGTAAAGTGTTACCGCCTTGGTATTTATTTATTTATTTATTTATTTATTTAACCTTTTTTTCTGTTTTAATTTTCCAGGATTCAGTTTTTTTCCCTCCCAGGTTTAATTTTTCTAGACTCTGTTTTAATGGTTAAATTTACAGGGAAAAAACACTCAAAAAGAATGTCTAATTAACTGAAATCATGAAACTTACACAATTTAACAGCAACTTAAAAAAAAAAAAAATTTAAGGTCCTATGATATATATATATATATACTTTTTTTTTTTTTGTTTTCCCTGAAATTAAGTTTTATGTTTACCAAATAACGTGTTTTCCATTAATTTTCTTGGTTGCCATTGTAATGGTTTCATTAAATATAATAATCAAAAGCATGTCTAATTAACTAATTTTATTTTAAAGTTTTAAGTTTATTTATTAATTGTATTTTACCTTTTTTTTTTTAATTACTGGATTCCGTTTTTCTTTCCCCAGTTTTAATTTTTCTATACTCTGTTTTAATGGTTAAATTTAAGAAAAATCAAAAAGCATGTCTAATTAACTGAAATAATGGAACTTACACAATCTAGCTTATTATTAAGTTTAAATTATTTAAAAATTATTACAATTATTAAATTATTAAATTTTAAGGCGCTATGAAATAGGGTTTTTTTATTTTTTTCTCAAACTAAGTTTTATTTTTTACCAAATTGTCTTTTTCCCATTCATTTCCTGGATTCCATTTTAATGGATTTATTAAGTATAATAATAATGTCACACCCCTGTAGACTGTTTATGTTGGTTTCTCCCTCTTGTGCCCATATTTGGTTGTTCCTGTTTCCTGTTCCTGTTTCCTTTCCTTGTGTGAAGTAAACAAAACTGTGCGTCTTCACCATTCACTTACACAGAGACACACAGGATTCACATTTAAATTGCATTTTTTTGTGGCTTAATATTCACAGACACTAGTCCATATCTCATTTTGATTTAAGTGTACTGACCTACTTTTGATTTATTCATCCAAAATTTGGCAAATTCTGTGACATTCCACGTCATACAGTAAGTTCCATTTTTATGACTGGGTTCCACGAATTCGTCCTTGTTTTCCACATTGCGGAAATCATAGGGCCCTACCTTGATGAGCATAAGAGTCTATTTTTAAAAACATCAAAGTATGTTTTTCTCACATGGACTATAATGTCTGAACAGCATTAAAAGCTTGCAGTCACACAGATTTCCTTTACCGTGACGCACGTGGTGAAATAGCTCTTAGGAGCTTCATTTCATGTGAACTCCTTTTTATATCTGATCTTGGCGTACACTCCCACACCCACAAGCTCACTGACCCCTCATTTCACATGTGTATTACCCTCTCAGCGTTTATTTATGACTCTTTCTGAGCAATAATGGCATGTGGGCGGGTAAAGGAAATGGGGGAAGTTCTTGTGTCCTCAAAAGATCTCAAGATCATCCATGAGTCTTTGGCAAGACTTTAATGTTCGTTTTCAATGCCCTTCAGTTGTAGAGGGCTTCCCAGGAGGAGAAGACCCCTATTTGGCACATCAATATTGATTCAGAGAACTATCAGTCATACGAGGACAGGCACATGTGCTCGGTGTGCTGAACAGAGGGTGAAATGGGTGTCTGTTTTAGTGTTAAGGAGTAACTCGCCATTAAATTCTCTCTCGTTGCTACAGAGGCTCTTTGCAAAGTCTAATTTCATCCATCAGAACTCCTGCAATAAAACCATGAAGAGCCTATATCGGCTTTCTTCTTCATATTGTCATTTTTCAGCGCTGATAAATTGAGGACAGGGAATATTCAGAGAATATACAGAGCGAGATGATCAAATATTTACCCTTTGATCCCTTTGAGAAGCCTTGTATACACAATGAAATATGAATTCAGTTTGATTTCAAAAGTGCTTCAATTTACTTTTAACCAAAGACAAGAGTGTAAGTTTTATATATATAATTTTTCCTTTTTCTTTTTTGTGTGATGAAAAAATGCATGATTTGCATGAATAAGTATAAAGAATGTGTGATTTTGAGCCTCTTCATCATAAGAACCCAGTGCTGGTGGAGTCACAGGTGTGTGTCTTTGTTTCATAAATGGCGGTGTGTTGTTTTGGCAGGTGTTCTTGCGATATGCTGGATGTTATTTCATTTTTTGTGGTGAAAGCTTTACACCTCGACTGAGTAGATGCAGCTTTGCTGGCTTCAGCTTCTGAACTGCTACTTTAAAACAGATTTGTCAAGTTAGTGCTTTGGGACCAGTGCTTGTCTTTTCAAGTCATTTTTCACACATACTTTCACGCATAGAATGTTATTGATAGTTTACAGCACATCTATTGCAGTAGCATTTTAGATTCATTTAGGCAGCACAAGTCGATATTAATCTACTACAGTGAAGATCGGAGTGTAATTTGTAACCACTTTGCAACTGTGATATTTCCCTTACCTCAGCAGAAGGTGAATTTTAACTTTAGGCCATCATCTTTTGATGTATTTGCCACAGAAAAATAGATAGGATAAAGTTAATACAGGAAGTCATCTCATTACAACGACGGAAGTGAGTTGGGGGTGGAGGCATATAATAGCTTATAATAATTCTATCAGCTCCACAGCTTTGACTTCCTCCATGCTGCTTCTTTTTCTAATATGTGTTTATCTGGAAAACTTGTCGTATAAGTAACCTTCTGAGCCTAGACTAAGATTCCTGAAATCACACTGGAAACATGAACGAATATTTGAATTAAAATGATTTCTGGTGGTACAAACAATAACACACCAAATGCAACTTGTGACCTTTGGATGCAGTTATATTAACATTATGCTCAGGTCACTTAGTAGGTATAGGGATAGAGTAATATTTCAATGAATATTAATGAGCTTCACTTATTAAAACACAATGTACAACTCTTAAAGCATAGGACCTTGAAATGACATGTATTACGTTTTACAAATACGTGACGGAGGAATGTGTCTGACAAGTTATCTTTGGAAAACAGAAACCAATTTCTAAAAAGTTTGCTGTATTATCAGCTCATTTTTTTGCCACATCACACTGCGCTGAGTGCAAGACGCCCGCCTCATTTCCATAATCAAATCAACACTAAACACAGGGATGAAACCACATCTCTGCTTTTCAGCCACAATCAGCCTTAATTACACAGCCGCCTAACTCAATCACACAAAAACACATGCTTCTGCAAACTCCTCTGATTTTAAAAGCGCAAAACATCAATTAAAATATGTACAGACAAATGGTCGTTTTCACTGTGGGTTATATTTTCAAGGTCTGACTGATTACAAAGTCATGCCACAAGTGCAGACGATATATGTGACACTGACATTTATCTTTTGATGCTTTTATAGAATCTGAGATGATTCATAGATGCATAGTTAAGTAAAGTGAAAAGTCATTACACTCTTAAAAACAAAGTTTATTAGCATCTATGGTTCCATAAATAACCTTTAACATTCATGAAAACTTTTCATTGCACAAAAAGTTCTTTATAGTAGAAAAAGGTTCTTTAGATTATTAAAAATGTTTTTCACAATAAGAAGATGGTTCTTTTCACTGAAAGGTTCTTTGGTGAAACTGACATGGCTCTTCTTTGGCATCGCTGTGAAAACCCCATGTGAAATTTTTACGGAGTGTAGATATAAATTTTGATTGACTAATATATTTTTATGAAATGGATTGGAACTCCAACCATTTCACCATTTGTATCACTCAGCTTGCAGTTTTTCTGACCGCGAGTGTCATGGTGGATGCCCAGATATAATTTTAAAAATAATACTGTTTTTGTGTCATGGAATGTAGTCTTAAGATTTTTTTTTAGTTGAGAATGAACTTGTTTAGTCCTCAAACATGCTCTTTGTTAATAAAAATTGCTTAAATTTTTCCAGTAAGAAAATGTGAGATCCAGGGCTCAAGCGGCCATTCAGTGCTCATGAACCCACCGAGAGCAGCCTTACCTCGGCCAGATCTTCAGGAATTTGCTGCTGGCTCTAATGTCTTTATACTGGTTAAAGGAGAAGTCCACTTCCAAAACAAAGATTCACATATAATGTACTCACCCCCTTGTCATCCAAGATGTTCATGTCTTTCTTTCTTCAGTCATAAAGAAATTATGTTTTTTGAGGAAAACATTTCAGCATTTTTCTCCGTATAATGCACTGGTATGGCGCCCCAGTTTGAACTTCCAAAATGCAGTTTAAATGCGTCTTCAAACGATCCCAAATGCGGTTTTAAACGATCCCAGCCGAGGAAGAAGGGTCTTATCTAGCGAAACGATCAGCTGTTTTAATTTAAAAAATACAATTTAAATACTTTTTTAATCTCAAACGCTCGTCTTGCCTTTCTCTCCCTGAACTCTGTGTATTCTGTCTCAAGACAGTTAGGGTATGTCGAAAAACTCCAATTGAATTTTCTCCCTCAACTTCAAAAATCATTTCAAAATCATCCTACATCGCTGCAGAAGTACCGCAGTCTATGCAAAGTGAGCATGCAAAGAAGATCAAACACCCTTAACAAAAAAGATAAAACAGCGATATAGGACAATGAAGATGAGGGAGAACATGAGATGGGAGTTTTTCGACATACCCTAACTGTCATGAACCAGAAAAAAAAACAGTTCAGGCAGAGTAAGACAAGAGGAGCATTTGACATTACAAAGTATATAAATTGTATTATTTTTATGAAAATAACTGATCGTTTTGCTAGATAAGACCCTTCGTTCTCGGCTGGGATCGTTTACAACCGCATTTGGGATCGTTTGAAGCCGCATTATATGGAGAAAAATGTTGAAAAGTTTTCCTCAAAAAACAATTTCTTTACGACTGAAGAAAGAAAGACATGAACATCTTGGATGACAAGGCATTATATGTGAATCTTTGTTTTGGAAGTGGACTTCTCCTTTAAACATGAGATATAATTTGTTTTGGATAAGTTTAACGGGCAGTCCTTGGTCTCATTAATCTATTATATTTGTTCCAAAGCAAACAGTTTTGGCTGAGGGGAAAATCTCATCACATCATATTTGATCTAATTTTAATGCTGTA
This sequence comes from Cirrhinus mrigala, assembly GCA_036247105.1. NCBI lineage: Eukaryota > Metazoa > Chordata > Actinopteri > Cypriniformes > Cyprinidae > Cirrhinus > Cirrhinus mrigala. The sequence goes on along the minus strand of CM070025.1, from coordinate 21,800,778 downwards.
TATCAGAGTGCTGCCTTTTGACTGAATTGCCTAGCAACTTTTATGGTGGCTGTTGTTAGTTTATAAATATTATTATTCAATAAATAATATGATATATAAATAATAGTAGTATTTAACAATAGTATTTAGTATTGGGAAATGGTGTGTGTTCGTGATGGTGCTTGTAGTTACATTATTTCGCCATTAGATGGCAACAAGACACTTTTTTTATGAGCGAGTCGGAAGTAAAGACTTTTATATTGAAAAAGACTGAAATGCTGTTGTAAACAAGGACGTTATTTTTACTTTCAGCAACACATTCCCTGCGTCCCAGTGTGCATCCTATCTACCCTATCTGTCCTAAATAGTATTGAAAATTACTACTATCACATAGAATTTAGGATGGATAGTATGCACATTGGAATTGCAGGCATTGTAAGACGCAGCCAACAAATGCACTGAGCAGCGCTGTCATCAGAGATCACCCATAACAGATGAAAGGCTAGTACGACAAAAATATCGCTTTCCTCAGTGGACATTCAAACTAATGTTTTATTGTGAATATGAGGTTGAGCTGAAGAATGAATGTTGTATTAGATGCAGATAATCACACTTGCTCAGTCAGTCTCTTCCCCATAATACACTGAGCTTTTATTATAGTAATAAAATAAGCTTTCAATGAAGCAACTCGCCATTCTTTCACTCTTAGTTAAGTGATGTTTTCGATTTAATAACAAAGGCTTGGGTTTCCTGTTTGTCAATAGGAAGTGCATTTATTTGTACCATGATCTGAATTATGTAACAGATAAAGTCTTTTGATTTGGTAACATTTTATGGATTTTAAAGCTAAATCACGAGGAATTTCCATGCTAACTATCAATTTTCTCCTCCAAGCTCCTTTTCCTCCTCATCATCTGTATTACAGACAGAAATCTACAACTGTCTGTCTTTTTTCTTACCGCTCTTTGCACTGTGAACTTGTGAAACATCTAATCCAATTTTCAAGGTCTTTTTTCATCAAGAACTAATGACAATTTTCTTTCTCCAGTGATCACAACTGCATCTAATAGGGTTTTATCGATTTGGCACAGCTCAAGAGACAACTTTATTATGAATTTCAGTAAATCAATGCAGAAGAAAATGGATAGAATTAGATCCCACCGTTAACTGATATAAAATTCATAGAAAATTAGGTAAGCTCTCTCTCTCTGTGTGTGCGTGGATTCAGAGGAATGTTTTTGTCTCCCTTTTTCCAGTCCCACCCATAAAACTGAACCAACCACATTACAGCAGTCTTCCTTGAAAACTTATATAATATTTATATAACGTTTTTTAAAAATATATTTTTTAAAATTCATTCAGAAAATAGACAGAAGTTCAAAATATTCTTTCCAAATATTTGTGTTTGCCTTAAGCCAAGAAAATGTTGCTGACTTTCAGGCAAAACTTTTCCTGCAGGTGTGCCTTGGGAAAACAAACGGTTGTGTCTATGGTGACAAAGTTAGTTATGAAAGAAACTGGTCACCTTCGTGGATGATAAAATAACAACACAGCTGGCTTGGGTGGTAAGCAGACCCTCACTCACACAAAGGTCGTCCAAACATACCCACCTGCCAAGACTGAACTTCAATTACTGTATTCTCTCAGCTCATTTTCAGTTGTTGGAGTGTTGTGTGTGTGTGTGTGTGTACACGTGCATGTCTGTATGGGCTCTTATTTGTCTTTTTCTAAACCCTGCTGTTGCGCTGGTAATTGCTGTGTGGTTTGAGAAATGATTGTTTGGAAAGCTCTGGTGAGAAGGTCCAGGTGCTTCTACAGGCTCTCCAAAGCAATGGAGCTGAAAGCAAATGGCCTCTTCACACCTGTGGTCCATCTCGCTTCGAGAGATACGCTACCTTACTCATATATAATAGCAGGATCAAAAGAGCTGTTGATCAAATATAGCTGCATGAGGAGAACCGTCCGGCTGGTTTTGATGGTGAGGTGTTTTTTTTTGTTTTGTTTTGTTTTTTTTTTTTTGTCATTGAGGATCATTCTGGGCAATCATTTAGTTGGTGGAGAGATGTGATTGGATGGCTTGTTTGGAGCTCTCCTGATAGAAGTGTTTTCCACCTGTCACACAAATGTTCACTATCTTTTTCGGGGAGATTTTCCCTCATGGTGTTTTTTTTAGATGGTTTTGCTCATTCAAACTTTTGATGGTTCATTTGCAGTTGATTTGAAGCATTACTTCTGTGGTGAGCAGATCCATGTACATGTTTTTGGCCATGCAGAAGTTGTACGTGTAGATGATCAATGTTTCAGAAATTGAAAGTATCCATTACAATTGTAAATAAAGTCTGATTTGTATCAATGGGATAGTTCAGCCTAAAATGATAATTTACAGTATTTACCATAATGTCATTTCAAACCTCTATGACTTTCTTCTGTGGAATTTTTGAAGACTGGAATATTTTGAAGACTTTGTTCCAATCATTGTTTCAGTGTTATTTGGGCTCCCACTTATTTATTTATTTTTTTTTTTATATAGAAAAAAATAGTTGAAGGTAGTAAGTTTTGCCAACTACATAGATTGAAAGTAGGCATATTAGTTGATGTCTGACTTAATTTGAAAGAGTATACTAGCATTTTACTCAGATTGTTTCTTCTATATAAAGAAAAAATTGATATAAAGTAGTATATGGTAGTATAATATTTTGCAATTCAGCCTATGTGTCTCTCTTAGTGTTTCCAGAGAGCTCTCTTACAAATCCTTTCTTCTTGTCCTCCGCTGCCAAATCATCGAAACACAAAAGCATGGAAAATGTGAGCCATTTCTCACTTTTCTAGATGTATCGGAAGTAAAGGAGAAAGTGTGCCTTGGTCTCAATCTCACCAGTGTCACAGTGACCACAGTCTCCTTTGGAAGCTGAGTTTATTTGTGTCTGTGGTCACTAAGCCTGTGTTTTGTGAGGATCTATCTCTGCTCAGTATCTCGGATGGTGAAGAGAGATTCTGCCAGATCATGCTGTGTGATTAAGACCCAATGACTTTATAATTCTTGCTGTCATTTTCCCAGTGCATTCTCACTAGCTTTTATTTATATTAAAGGCAGAAGGGCTTTAATTTTAATTTTAGCATCATGTATAAAACCATTGTATGGAAGCCCATTTTTGCCACTGAATAAAAAATGAAAAGGTTTTGCGACTTGTCTCACAATTCCAAGAAAAAAAGTTGCAAAACTTGCAATATTAAAGAGTTATATGAATATAAACTTGCAACTGCGAGAAATAAAGACAGAATTGTGAGAAATAAAGTCTGAATTGTGAGAAATAAAGTCTGAATTGCGAGATATAAAGTCAGATTTGCGAGAAATAAAGTCAGATTTGCAAGAAATAAAAACAGAATTGCGAGAAATAAAGTCAGAATTGTGAAAAATAAAGTCTGAATTGCAAGATATAAAGTCAGAATTGCGAGATATAAAGTCAGATTTGCAAGAAATAAAGTCAGAATTGTGAGATATAAAGTCAGAATTGTGGGATATAAACTCACAATTGCAGAAAGTAAAGTCAGAATTGTGAGATATGAAGTCAGATTTGCGGAATGTAAATTTGCAATTGTATGATATAAAGTCAGAATTGTGGGATAAAAACTCACAATTATGTGAATTAAAATCAGAATTGTGAGATATAAAGTCAGAATTGCAGAATATAAACTTGCAATTGCAAGAAATAAAGTCAGAATTGTGAGATATAAACTGGATATCTTTTTCATCTTTTATTTATTTTGTCCTTTTTCTTCCTATAATTTTCTAATTATTTTTAACATTTTCTCAGAATTGCGAGTTTATATCTCACAGTGCTTACCTAATAACTCAATAACTTAATAAATTTTGTTATAATGTCAGAATTGCAACATTATTTTTCAGAATTGCCAATTATTTGCTATTCTGACTTTATAACTATGAATTTCAAGTTTATATCACACAGTTCTGAGAAAAAAAAAGTCAGAATTGTGAGATAAAAAGACGCAATTGCTTTTTAATTTTTTTCCAGTAATGGAAACGGGGTTCCATACCATTGTGATTTATTTTGTCCTTTTTCTTCCATTCATATGTTTTTCCTTTCTTCTTTTCATTCTTTATTTCTATCCTTTGTTTGTTTGCCCATTTTGTCCTTTTCTCTTCCTTTTGTCCATTTATTCATCCTTTTTATCTTTCCTCCTTTTGTCCTTTCTCTTGCATGACTTGTTTTTGTCCTATCCCCTAAATGTGCTACAAGTACAGTACAGTGGCATCTAATGCTGCTGTAAGTTACAGGTGATCACAGTACATGTCAGAATGACCTGTGTGTGTGTGTGCAGTGACAATTTTGTTTGTGCATGATAGGTTTGTTTAACCAAGCCACTAAATCAAGTTTCTAAAGGTGCTGCTTTCAGAGGTTGTTTTGAAGACTGAATTCTTTAGGGAGCCAATCTATGTGTGAATTTCTGGGTTAAAAATCCTGCAGAATGTAAGCATGTATATAAATATATATATAGTATGACTGTGTGAGAATGCATGAAAGCTTAGAAAAGACCTTGACATCAGAGAATGTTAAGTTTTAAAATTTCAAAACAAGCGATGTAAGACACTGCAAAAAACCAGTCCTTACTTTTTTATTACTTTAATAAGAGGCTTCCTGAGATTCATTATTAACATTCAGCTGCCTGCATCCTGTACTGCCATTTTCACAAATCAATGCGATCACCCACACAAGGATTAAAAACCCACATAAAGCAGATGGCCAATGAGCTCCATACATCTACCAAACATAATCCTTGCACTAATCAACGGGATGCTGTTAGCATCTAACCATTAAGACACATCAGGCAATATGAGTCATTAACACTGCTATATTAATTGCATTTGTGCCATTCACAGTGCGTCAATAATGAAGACCGCTACAGATGCATGAGCAACTGTTAAAATTGCTCACATGCAAGGTTCTAAGAAGCACATAACAGACATGAATGGTACCACAGATCATGTGAAAAGTGATTGTTTCCACCAAAGTTCTGCACAGAGGCAATGTAACACCTCTTCTCATGTCATTTTGACTGAAAAGCTCTGACAGAGTCATCATGACAGAAGTTCACTAAGCAGCAGCATTAAAACTGACCAAACTGCCAAGCTTTAGCCTTGAAAGAGAGGTGTAAAATGTTGTGGGCTAAACTGATGTACCGAGGCCTCCAAAGTCCCAAGTTAGGCCAATAAGTATCACTTGTAATACATCATTTTTCTTTGTCATAGCCAAGGGCTCTAATCAACGTCTAGACAGTAAAACAGAGCGAGAGATATCAATGGAGACAGAGAAGTAGGATTGGACCAGCCTCAGGAATTGAGACGAGAGGAAAACACTTGGGGGGAAAAAAGTTTCATTTAGGCCAGCTGGGTCACATGCCATCACACGGTTTTAAACGCTCACATTTAAACGTCTCCCTGGGGCCTTTTTGTGCTGATGTTTTGGTTTGATGAAGTCATGTCTAAGTCACTGAAGTGAAATTGAGAATTGCTATTGGCAAATGTGTTTTTTTGTCCTCGCCGTGATGGATTGCTTGACCTTCTTCTGGTCTCGAGAGTTCTAGATCCTTGCAAACTAATTAAAATACTGTAGCAACTCAGTTGTGCCACAGAAACTTCAGTTAGCTGCTAATTTGGCCCGTTCACTTGGTGGCTCAGTAGTGCATACCGCTTAATCCTATATAGAGGGGTCCCTATGGACAGTTAGCTATTCTAGCAGCTATACTAGCAGCTCTTCCCGACTCTTTTTGGGAAATAGAGTAACCCGTCTATGAGAAAGGACAAATTTGAATATGTGGGGTTTTCCCCACAAGTTAATATTTAGGTTTGTGGTTTTACAGAATAGAAAACCAGCGAGACAGCAAGTGAGAGAGAACGAGGGTGTCTTTTTTTCCTTCTTTTCCTTCACTGTGGCACTGTATAGGAAATTCCCTTGTTGCTCGCTCAGTCTCCCTTCCTCCTCAAACGCTCCAGGAGGTTTTATAGACAAACATAAAGCTCCCCCGACTGGAATGCGCAATATGGATCCCTGCTGTCGTGCTCCCCTGCCAAAACCTCTTCCTTTGTTGGTTTCATCTCAAGATCACAGCTCTCTGAAGCAGCTGGAAACTGCAGAACCTTCTCTCGCTCAAGGAAGAGCAGTTGTGGCCTTTGGCTGACCTTCATTTGATCGTGGTCATATTTGCAAGCAAACATTTCTCATTAAAAAGATAGCAGATGAGGATGAAGATGAGGTAACGATAAAGAGAGTGTAACGGGCGGTCTGATGACGCACAAAGCTACAGATGCTGAGATTATGTTTTGATGTCCTGAAAATTGTGGCAGTGACAGTGGCAAAGCTTATGAACAGATTTAACTTTCCTTAGACACTGGTTGTTCAGGCATTTCCACTTGAAGAATTTAAAGGGATAGTTCACCCAAAAATAAAAATTACCCCATGATTTACTCTTTCAGACGAATACAATCAGAGTTATAAAAAAAAAAAAAAAAAATGTCCTGGCTCTTCCCAGCTTTATAATGCCAGTGAATGGGTGCTGAGGTTTTGAAGCAAATTAAAGTGCATCCATCTATCATAAAAATTACTCCATGCGGCCCGGGGAGTTAATAAAGGCCTTCTAAAGCAAAGTGATGCATTTGAATTATCCATATTTACAACTTAATAAACTGTAATCTCAAGTTTCCGCTAACTGTCGTATGCATGTTCATGAGAGAGTGGTGTTTCAGCGCATGATGTAGGCGTCGCATGAGCTCTGGTGAGATATGGTAGTCTCGCAAGAACCAAGTTTTGTTGACAGCAAATGAAAACCAGTCTTCTCTTGGCTTATATCAAAATCCTCCAACATTTTTCTTTAGAAATCCTTGTTTTGTACTTCTATGTTTTGTTTTGCTCTTTTCTCGTATGTCACTTCTGCGTTCGCCTGCGTCAGCAGAAGCTAGAGATTACGATTTATAAAGTTGTAAATGTATATATTTTTCTTTTACAAACACATCGCTACATTTCAGAAGCCATGTGGAGTACTTTTTATGATAGATGGATGCACTTTATTGTACTTCAAAAGCTCAACACCCATTCACTTCCATTATAAAGCTTGAAAGATCCAGGACATTTTTTTAAAGGGGTCATCGAATGCTAAACTCACTTTTACATCCTATAATGATAAAAATGCACCCAGTGGTATTTTTTAATCTTTATAAGTAATATCCCCTTTTTCAAATCAAGCCATTCTCAGCATCTTGTCTGTTTGACAAAATTTCACCCAAAGTATGTTACAGACTTCTCATTAAGACACTAACGAATCATATCAACTTGTGAAAAATGTGCATCTGATGCGCCTTTTAACATAACTCAGATTGAAGACACCATTTTTTCAATTTTTGATAGCAGCATTTATGTATCCCTTACAGGTTATAATATGTCATAATCCTGTGTCTGGGGTTTTGTTTGTTTGTATTGAAGTCTTATCTAAAGCAGCAGTTGAAAGATCACAAGAGATATGGCTGTATATCGGCACTGCTGTGATTCGGCTGGAGATAATCACAGCGTGCTGATATACAGCCATGTCTCACGTTTACAAGTGTGATATTGCGTTTATAAAACAGTTCAATGCCACAAAAGTGTGTAATTACTTAAAATAACGGAGTGTCTTTAAAAGACCTCTTTTGTGCAGAACTACTTCCTTCCACCCTCTTTTGTGCAGAACTACTTCCTTCCACCACAGATTCAAATCAAAAGTTGACAGTTTAACAGCGGAGCCCAAGCCTCCGTTACTAAATTTAAAACGTCACTTTAGAACTAGTAACGAAGGAATGTTGAGTTGCTTCATTAAAAGCTTGTTGTATTGCTGTACTAAAAGCAAAGCATTATGTGTAGTAGAGTATTATGAGAGAGAGATGGACTGAACGATCATGATTACCTGCATCTGATACAGCATTAATTCTTCAGCTTAAAAAAAAACATTCGTTTGAATATCCGCTGAGGAAAGCATCATCTATGTCATATCGTTAATATCCTTTCATCTATTAAGGGTGATTTCTGATGACGGTGCTGCTCAGTTCATTTGTTAGCTGCATTAAGCTGATGTTGAAGAAAAAGTCTTTACTGCTTGCTCGTAAAAACAGTCTCTTGTCGCCATCTAATGCAGTATTAAATACTTCTATTATTTATATAAAATAATAATATTTAATAAACAACAACAACCATCATAAAAGCTGCTAGGCAATTCAGTCACATGTACACAGGCAGCGCTCTGATACACAGCACTGAACTTACATAAACATGATGAGATTTTGCGAAAACCATTGGCTCTGGAACAAATAATAGATTAATGAGACCAAAGACTGCCTGTTAGATTTGCCCAAAACAAATTATATCTCATGCTTAACCACTATAGAGACATTAGAGCCAGTGGCAAATTCCAGAAGGTCTGACCGAGTTGAGGCTTCTTGGGTGGGTTCATGAGCGCTGAGCGGCCACTCGCGCCCTGGAGCTCACAAATCCGAAAACGTAGACGCAAATTTTCAAATAAGAGCTGTCTTTATTAACAAAGTACAAGTACATTCTCGCCTGACAGAGATTTTAATATATTCTCATTTTTATGAACCAATATCGATTCGTAAATCCCAATCGATCTTTTGGTCTATGCTGTTTTCAGTGCACTTACCATACAATAAATCGCAATGCTTTGTGTTACTTTTGATATGAAACAAAGTCTCCGATTTCAAATTATGTCCATTTCATTAGGAAATTCAAGCAATAAATACCTTTTTGGCGCTCTTTAATGTGGCATAATGGATATTGTTATATCATATATATTACTATTTTATTATTAATTTCTAATGAATATAAATGTAAACATTAGTCACATTAATATATGATTAATTAGATGCAATGTTATGACGTAGTCATCGACTGGGCACTGAGAAGAAGGCATCTGCTTTAGATTTCGGACACAGCCGTAGTGGGATTACCGTTCACTGCCAAAGCAACCGTTTGGCAGAGTCTTCTGTTTGGTCCCTATTTTACACACATCCCACACTCTGTCATCTTAGAGCACATCTTGATTTTACATTAAATGTCATTACGTCTGCATTACCTCAGTGTTCTGCTCTAAGATGAGCTTTGTTGCTCTGAGATACAGTATAAATGGCCAGAGCCCCGGAGCCAAGTTACTGTAGCTGTGTGACTGTATCAGAACAGGGAAGTTGGACCATCCAAAATGAAGAATGTCTGAGGCTGATGGGTGTGTAGAACGTCTCTCATAAGCTGGCGTAAGATGCAGCCTCAGGCCAATGAAATTCGAGCTTTTGTAGCCCAAACAGAACTCTGGGAATTCTGTCTGGGCTCTGGGCTAAATCAACTTGGCAGCAATCGAGCACAAATATTTTCAGAGAACATTTTCAACATGGAGCTTCTACTGGCTCGGCCACAATACACAATAAGGAGCCGTCCGCATACACACACGTATTTGATGATGCATTTTTGGAATGTTTAGGAATTTTCCTCTGTTTAACCTTGTTAAATCTTGATTAAATTGATTCTTATGGATTCTGGAACTGTTTTAGGTGTGTTCTGTTCTCTGAAAGAACAATGGAATAGATTGCCGCTTGCCTCACACTCGATCTGTCTTGTTCAGAGCTCGTAAAACAATAGAATGCTGAGCTTTTGTTTAATGGTTCTTTTTCCTTTCATCTTGTCTCATTTGAAGGCAGTCTTCTGGAATAATATCATCATCATCATACTGTCTCCAGGCACAAGCCAGAGGGGGAACTGATATTCATAATGAAACATACACTTTCATTAAACAACAAAGGCACCGGGCATCATACCAATGCATAGTTTCTATTTACTTATTAATAAAGCTCCAGATTTCCACAGTAATTTATTAAAATGTGCTGTTTCCTTTGAGCCATCTCATCCTGTATTAGACCAGTCTTGTGTGGTTCATGAAACATCCACTACATACATTGATAGAAGGCACGTGCAGTGCTGTTAAGCATATTAGAGATTCGTTTAAGTGGTTCTTTAGGGTCTGTGTGCTACAGGAGCGCAATTCAAGATCACACACTTCCAATTATCCGTCGCCCACATATATACACCGTCATAAACGCACTGCCCAAGGCAAGACTCGTCTCTACTGTGATCAAGCACTATATTGCCTCTTTCCTCCCACTCAAAGCTTTTAGAAGATAGAACAGGGAGTCTTTTTTTTAAATGGGCTGATGTTTTCTTAATTGTTTGTGTTTGAACAGCTCGTACCCCTGTATTCTCATTCAATTATGCTGATAAAGGAGCTGCGCTGATAGGTTGCCAGGTATTTGTCCCAGTCACTACAAAGAGAAAGATGTGGAGCACTTTGGGAAACGGTGTCAAAATTTGTCTTTGATAATGATGCCATCTGGTGGTAGAAGCTGTAGTACTGTTATTGGAGGAGTGCATTGGTTCTCAACTTTTGATCACGATTCAGTTAAAAAAGTTAATGTTAAACATAAAAAGACTGTTAAACTTTATTTAGAAATGTTGTTGTTGTTATTATTGTTGTTATTATTATTACGTTTGTTTCCTTTTTCCTTATTTTTAATATTTATTCTGTTTATGCATGTGTATTTATCATCTCGAGTTGTTTATGCAGTTTAAGTGACACAATATTTTAAAGACTAGCTGTTAAATGATTGTATTTCTGTTTCCTAAAGGAAATCACATTGTACACTGATTATGTTAATACTGAATAAACATGTCCATAAATAAATAAATAAGAAGTATTAAAAATTGTAAAATAAATAAATTGTAAAATGTAAAATATTGCATTTAATTATATATATATATATATATATATATATATATATATATATATATATATACACGTATGTGTGTGTGCGTGTAATAAATAGTTACAAAATAAATATTCTATATGTAATTTTATAATGATTGATAGCTAGAGCATTTTTAAAATAACTTATTATAAATTATAAAATTGTTAATATATATTTATATTATATATAAATATATATTTATAAAATAATAAATATAATAAATGATAATATAATATTAAATTGTTAATCGTTAAAATGTCTATATATTTTATTTTTAATATCGATATTGTTGTTAATATTAATTAAATAATACATTTAAAATAATAAACTCCTTTTATAAATAAAATTTAATGTAAAATATGTAAGTAGTGCTGTTCAAACAATTAATCAAGATTAATCGCATCCAAAATAAGTTTTTGTTTATATAATATGTGTGTGTACTGTGAATATTTATTATGTATATATAAAGACACACACATACTGTATATACATTTTGAAAATATACATGTATTTACATGTATATATTTATATTCACACAATTTATATATAAGTATATTTAATATATAAACATAATACATTTTTACTAAAATATATACAAGCTTGTGTGTGTATTTATATATACATAAAAAATATACACACATATATTATGTACACAAAAACTTTTATTTTGGATGATATTAATCACGATTAATCGTTGGCCAGCACTAAAGGCATAACCATTTGATAATTGCTGTTCTAAGACATCCACACCCCACTAAAAAAAACCAAACCAAAACAAAACAAAACAAAAAAACATTTTAATGGTGTTAACAGCATTAAGAGGTGACTCAAACTGAGCCATAATAACTGTAAAGGTGTAGAGGCTGAAGCTATTTTAGTTTATTTCTTATTTCTAGGCTGTGGGTTTCTGTGGAGAAAATACATTAAGTCTTTTGAAATATTCTGAAGATGAATTAGTTGTGCCAGTTCATTTGATTTGGCTCATAGTTTTCATACTTTCATATCATTTGCTTCCTTTCAAAGGAAAGAAGAGAAGAATTAGATTCAAATGTGCTTGTGAAATAGCTCTTTATGTTCAAGCCGGGCTCAGTGGACGTACCCCCACACTTTCACACCCCCTTGGGGTTTCAGTCCCCACCGTCAGTCTCCTGGATCTGACTGACGGTAAACTTCCCCAGCAGACAGGACGTCTGCATCCGTATTCCTCCAGGCCTTTAGGGCCGTTAAGGGCCACACATAGCTCATCTTTACAACACAAACACACCATCTCGACTCCACTGTTGTCATTAGCTCTCAGATGTGATAGGTTTAGTTTTCTGATTTGATCTTGCCAATTGAGTGTGTTTTAATGTGGTCATTGTGCCATATGCCATTGTTTTGTTTTCACAATATGAAACAAGTGTTAAAAACAAAAGCTGTTGATGAAGTACAGATGATGTGGTTTCTCATTTTAACAGTAGAGGGCACTTGTGTATCAAGTTTAACTCATTTATGTACATCTCACTGATTATTTTTTGATGTTTACAATATATTCAAAAAACATTTTAATAAGTGGTCAAGTAATAATTTTTTTGATAAGTTATAACATTTACAGTTTTAGCCAGTTAAAAGAAAAAAAAAACTATTTGCAAGAAATAACTTTAAATGTTCTCTCTCATATAAAACTGACTATTTGCTCAAGGTCTGCTTCTGTTCTGACCTGTTGAAATCCTTTTCTCAAGTACATGTCAGAACCTTGTCCCCTTCTATTACGTTTTATCCTTCAACTATTCCCGACGCTGCAATCCATTACCTCTTCACAGAGAGAACGAGAGGGTTGAGGGATTTGTGGGTAATGAAGCTGGTTAGTGTAGACAGAGACAGCAGAAGAGAACTGTCGGTACGCTTGTGTGTGATTGAATCGCTTTTCTCCCCTTGCAACGGTGTCAAAATTGAGTTGGAAATTAGAGAAGATCTTTGGGGGAAAATGTACCTGTCTTCAGTGAACAGATTAATTTTGTGTTACAGTTACTTTTACAACAGTGCTCCATAATGATACTTAAAGGGATATTTAACCAAAAATGAAAAGAAATGAAAAGTCTTTAATTACTCACCGTCATGTCGTTCCAAACCCGTAAGACCTTCATTAATCTTCGAAACACAAATTAATATATTTTTGATGAAATCTGAGAGCTTTCTGACCCTGCATAGACAGCAGCACATCCGATACATTCAAGGCCCAGAAATGTAGTAAGGACAATGTTAAAATAGTTCAAGTGACATCGGTGGTTCAACCTTAATGTTTTGAGGCTACGAGAATTATTTGTGCACAAAGAAAACAAAAATAATGACTTTACTCAACAATTTCTTCTCTTTCGTGTCAGTCTTCACCGTGCGTAGGCACGAGAGCCGGAGTTCTGACGTAAACCTGGATGTGCTGCGCCTTGTTTACCAGCAGAAGATAATGCACACTGTACATAACACAGTTATGGTAAAGATGTCTGAACATTTTGACAGAGGATGACTCGCAATTTTTTGCACTATTTAAACCAGAATATACAGACTATGAATTTATGGTGTGTTCACACCAAACATGAATTTAATTATTCGCGTGAGTAGATTACGTCCAAAGTCAATGCAAAGACGTGAACAGAGGCGAATTCGCACCGGGCGACGCGAATGATGCGGAATGGGCGACGCACTTTATTCGCCTCAGTCGTATCTTCCACGCAAGTTCAAAAATTTTAACTCCAGCGGAAAATTCACATGACGTGTTCTCGCGCAAGCCAATCAGCTAGAGCTTATTGACAAGTCTGACTGAATCAGAAAATGGCATTATTGTAGCTTTAAATTCATGATATAGCTATTTGGAGCATAGAAAACAATTCAAATCAGTTGTAGTGGTAGTTGTATTTTATTAGCATGGCTACAGAGATGCTGTTCTCAATAAATAATAATAATAATGTCAGTGTATATACGGCAGTAAGATGTAACACACACATTAAAGCAGGAATAATACTCATCCGCCTCTAGATAGTGCAGTGAAGAAGCATTTGGCTTACCGGCATATTTGGGACTTCCAAAACAGGTACAAAGCAGCGATCGTATTTATCTCCACCATGGTTGATCGTGCCTTGCTGTTATTCGCGCGAGTGATGCGCTAAACATCCCGCGTAATCTAGAGCGAGTGACGCGATGCGGATTTTCGCTTCACGTTTGGTGTGATCACACCATAATGGCCGGGCGGCGCGAATGACACAAAATGTGCGGTGTGTTTGGCACGAACGCGCGGTATTCGCCTCAATCGTTAAAAAAATTCAACTTGAGCGAAAAAATCGCATGAGGCGTTCTCGCGCAAGCCAATCAGCGAAGAGCTTATTGACAGTCCGGTTGAATCAGAAAACAGAAGAGAGCATTATTGTAGCCTGCAATTTATGATATAGGTATCTGGAGCATAGAAAACAATTAAAAGCAGTTGTAGTGGTAGTATTTTATTAGCATGGTTACAGAGAGGCTGCTATCAATAACTAATAATAATAATAATAATGTCAGTGTAAGTACAGCAGTAAAAGGTGACACACATAATGCAGGATTAATACTCAGCCACCTCTGGATGCTGCTGTGAATTCAGGGTTTGACTTTAGGGGATATTTGGTATTTCCACAACAGGTACAAAGTAGCGATGGTAGTTATCTCTGCCATAGTTGATCGTGCCTTGTTGTCATTCACGCCGGTGACTCGAAAAACATCCCACGAGTGACGCGATGCACATATTCGCTTCGCGTATGGTGTGAACACACTAGATGAGATTCAAGATTCAAGAAGGATTTTGTGATTGCTCTGAAAAATGTCACTATATATTCCAAAGCTGTGATTGCTTAGCTGGTCTTGGTCTGGATCTTCAACAGTCTGGTATTGGCCTGAGTTTAGTCTTGACTACTCAGAAGGATTTCTGAATCTCTCATTCTTATCTGCTTCTTTGGGGTTTGGCTGCCTTGCTCATCTTCACCGTCACCTCAGCCCAGATAAACCAGCGGCTGATCGATTGTTCTCCTGGGGGGTCAGAGGAGGCTATCTGCCTTCTTTAGCCAATCACTCACTGGAGAAGAAAGGAATACACTTTCAACTTTGATCATCCCATCACGGCACTTCTACATGGTCACTCCTGCGAGATTAGATACCCCTTCCATTTGCATAATTTAGTCAAAGTATTTGCAGAGCGATCTGGTGGCATTTGAGGGAGTCCTAAAGTGCTTTTAACATGCAGGCCCCCTATCTGGCCCTGCTCCGGACCGTTCGCGTGCCTCTCTGATGAATGGGCTTTCAAAGCCGCAGGTTTAAATTACCCCTCGAGATGAGTTGCGCTAGCACGCTGGACACCGCAGGACTGATAAAGAAGATCGTCTGGCCCATTACGTCAGGCCCAAAACACAAAGCCTTAATCCCTAATCTCAAGAGTCTTTAATCAGAGTTAGTTTCACGTCTGCAGCGCTGGCGTATCGATACTCAAGCTCATTTGTGGTTGTGACGATCCAGTATGACTGAGATAGCAAAGGCCATGATTTCTAGGTTATCTGAAAGAGTTAAATATGAGTTTCAGGTTTTTAACGTCCCTCTGAGGGACTGACTCAAAATTTCTAAAGAGTTGAGCAAGAATTAGTGTCATAGCATTAAATGCTGATTTCCGAGATTTGTTTCTTCATGAAGGAAAGACATCTTGACTCTAGTCCATAAAACGATCTCGCCTGGGCTGTATTCTGAGGCCTTTCGTTAGTTGAAGACAGACATGCGGAGTAAGAGTGAATAAGCATGAAATCCCAGGATTCATCACAGCGTCAGCTCACTGTTTGCTCACTTTTTCTGTGTGTGTATGTGTGTGTGTTTGCGGAGACGGTGTGTGTGAGTCCAGAGACATTCCATCACTGTAAGTCTAGACTGGAGTGCTTTGCATTCTCAGCTCTAATTCAAACCTGTGGTGTCTGCTGCAAGGGTCAAATCTGACACTTCTG
This sequence comes from Cirrhinus mrigala, assembly GCA_036247105.1. Taxonomy (NCBI): domain Eukaryota; kingdom Metazoa; phylum Chordata; class Actinopteri; order Cypriniformes; family Cyprinidae; genus Cirrhinus; species Cirrhinus mrigala. The sequence continues at coordinate 21,784,962 of CM070025.1, read as the reverse complement.
CGACACCCCAGATAGAACGTGAAATCTTCAGTTGAGGGGTCAAAAATGCATCATTTTGATCTAAATCATTCGGTTAGATTGTAGAATCAACAATGAGCAGTCAAATTACAAACCACTGGGATTCGCCGATGAAGCAAGACAAACATTTATTCCCGTTACAGCTGCCAGAAAAGGGCAAGATTCCATAATCCGTGGGTTAATAAGGGAATTAATCAAAAGGTTACTCTGCTAGCTTTGTAATTATCATGGTACGCTGTGGCATTCTTTACATGTGTTACCACATAAATGGGGCTCTTCAGGCTCAAGTGCGAGCCGTGCCTGTGCACAGTGAACCTATGAACCTGCTATCAGCTGCACATTCCTGTCAATAGTCAAGGAGAGATGAGTACACCTACTATGGCTGTATAAGAATGAAAGAAAATCACTTTTGAAGGTCAGAAGTTTTTTTGTTTTTGAATTGGACAGGGATGAAAAATCTCTTTGAATGTTTTTAAGTGCTATTAGAGAGTCCCTAGGGGACTTGGCTGAAGAAATTCTGTGAAAACCATTTCAAGCTTCTTCCTGGGACTGGTAGAAGAACTTCCAAGCAGTCTGTAGGGACCATTCATAGACGTCATTTTCACTTTTGTTTGTAAAAAGTTATATACAACTGTTTATTTGAATTATTTTTTAGCTACTGCAAGTGTTACTGAGAGTTTAGGACCAGCCGATTTGTTTAGTATTCTACACCTAAAAAGAAAACTGAACCAAACCAAACAAAAACAACCTGGCACAGTTTACATGTAAGCCTAACACTAGTTTCCTGTTGCAGAAGTGCACAGAATGCTTGGTTTGTCTCAAACGAATGTATATGTTCACATGCAGTAGCATTCAAAAGTTTGGGCTTGGTAAGTTTTTTTTTTTAAATGTTTTGAAAGACATATTTTCTGCTCACCAAAATTGCATTTATTTGAACAAAGATACTATAAAAACAGTCATTTTGTAAAATATTATGTTGTAGGGGTGGGGGTATGACTAAAATCTGATATCATGATATGATTATTTCTATATATCATTATATAATTGTTTTGGCTTTAATTATGGTTTTTGTGATATAAATATTTTTGATACAATAGATATTTAATAATTCTTTCCACTAGCGTGAATTAATGCTTGCCCAAAAAAAACCCCCAAAAAAACAAACACTTTTTTCTCTTTCTCACGAGAAGCAATAGGACGAAAAAATTACAGTAGAACAAATAAGAAATACATATATTGTATAAAGTAATCAAATGTATAAAACACTGCATATTCTCCCCTCTATAAACTGAATATATTTTTCTTTTTATTAAAGTTACAAAAGTGATTTAGTCAAGAGCAGATTTTCTCTCTTTTGTTGTTTGATTAACATGAATGACAGACAGCAGGAATATTTAGTGACTGCTGTCACTTTAAGAGCTGCCCGGAACCAAAATACTGTTACACGTGTTTTCTTTCTCAGCTGTTTGCTTTCACATAAAACCTAAATTACTGTGTTTACAAGGATATTTGCAAGAACGGCATTTTGACATGTACATGTGTTTGTAATCGTTCAAGGCCTATAAAGCGACAAATATAACTTTTTTCAATACTCTTGTGCTCGTGAAAGTGAGTTCTTTTTTGCTGCAGGTTGCGTTCCATGGCTTAAAATCACTTGTTTTAAAACCACAATGCTTAAAAATGTGTGAAAACGCAGCAACGCCACGTGTGCGTGTAACTGTGAAATTCTCTACCCTGCTGACAAATTTCTACCGGTTAATCATGTCTACTGATATATCGCCCACCCCTGTTATGTTGTAACCATGTAGGTCTTTACTGTCACTTTTAATCAGTTTAATGGTAGTATGTAGGACTGTCACTAATGGTTATTTTGGTAATCTAGTAATCTGTCACTTATCCTGACGATTAATCGATTAATCCGATAATAATAAAAAATACATTTTTTTTTTTCAGTTATAAAAACAGACAAGTGCACAATAGCCTTTAAAATTACTTAAAATACATATATAATAGCAAAAATTCTAATTTCTTGAATATGTGGACAACAAAACGTGTAAACTCGTGTAATGCACTGTACTTGAAGATATGTAAGAAAGAGCTTGCTATCACTGCTGATCTCAGCTTCATTTGTCCCAAACTGGAGGGAAAGTATTTGCTTGCTCAACTAAGTGCTCTGAGAGCAATTGTGCTCCTAAGGTAAAGGTTAAAAGAACTGAACATGTGCCAGGGCTGCTAACATATGCTGGCAATCTGAGCCCTACTCTATTAGAGTGACATTCTGAACCAGCTTAGATTCAAACAAACATTTAATGGAAGGAACTTGGCTGGTGTGAACATGCCAATCTAGGTTTCATTTCTATTCGCGAAACGACAAGCCCTACAGCTTGAAATAGTGCCAAACAATTGGAAAGTCTTTATTAATACATAAACTTCTCGAGCGCCGCACGTGCCTGCAGATCAGTCCAGTGTTCCTGCTAAAGAACTGCAGGAGTCTGGAAGCCATTTCTGGCCTCTATCTTCAGATAACAATGTAAGTACTACCCTTCTGACACTTCCCAGAGAACAGGTTTCCCCCAAACCACACAAAGCCTCCATTCACAGCTGGAATGAAAATACAGATTCTGAGCAGATGCCATCAGCGCCAGTTAGAGGACGAAAGAGTATTCGTCGTCATCTGGTTAGGTAAGAAAAGTCCCTGAAGACGGGTTCAATGTTGATTGGCATATTTGTAAGACCAGCTGCATGACAGTTGCTCAAGTTTGATTGTATTTTAACAGATTATTTCAGATATGGCATGCCTGTCTTCATGCTTCATGATGTTGAAATGGTGAGTTTAGATTTCCAAGAGGGAGAAACTCGCATCTCCTCATTGATATTGCAGAAATACATCCATTGACACTCATAGCAACCAGTGGTGGCTCACGGTCAGGATTTGTCCTGCATTAGTGATGTCACATAGACAGTTGTGCGCTCGCCGAGGCCAAGGTAAACAGTGAGTAACCATAGGTGAACATGTCACTGGTGGACAACAAACCCCAGCTCAATTGGAGAACCCCTGATGGATTGCCCATAATGCACTGCATCTGGGAGCAATACAGCATAATTACAAATAAATGAGGATGTATCATTTCCTGGATTTGCACAGTGCTTGTCAGACTCAAGTTTTGTTAACACAGTCGACCATTAATTGCAATAAATCGGTTATTGAGTTTTCGCTAGAAGGCGGGACTCGATCACACCTCATTCGTTGTGGATGCAATTATATTTTATATAGTAAATAGGTTCAGCTCCCAGGAGCCCAATCAGGAATCACAGCAAATCTGAAAAGCGGTTAACGCCTGGCAGAATTAATCTGACTTGTACCAATATTTTAAAATAATTTGGTTTGGGGTTTCACATTACCGCAGGCTGTCATTCCAACCTGTTGAATAAAGGTCCTGTGCAGTACATGGCTTCACACAGCTGTCTGTGTGACCAAAATAGAGGATGTAAAAATGTCCCTGGGCCAAAAGTGGGAAAGAAACGGAGAGAGAGAAAAAAATAACACTTATCTGACACCTTTAAGCCACTTGGTGACACTCACAATTAAAAGAGTGTTATGTCGATATTGGAATTAACCTTTGCAAGAATAGGCAGCGTGTTGTTTTACCGGCACATCCAGTCTTTAAAGGGGATGTTTTACTGGTAAAGTGCATGTTTTACTGGTAATCTCTATCCACGTACTGTAAACCTATTTTTGATTTATCTTATCGGCCTCTTTGAGTCTGTTTCTCTCTCTCTCAGTCTTGCCCTTGATGTTATTCAAAGCTTTTATTTTCTCCAAAGTGAGCTGAATAATGTTATCTAGCGCATGTATAATCTAAGCATTTGATTTCAAGTTCTTATCCAGTCCTTTTTATATGACTTCATCAGTTTCTTTAACTCGTTCATGCCACTCAATTGTTTGCGGATCCTTTCATGTGCATAAAGCACTGCGAATGCCATAATTGAATCATTCTCTCCACATTCTAAATATATTTTGCAATACTGAGTTTTTGCATATTTTAATATTCGGTGATGACATGTTATAATGTTAAACTAACTGAACTAACAAAAAAAAACAGAAAAAACAAATACCACATTTGCATGAAGTGCTATATAAAAAAAAGTTTTTAGCATTAGTTGTCTTTTATTAATGAATGTTAACAATCAATAATAGTATATTTATAAATCAACATTAATTTATGTTTTGAAGTTCGAACAAAAGTTAATTGTTCCTGTTGCATCATGTAATAATCTAATAATCATAAAAAATCTTTTATATGTTGATGTTTGATTTAATAGCTTGGTTCAAGTCTTAAAGGGATAGTTCACATAAAAATAAAAATTCCGTCATTAATTACTCACCGCCATGTCGTTTTAAACCCGTAAGACCTTTTTCATCTTCGGAGCATAAATTATATTACTTAAAGATATTTTAGATGAAATCTGAGAGCTTTCTGACCCTGCATAAGTACTGCAACATTCAAGGCCCAGAAAGGTAGTAAGGACATTATCAAAATAGTCCATGTGACATCAGTGGTTCGTCTGTAATGTTATGAATCTGTGATAATACATTTCGTGTGCAAGGAAAACAAAAATAACAACTTCATTCAACAATTACGGATTTGGAATGACATAAAGGTGAGTAATTAATGACAGAATTTTAACTTTTGGGTGAACGAACCCTTTAACCTGTATGGAACGCACTTTTAGAAACCATGAAAAATGTACGCCACTGTTTCTAATGATCATATTGCTTAGTTTGCATATTAGCTTGATTTAACAGTCAAATTTTTGTTCTCAGTATTCCACAATTTTGATGAGAAACCTTTTTTAAGACAACCCTGTGGGGGACCCCAGTTGCCATATATGAGCCATGACTGTAGACAAAGGACAAGTCCAACAGTTAAAACTAAAAATAAAAGCAATTTCAGTGCCAACTTCTTAATAGGATTTGTTTTGAAAAATGTATGCCTGGTTCATATGATTAGAAAAAGTGAATAATACCCCTGCAGTCACTTAATCATCAACTTTATGATCTGCAGACATGCTCGCACAACTGGCTTGATCCAAGATATCTCGTTCCAGATTTAGATTTCTTCGAGAATGATTGGCAGGAAACCTGATATTGGTCACTTTGTAGGATAAAATGCACTGATCAAAATAAAAATGCACTGCATCCTGTTTTATCAGTACTTTAGTGATTAATGATTGACACAAATGACAATTTGCCAGACTATCAACAAATTAATCTTCATTTTTCTTTTGCGATCATACACCGAGGCAAGCAATGAAAAATGTTTTTAATTATACATTTGTGGTGATACTGTCCAGAAGAATAAGCTAAATAAAACCCACAAATCTTTATAAATCAAGTTCTAGTGGCACTCCGCACGCACATTGTTATGATAAACCAAGCTCAAATAGGAATTTGGTTATGTGAATCTAGGCTTTTGTTCGAGTCATCTAAATTCAGAGCATTGCACGACTCCCAACGGCCATTTAGAGCCCTTTTTCCCCCTTCTAGCTCTTGTTTGAATGGAGGAGGCACACTGGATGCTGGGAATTACAGCTAGGGTTCACTGCCAACTGGGTGAGCGTCCATAAGGCCTCATGACCCCGACACAAAAGAGCAGATAAACACTGGCTCCCAGCAACCCCTGCTTTTCAACCATCATCTCTGATTTAACCCCACGCAGTCTTGATAATTAGACAAGCAAAAGTGCACTCTACTGTAATGCACGGCTGTTTGACACAAAAAGATGAAAACGAAAATCGCGTGTTTGTGTGGGCTGATGAACTACATACTGACTATTGATGCCAAAACTTTCATAGCTCTATTAATAGACCAAAGGCCCATTACTCTCATAACATATTACTGTCAGTGGCATTTATCTGCCCTTCAACTCATAGCAACAGAGTGATGACAGCTGGATACAAAACACATTTGTTGCATTTGTTTTTATGATTTAGGTTAATCAAAGCCATATAACATTGCAATAAGTTAAGGCTTTTTTTATACTTTAACTAGCATGCTTACAAACAGGCATCTGAAATTATAAATTAATGCTGTTTTGTTCTGTTGAAGCTGACTGACGAGTTCAGTCTTCAGCTATAAGTGAAGCAGTGTGTCTATAGATATCTGCTAGTGCCGGTCAGGAAATGCCTGCGAGTGTATGATTGTGTGTGAAGCCTATACTGTCATAAATTTAAAAAGGTCAAATGACTCCAACTTAACATACAAAGAAAGACACACACGCACACTTTTTCACGACAAACATTGGTGCATAAATATTTGACATTAACCCATACATACAGTGGAGTCTAGTCTGAGACCATTGGGAAAAATGTAATCTAAATGGTGTATTAAATTCCACATTCTCTCTCCAGTCTCAGGCATATTCACAGTCTAATTTTTTTTTTTTTTAATTAGAGGTTGTTGACGTGAATGCCTCTATAACCACTAGGGGGAGTTTGATTGTGGTTGATTTAGACCGTAAATGTCCTACAATGTGTTTAACTGATTTTGGCATTAAATATAGCAATGAGAAACATCCATGTGAAGATTGCCTGAAGCCTTCTAGTGGGAAGTTTGTTTTTGTTCTCTTTTAAATGAGATTAAAAGTATGTGTGTATGCATCAGTGGTGCTCTGAAATGTGACCCTGGACCACAAAACCAGTCATAAGGGTCACTTTTTTGAAATAGATTTATACAGCATCTGAAAGCTGAATAAAAAAAATGATGTATGGTTTGTTATGATTAGGTCAATATTTGGTCAAGATACAACTATTTAAAATTTGGAATCTGAGGGTGTAAAACAAAATCGAAATATTGAGAAAATCACCTTTAAAGTTGTCCGAATGAAGTTCTTAGCAATGCATATTACTAATCAGAAATTATATATATATATATACACCATATATTTATGGTAGGAAATGTGCAAAATGTCTTTAAGGAACATGATCTTTACTTAATATACTAATAATTTTGACCCATACAATGTATTGTTGGCTATTGCTACAAATATACCTGTGCTACTTACAACTGGTTTTGTGGTGCAGGGTTACAAATGATGATGCAAAGCCCTCAAAGTTTGTTGTTGTTGTTGTTGTTGTTGTTGTTTTTAAATTATTGTTAAATGTAAATTCAGGTCCCTGTCACATTGTCTTGATTAATTAAACTTACCCTATCAGCAAAAAAAAAAAATCTATTTTATATTTTTACATTACATCAGTATTCTCTTTATTCAACCCACATATGAATCTCATCAAGTTAGTGTTTTTAGGTGTTTTACATATATTAAAATAATAACTTGAACAATACATTTTATTTATGACTTTGTTCTTATTAATAGTTAACTTGTAACTATTTTTGAATTTCATCAGTCATTAAAGCTCAGTAAATATTGGTCACAGACACGGAGAATTACTTTAAATTTCACCAAGCTTATTACTCACTAAAAACTCTTACTAATAATGTTTTCATGCTATTTTAAGTCTTATTTTTATGTAATATAGTGCTTACTTACTTTTTTATTTGTCTTCCCATGAACTGCGTTATATTGTTCTTTATATATTTATATAATTTTATTTTTATTATTTATTTATTTTTTTGTCATTATATTGTTCATTTAGACTGATTCGCAAACGTGAAACGTGGATGAACACAAGAGGCGGGATTTATCTCATGAACCAATCACAGCTGAACATAACTAGTCATACCCAGTCATATCATGTTGGAGGCATTGCCTCTTCTCATGTGACTTTCCCCCATTTATTGTCAATTAAACCAAACCAACCACACACTTTAGGGCGTCTGTTAAAACTCAATGGGCTCAGGGGAGGCGAGCAAGATGTGGACTCCTGCTGTAACTTTACCTGATTTATTCACTTTTTAATGTTATATTTTGTAATACTGGCGTTGTTTTATTTTTGTACTAGTGTGTATATATATATATAATTATTTTTTTTGTTTGTTTTTTTTTCACTCTCTCATCCAATATTTTGAGGAGACACTGCCTCCCTTGCCCCTGTATGTATTTATGTTTGAAGGTATATCATGAATTGTCTCATGGATGTCAAGGGTGTTGGTAAACAGCTTCCTTATGTTAATGTACCACTATGGCATATGTGCTTGCTGTTCCTTCCTTAGTTTGCCATCGAAGGTACTGTACACAGCAAGTCAGGGAATCATTAGAACCAATTTTAGCCATCGCTGACAGTATGTTCCCTTTGGATTTATGGCAATTTAGTGCTGTAATTCCCCAGAGAGCACTTTATTGCTGTAATCAAAAGCCCTTCACAGCGTATGCCAGAGAAGCAGTGATTCATCATGCTTTGTGATGTCTCCCCGCTTGGCCGTCGCTGTGGAAGATCGTCCGCATTCACTGGCTGTTCCAGTTGTAGTTCCAGTTGACAGCTCCTCTTGGTGTTCCCTTGAAGACTCTAGTATACGACGGGTCAGTCAGGTGTGTCTCTAACCTTTGGTCTGTGTTAATGAGCAACACAGTTGTGCAACTGTGCTTAAAGTGGCAGTGACAAACAAGCTAGGCCTGGGTCCCAAGGAACTCATCTCTTTGGGCCAACTGCCTCGTGTTGATAGCTTTCCTGGCAACATGTAAAGAGCATATGAAGGTGCTTAAAGAGAAGACGTCTAGCCTAAATAGCTTAGATTTATGCTAAAGGAATAGTTCACACTAAAAATGAAAATTGTCATTCTTTATTCATGTATGACTTACTTTCCGCTTTGCTTACTACAGCACTGCCAGATGTCATTGGTTGACATGTGTTTGCAACCAAATGCAATGTGATAAACCTCAATATGGCTATGTTCACACAAAATGTGGCCCAAATCAGATTTTTTTTGCTCATGTTTCTCACGACAGTGTGAACAGCACAAACCACATGGAATCTGATCTTTTCATTTCCGATTTGTGCCACGTCCATATGTTGTACTAAATCCGATACAGGTTAGATGTTTTGCAATGTGACCGCAGTGTGAACAGTCATATTGGAATTCATGCAGCTTTTACGTCAATCTTCATGATTCTGCACTCATGGGAGTTACTTATAAACATTTTACATACGCAAAGTTATCAAGACAGTTGTGAAAGGTAGTCAGTGGAAATGTGATCTGTCAGAACTCATAAGTATTACGGTGACAACACTATATACAAGCAAAACATAAGGGCTTGTATCATAAAAGTTTCAAAACACTGCTCTTCTTCTTTATTTTTCATATTGCCTGCGCATAATTTCACTGGTTTCTGCAGCAGATCACACTATAAATAAACGCAGAATCGGTTACTTTATGTCCTCTCTGTATATGTCCGTATGACGGTGCTCTGCACAAGTGTTGCCAGGTCCACAGTTTTCCTGTGGAATTGGGCTACTTTTTCACTGTTGCCATGGGTTGTTTTTCAACTCCGTCGGTTGAAGTGACCCCACTAATGTGATATTTACCCCCGGAATGCGATTGGGCTAGTGTTGGACTAGTATTAAGCAATTGGGTGGATTTTGTTGTGAAAACATGGCAACCCTGTTCGTATTGTGTTTTTTTTTTTTTTTTTTTTTTGGCACATGTGGGTCAGTTTATGATCTGTTCGCTCTGGAAATCTGATATTGGCCATATTTAAAACAAAAATGTGAACAGCAGTTCTGAGCAAAAATTGTAATTGAGTGTGAACATAGCCTTTGTGATGTGATCTCATTATTGAAAGTTGTTGCACATGTATTTTTGTATTTGCAGAGAGACTAGTACAAGTATAACTAGTCTCATTTGTACTTTTTTTGTGCTAAAAAGTAAAAACATTTTAACACATAACAGGTTCTTGTGGTTTCTCTATAAAGCTAAAAATGTTATTACTGTTGAATCAAAACTGTTGAATCAAAATTGTGACCATTTGTAGAGATTCTGGAGTTTTTTCATTTTTTTTGTTTAGAGAATTTTTTATTTGATTTGATTTTTTTATGTATTAACAAGTTTAGAATACATAGTTATGAACTGTTTAGTTTTAAAAAATCAGTTGCTTAATGGAATTAAGTTTCTTTTGTTTTAGCAGATTGAATGAATTGAATATGTTCACTGCCATCACAAATATTTAACATTTACTTTCACACTATAATGGTTTTATTTTATTCTATCATTTGTGCTCCTGTATAAAATAAAATGCCAATTCTGTGATTTAATCATTACTTTGATTTTTCATAGCTTGATTACATTTCTAAAGATATAATTACATGAATACTTTGCTTTAGATGCTGTCTGTATGTCTATATTGTATTTTATTTTTTATGTGTGTATAACCAAATTTAAGTGCTAATTTTACATACGAAAACCTGTAAATACTAATGTGATCAGGAATATGCACATTCAAATTGAGCAAAAGATTTTCTTTTAATAATAACTTAAATTTTAGCCTGTTTCTCATAAAACCATGGCCTTACAAAACTTAGAAACAACTGGTGCCGCCACTTGCATTTTTGGATGAGAACAGTGAAAAGAACTTAAAATACTCCTTCATTTTTGATCATATATATAAGAGTAATACATCATTTAAATCTGTAAAGGTCTACTTTTATCTGTGTATACGCACAATATCAACAAAACATTGTGCTTTTGTAAAATATAGAAAATATACAGGATGCGCTATCAGTCATCTCAGTCTTTTTGAAACGCATCACTAAAATGAACTGAAACTCAGCGAATACTCGACACAAAGACATGAGAGAGATATCTACAGAAAGCCCTAGGTCATTCACAGCATGAACTTGCAAAATGCCAAATATCTCCTTTTGTGTTTGATTGAAGACAGAAAGTCTTTTAGTTTTGGAACAACATGAGGATGAGTAAATTATGCCAGAATTATGCCAGAATTGATTTTTTTTTTTTTCTTTTCTCTCTGGCGAATCAGTCAGAGGACTTTCAAGAGTGATATATAATGTTCTCCTTATAAAAGGTTGGGATGCAGTTACATGATAACTTTTGAACCTAATTTTTCTTTACATGAAATGAATCTGAATATGCTCAGTGGGGCTTTCACTGAAACTCTGGCACGGTCACCTCTTTAGTGAGCACTACCATAACTAAGTTCAAGGTTGTTGGCTCACTTTATCACATTTTTTCACTTGTCCTTCGCATGTTTTTTTTCTTTTACTACATTTAATGGACCCGTAAAGCAACTGCTGGTCCTGCTCACTGACAGTGTGCACAAATATTTGCACAGGAATCAGGACAAGCAAAACCAAAACCAAACCTACTTCAACAGTGTGTCCACCCCGGCCCTTTGGCCCCCTCAGACTGTGGACTGTGGCTCTCTGAGAAAAACAGAGAGAGTGTCTTGTCTGGCATATTTTAGATTCCAGCCTGACTCGAGTGCTTCCCGCACATCAAAGACATCTTAGTGTTTTCGAAACTGATGCTGTCTGAAGTAATAAACAGAAAGAGACAGTAGTGGTGACCTCTCATCCTTTTAATGTGCAGTGTTATTTTGAGAGAGGTTCCTTCTGACCCACAGACACATTACTTTGAGATCTCTGCTCTCGCAAGAAACTGGCTGTTTGACATTCATCTTAATATGATACTTCCATAAAAATATTTTAATTCAACACATTTTAAACTGTTCTGATTATTGTATTATACAGCAAGCGATACGGCCAGTGTGAGCTTCATAAAGAAAGCGAATAATAAAGGTTTGAGCTTGACTTCATAACAATTGGAAACAAAGTGTTGGACTGTGCAAATGCAACGTTAGTGCTTTGGGGAATATCGATAAAGCGTATCTGGGCTGTATTGGTAACACACTTTGCTTTTGGCCGGCTTTGGAAATATTGGAATTATAATTCCACTTCCTTTGCTTGTCTGTTCTTTACCTGGTTCTTGGCATTCAGTCTGCTTAGAATGGGTCAAAACATCTCACTCCATGATTTCCCTCATCGGTCTCCAAAATGTTTCTATCAATCACCCTTTTCTTTCCTGTTAGTGATTGATGTATTTAAAATGTTGGTGCTCAGATCCAAATCTCTCTCTGGAAAATATGAATTCTATTCTTTGTTTTATTTCCTCTTGCAGGATATGATCTGTTTCAAGTTTAGAAAGGATGTCATATGAATGATTTTTAAAAGACTTCCCTTTTTTTTTTTCATTGCAGCCTTTGACCCTTGATTCAAAAGTGTAGGTTTTGTTTGCAAATTCATTTGTTAGTGCATATCTGATTACACACAAATGTTTGAAAATAGTTTTTAATTATTTGTGCTGCACAAACTTAAATGTGTAAAATATAAAAAGAAGACTTGTTGGGGTTAAACAAGACTAATAAATCATCTAAATGGGTTAAAGTAAAAAAAAAAAAAGTTTAATGGAAAAAAAAGGGTTTTTTTTTCTTCTTAATTTGAAATTGTATTCTACATGTTGTTTGGCATTTCTTGCAATTATTTGTGAAATTGGTAGTTACATTTTTTATTTTTTCAAGTGCAGTTAGTTATTGAAGAGAAAATTATATATTAAAATGGCCAAATTCTGTTATTTAATCAAGTAACGTTTTTCAAAAAAGTTTATTAGTTAACATTAGTTAACTTCTGTAGTTTAAATGAACTAAAAATGAACAATTCTTCTATGGTATTTATTAATCTTAGTTAATGTTAAATTCAGCATTTGATTATTAAAATCAAAAGATGTGTTTGTTAACATTAGCTAATGCACTGAACTAACATGAACTAACAATGAACAACTGTATTTTCACTAACATTAACAGATTAGAAAATACTTTAATGTATTGTTCATTGTTTGTTTATGTTAGTCAATACAGTAACTTATATTAACTAACTGAACCTTATTGTAAAGTGTTACCCTTAATCATTATTCATTTATTCATTTTTATTTTTATTTATATGTTTGCTTTTTCATAGTTTAATTACATTTCTAAAGCTAGGAATATGTAAATAAGTTTTAGATGCTGTCAGTATGTCCATATTGTATTGATTTGTGTATGTATCCAAATGTATGATAATTTAAGTGTACAATTTACATATGAATACTACTACTAATATGAATAATAAATACTGATGAGATCAGTAATATTTACATCGAAATTTAAAAAATCACATGAAACATTTTTTATATATTTTTGCTACTTTTTATGATGTTGTGTCTTTATTATTGAATTAGTTATTGAAGAGAAAATTAGTATTCATAAGAAATGTAGAATTTCAACCCAAGAATCTCAACATATTAGAAAACTGCGTGTGAAAGAACAAGATCTTGGAAAGCCTCTTAAATCCAAATATCAGTGAGATACACATTGTTTTGCTCTTTATATGGCATTTTAATTTAAAAAAAAATTGTCCTGAGAGTTTTTTTCTCTCCAAAACATTTAAGTAATTTAATACATTTTGTGTTATTCGCCAGTGTGTGCTCACTATCATAACTAGGCACAAATTAAAGCAATAAAACACTTCCCTTTTGACAGACTACAAGTAAACATTTGGGCTCCAGCTAGTTTTGAGAACCTGTCGATTTGAATTTTTTTAAAACAAGTAACATAGTTACCCATCTGTGCAAACTAGGAAATGTTCTCTCTAACAAGCTCCTACTTTGGTAAACTGTCAGAAAACTAAGATCAACAAATACAAGCCTGTTTGATTGCCTGACCCAGGGTCACAGGGTTATGCACCATGTGTTGGGGCATTTGTGCTTTTTTCCCCCGCAAATTAGATTGTATTTATTTTTTCAGGCTAAAAGACTTTGCATACATAGTGTATATAACATATTTTGTGAGAAACCACAGATGGGCATTTAACCTGGAGGCAGCCCGCTCTACAGTAGTTTATTTACAACTTGTCTTGTAAAAAATAAGCTGAACAATATATGGTGATAGTTTCCAGTGCCACACCAGCATATGTGAATGTTTAATCAGTTGTTTTTAGGTTATTTTAGTCTCTTCAAAACAAACAAAAATAAGTTCTCTAAAAAATAAATGGAAATGTGGTCCAAATTGGAAAATTAAAAACAAAAGTAGACCAATATATATATATATATATATATATATATATATATATATTTTTTTTTTTTTTTTTTATTAAGAGATTTATTTTATTATCCAAGTTTATTTATAGAATTACTCATCTTGTGGCGATGAAATTAATGGTGAAATTTTAATAAGATGATTTTTTTTTAAGCAGTGGTCCACCATCTGAAAAGGTTTGAGAAACCAAAATATCTCATATTTACCCAAAGCTATGGACATCAAGCAGTTCTGGTTTTTAGCAGCATTAATATTTCAGATGTGTGATGGCTGATATATGGCATGAGTCATAAAACAAATTCGTAGCCTCCTAGCAAAGATGTGTTGATCTGTCATGCAATGCATGTTTTGCATTGCGGTTAATGGTTTAAGTCTCCAATGTGTTATAAGGGCCTCACAAAAAGGTGTCAGCTCTCTGACCTTATTGTGTTTGAGCAATAAAAAGCATCCCCAACACTGACGCAATGACTCTTTTAATAGATCGCCATCATATTCTGAGGAACTGCCCCGTGACTTCTTTCGGAGGTGCTCAAAATTCACTTGGGCTCCATTTCATAATCATTTGTCTCCATCAAGTTTGCAAGGGCCTATAAATGTCTACTGTAATAAGAAAGACGGCTCAAGGGATGAAGCGGCTCTCAACGCAACGTCCACTGAAAAATTTATTTATTTTCCCACTGACGTTAGCCATAGCATTTGTTACGGGGATTTCACCTTTTGACCAGAAACAAAGCATGTTTTCTTGGCTCTGATTTCTTCCTGAGAATACATTGTAGTGCAATGAAATGCGGTATAATGCAAAGCATAATGTATGGCCGCCTCTTCATAAAATATCTTTTTGATTAATGACTTTTGTGTTGGATTGTGTTTGAAAGGTTCGCTTGGCTCAGTCCCATTTGTGGGTTCAGGATATAAAGGTAGAAACCTCGGCAATGTGGAGCGGGTGGCTTTGACATGCATTGTTTCATATCTCCGAAACTTATATACTCAGTGTTTTAGTGGATGTCATATAAAAAACTTTATTTGTGTACTTATCACCACATGTCCTCATCTTTGCTCATAATGTGGGTTTATTACAGGTTTATCAAAATGTCAGTTTTCTGTTTCTACTTCGCTATGGAACCATGGATATTCACATTGATTTTATTTATATTTATACATTTTTAATGCATCATTTATCCAGAGCAACTTATATTGCATATATTTATCAGTACATGCACTCTGTGCAAATCAAACCCATGACCAGTCCTGAGACTGCTGGATCTGTCTGCTGCTTTTGACACAGTTAACCACCAGATCCACCTGTCCACCCTTATGAAGATGGGCATCTCAGCAACCACACTCCAGTAGTTTGAGTCTTACTTCTCAGGTAGGTTCTTCAGGGTGTCTTGAATGTGTAAAGGTTTCTAAGTCACAACTTCTTGCTACCGGGGTTCCTCAGGGCTCAGTGCTTGGACCACTTCTCTTCTCCATTTACATGTCACCATTAGGATCTGTCATTCAGAAACATGGTTTTTCCTAGCTTTGCTGATGACACTCAACTTTACTTCTCTGATCAAATGGTAGCTGTTCACACTGCAGCTGGATGAAGGACCGTCACCTTCAACTCATCCTTGTCAAGACAAAACTGCTTATGGTGTGAGCCAACCCAGCACTTCATAACAACTTGCTACAATGACCCAGTCCTGTAGATTTGCCTTATACAACATTAGGAAGATCAGACCCTTCCTATCAAAGCAGGCCACACAACTCCTTGTCCAACAAGAGTTTTTATTTTCAATCCCACTTGTAGAAGCTTTATTTTTAGTATACTAAACAATGTTTTGCAAGTTCTTGATATTTGCTGTTTATCCTGTCCTATTCTAATTTCTCAGGGACACTTTTTTTGTTAACTTCAGCCTCTCCAGATTTATATTAGCCTCTTTACAGTGGAAATGGGCACCAAACTCGTTTTTTTTACTTTTTTTTATTTTTGTTTTTTACTTTGCTTTTGTAATTAATTTCAAAAATACGTAAACAATGTAAAATCTTTGGATAACGCAACAAATCTGTGCCGTTTTCCATTTTTTCATTATGTGGGCAAGTTGCAGGTTTATCAAAATGTCAGTTTAAAGGTTTCTAAGAAACAACTTTTGCTACTGGGGTTCCTCAGGGCTCAGTGCTTGGACCACTTCTCTTCTCCATTTACATAGCATCATTAGGATCTGTCATTCAGAAACATGGCTTTTCCTAGCTATGCTGATAACACTCAACTCTACGTCTCTTTCCAACCAGATGATCCAACGGTAGCTGTTCACATTACAGCCTGTCTGACAGACATTTCTGGCTGGGTGAAGGACCATCATCTTCAACTCAACCTTGCCAAGACAAAACTGCTTGTGGTCTCAGCCAACCCAGCACTTCATCACGACTTCTCTATGCTTCTAGGTTTATCAACCATAACTCCTTCCAGGACTTGGACTTCCTTGTCCAAACAGAGTGTTTTTATTTCCAAACACACTTGTAGAATCTTTGTTCTTAGTATACTAAACAATTTTTTTGCAAGTTCTTGATGTTTACTTCTCATCCTGTCTTGTTCTAATTTCTCAGGGACACTTTATTTGTTAATTTCCACCTTTTCACATCTATTTTAGCATCTTTACAGTGGAGATGGGCATCAGACTCCTTGTTTACTTTTTTGTTTTTACTGATTATTTTTTAAAAATACATAAACAATGGAAAATCTTTGGATAACGCAACAAATCTAAGTGCTGTTTTCCATTTTATACGGGTAAGTGTGTATCTTTTTTGGGCCACACTCGCACACATTAATGCCATGTGTAAAGGGGGCCCATGTTTTCTTCTGCTGCTGGTGGGAATCAGTGGACACTAACAAAGTGAATCGCAATTGGCGAAAACATGCAAATGAAACAAATTCCTTTAACGCAAACTTTAGCCTGCTCATTCTATCAATGGGGTCAATATCTGGGTGGGGGAATAATGAAACGAAAAACAAAACAATTGAATCATCTTGGTTTCCTGGAAGAATGCGCAATGGAGCTTACCATGTCAAGGACATGTCAAAATACAGAGAGACTGTGTGAAAGTGATTTGTCCAATGGCTTACTTTTGCTTGACATTCCAGGGCACTGAATTAAAAAACATTTCACAAAGAATCTGACTTTTCATCTGGAATCAAATGAAATAATTCCTTTTCAATTAAATATTACAGCATGATACTTTGATATGATCACATTTCAGCCACATATTTTATTGTAAAACAATCTGAGATCATTTGACACTGAACATTAATGTATGTTTTACAGAAAGCACATGTCAGAGCGTAGAATTAGAATAAGACAAGTTGTGACTTGTTACAATCACACTGAAGTCCCATTAGAGCTTTGCTTTACTCCTACTTCCATCTTGTCACACCTTGATATTGGGACCTTTGCACTTATCAAAGAAAATGGGAAAAAAAGGGCGTTGCAAGAAACTAAACTAAGTCTCTGACCTGGACATATCACCATGTTCCCAGTTCCCACAATGCCTCACTTTTCGTTAGCTAACAAGGTATCAAGTGGCCCTTTGAGTGTAAGGAATATGAATGAATATGAGTGTCACAAATGTTTCATCAAGCCACTGTTCACATCTGTGGAAAATGAAAGGCTGTGTGGCTTTTATACTGCTCTCCTGATAGGGCACAGTTAGGGTTTTCAAAACTAAATATTTACCTTTAAATCTTATGAAGATGTAATGCAAGTTTAAGGGTTTAGGAAGCCATTTGTCTAGACTGTTTTCAGGCTCTGACAGTGCAGGTGTTTAGGTTTGAAATGATCCTTGCTTAATGATTTTTAGAGTAGGTGAAACTCTTAAATGCTTGTTTTATAATGTTTAACTTGAGTGTGTTCTTTGACTTTCCACTATTTTTCATTTGGCTCCATTCATATTCTATGGCATAATGAATGTTTGGGTGAACACACAGCCTTTCAGTGTGACTGTTTCAGTGAAACCCAACCAAGTTTTGTAAACCTTGCCAGATAATTACCACAATTTACAACAATCAAATTTGACTGAATGACTTGACCAATTATGTAAGCCTATGTAAAAACACACTGCTATACAGGGACCAAAGATTTGTCAATTTACACAACTGATCAAAAGATTGGGGTTAGTACATTTGTTTTTTAAAGAAATTAATATTTTCAGAAGTTACAGTTAGCACATTTATAATGTTACGAAAGAGTTCTATTTCAAGTAACTGTGTTCTTTTGAACCGTCCAAACTGCTAGCTTTACCATTGAAAGATTACAATGTCAACAGAACTGACAAAACCCCGTCCTGTGTTCTGTGGGGTCTGTAATTCTTAATGAATGTTTTGTACTGAATAGCAGTTAAAGGGATAGCGCCCCCAAAAATGAAAATTACCCCTTGATTTACTCACCCTCAAGCCATCCTAGGTGTGTATGATTTTCTTTTTTCAGATGAATACAATTGGAGTTGCATTTAAAAATGTCCTGGCTCTTCCAAGCTTTATAATGGCAGTGCATGGGTGTTGAGATTCTGAAGTCCAATAAAGTGCATCCATTCATCTTAAAAAGTAGTCCACACGGCTCCAGGGGTGAATAAAGGCTTTCTGAAGTGAATCAGTGCATTTGTGTAAGAAAAATATCCATATTTAAAACTTTGCAAACCATAATCTCTATCTTCTGCTAACTCGGTGACGAACATCAAAGTGACGAATGCAGAAGTGCAGAGGAGAGACCAAAACAAAACACTGGTCATGAATTAGAAGTACAAAACAAGGATTTGTAAAGAAAAGTTGGAGGATTTCGATATAAGCCTAGAGAAGACTGGTTTTCCTTTGCTGTAACTAAAACTTGGTTCTCGCGAGACTAGTATATTCTCACCGGAGCTTACTCTACGCCTTTGTCCTACATCATCCATTGGAACGCCATTCTCTCGTGAGCGTGTGTACGGCAGTTAACAGAGGCTAGAGATTACAGTTTATAAAGGTTTAAATATGTATATTTTCTTACACAAATGCATCGCTTCGCTTCAGAAGCCCTTTATTAACCCTCCGGAGCCATGTGGAGTACCTTTTACGATGGATGAATGCACTTTTTTGGGTTTCAAAATCTCAACACCCATTCACTGCCATTACAAAACTTTAAAGAGCCAGGATATTTTTTAAAATAACTCTGACTGTATTTGTCTGAAAGAAGAAATTCATATATATCTATGATGGCTTGAGGGTGAGGAAATCATGAGATAATTTTCATTTTGGGGTGAACTTTAAAATAAATTTCAAACAGGGCACACAACATAAAAAACATCATCAATTTTGTCATAATTATGCCTGATATGTAACCTTTTTATTAAATAATAAATCTGTTATTAAGTTATTAATATTTTATTAAGTAATTCATTGAATATTGATCATATATTATATTGTTACCTTATATTTTTATAATAATAATAATAATAATGATATTACTTTTTTTTTTTTAAATCTGTCTGTTTGCTACCTTCAAATTAAGTTCAGTTATTTAATTTAAAACTCATTCTAAGTTTAATTTTGAATAACACAGTCATGGTGGACAGTATGGGTGTATCATTTTGGGGTGTTTCATATTGCATGAGTAATATCCACAGAGTGTGTGTGACCTGAAGTCATTGTGCTCTCAACAACCGCATGTGTGTGATCTCACACACTTATGTTTGATCTGATATTGAAAATGTTGTACATGCAGTTTTCAAGTACTAGGAAAAAAGTGTATAAAACCATTTCAGCATGAAGTCATGACCCTCCCTTGTATAAGATGACAAGCGGTGTTCCAGGCACAGAAAATCCACCTTGACAAACGGCATCATGTTTAGAGTAGCAACCAAACCGAATGCAAAAACGCAAGCCAACATGAAATTAGCTGAGTAAGAAGATAGCCGGGAATCAGAAGACGTTGAACTCTTGTATGATCTCAGCTGATTCCACACAGGATAACCACAGAAAAGGTCTTCAATTAGTGCGTTGGAGACAAATGTGTGTCAATCTGTGGACCAGAGCCACTTAAATGTGCTGCTACTTTCCCATCTGTCCTCACAGAGGATCAAATTACCATAGGGGTGAAGTGGAAAAGTGACAGACCTCCATCCCCAACAGCAGAGTATCACACACAGAGATCTGAGCGCTCTGATTAGCGGGTAATGCGTGTAATCAGGGAAACCCAATGCATGGAACTGCCTCAAACCACAGAAGACAGTACAGAATGTTTCCTTAATTACACAATGAAAATTCCTTGGTGACTGCAGGAGTGTGGGAAGGAGAGATTGCGAGGTGGTTTCACCAGGTGGCACTTCCGTTCACTGCAGGGTTGATTTGTAATGAAGTTTTGGTGTTGTAGTTCAGTAGTTAGCACATATGCTCCTGAAACTTTCAGTCTTGGTGCTAATGTAGGAAATGCAGGTTTGAATCTATCCTGATGCTGTTCATCTAATTTTTCCTGACTTATCTCTAATTTTACTGTTAAGAGTTAATAGTCCTGTTTTCTGATGCACCATGTTTAAAAGGCTTTATAGATTCAGAATAATCAGATTAATGTATAGACCATTTCATAGTAGACGCACAGTTACATCACTTGCAGCTCATGCTAGTGGCAGAGAAACACTGGTAACAAGTGGAGTGAAATGGGTAAAATCCATGGAATAGGAGAAAAAAAAATTGTGCCTTTTGATGCTAGAATCGGAATGCAAAGAATTTTTATAGAATACTGCCGTCAAAGTTTAATTTTAATTTAAACACAGACGTTTAAACGGACAGATTATGGGTGAAAACTGCTTACTTTGATTTGAACAATATGTCTACATAATATTCAGATATGCTGTTTGTAGGGAACGCATTGTGTTAGCCCTACAGTTAGGCTACAGCATGACATAATATTTAAACCCATTACTATTAACATTTTACATAACATTTATTTATTATATCTCATA
Source organism: Cirrhinus mrigala (assembly GCA_036247105.1). Taxonomy (NCBI): domain Eukaryota; kingdom Metazoa; phylum Chordata; class Actinopteri; order Cypriniformes; family Cyprinidae; genus Cirrhinus; species Cirrhinus mrigala. The sequence goes on along the minus strand of CM070025.1, from coordinate 21,763,933 downwards.
ATTCTGACTTTTTTTTCACAAATGCAAGTTTATATCTCTTAGTTCGGACTTTATAACTCGATTTAACTCAACAATAGTGAGTTTGTCAATTCTCAGGGGAAAAATGCCAGAACTAAGGAATCGCGAGAATAAAGGCAGAATTTTGAAATATAAACTCATATTTACCTTTTTTATTTTTTTATTCCATTTGTAAACCATAATTTTCTGCAACCAGATAAGCTCCGCCCACAAAAAAACATCATCATTGTTTGTAAACACTGAATTGGTCTATAAATACAGTTTGTAATCCAGAGCTTTAGTTGGAAGAAGTATAAATGAACAGCAGCTTTGGGTAAAACTTTAACATAAATTTAACAAAACTTTTTTTTATGTTAAATTTACAGTAAATACAAAAAAAACAAAAAAAAACAAAAAAAAAACAAAACAAAACAAAAGAAAGAAAGAAAAGAAACCACACACACACACACACACACACACACACACACATTTCATTAACGGAAATAATATTATTTAATATACCAAAATTGACAGTATAAATAATAAATAAATACATTTAATTAATTAAAATAATAATGTTATTTAATATACCAAGATTGACAGTTAAAAAAAAAAAAAAAGGAAGAAAGTAAAGAAATAAAAGAAAAATAAATGCATTTCATTAATTGAAATAATAATATTATTTAATATATAAAAAAAATACGGGGGAAATAAACAGCAGCTGTGGTTGCCAAAACTTTAACATAAAGCAACATTTTAGGGTTTACAGATTGCCCTTAAATTTACAGTAAAAAGAAATGTATTAACTAAAATAATATTATTATTTAATATACAACTTTACTTTTTAAATCCGAAGAATTGTACATTCAGCAGTACTTTTCTGTAAAATAAACATAAACTGTCTGGTTAGTTCAGTTATGGTTTTTCACTGTATAAAGTAATGGAACTAACCTTTAACCAATTAAGTTTTTTTACTGTAGCTTTTTCTACCTGTTGAAACTACAAAATTAATACTATAAACCACAACGTAAGAATGACAGTATGACTTTCATTTCTCCTCTAATAACTACCTCAGTGGAAAATTAATCACTATGAAGTTTTTCTTTTCCCTCCTTTTCCCAGTCCCTGTCATTGTAGCGTGCAGGTTCTGTTGAGGAAGGGGAAATGCATGTTGACCTAAGGGAGGGAGTCAGATGAGGTATGGTTCCAGATTCTTTGTAAACACTCTTATGAGGAGCAGCTTCTCCTGTAGCCTGGAGAGATAAGAGACCAACAGCAGCAAGCACTTGTTTTAGAACAGCCTTGATCAGAGAGATTACGAGCACTAACAGAGCTGAGAACTTAAACATTCTGGCTTTGAATGCACAATTATCACAGACATCATACATCAGCGAGCACCTGGGATGAAGCCTACACACGCAGCACGCAACAAGACAGATCTCCTGTACAAGTATGTTTTGAGGAAATGTCAAGATTTATTGCTGCAGTAAAGATGGGAATCCTAGTCTTAGCTTTTATTCATTCATTGGCAGTAAACTACCTGTTAGCATTCCCATTTATATCACCGGCAGTGGATGGCACATGCAGTCCAGAAGTACATGAACTAGATTGATATCTCTGTATTATGCACTCAGAAACTTTCATGCCACTTTACTGATTACTATATTGACTGGACAGTTTACCAAATAACGTCTTTAAAATTTCTTCTATCAAATATGGCAAAAAAATTGTTTGGAGATTAATGTTATTTGCAAAACATTTTATTTCATTACAGCTATAGATAGCTATTTTTAAATGGCTTAAATCTGTAAAAAAAAATGTATAAAAGACATTATTTTGCTGTATGTAAATGGAAACAAAGTAAAATACTTATGACTAATTGACTAAACAAATATGAAAACGTTTACAACCTAATATGTATAACTAATTTCCAAAAAACACACTGAGTTTGCACTGTGGTTATTATGAGTTATTAAGAGTTTGCAACTGTGAGAAAGCAAGCAAATTATGTTTTTTAATGGTAATTTAATTTGTTAAAGGGATCAAATCATGAAAAAAAGGTGAAAGACATTTATTTCTGCAACTTTCTGCTAGAAGACATATGTACTTTAATGAATCTTTATTGTAAAAATTGTACTGACTTTAGCTGTTTATGACACATTTCATCTTCAGTTGTTTTATGAATATCAGAATGGGATGGAAACTTTGCAAAGAGGCTGTTGTTAAAGAATGAGAGGCAGCTAAAACACATATACTGTAAGACGATAGAACATGGTCATGAAAATAAAATTACAACTGGACAAAAATAAATTAATTAAATTCTGACATGATTACTACGTTCACACTGACAGTTTTTGGGATTGACAAGCACATTTTCGAAATGCCCCGAACACACAGCAGCTCACAGCGCCTCAAACTGTCTGTATGAACGTGCAACTGAAGTCAAGCCCGTATTCCTTACCAGTAACCACAACAGTGACCAGTAATATCAAAGATGGCGACGTCCATAAAACTGATTTTTTTCTTTTTCTGACACTACAAGAGTCCAATCGAGCCGCGGTTCATCAAACCGTCATTAACCGACAGCAGCTTTTATATTTGGGTGCGAAGCATTTGAGTCACGCAGAGGACACAAAACTGACGGGATGTCACACAGCTGTTTCTCCGTCACTGTAAGTTACCGAAAGCACACATAAAAGCACGCAACACGGTAGACGCGCGTTTGTCCGGCAGAGCGGCTTTCTCTCGCACTAAATGACGTGACGGACAAGTTGTCCAGTCCTGTTCCGTTCACACAGCGCGTGTGTTCCGAGAATGCGCGTGTGTGTTCCGAGAATGCGGCTGTGAGTCCTGAAAATTTACAGGTGTGAGTTCAGTTACAGAATGCGGTTGTACCCCGTAAATAACCGTACTGTGTGTGAATGTAACCGTATTAAGGACTCAAATACAGGACTGACAATCGTAGCTGCTGCTATGTCAACGTGGCCTAAATTAACTAAATATCATGTTTAATTATTGCACTAATAGTAATAATGCTACAGTTGGTTGCATCTGTCTCTGTGACCTCAGCACATCTGGGCACTGTAATCAAGACTATAAACATAAATGTGCTGTATAGCCTTTGATGGACAGGTAAAAGAGTGCACATTCCATAAACTTGACATGAACTTTAGCATCAGTAAGGAAGACAGAGGGTTGCTTTGACATGCCTAGACCTCAGTATGCTCTGTTGGTTTTGCCCAAGAGAACCGGCCTGAGATGAGCTGTCTACGGCAGGAGCCTAATAGCCGCTGGTGTCATTCTCCCAACAGTCCACAATTCATGACATCATTCCGGTCAGCATGTGCCACACCGGGCTGTTTAAAGAATCAATCAAACCGTCTGTCCTAAAGAATTAGACTAAGGTGCAAGAATGCAGACTAAACATGTCTTTCTCTTCGCTTTTCTTTCTCTTTCAGACGTAATGAGTGCTATGCACTGTTTTCTCCTCCTCCTTTATTTCTGTCTTTTCTTTTATCCTTTTGAGCAATCCAATTCGTTTCTCTGTGCATCCACTTAAAGCACTTTATAGCCACTTTGAACTTCATTGGATTTCTGAAGGAAGATGGTTGCATAGTCACCACAAATTATTCAAAACTTGCACCAGCCATTGAAATGCCACTTTCAATTGGATGTGTTGAGCTCGCCAGGCTTGATATGCTATCAAATGAGATGTCGAGAGCCTTTAGTGTGACAAATTTGAATGAGGCTGTTTTCCCCCTTTGGGGAACTGATGAACTGAGAGGCCTCGGTTATGGATGGGATGAACTGGTCCATTGAAGGCGGAAGAATGCGGCTGTGTGACATATTAGTGCTTGGTAATTATCCATTGAAATGGATGAATAAGTCCACTGGCACTGGTTCAGCTCCGTCATCGCTAGAAAAGCCCCCTGTGAGTAAATGTTTTGCCAGACTCTAGCCGCAGGAGAATAATTGAGACAATGAAGAGCTCATCACGTTCAAATTGCCATTGTTATCTTTGGAGTTTTTTGTACCGGCTTCTTTATGCCTTTGTGCTGGAGTCGTCTGCAAGCTACAGATTATTTAGTAAAAACTGCTACAGTTGCACTTTCATTGCACTAAAGGATTAGTTGATGTCCAGAATAAAAATTTCATGATAATTTACTTGTATGTCATTGAAGATGTTCATGTCTTTTTTTTCTGCAGTCGAAATAATTAAGGTTTTTGAGAAAAACATTCCAGGGTATAGTGGACTTCAATGGAAGCCAATAACTTGAAGGTCCAAATTGCGGTTTCAATGTAGCTTCAAAGCGCTCTACACGATCCCAGCTGAGGAACACAATGATCGGTCATTTTCTAAAAAAACAAAAGTTATGTACTTTTTCACTACAAATGCTCATCTTGCACTAGCTCTGCATTTCACACATTACGTAGTCACTTTTGAAAGGTCATGAGCGGTTAGCTCTGTGTACTTTGGTTCAAAAAGGTAGGGTAGGGCAAAAAACTCCATCTTATTTTATCCTCCAACTTCAAAATCATCCAACATCATTTTTTTTAACCTTTTTTGTAAAGGCCGTTTGACTTTTTTGCACGTTCGTTAAACACTGGGTTGGTTCTTCCACCTATGTCACATTTAACTTTTCCAACATGACTGCGTAATGCGTGAAGTCAAGCTAGTGCAAGGTAAGCATTTGTGGTTAAAAAGTATACATTTTCATTTTTTTTTTTTTTAGAAAATGACCAATCGTTTAGCTAGAAAGCTGCATTGAAGCTGCATTGAAACTGCATTTTGGACCTTCAACGCTGATCCCCATTAAAGTCCACCATATGGAGAAATATCCTGGAATATTTTCCTCCAAAACCTTAATTTCTTTTCGACTGAAGAAAGAAAGACACAAACATCTTGGATGACGTAGGGATGAGTAAATTCAGTAGAACTTTCCATTTTGGAAGAGAACTAATCCTTTAAGTATTTGTTTTCTTGAACAGATGACCTTTACCATTTGAAACATCTTCTGCAATAAAAGCTAAAAGAACAATATTATATAAACAGTATTTTTGTCAAAAGTGTGATGGTACTCTGTGGTCTATGATTAAGAACACTGGGAGTCTAAGCAGTTAAAAACCGGGAGCATAAATAAGATGTTTGTTTTCTCGCAGCATGTTCTTTGTTTACATTCCAGCGAAGACTTTGGTGTGTAGATTACACAGATCAATTATGACGTGTAAATATCCACAGTTTGTGCATTTCCCTGAAAACTTGAGTAAACGCCAAGTCACATAATGTTCACCATGTTGGTCTTTGAAGTTCTGACCTACTACACTGTAAACACAATGTAGAGGCTCTGATTCAGTGGGAAACTAAAGCTAGAGATGCTTGTCTTCCAAATCAGTGGTTTTCAACTGGCTTTACTTCAGGATTTTAAATAGGACATCAAGTGGTGGCAAAAATGTCCTTACATAATCAATTTCTCATTGTTTTCGTTGCTGTGAGTCAGAATTGAGAGTCGGAACAAACCTGCGGTCCATTTTTGGTCCACAGGCCACTAGAGAAAAGTTGTTCTAAATTTACTCTGTTTGATCATTTTTGCCATGTAACAGTTATCATTTTAATCCGAAATTCACGTATTTTGCTAATTATACGGTGCTGAGACAGACGCCTATATTTTAGATATGGGGGTGTGGCGTCAGATTTCAGAGAAATGTTTACTCATGCTTTAAAAGTTAAGACTGCTCTGGGTTATTCTGGGCTCGTTATCTTGGGGCGCCTACATCCAAGTTAAAAACCACGAGGAGGAGGGCTGTTATTAGGATTACTGCACTGAGTCATTGTCTCATAGTCAGTGTACTAAGAACCGTTCAGTCTTCATCTGCCAGCTAGGTTGCCATAGCAGGGGGTGAGAAAAAACGCTGGGGGCTTTAATTGGAACTTGACCTTTGACCTCCCGTCTCCAAACGCAGCAGTCTGCCAACTGATAGGTTTCGGTTTGAGACCAGCTCTTTGTTTTGATCTCACAATAGCTAGTTGGATTCTGGGTTGACAAGGCTGGTCCAAGATCAGTGTAAATAGGATGCCTGTTCCAGCATAGTGCTGTCTCCTCTGATGATGCAGCTCCTCCATCAGGCCAGTGCTGGATTTCAGTTTAGTTTTTATAAAAACAAGAAGGAGATGCTGTGATTTGCAGACTTGTGTTTTCGATGGGAGCAGAGTTTCACAATGTCACATTCCATGTGTTGTTTCACACATTTCTGGGGAGGCCGAAAAGCTGTTACTAATATTTTTCTTTGGTGACTAGCCTTTTAAAGTTCTGTTGAGTTTTAAAGAGATAGTTCACCCATATTATTATGACCATTTTTTAAACACGTTTTAAAGGTAACACTTTATTCACTATTAACTATGACTTTTCCCTCAATAAATTTCTAATTTGCTGCTTATTATTAATAGTTAGTAAGGTAGTTGTTAAGTTTAGGTATTGGGTAGGATTAGGGATGTAGAATAAGGTCATGTAGAATAAGGCATTAATATGTGCTTAATTAGTACTTAAAAATGGGTAATATTCTAGTAATATGCATGCTAATAAGCAACTAGTTAAGAAACTGTAACACTAAAATAAAGTGTTACCATTTTTTATCTATCTATCTATCTATCTATCTATCTATCTATCTGTCTATCATTTTTACAGCATTTTTCATGAAAAAAGGGCTTATTTTTTGGTAACACTTTACAATAAGGTTCATTAGTTAACACTGGTTAACTAGTTTAGTTAACATGAACTAAGAATGAACAATACTTCTACAGAATTTCTTAAACTTAATGTTCATTTCAACATTTACTAATGCATTATTAAAAAATAGAAGCCGTGCTTGTTAACATTAGTTAATGCACTGTGAATTAACATGAACTAGCAATGAACAACTGTATTTTCATTAACTAATATTAACAATGATTAATATATACTGTAATAAATGTATTGTTCATTGTTCATTTATGTTAGTTAATACATTAACTGACATTAACTAATGGAACCATATTGTAAAGTGTTGCCATTTATTTTCTATAATACACAACATGTATGTTGATGTTTGAAAAATGTTCTGCAATAAAAGTGGATGATGTCAACTTGTACAGATTTGGTATAAAAATCACCATGAAATAAACAATCCTTGTGTGACCTATGCTTTATATTCCAAGTCTTCTGAGGTTGCCATGTATTAATTACGAGCTCAGAATGAAAAGCAAGTTTTTATTCTCTGAAAATACCTTGACAGCCATAGATTCACTTTTATTTTAAGGCACAGTGCAGCACTGACATTCTGCTGAACATCTTTTTTTGTGTTCCACAGCATGAAGAAGGCCATATGGATACGTAGGATGCCAAGATATAACTTTTGTGGCAACTCCTCTTTCCTTTATGCAAACAAATGTACAGTAGTGAAAGTTCATCAGGTGCATGTGTCCATGTGTAGATTAAATATGTGTGTATGTTACTGAAGGTTCAGTGTACTGGAGGCAGGGCTACTACACAAACATAGGGTCAGAAAGCTTGTAAAATGATCCTCAAGCACTGAGAACATCCTCTTTGCTGGGGTCCCGCTACGCTTCACTTTCCTTTTCACTCTCTCTCCTTCTCTCTCTCTTTCTCTCTCTCTCTCTCACACACACACACACGTACGCACACGCATTCCTCTCTAGTCACTGTGAGGGGCAGGCTCAGAGCATGCTAGAAGCCCAGAGCAAAGTCATTCAGTCGCACGGTCACACACAGAGGAAACTTAGAGAGAGAAACAGAGAAAGAGAGAGAGAGAGAGCGCCAGGGGAGGTCTGACAACACTCCAGACTACATCTTCATGGACGCTGTCTTGCTTTCTTCATAACTGCACAGCTGCATTTCACATGCACTTCCAACCAGTTTCTCAAGGCTTCAGTTTTTCCCCAGAAGACCAACTTGATATAAAGACAGAAAGTGTCTTGTGAGCCGGTGACAGGATCAATAATGACCTCCAGGCAACGGTCCAGTCCGGACGTGACCACCATGTGCCCCAGGCCATCCGTACATCTCTGCTCGTACTGATTCCACCTGACTTTGGACTCAAGGAACCAGGGGCACCCTCAAGCGAACTTTGATATTTGTGACCTCACCCTCCCCTCCAGCTTCTGCCATGTGGTGGGGTTGGTTCATGTGCCGCTGCTTGTCCCTGGCAGCGCTGCTGGTGGTTGCAGACTGCGGAGGGGCTGAGCAACGAAGAACAGCAGAAGAAGGACTCAGAAGCTCCACGGCGAAAGCCAACAGCAGCAGCGGTCGGAAATACCACCGGATTCAACACGGACAGTGTAGCTACACTTTCATCCTTCCGGAAGGTGATGGAGGCGCTTGTCGAGAGTTCAAAGCCGGCACGCCGCACAATGCAAACGCGCTTCAGCGGGACGCTCCTCAACCTGAAGCGGACTTCTCCAACCAGAAGATCCAGCAGCTGGAGCACGTCATGGAGAACTATACGCAGTGGTTACAAAAGGTGAGCCCTGTTAATGGATAATCGCAATTTCTGTATACACAATTATATAGTAGTCATAGTTTGCGTAAGCTTAGAGGAGCGAATGAACAGCTGTTCTTCAGTAGAGCAGCGGAGAGGAAAGATAACAGTGTTCTAAAAGTCTGAAGTGCAAAGTTTGGTGAGTGAAAACTAAGACTTGGATACGCACGTCAGAACTGTTTATGAGTCTAAAGCCGACAGGGATCAGCACTGTTCTTGAAGCTGAGCACTTCTGCTGTTCGCTTGTCATATAAAACTGTTTAGACAACAGTGAAACATCTCAGATGTTTTTTCCTAACTGCGTTCTTGGCTGATGTTCAGATGCCTGATTGTAAGGATGTGTTTTATGGTCACTGCACTACGAGTTTTGCAACAAGGCAGAGCACGAGCTTTACAATAACAGACCTGTCTTATTAAAAGCATTACGTTGGCCACTTTAGCTGTCAGGAACGTGATTTACATCAACACTGATCGCTCTGTTCGGCCGCTGTCTGCTCGCACCGCACAACGTAACCGCCTGGCAGGGGAGTCTCGCTCGAGCAGCGTCTGGCTGATTTTGCAGATGTTCAGGTGGACTCCACACGTTGTACTGATGGCGGGTTGTCAGTCACCCAGATGGTAGTCGGGCGCGCTGTCTCTTTAATGACAGGAAGTCAGGCAGACCCCCGGGAGTGCTTGAAGGAAGAGCGAGGAGGATCTATCCTTCTATTATAAGCTAAGCTTTAAATGTCCTGGCAGATATCAGCATGGTTTTCTAATGGTTTCTAAAAGCATCAGCTTGTTCCCTATGCACCAGTTTCATGTACAAGCCACCCTAGATGATTGAGAGTTTGTTGTTTTTTTGTAGTAATTTATGTAGCAAACATAAAATATATATTGGCATTTTTTAATTGAGTTATTCTATTATATATAATATATTTTATTCATTTAATTATTGCACGATTAAGACATAAAAAGTATAACGTTTTATTTTTTTTAAAAGCAAAATAGAATTATTTTTCATTAGTGGTCTCAGACATTAGTGTCATTTGTTTAGATAGGTGCATGCATTTGTGCGGCAATTTTATTTGTTTCAATATAATATAAAAGTGCTTATGATCATTTAGATTACAACATAATTAAATTTTTGTTTCACTATAATTACTGTAGTTCAATTATAATGGTTGTACTCTACTGGTCAGTCAGCAAGTAGTTAGTGATAATTGCTTCTCAAACAGAAACACCTACAGAAACAACCAAAGGGTTCTTGGCATGGAAAGCTCATCTAACATTGACTTTGTCACTTTCATTAGACAAACAAGCCATATTTATCTAAAACACACTCTTATTTATCAATGTTTTGATCTTGGTGAGTAGTCTAAGATGTGTTTATTTTCATAAAACATAATGTGAACTTTTAACATGCATGATGGATTACATAAAGAGTGTGGAGCTAATTGTCCTTAACAATGTCATATATTTCTCAAACTCAAATTTCTCATTCTTTCTTTTTTTTTTTTTCAGTGTACACTGAATGCAAACTGGTTGGTTTCAATAGTGTAACCTATTTCGTGCTGGTTCGTTTTTGTTGAATAGACATGATGACTAAGTGTTATGCAATGATGGAACGGGTGGCCCCTGTCTGTTTTTTAAAAATAATCTAACGTGATGTTTTCAAGTAATGGCTGCAATATGAACGGCATTCTACTTGATTTAAAGGGCTCCTTCCAAATGCCAAATCCCACTTGCTTTTGTCAAGCGTTTCCATTTTCGTCTTCACTTTGTAATGCCGTCCAACTTAATTATGCTGACGGATATAAAACAGCTACAGATTAGTATTTGCAGACCACTTGTATGATCCTTTTTTAAAGAAAAACAAAATCTCATTTGGCTCCATTTTAGACAGAGTCGTCTAAAATAATATTATGGTGCTATGGTTAAAAACAAAAGAATGAACGAAAAAAAATGTAAAGCCTTTTTACCAGGACATGCGTGCTATCAAAGCTGTACTACTTTCAGCATGTCAGAGTTCATAAAAAGCAGTTTGGCAGTGCATGCAGTCTGAATTCTACACCAGTGAGTAAGTGGCTTATCATGAAATATAGTGAAAGGAGTATATGCACATCTGTTAACATTAGTAATGTTACTTTTCCTCCTTACTGGAAAAAACATACCTTACTTCAATTAGACGACGTTAATAGATCTCGACAGAGAAACGTTGTCTAGTTCAGTAGCTTTACTTAAGTAGTTAAGTCATATTTTTTGCATTTGAAATATAACAGGACGGATAGCACAAGAAAGCTTGTTTTAGTGGAATGAGCTATGAGGCCTAATTCAGGCTAATTGTGCTAAAGGCACATGAGGATGCAGTTAACATATTTCATCGGACAGAAGATGAAGTGTCCTGCGCTGGTCTATCTGTCTTAATCAAGTGAGCCGTGACTGCGGAGTAATTCTTAATACCACTCAAGCCGTAGGCTGATGAAAGACTGCAGATAGTGACTGGTCTGTTGTCGGAGGTGCGGAGGGGTCTGTGTGGGGTCGATATATACGTTCACTGTGGAATTCTCCTGTGCCGGGGGAAGAGCGTATCCTGATAACATTCTTGTCCAGTCAAAGGTGGCTTCTGTTTGTCCAAGGATTATCCCAGAAGCAGGCATGGTCCGAAGAGGGACTTTTGTGGATTGACTGTGATCTTTTATCATTTCTTACAGGAAACGGACCACTTGTGGACGTAGCTAGCTAACCTCTTCTAATCTCAAATGCTTAAACTATCAGCTGTTTAATGAAGGGATGCTTTTAAACATGAGAGTAGAGCAAAGAAAGGTATTATCCAGTTCCTTGGATATCTAATCACAATTTTAAGTGATAGTTCATCATTTAGTCAGCCTCATGTTGTTCCAATCCCATATGGCTTTATTTTATTTTTTTTTTTTTGTGAAACACAATGTCCTGACTGTTTGTTTTTATAAAATAAAAGTGAAACTGGTCCATTTTTTTTTAAAGAAAGTAATAATTTTAGTAAGGAAAGATGCATAAGATTTATAAACAGTAGACAGTAATGACATTTCAAATAAATGCTGTTCTTTTGAAAATGTTTCACAGGTTCCACAAAAATATTTAAATATTAGTTGACTTTCAGAATAAAAAGTTCTTGATAATTTACTCACCCCATGTCATCTAAGATGTTCTTTCTTTCTTCAGTCGAAGAAGGAAGTTTTTTTGAGGAAAACTTTTCAGGATTTTTCTCTGTTATAGTGGATTTAATGGGAGCCAGTGGGTTGAAGGTCCAAACTGTAGTTTCAATGCAACTTCAAGGGGCTCTACATGATCACAGATGAGGAATAAGGGTCTTATCTAGCAAAATGATCTGACATTTTCTAAAAAAAAAAAAAATTAAATGTATGTATTTAACCACAAATGCTTGTCTTGCACTTGAAAGGTCATGTGTGCTTTGTCTGTGTGCTTTGGTTTAAAAAGGTAGGGTAGGGCGAAAAAGTCCATCTCATTCTCTCCTCCAACTTCAAAATCATCCAACATTGTAGTTTTAACTTTTTTTTGTAAATGGCATTTGACTCTCTTTGCACATTTGCTTTGTAAACACTGTCAGGGCCAGTTTTACTAAACAGGACAAAAAAGCACGAGAGACAAATTAGCAATTCCAAAAGAGAGGGGAAATTTCCGCAGTCGTGGACGTAGAGCTAGTGCAAGATGAGCATTTGTGGTTAAAAGTACATACTTTTTTTTATTTTTTATTTTTAAGAAAATGTTGATCATTTCACTAGATAAGACCCTTATTCGTCCGCTGGGATCGTGTAGAGCCCTTTGAAGCTGCATTGAAACTGCAGTTTGGACCTTCAACCCATTAATCCCCATTGAAGTCCCCTATATGGAGAAAAATCTTAGAATCTTTTACTCAAAAACTTTAATTTCTTTTCGACTGAAGAAAGAAAAACATAAACATCTTGGATGACATAGGAGTGAGTAAATTATCAGGAAGTTTTAATTCTGGAGTGAACTAATCCTTTAAGCATAAATGTTACATAAATGTCCTATCTGAGACTATAAATGTATTAAAGTGTGTCTAAAGCCAAAGGAATTCAGTCTGTCAGTAGGGCCTGAGGTCCATTTTGGGCAAAGCTCAAGCTTCTGCCATGTCACATGTGGGAGCCGTCAGGGGCCTGGAAGTGATAGATCTTCACACTCGTTGTTCAAAGCAAACTTTTCCAAGCTCATGTTTCTGGGGATAGCGCGTCTTGCCAAGTAGCACTTTAGATTTAAAAGCACACATTCGAACCCCAGCCCTGTGAAATTCCCATTGTTCTGCTCGACCCTCACCTTGGATATTGGTGACTAGAGTGAAATGAAAAGGTTAATCCCGGCTCTCAAGAGGGTTTCCTTCACTGAGGGTATTCATGAAGATTGGGGACCCTCACTCAGCCACACAGCATGTCTAAAAAGCCAAAGCAGGACTGAGCTATTTTAGGGGTGACTTCCTTTGTATCAGAGTTTGTTTTGCTCATAGAAGCAGCCAAAAGCAACAAGCTGGGTGAAGCGAAGTAAACGTTCACTTAACCGACTAAAAAGCTCTTCCTTCCTGTTTCATAGCTTTTACACGCACCAGAACAGTGCCACGTTTGTCTGAGCACCACAGAGAGATGTTACTACTCCAAATGTAATACTCGTGAGAGGTGAAATCAAAACTGGGGTGAATAAATACAAAAAAAAAAAAAAAAAAAACAATACACTGCTGTCACCATTTCATAATGATTTTGAAAACTACAGCCAGCACTGAACGTTGTATTTTTTACTTATTTCTTATTTTATGCTGCTTTTTCGAAGTAATTTTCCCCAAATGTATTTCACCTGGGTGGTTAAATTCAGACATGTCTGTTTGATAAAGAGCAGAGAAAACCTGCTGAAATCTATACCTTAAACCCAAATGAATTGGCCACCTAATGTCTTTCTAATTTTGTAAATGGACCTAACTTTCTGCCGCCTCATTGTAGGCCGCTTAACGTATGTATGAGGTCAAATTTCCATCTGTGACTTTAATAAATCGCCCTCTGGTGCAGACTCGCTTTAGGATTAATGTGAATTTAATTGTCATTTTATTTACGTTAGGTGTTTGGGGCTTTTGGTTTTCCAAAAAATGGCCTCAGGCTAAATGTTAATGCGTCCTGAATAAAAATGAGAATATTTCGTTATATCTTTTGGCGTTAGTGTTGCCCTAGAGTATTTTCTTTGGAAAATGGTGTTACTGTTGGCATTAAAAATAGCCCTATAATTTTTGTATTAAAATATGGTAATTTTTGTTAAAATTGTTTAGGACAAGAAATAGACATGGACATTTTTCAAACCTGAACTTTTACTTTTCCCTCTGTATGTGAGTTTCTTTTTTCTTTTCTTTTTTTTTTAAACTTAGTGTGATTAACATAGGTTATTCTTGGGTCTTGTTAAATTAGTTTTTGACATTAATTATTAACATTTTGAAACCGTGCAAGCGTGCCATTGATTTTAGAGATTGTCAGATGTTTTTACATATTCCTTGTGCAGTCAAGATTTTTAGTTTGGCTCCTAATCTAGTTTAGAAACGTAATTTGATAGTTAATATAGAATAAAATTTCTATTAGCCCAGAGCTATTAAAAAAATAGAAATCAGATTTGATTTTTTTATAGCTGGACTAAATACACATACACAAGTTTATCTATCTATCTATATATGTCCACTTCTGTTCTCTTGTTCATTACAACTACAACTGCGTGACACTAAAAAACCCAAGAGAAAAGAAGGTCTTCGTAGGATGGGATTTCCTGCATGACCCGTTATGTGCTACTTCTGAGTGGGGTCCCATTGCAGCTGTCCTAAAGATGTTGCTTTAGAAATGACTGTCTTCATTGGTCCCTGTTGGCCTGAGGTCTCAAGATCAATATTTCAGTTTATCTAGTGTTTAAATACATCAGCTTTTCCATGAAATCAATTCAAAACATCAGATCAGTGGATGAGAGTGCTATGGATGACTCTTGGGCCAAACTGCAAAATTGTTGAACAAAGAGAGGCAGATAAGTAATGAGCAATAATGTAACCCTCCCTGTGGGAAATGGAAAGAGGACTGAGTCAAGAAAGAACAGGAAATCGAAAATGTGTGTGTGTGTGCAATTGTGTGGGACAGAGCATTTGGATGAATTATATTTGCTCTTATCATTCCCACATTAAGGTTTTTGTAACACTTGTGCTGTATCCGAGCCACAGGTCTTGCTTCTTATTTAGACGCATCCCTGCCAGATCTCAGGGAGTAGTTTGTTTTATCAGTTTTCTTTTCTTTTTAATATTGCAATGGGGTGAAAGCGCATATTAAGTGAACTGACGCCAATCTTACATTATCATCTCCATTAAAAAGATAAATTGGTCTGTAGGCTTAACCCATGTTTTCAACTGGTATTAAACTGTCACAGCTTTCAAGTAATGGTGCAAGATAGTTGCGGAGAACTCGTCTTCAAACTTCTGGGGATTTTAAAGGGATAGTTCACCCAAAAATTCTGTCATTATTTGTTTATGTTCTAAGGGGCTGTCACGATTTCTCAATTCTCAGATCATCGACTGCAATTTGGCCTTGTCAAGTAACCAGCAAAATACAGAAAGTGGTGCATTCCATTGATGAGAATCAGTGAAACACATTATTAGACCAATTTTCCATTTAAAAATCATAAGCAAAATGCTGTTGTGAATTCACAAACGCTATGATTCAATTAAATAAATATATGGAATGCAGATTTAATATATGTGCTTTAATTATTTACATGCGTGTAGGTTACGTACATGTGTGTCAGAGTGCCTCCATTCATGTAAATGCTGCTCCGCATGAACTGTTATCATTTACATGTGTGGAGCGTCTCAGACTCCATCTCTGCATACTATAGCATTCGTTTCAGAATGCAACATTTGCCATTTCATCATATTTGTAAGGTAAATCATTTATACATGTGATTTCAAATTCAAAATAAAAGCTCAAACCCTCACTCTGAGTTTACACGTTTTGATGTCCACATATTGAAGAAATGACAGCGGCTGTAGTATATCTGTCGTAAAGAAATGGCCAACTATTAAAGATTAAGTGGACATTTGAATTAAATGTTGTTTAGTCAATATTAAACAAGGATTAGATTGTGCAGTAATGTGTAAAAACAATCGCCAGGCCGATGATATAATACATAATGTACATTAGCTCTATTGTTTACAATACATGCTCTATTTTAACAGTTTTGTTCAATAAAACCATATGATTAGTTGCTTTTGATACTTAATTTGAACTAATTATAACTGCCTCATTGCTATTGTGCATTTGTTTTAAGTCATTTTAAAGACTAGTGTCAGCTTAGGAATATTTTTATTAACTCAGAAGATTAAAACTATCTGATTATTTGATTAATTATCAGAATAATCAACTAATTATTAGATTACCAAAATAGTTGTTAGTAACAGTCCGATTCTGTACCTGTGTGAAGGAGGATTGAACCAGTAGGGTTTTTTTTACATGCAGTTATTCCCCATGGAAACATTCTTTCAAGCATAAAAAGTAAAGTTTCAAACAAAAAAGTGGTTCATATGATTTATTTGCTGTATGTGTGAGCATTGTGTGAGAAAAGGAATTAAATTTAAGCTATCATTCGCCAATAAACGTTACTGTGACTGAATCATTTATTCAGTGAGTTGAACTTGCAGACTGAATCAGTCCAAATTATAAATGAATCATTAAAATCTGTTTTGTGAACTGAATAAATTGGATCCAAGAATCAAGCATCTCTACTTCTATAATGAGCAAATAAATGAGAGCTATATCAACTTAAATTTCAGTCTATTCCTGACACAAAGCTACCAGATGGCTTCAGAAGAGCTTAAATATAGAGCATACACTACCAGTCAAAATTTTTTGAACAGTAAGATTTTTAATGTTTTTTTTTTTAATGATTTTTAATATTTTTACTATTTAAAATAACAGTTTCCTTTTAATATATTTGAAATATATTTTAATATATTTGAAAATGTAATTTATTCCTGTGATTTCAAAGCTGATTTTTTTAGCATCATTACTTCAGTCACATCCTTCAGAAATCATTCTAATATTCAGATTTGCTGCTCAAAAAACATTTATTATTATTATTATTATTAGTATTATTATTGTTATTATTATTCTGTTATAGCTGAGTAGATTTTTTTAGGTTTCTTTAATGAATAGAAAGTTCAGAAGAACAGCATATGAAATAAAAATCTTTTGTAACATCATAAATGTCTTCATAATCACTTTTGATCAATTTAAAGCATCCTTGCTAAATAAAGGTGTTAATTTCTATAATTAGCATATTAGAATGATTTCTGAAGGATCATGTGACACTGAAGACTGCAATAATGATCCTAAAAAAGTAGATTTCAGATCACCGGAATAAATTACATTTTGAAATATATTCAAATAGAAAGAAGTTATTTTAAATAGTAAAAATATTTCACAATATTACTGCTTTTGCTAAATTTTGGATCAAATAAATGCAGGCTTGGTGAGCAGAAGAGAATTCATTTAAAAATATCAAAATCTTACTGTGTAAATTGTATGGACGACTTTCACAATACTTCAATGGTGCATTTACTGTATATCCGTTTTGAAACTTGAAAGGTTCACTCCCCATTGAAGCGTTTTCATGCAAAAAGCGACCAGCAGAATTCTTTACATTTCTCTTTTTGTGTTCCATAGAAGAAAGAAAGTCATACAGGTTTGTAACGACATGAATCTGATGAACTGATAACAGAATTTTCAGTTTTGTTCGAGTAGTCCTATAAAACATCATGTGGTACCTTTTCAGGATGTTTGCAGCCGTTTTCTATTAGAGCAGACTTAGTCATCATGTCCTGATTTTCAATAACTGTTTTCTTAAGTTTTAACGGAGGCACGAGAAACAATCGCGTGCTTTATACCTAAGCGGCATGTGGTTGGATATTATGTCTGCGTTGCGGTTTAGCGGTTTTCGGCCGCAAACGATGTGACACCCACAGCCCCTCACATCCCCCGCCCCTGCACCCCTCTGGGCTTCGTCTGAACCCTGGCCAGCATCATGTTTGCCTTGTCTGGGCCCTCGTCCAGGCTTCTCACATTCCACCTCGTACCAGGGGTGTGGCTGTCAGGAAGGGCTGCGTATAATTGCTGAAGACGGCGATATAAGCCCCTCGCCTCCTCCCTCGCTCTCATCAATCTGAAAGCAACCTGAACCGGTGGTTAATAGTAGCAGGTCAAAGATCGTTCCACATTATGCCATCATAGGTGGAAACGGCTATGGCTTCAATAAGTAGTAACTGTGTGTAATTTACATTCAATTACCCTTGTGATGGAGGCACTTTAAAGTATTAACTGCACAGGTAAGGTCTTGACTCAGACGCAGTTAAAAGTTCACGTGTATTTTAATCGCCTCTTGAGGCGAAAGAGATATTAGTGCCGATTTCTGAATGGAATTGTGAAGGTAATGATTTGTTTCTAAACAGTTTTTCCAAACACTGCACTATTTCATGAGGTCTGTAATTCAACATAATATAAAGCTTAAAGCGCAGAGCAGATAAAGGAATATTAAAAGCATGGATGTCAACCATCAGGCATTGGCAGGAAGCCACATCTTGTTCCGCACTCCTTTTAAAATGCTGAGAGAATGCATGAGGAAAGTGCATTACTGAGTAAAGAGTTTGTGTGAATGGATCTCTGGCTTGTGTCTATAAGATTGATCTTGTGCATATCAGTGTTTTGACACCCGTGTGTCATTTACAGATCTGTTCCTGTGAGGTGGAATACATGCAACATGCATAGAGCCACACTAATAGCTGTTTAAGAGTGTGCGGGCTTGCGTGGATAGACCTGGTTTAATCGTTTTCTCTTATACGGGTTATTTATGGTCTTGTCTACCAATGTAAAAAGTCTTTCTTCTACTCCCTCACACTTTCCTCTAGTCACTTTATTTTTGTATTCCTTTTTTCTCCCCTATTCACCCTCTGCTCAGCCACAAAACAACTTGCACAGACACAAAAGGGGCCTCTAAATTATACAGTGTTGAATAGTGTGACAACACAATGCCACAAGTGAGGCAACAAGTCCCCGTCTGTGCCGGGCTGCCCATATAGAGTTCAGAAAGGATGTTAGAGCCCGTCATCTCTAGGCTGATTTCTCTTTTTTGATGTCATTCTGTGTATGCAATGTATATACATGCACAAATCATCAGAGCATTCCATTGGAAATATATTAATGCCTTGAGAGTCCAAAAAAAAAAAAAAGAAAGAAAAAGAAAATCCTGGGAAAAGAAGGGGAAAATAGTATTTTTATTGACATATTTTATATGCATCATTTTTTTTATTATTATTATTTTTTTTTGTTGGTTTGTTTGTTTCTTAAAAAAAAATCTCCATGTATTTTTATATCTTGAAAAAAGCTCTGACTTTATAAATGTTGTTATTATGTACATCATATACATAGTAATTATATATTAAAAATGAGCAGTATATAATAGTACTTAAAGTAAAATAAATATGTAAATGAAATTGATATTATTATTATTATTATTATTCACCTTATTTAGTTATCCAGTAAAACTAATGCTTTATTTGTTTATTTATTATTATTATTATTATTATTAATTTATTTTTGGATATTTACTTTATTCAGTTATCCAGTACTACTAATGCTGGATTTCATTCATTAATTCTTTCTTTCTTTCTTTCTTTCTTTCTTTCTTTCTTTCTTCATTCAATTTGAATAATTTTATAATTTTGATAATTTTATATTAATAATAATAATAATAAAAATAATAATACAATACTACTAATGCTTTATATATTTGTTTGTTTATTTGTTTATTTATTTTATTATAATAATCATTATTATTGTTGTTATTATATTTACTTTATTTATTCTTTTTTTTCTTTCTTTCTTTCTTCATCCAATACTACTAATGCATTTATTTATTTATTTAGATAATAATAATAATAAATATAAATATAATAATAATAATAATAATAATAATAATAATAATTCTTATTCTTATTCTTATTCTTATTATTACTATTATCATATTTACTTTATTTAGTTATCCAATACTACTAATGCTGGATGTATTTATTTACTTATTTATTCATTTTATATCTTCAGAATTATGCTTTCTGCTTAAAATAAATTCCATCATGTTGTCTCTGTTTGATTTACTCAAATATGTCCATACTCGGATAAGACAGCAAGGGACTGTCTGTTTGGGGTTTTTTGTGATTAGCTTGGTCATGTTTGGAATTACAAACAGACAACCAAGTTCAGCATGTCTTCTTTCACATTTGTCCAAATGCCTTGGCAGCCATATAAAGCCCCATAGAGCTGCCAGTACATTGCGTTAAAATGCTGTATTTTCTTGGTCTGCCATGTGATAAGTTGCAGTGAGCACATACATACAGTATTTCCACAGCAAACACATCTGTCTAGGTCAAATCTATCATGCCAAGCTCAACAAGGCAGATAAAATGCCAGTCATTCACACTATACACAACACTGCTAGCTTGCTGTTTTGAGTTCTGCACTAGCCGTCTGTGCAGTTCCCCACTGGGACGTTCTGTTGTGTGCTTTGGAGACGTCTTTTTTTTATTTTTTAAAGCACCAGGACAGACGCGCCATGGCAACAGTGATGCATGCCTCACCCTTGCCCACTGTTTGGAATAAGGCAATCAGTGCCCCATGGCCAAGTTTTAATGTGAGAGACTGTTGTTCTGGCCAAGGAGTGTCCAGACTACGTGCAAATGGGCCATGCAGGACGAGAGCTTGCAGTTGTAATTCCTTCATATAGTTAAATGACATAATTGTAACCACGTTTGACATATATTGTCCCGAAAGCCTCGCCAGATTATTTATGAGGTCTTTATCAAACGCAGCACATTCTGAATTTTCTATAGGCATGGATATCCTTGAAAGGAAATGATTCTTTGGGAAGGTTCTCCCCCAAAATAGATTTTGGAAGAGACACCTCTCTCCAAACATTTTTGAGATAATATTCCTTAAGGTCCCTGTGTGATTCCGTACTGGGTAGAACGTGTCCAAGGGGATTACCAGGCCTTTGAGTCACATTCCTCCTGTGATCCATCATGGCAAAGAAGTTCCCATGATCAGATCTCATTTTTGGAAATCTGAGGTCTGCTCTAGGGCTGGTATAGGGCAAATCGCTGGTTTCCAGTACCGTTTGTTTGTTGTTTCCTTCCTTTTTTTCGAGAGTCGGGTAAATGCTGACATTTCCTCTCCCATATGTCCAGATACACATAATTAATCAGGGTAATTCAAGGAAATCACGGTAATTTGAAAAACCAACTTGGGCAAAAGAGATATGAGTGGGGTCTTGTAATTTGAGGATTTGAGCAAATATACAGTCATACACAATCTCATTTGGGAAATATTTCTCCGCTGTCAACGTGATTTCACATGAGAAATGCAGAGTGAACATAAATCCAGTTTATGCTATATGGTGTTCCCTGTGCAGCATATGTATCTGCAAACTGATAAAGAGATTTATCTATTTAAAAACTGTTGCAGGGTTATCAGAGTTTGCACAGTTTATACATTTTTGAGGTTGTTTCCTTAAATATGAGCACTTTTGACTCTGACTCCTTCAAAACATTTTTTTCTTACAGTCACTAGTTTATTTAAATAGTTTAATAATATCTAGCAACATATGAACTCACTGTAAAAAAATTATATGATCATTAAGTGAGGACAACATGTGCTGTTCCATAACATTAACCATTTTCTAAGTTTATTTATTTTTTTAATTATTTTTAGGTCAGTTTATTTGTATATGTATGCACTGCCATTCAAAAGTTTTTAGTCTGTAATGTTCATCAAAGTCGCATTTATTTGATCAAAAATACAGAAAAAGGTAATATTATGAAATATTATTGCAATTTAAAATAACAGTTTTCTATTTCAATATACTTTAAAGTATAATTTATTTCTGTGATTCAAAGCTGAATTTTCATTAGCCATTACTCCGGTCTTTAGTGATCCTTTAGAAAACATTGTAATATTCTGATTTATTATCAGTGGTGAAAACAGTTGTGCTGCTTGATATTTTTATTTTTTTAGACCTGGGATACTTTTTTCAGGATTCTTTGATGAATAAAAAGTTAATAATAACAGCATTTATTCAAAACAGAAATCTTTGCTATCACCTTTTTGTCAGTTTAACACATCATTGCTGAATAAAAGTATTAATTTCTTTCACAGAAAGAAAAATAAATAAATAAAAATTACTGACCCCAAACTTTAAACAGTAGTGTATATTGTTACAAAAAATCTATTTTAAATAAATGCTGTTCTTTTGAACCTTTTTATTCATCAGGGAATCCTGAAAAAAGTATCACAGGTTCCAAAATAATCACAATAATTAGTGCAATAATTAGGATTATTATATTTTTAAATAATAAAAAAAAAAAACAACAAGTTATACTAAGTATAACATTTCACATTTTAATCTGTATATGATGAATTCATAATTGAAAGTCTGGGACAAATTATAGAAACTATACTGTTATTCCTATAATCAAAATTAATAATAATAATAATAATAATAATAATAATAAAATCAATGCTTTGGGCATAAAAGTGCCTGTTGTTGAAGAAACACCTTTGTTTTATATTTGTTCAGGATTTTTTACAGTAAACTGGGTTCTAGTATACTTAACAAAGTCCAAATAATTCTTCTACAGCTTGTCTAGACGGACACTTAAAATCCATTTACAGTTTATTGATAATAATAACAAGCACATGTCCCCTTCACGCTACCAAAATCAAAAAAGAACAAAACCAAACATTTCTCTTGGAAGCTGTCTTCTCATCTCTCACTGAGTCAAAGCAAACAGCCTTTCCATCTTCTTTCGGTCCCACACGTAACTTCATGTTTTTAAGTCAGGATATCGAAAAATTAATTCCTTTTTGCTTTTGTTAACCTCCAGTGACTTCTCTGCTTTATTGGGTTTTGTGCACCACATCAGCGCTCTCATCAGATGGGCTCTTGTTCTATGTTTGCGGTATTTATAGAACAGAACGTATCAATTACGATGGCCTTCGGTGTCAGGACAGATGAAAATGAATGAGCTGAAAGAACACAGGGCTCATGCTTTCCAAAAGGTGATCAATGATTAAGATATTATGGATTTATGAGTTGCTTCAGTGTTCAAAGTTGAGTCTATGTGCTAGTAGGAGATCTGTCCTCCCTACAAAACCTCAGTTGGCAACGAGTTTGCTCAGATAGAGTTACCAGCACTCTTGGCATCATTGTTTGTTCATGCTGTGTTTTGGTAAGCAATGCAATCTTGAATATATCAGTGCATTTTAATGCATTAGCATCGGATGAATCCGTTTTTCATTATCACTGCTAATATTGTAAGACATTTGTGTGGTTTTTGAAAATGTTCTTTTTTTTTTTTAAAGTTTGTATCCACCTTATTTTTCCTGTAAGAGCGGGCATGGCCATTTGTAAATTTGATGGGTCTGGCTTCCTGTCTCATCCACATGCAGCTATTTTTATCTGTACAAAACAGCTTGTTTTGCTGCTTGATATTGAAAATTGGTGTGTCTTACCATATTATTATAATGTATTATCTTAATTATGAACACACTGGTTTATCATGCAAACAGTTTTACTATTTACTGCCCGTTTTTATTCTTCTCATTATTTTTTCTAATGAACCGTGAGTCTGACCCATAAGCTTACTTCTGCATTGAAGAATAAGGTGGATACTGTATATATTTATTTATATAAATGTATTTTGGTGTAAAGCGTGCAAACATAATTGTTCTGACATATAACACTGCGCTACAACTGTCACTGAAACACGTAGTCATATTTTCCTAAACCTCATTTTGTTTCTGTAAAGTGTGATTTGTTTTTTTTAAACTTTTCTTTTTCCCTTTATTTCAAGTCCTATGTTTAGATTGTGATGGCTGCTGTGACCAGTGTTGATTTTGTTTTGATATTATGTTTCTGCGCATCCAGTTAGCGTATACATTTACTTCTCGTTGGATTTTACTTAAACATTTTGCTCTTCAATACCCTCCACAGACTTTAATATAACCTCTGCATTGTTTTAAAACAACTATATTACATTTTAGATTTCTATCTAAAGTTTCAAACCACATCTGACACAGAAATTAGTAGGCTACTTACGTAACAATCAAAGGTTTCCACAATCACACATTAAAACGAGAGCTTTTTTATTGGAATTGAAATATCAAGCCTGGCTGGAGATCTGCAACCAGGGACCCAAATATACCCCAAATATCTCAGAGCTTTGTAATAGAAAACAACTCCAGCTGGGAATATGCCAGTTCTCAAAATGTTATGTTTTACTGCCGCTGACAAACTTAAATTACAACATGGTTTGACTGAGCCATGGCACCCTGGCACTGCTTTAAATTGTTTGGGAGATGGTTGGTTTAGATTTACATTGCGTATATAAACTGCAGCCTTCGAAGTACGCAGATAAATGCAATTTAGTAAAATGATTATAGCTGAATCCAGATCCATTTGCCATCTGTGGCAAATTGATTGGTTTGTTCTCAATGGTTGATGGTAGTCACACTTTCCAATGGTGATGAATCAGAACCAAGCCATATGCAAACTGTCCATCTGTCCATCTTTTTCACTGAAGGAAGAGTTTTGAAGAATGTTCTGGCTGATTTTCCATACAATGAATGTTAATTGAGACCTAAATTGTTAATTGGGCCTGTCAAACTCCAAAAAGTAATGTGGTCTCATGACAAAAACATACCTGGGAGAACTTTTTCACAAGACCCAAAATACGTACCAATAAGTACATATCACTGCAGTTTCCAAAAGAAATTAACACTAGAGGTGGTAAATCAACGAGCACTTTTAATGGTTTTCGTACACAGTTAAGATTACAGCTCTATATGTTTCCAGTGTTCTGACAAATAGTGCTACCAACAGATTATGCCAACCATCACATTATGCTACCAGCACTCTATTTTTAATACAGTAAGAGTAGGTTTAGGGTTAAGGTAGGTGTACACAACAGGGTAGCAAAAATGGACACAACACCGGAGCTCACAAGCTTGCTCGGTAGCTCAGGCGGCATAGAGTTGGATTTAGTCCTTGGGTAAGAATCTAGTGAAAAACATGACTCACAACGAAAGATGAGAGATTGCAAAAACGCCATGCTTGTGTTTGTACGTCACATTTGCTTTTGTTCATACTATCGGGTAGGTTTAGGTGTAGTGCAGATGGTACGTCATTTTAAAAAGTCAAATAAACTAAATTTTCTACCTATTAGATTGTGTTTTAAACATACCAACCCTAAACTTACCCCTTACAATAATACAAAAACAGTAATTGTTGTACAGTACATCTGTATACCATCTAGTATTTACCAGAAAATGTGTTCATATGTTCATATGTTCATCTGTTCCGGGGGAAAGAACCGAACACTCTTTTAGCACTACTTAGTGGACATTTCTATTGGAAACTACAGTGATATGTACTTATTGGTATGTATTTTACGTCTCACAAAAATTTCACCCAGGTAAGTTTTCGCCATGAGACCAGGTTGTCAGAAAGACAACAGATGCACTTTAAAGGGCACCTAACATTCTCCTTTTTCACAAGATGTCTTGGGTGTCCCCAGAATGTGTCTGTGAAGTTTCTGCTCAAAATACCCCATTTATTATAACATCTGGAAAATTAAATTTTTGGGGTGTTTCTAAAAAGCCGTTTTGGTGTGTATCACTTTAAATGCAAATGAGCTGCATATTCGCTATTATGTTAGACTATTATGTTCAGTCTTACATCCAAACGCAGAACATTGGGATTGCTTACAAGACATTGTTGACGTTACAACCGATGCTAATTCGCTAAGGGCGGAAACTATGGTAATGCAGGACTGTCAGTCACGGATGTGGGCGGGACCTAAGCAATGTGACATCACACTGCTTTAAAAATCAAAAGCGCATGCCTAATGAGACCGGCTTGGTTTAATGGGGATTCAAAAATGTAACCCTGGACAAAACCAGTCATATATAATCTGGAGGCTGAATAAATGAGTTTTCCATTGATTTATGGTTTATAATAGAACAATATTTGGCTAAGATAAAACTATTTGAAAGTCTGGAATCCAGAAAAAAAAAAATCTAAATATTGAGAAAATCGCCTTTAAAGTTGTTCAAATTAAGTTCTTAGCAATGCATATTACTAATAAAAAAAAGAAGTTATTATATATTTACGGTGGGAAATTTACAAAATATCTTAATGGAACATGATCTTAATATCCTAATGATTTTTGGCATAAAAGAAAAATGATTACGATTGCTACAAATATACCTGTGCTACTTATGACTGGTTCTGTGGTCCAGTGTCACGAATAAAGAGCGGGTGAATTTTTATCAGTGTACGGTGGTTGTGTTCACACACTGCCGACATGAATTTATTTCCATGTAAAAGTGGATTTTCAATAATAGGTGCCCTTTAAAAATGTTATACAAGTATTCCATGCAACTCATGCACAATATTTTCTCTGTTCTTCTGATATCTTTGTGTGAGAAACACACAGAACTTACTGACCCCAACGTTTGAACAGTAGTGTACAGTATCTCAGTTTTTACAGCGGGTGTCTTCTGACTCTTCGAGCTTTAGAAGATGATATTGAATTGCAAGTAGCAAGAATGTGGCTTTCACATTGCGAGAGAGAACCGGCTATATATTTCACTGTGAATGTTTCACATGGTGTACTTGAGTATGTTTGTGTGTGTGTGTGGGAGAGAGAGTGTTCCTTGAAGGAGTGTTTGTGATTGAGTGAACGTCTGTAAACTAGCCCTTGGGACTGAGGTTGTAAAGGTTAACTGGGAGCCCGGCTTTAGCTATTACAGCACAACATCTGTCTAACACTCTCACTGCTTTATATAACTCACTGCTACACAAGATCATATAGACCCTCCGTAAAACAAAACCTGTGTGGTTTGGTGTAAAACAATCTTGCATCATTTAATGCAAGTTACATCCAACAGCACAAACTATCTATATACATGGTTACCAAGTCAATTCTAGCTTTGCAATAACTTGGTCTTACCCTAAATACAGATGCAGTGGTAATGGATGCTAATTTGCACAAGCAGCAATTGCTTTTCCCAGTAGCCATGAGCATCAGAGGGTCTTGCTATACCACTCAGAACAAGACAGAAGAGACAAACCAGGTCCCAGGGTTTTCCCTTTGAGACCTCACTTGACCAGGTTGAGCCTCACCCCAAGTGTTGTGATGCATCACACTTTACCTTGCCATATATTTCGATATATTTCTCTTCATTTCAAAGGAATTGTCCTGCAAGATAATTGAGTATACAATTTATCATTTCTCTATCACAGAACACATTTGTCCAGTATGGCTTCTAAAATCTTATTATAGTTATGTATTTAAACAGATTGTTTTAGCATTAACAGACTCATAACAGTGCTTTGAACTCTCATAAACTCCTTTAAACCATGTTGGACAGAAGCAGGGCTGATCACATCACTATAGCAGTAAAAGGGCCAGCAGTTGGCGTCACGGCACTAGCCGTAGTCGTTATCACTGACCTCAGTGTTCATCATGTGACCCGACCTGTAATGCACAGACTCCTAAACGTTTACAGTCCTGTGTCAACTAGCAGTTAGGGAGATATTCTGTTCTGTTGGGTGATTTTTTTTCAGGACACAGAAGGGTGATTTAGTGGCTTCTTAAGCAAGTCGGGTGTTATGGCTCTCTAAATGGGTAAAACCCCTTTGTCACCTCCACAGCTTGAGTAATGTGTATTTTTATGATTCTGGGAAGGAGTGTTTCCTTTTTTTCTGAAGGAATTAAATTGTGAAACCTGTATATTTTTCTTTTCTTTTTGTGCATGGAAGCAAGGATATTTAATTTGATGAAATAACAGTCTTCCAAAGCAAACATAGTTTAACCTTCTATTGCACAAGTTAACTGAAATATTTTTTTCACTAAAAAATAAACACACAAAAAAAATTGCCATATGCCAATACTGTGTACCGTAACAGACTAATTTAACTAGTTTTTTTCTTACTCCTACGAACTTAAATTAAATTAATCATTATTATTTGTCCTTTAGTATTGTTATTAATATCCTTAACGTTAGATCCAATGGGAATCACAGTTTCATTTTCCGGTATCATTACATACAGTGAATGCAGTAATATTATTAATACAGTACTTGCAAACAAAAATATTGCTACAATAATGCTATTGAAAAAAAAAAAATACATTTTTGGTCTTTCATTCTTGTTGTACTTCTAATTCATAATTTGTTTTTTTTTTTTGTTTTTTTTAAATGTGGCAAACAGTACTAATAAAGTTTAGTTACGTTCTTTTAATGTTCCACATATCTGCTGAAGTTTTGGAGAATGTGAAATGTTTTGAAAGTTTTAAATAGAATAACAAAATAAAAGTCTAACAAGATCTTGGGTGCAATGGGACATTTTGACCTCCTAAATTTGGGCCTCTTGAACATCACTCAGTAGAGCTGCCCCGCTCACCTTCTCACATCAGTGCACTTTGCAAATAAACACAATCAATCTGCAAGTCAAGCGGTAAACTTCGCTGGCTTTAAACAGCATAGTGATATCGATATAGACGTGGCTGCTCTCGGGTCAGATTTTTGAGTGCTGATATGGCTGACCTTGACTCATTTGGCATGACCCTCTGCTGGTGGGCAGCTGTGAGATGTAAGCCAATCCCCCAGGTGCAACGGGTTCGACGGGGTGCTACACTTGATCGTATTTTGTTCTATCAAACTCCTGCATGTGTGAATGTGTCTTTGAGACAAAGTGCAGGTGACATGTCTCATTCTGTCTTGGTTAGACAGTGTTTTTCTTTTAATATTTATCTTTAGCTCAACGCAGGTTCATTTTCATTATTACATTTGATTGTATTTAGGGCTATCATTAATGATTATTTTGGTAATCAAGTAACCGGTTGATTTTTCTGATGATGAATAAAGTAATCAGATACTTATAATTAATTTTTGTGGTAATAAAAATAGACCTAAGCAAACAATAGACTTTAGAATGACTTAAAATACATATATAATCGCAACGAGGCAATAATAATTCGTTGAAATAAAGTATCAATGAAGAAAATAGTTAAAATACATGTATTATAAACAGAACTAATGTACATGGTGCATTTTAACAAATGACTGCAGAGGGCGCTAACGGTATGACGATTGTTTTTACAGGTCAATGCACGATCTAATCCTTGTTTAATATTGACCAAACAATATTTAATTGAAATGTCCATTTAATCTTTAATATTTTTCCTTTTCTTTACGACAGAAATGCTACAGCCACTGTAATTTCTTGAATATATGCACATCAAAACGTGTAAACACAGAGTGAGGGTTTGAGCTTTTATTTTGAAATCGCGATGAACAGTTAACCTTAGCATAAGAGAAAGACATAATGTACTTTTCTGCGTTTGCGAAGGTTTATAAACGATTTACCTTAGAAATCTGATGAAATGGTGCACGTTGCGTTCCCAGATGAACGTTATAATAAACCCAAGATCACAGCAATATGCAGAGATTAAGTCTGAGATTCTCCACAGAGCAGCATTTACTGTGAAAGGAGCTCTGAGACGCACGTATGTTTATTTACACGCATGTAAACAATTAAAGCTTACATTGCATATATTTATTTAACTGAATCATAGCGTTTGTGAATTCACAATATTATGCTTTATTATGATTTTTCAGTGGGTTTATTATATAATGCAGCCGTGGAAAACGGTCTAATAATGCGTTTCATTAATTCTCGTCCGTGGAATGCACCACTTCCGGTATTTTCAGTGTTGCCAAGTCCGTGGTTTTCCTGAGTAATTGGCTACTTTAACACTGTTGCCACGGGTTGTTTTTCATGCCTGCCGGTTGAAGCGACCCCAGTAATGTAATATTTAGCCCCTGGAATGCTAATTTTACCAGGGGAACTCCGCCAAAAAATGTATTTCCCCAGATAGCAAGATATCTGTTAAAGATCACTTGATCTGGAAAGCATCTGCTGTGTACAGACATCTGACAGATATCTGTAAGATGTCTGTTTTACATACATTCTAAATCATAAACATCTTAAAGACATCTAATAAATGTCTGTTTGACATCTGATAAGAAACGCCCTATAGACGTACTGCAAATGAGCAAACAATTGAAAAAATACGTCTTGCAGATGTAAATGCAGACATCAAATAGACGTCTCCAAGATGTATGTGTGCTATCAGGGTTGCCATCCCAAACACGATTTTTAATGGGGGACCCCCCTCAGAATGCAATTCGGCTACATTTGGGCTAGTTTTGGTAGCAGTTGGGTGGGTTTTGTTGCGAAAACCTGGCAACCTGGGTATTTTGCTGGTTAAATGGAGTACTCAAATTGAATCGAGGAAGCAAGACAGTCCAAATTTTATTTGTCATTACCAACACTAGTATGCTCATAAATGACTCAAGCCAATTGAAAAACATGATTATTTCTCTTTCTATACCTCATCTGTTGTCTTTGGGTAGGCACGTTTATTTGTGAATGGAAGTGGGAAATAACCATACACCCACTAAAGCCCTTTACAGCTTCCTCCAGTATTTTTACACAGAGTTTCTGTTTGTGTAATCTTGATTCTCCTTCTTTTGTTCCGTGCAGAACACCCGCTACTTCAGAGTATGACACAAGCGAAATTCTCTCAGAAAGTCCAAGCAAAGAATCTCTGGACTAATGTTTCTCCAGGCCACCAGAATAGCACCCACACCCTTCTGAAGGTGACTTAACTCGCTCTTAAAGCTTCGGCCAACATTGTTTCAGAGGCCAAACCTCTGTTGCCTCTTAAACTGGATTAGAGTCAAACACTTTATCCACAGAGTGCGCTTAATGAAAGACACAGACCCAGATTGCGAAGCTTAATGTCATTTTAAAGGCATAGTTCAAATGTCTCGGCAAAACTCCTGATCGAATTGCAGCTAAAACATGTCTAATCGCCTGCAGTGTTATAGTATTCCTTCCAATCAATTCCATCAAGCTTTGGCTGTTTATTGTAAAGAGACACTTGTATCTGTATAACTTGCTTCACAATCACCTATCATACTGAAGTAATCGGAACAACAGCGTTGGCTTTATAATCGCTGCCAAGAAGAAATATTAGTCTGCAATCTTAATTCTACATGACAGGTTGCTAGTGGCTAAAGCAGTAACAGGTTGAATTTTGTGTTTCTGACAGCTGTTTGGCATACAGATTTAATTTTTTATGTTGGCAAGTGAAGAGATAGCTTTCCACACCCTTTCATTTGGTTTCTCCTTTCTTGTTTTTCATACTCTAATATCTATATCACAATGACTTCATATCTCAATCCCAACTTTTTTCGGCTCTGGATAGAGTCATAAGCTGGAGTGCTCCAGGCGATTTCTCCTGTTCAACCACAACTTCCATTTTCTAAACAAACGTACTTTGCCATGCCAAGTAATTCGTTAGGCTTATAGTGCTTGCTGAGTTTGGCTCTTTTGTTACTCAACAACACTTTGATTTGAACTGTACAAAACCAACTTGATGGAATGACTAAAGCAGCAATAAATATGATAAAGCTGTTCATTGAAATTCCATTGAAACCCATAAAACCACAGCATGGTGACAATCAAGTCCTTGAACTGCAATTGAACAAGACAAGGGGTCTGAGAAGTCATGGAGTCCTGTTCAGATTTGACTCCCTGTAGGTCTGCTCTCTTCATTGGATTCACAAGGGATCATTCATGGGGATCATTCATAATAAGTGGAGCAACGAGGCCCGCTGGTATCGTGGAAAAACTGGAGTAGCTGACTGTCACTGTCAATTTGCTAAAGTGTCTTGCTGCCAGATATTTTCCGTCACACATCAGGGTGTATAGATTTCACTTGGTGACGTGTACTGATGTACATATGAACCAGTTGCACCACATGACTTGAACAAGTTTAAAGGATTAGTTCACTTTCAGAATAAAAATTTCCTGATAATCTACTCACCCCCATGTCATCCAAGATGTTCATGTCTTTCTGTCTTCAGTCGAAAAGAAATTGAGGTTTTTGAGGAAGACATTCCAGGATTATTCTCCATATAGTGGACTTCAGTGGGGATCAACGGGTTCAAGGTCCAAATTTCAGTTTCAATGCAGCTTCAAAGAGCTCTACACGGTCCCAGCCAAGAAATAAGGGTCTTATTCCTCAATCCGTTTTCTAAAAATAAAAATGTATATACTTTTTAACCACAAATGCTTGTCAATTTTCAGTGAGTTTTAGATGATCTACGTGTAAAAAGTGAAAAAAGAGCGTTATATCTAGCATCAAATGATACCGCCAATTAAATAAAAACCGAAAACTAACCAGTAGTGATGATTTCAGCCGAAGCACCAGGTTTGGAAACTGATGGTGAGTGACGAACCCAGACCTCAATGTCAGTGAGCATCTCTTGAGGTTTAATCAACAGAAGTAGTCTTTGTGTTTCTAAAGCTTGTTCTGGTCTTGTCATCTCTCCAGCGAGAAGATTAGAATGAAAGCCTTCATGATAAACCCGAGCGTCTCCTGTAGCTAGATATCTACATCTCTTCCTCTCTGAACAAACGACCTACATCTGCTTCCACCTAACTTTAAGACTGGTTCTTCGAGAATTTGTGTTACTGCCCTGTTCAAGTTTGTTAAAAACTGAGCGCTCCAGGTCATCATGAAAAGACTTAGATAAGAAATTACTTTAAAATGGTGCCAACATGGAAATATCCTTTCTTTAAAGAGTAACTGTGTGGCTTTTTTTTTTTTTAAAGGAAGTCATAACTGTGATGGGTTACCTCTGTGTCCTTGAGCAGAAATAGTGTCTCCTTTCGTTTTATTGGCCTCTTAAAAAGTTTGTCAAACTCTCCATGTGCTCTGGGTGTTAAAGTGTTTTTAGGACTGTTGGAGTTGTCAAGTTAAGGGTGTTTTGCCTCTGAATGGATTTTATAGCCACTGGAGTGTCGAATATGTCAGGCTTCAGAGGTCACGTTGACATCTGAGCTTGATTCTTTTCTCCTTTTTTAACTTTAGTTTTGGCTCTTTAAATGTCATTTAAAATTGACCATTTTAAATTCTGTGATTTTTTCCC
Organism: Cirrhinus mrigala; assembly: GCA_036247105.1. Lineage (NCBI taxonomy): Eukaryota > Metazoa > Chordata > Actinopteri > Cypriniformes > Cyprinidae > Cirrhinus > Cirrhinus mrigala. The sequence goes on along the minus strand of CM070025.1, from coordinate 21,731,231 downwards.
CCCCTTCACATTACTTTAAAATAAATGCCAAATGTATTAGTTTGTTAAAGATTGCAAATACAGCTAATAGGGAATGTCCTGGCAAGGTTCTCTCAAAGGTATTTACAAACATTAACAAACATTCCTCTAGTAAGGTCTAATAATGTTCTAAAAATGTTAGGCCAAAATGTCCATACATTATTCATACATTGTTTTTTTTTTTTCTTGTTGTTGTTTTTTTTTTTTTTTCTGAAACATTTTAGTTGGATGTTTCTCAAATGTTACTACTGAACATTCAGAGAACATTCAAAAGAATCACTTCCTAATTTTTTTGTCAAAAGATCAAATGGAATGTTCACTTAATGTTCATATACCGAAGAAAAAAGAGTTTTTACAAAAAAAATAAATAAATAAAAACAAGAAGATTAAGCAGCACAACTGTTTCCAACACTGATAATGAATCAGCATATATTAGAAAAAAACGATATGTTGAGCGTTTAGCGAACTTTCAGAGCTGGGAAGATAAAAAAAAAACCGATTTCTTGATTTTAAGCAATTCTATTTTTTTATTGATTCTTACATCCCAATAATCGATTACTCTAGCTTGTTTTCAGTTAATGAACAGAACATTACAGCGCACCTCCCATCCAATAAATCGCAACAGGCTTTGTGTTACTTTTGACATGAAACATGGTCTCAGATTTAAAATTCTATTTTATTACAGTATTCAAACAATAAATGCCGTTGTGCCGCTGTTGAATGCGGAGTGACAGATCGCTGTAGCGCCTCAGTTCAAGAGAATAACATGAACTGATCGTCTCCTCCAGTTTCAGCAAGAAATAAACATGAATAAACGTCTGAAGGTACGTTAAAAGAAAGAGTACAACTTACTGAAATCCGTATCCTGTCTCATGTAATCGCTCAATCAGCGTTTCAACCGCGGAAAGACGTCAATATAACAGCTTGTAAACAATATGTCACGTAACGTCACATTTACCTCTAAAAAACATATTCGGTGACCATAATAAACTCGTTAGTCGGCTACAAAAATGAACTCTGGAGGGCAGCATTTTGCTAAATATATGCATCATACAACATATTCATTGTCATTTAAGTGTTTGTATACATCAGTTCATTTAACCTTCAATATTATGGTAATGTACTCTCATTTATATTTTACAGAATTAGAGAGATTTTATTATTTTTTTAGATTTTTTGAGAAAATTTGGCATGTGCTGTATCAGATACGTATCCTAAATAATCAACGAATCATAATCGAATCAAATCATGAAATTTGTATCCAAACCCAAATCTAATGTTTTATAACAGTTTTTTGCTTGTCCCCACAGATTGAGAGCTACATCAAAGACAATATGAAGACAGAAATAGTGCAGTTACAACAAAGTGCCGTTCACAACCACACGGCAGCCATGTTAGAGATGGGCACCAGTCTTCTCTCTCAAACAGCTGAGCAGACGCGCAAGCTAACCGATGTCGAGACACAGGTATGTTCCTGCCAGGATCCATTTCATGCCCCGTTAAGCGAACAATCTATGTATCCCTTTAATATGGCTGAAATACAGCCAAGATAAACACTAGTGCCGCATTAGACATACAGTCTCTTTTTAAGTATCATGCTTTTGTTTTTGTTGCTGAATCTCTTTATGACTTGTGTGCTTCAATGAGACACAGAGGGATACAGTAAAGTTGTGTTTTGCTGATTTGTCAAATAAGAGGTTGGGGTTGAGAATAACAGTTCCTAAGTGCTACCGTATGGTACTGCGGTACAGCGGTCCTGTTTATGACTTCTCCTGAGGTACCGCTCGGTTAGTATTAACTTACTTAATGATTTTAAGGTCTGTGTTTTTGCGGAAGGATTACTGTGTTTTTACTGGAATGTTATTGTTTTCAGGTTTTAAATCAGACATCAAGGTTGGAAATTCAGCTGCTGGAGAATTCACTATCCACCAACAAGCTGGAGAAACAACTTATGATACAGATAAATGAAATCAACAAGATCCACGACAAGAATGGGTAAACCTCCCACTCAAACACAACTCCTCACACACACTGATGGACAAAATATTTACTTTCATTTATATGAAAAAAGGCTTCCATAAATATCTGTTAAAGTATGTAATTATCCAATAATATATTTTTTTTAGTATTGCTACATTTGATTTGTTGCTCTCCAACACTGCACACAAGAAACAAAAACCTGAGCCACAAAAAACATTTCGGAGCTAAAGTAGTAACCCCGCTTCAGCCGTCTCGCTGTGCTGCTGTTTAATCTGCCAGTACAGATGTTCAGATCTCACTCGCTTGTAATTTTTAGGAAATGCTGATTCTTATGCCAGAACCACAATACAGATCATTACACAAAATGATTTTCAATTCTTGACAACGCAAGCTTTCAGACATTAGCTCTGTCCCATACGGTGCAGTGCAGCAGAACTTGCCAACACATGAATAATGTCCCCTGACCCCCCGTTAAACTTTGTCCTCTGTGAAGACGAATTTTGCAATACAAAGATTTTGGAACACTTTCCATTTTTCTACATATTGATTGTTCTGATGGGACATTTTACTGTCAAAACATGGGTTTAATTCCCAGTGATCTTTCTACTTTTAGCCCAGCTGTTGTTGAAGGCACATGAGCATATCTCTCTATTTTTAAAAAAGTATGCATTTATGTCTAGCGTTTTTGTTACCAGCGTTGATGTAATTACTCATCCTATAATATAGATTGACATTATGACTTTCTTCTCTTTCAATCTAAAATTAATTCTGCATTCCTTTAAAGCTGTATATGTGGATTGAATTTTGTTTTAATAAGCTGGTGAATCCAGCCCAGCGTGCATCAGGTTTCCAAGATGTACAGTGCAGATTTAAAGCTTGGATCCATTTTAAACTTCCACTAATGCCCAAAGCTATAAGATGAAGTGTATTTGTATGTATGCTGTGTAAATTATAGAGATTGGCTGCATTCATATAAGTATTTATTACAGCTGTAATGAAGCGGCCTCCATTTCTTCCGTCTTTGAGTACTGAAACATAAATCTATCAAGTCAAACCTTGATTAAGCCAGGGATTCTTACACTTTTTTGGCCCACGACACATAAAAGACATTTTGTTTACCTGTGAGCCACACGTACAAACCATGCAATATGATATATATGTTATCTGAATGCATTTATTTGCTCTTCTTGACTAAAACGATAGCAGTGAAGAAAATGTTATTGTTTCATGGAACATTTGAACTAAAACCTTTTTTAAATTTCTTCATTGTAACATGTAAAATGCAATAAATAATATGACGTTTGAATAAAACTATCAGTGATATGACCCTTTGATGCTGTTTTCTAAAACCTTGATGAAGATTTACCATGGAAACCAATTTCTGCCAAAAACTGGCCACCACAGTCTTAAAAAAACACATAAAAATGGCTAATTTAAGGGTTTTATAGTGGTTACAATTATTGCCGTAACAATGATATTTTGGCTGGATCTTTGATATCATGGCATGCATTTTATTACAACACACTGTGACCCAAATTTATGAGTATGTGGCCCGATTTGACCCATACTTGATGGAACTTGCCTTAGATTGTTACATTTCCCATCATTTTTACTTTTAATCATCCTTTTCTTGGTTTTCTCTATTATGGCTTTCCCTCATTTTTGCTCAGGTTTTTGGAGGTGAAAATGCAAGAGATGGAGGACAGGCACAGAGAGGAGTTAGAGGCCCTGCGGGAGGAGAAAAGCAGTCTGCAGGCGCTGGTTAGCAGGCAGAGCTCAGTGATCCGGGAGCTGGAGGCCCAGCTGAGTCGAGCAACTGGTAACAGCACCGCCCTGCAGAAACAACAGCAGGACCTGATGGATTACGTACGCAACCTGCTCAGCCTCTGCGCCAAGGATGGAGGTACAACATGTAAGTACAGTAAAGATTTATTTTTTGCACAGATTTGTTCAGTATGATTCTAATATGCTAATTTATTATCAATGTTGGAAACAGTTGTGCTGCTTAGTATTTTTTTGGAACCTGTGATACTTTTTAAAATTATTTATGAGCAAAAAGTTAAAATGAACAGCATTTTTTCAAAATAGAAATCTTTTCAAACTATATAATTCTTTACTATCACTTTTTTATCAATTTAACACGTCCTTGCTGAATAAAATTATTAATTTCTTTCAAAAAACGAAGAAAGAAAAAAATGTACTGACCCCACACTTTGAACGGTAGTGTATATTGTTGCAAACAGATTTCTATTTTAAGTAAATGCTGTCCTTTTTAATGTTTTATTCATCAAAGAATACTAAAAGCACAAGCAGCACAACATTTTTCAACATTGATAATAAATTAGCTTGTTAGAATGATTTCTAAAGAATCATGTAACACTGAAGACTGGAGTTATGATGCTGAAAATTCAGCTTTGTATCACAGGAATAATTCTATTTTAAAGTATGTTAAAATAGAAAATCACAATTTTATATTGCAATAATATCTCAAAATATGATGTCTTTTTCTGTATTTTTAATCAAATAAATGCAGCCTTGATGAGCAGAAAATACTTCTTCAAAAAAACATTAAAATCTCTCTCTCTCTCTTTCTCTCTATATATATATACTGCCATTTATTAGTTTAGATTTAGATTTTTTAATTAATAAATTCTATTTATTTATTCAGTGATTCATTCGATCGTTCATTCAGTATTTTTTGGCCAGGATTTGGTCCCAGGTTCATAAACTCATAAATACGATTGATTGATTGATTGATTAATTGATTGATTGATTCATTCATTCATTCATTCCTTCATTCATTTATTCAATATGTTTTTTAGGTCAAGATTTGGTCCCAAGGTTCATATAAATATATATATACGAAGGATAGGGAAGGATGTGATTATGGATTTATAGAAATTCATAAATATTGAATTAATTCATTCAGTATTTGTTAGGTCAGGATTTTGTCCCAGGTTCATATTAATTATTGATTGGCTGGACTTATTTATTAGGGGAAGATTTGGTCCTGGATTCATATAAATTCATAAATACTATTTGTTCATTCATCAGTTGATTCATTGATTCATTCATTAATTGATTGATTGATTGATTCTATCCATCTGTTTTATCGCATACTCTTTTTCTTAGTTGTTAATTTACTTAGTGTTAAGGTTTTTTCTAGTCATATATTGTCTCACTTGTATCACCAAGCAAGCCAGGACCACCAGTGGTGCCCCTGAGAAAAAAAAAAAGGAAAGAAATTGTGCATGACATGCTTAAAGCACACATCAAACAGGAAGTGAAACAAAAATAAAAATGTAGCAGGCAGAACAGGGCATTTTTCGATAAAAATAGCCTGTTACACAGCATGTTATCAATGAGAAAAGCTTCTTCCTGGTAGGTGTGAAATGTGCCGTTTTCTGGTTAAATGCCACGTTTAGCCAGACAGTGCTGTGAACTTCAACGGATGCAGCTTATCACGCTTCAGCACACTGCCTGTGGTTAACAGTTGACTGAAATGTCAAACAGCCCCTGGTTGAGTTACAGGCTAGGCCTAACGTAGCCCCAGCGCAGTGATCTGGGATTGGCAATTTCCCTCTAACTCTCATGGTTGCCTTCACACCAGCAGGAGTCAGTGTAGTGAACTCATTACCCTTGTTTCCTCTCGCTGCAACCCAAGTGTGGCCTCTTGGCCCCATGTCTATCCGACGTCTGCCCCACGTCTCTGTGGTCACAGAAAATTTACCTTAAATGTCTGGGATGGGACTGCACAGGTCATGGAGTCGCCTCAAGCTCCTGAGCTTCCGTCTTGCTGTGAGGGAACCAAAAGCAACTCTGCTTGCTGTTGTATGCTTTTTCTTTTGGGTTTTGAGTGGCCCTTAAAATGACAGTGGTTTCATTTCACATAGCAAAAATCAGACAGTTTTGGTTATTGAAGGATTAGTTTACTTCCAGAACAAAAATTTACAGATGATTTACTCACCCCCTTGTCAACCAAGATGTTCATTTAGAGCCCTTTGAAGCTGAATTTAAGCTGCATTTATTACAGTACGGAGAAAATTCCTGAAATGTTTTCCTCAAGAAACAAATTTTCTTTACGACTGAAGAAAGAAAGACATGAACATCTTGAATGACAAGGGGGTGAGTAAATTATCTATAAATTTTTGTTCTGGAAGTGAACTAATCCTTTAAAGCCATCCAGTTTACCAACAAAAATAGCTGATAAACAGCCATGATATCTCGGTAAGCTAGTTAAAGCTCATCAAAAAATGAAAACCTCTCAGCTTCACGACTTTTGAAACCCGTGTGACCTGTTGTCTTCCTTCTTTGGAATACAAAAATAGTTATTTACTGTATAAGCTCGTATTCTTTTTTCTTACATGTGTGTACAAGTGTTATAAGTGTTTCTCCTTTTCCTTTTCCTTTTCTTCTTCTTCTTGCCCTCCCCCTTCTCCTGCTCCTCCTCCTATGTCAGCCCATAGAACAGCCAGTGGGAAAGTTATGAAATTTTGCACACATACAGAGGACAGTCTCAATATTAACTATAGCAAATTTGGAGTCTCTATCTCAAACTCTCTAGTGCCGCCAATAGGTCAAATTTGCACTCATATTTCTGCGAATAACTTTGAAACCATAAACCATAAATTCTAGAAGCAAATTTCTTCTTTCTTCTGAAAGAATTTAGCTAATTCCTTGGCTCATGCCGAGTTGAATGCATACATAAAATTAAATTAAAAAAATTTTTCATTTTGCTAATAATGTACTTTTTTGAACTCGTCCTATATGCCTTTGTCCGATTTTCATTAAAAATTCTGGCAAAAGCTTTTTTATATACCAAACTGATTTTATAAAGCACGCTGACAAATTTGACGAAGTTTGTGCAAAATAGACATAAGGCTACATCTCCGCAACATTTTAGAAGATTCTAACCTAACTAAGTATGTGTTATAACAAGTATGACCGGAGGGCACATGGATAGTTTCGGCACAGCACCACCTACTGGTCAAAACATATAAGAATTGACATTTCTGCTTATAACTTCTGACCACTTTGGCCAAAATCATAAGAATGGTCTTGATAGATTCAGAATGGCATATCGAATCGAACAATACTTACTATTCGTATGCCGCCCTTTTTGGGCGCTGACCATTTTGAGTTTTGTGGTAAAATGCTGCATCAATAAATATCTGTAACAGGGGTCTCCAACATGCTCCTGGAGAGCTACCATACTGCTAGCGGGAAAGTTATGAAATTTGGCACACATAGAGAGAACAGTCTCAATGTAGCAAATTTGGAGTCTCTATCTCAAAGACTCTAGTGCCACCAATAGGCCAAATTTGCACTCATATTTCTGTGAATAACTTTTTCAGCAAATTTCTTCTTTCTTCTGATTCCTTGGCTCATGCCGTGTCAAAAAACAACACATATATATTTAGATATAATTATAATTATATGAAGAGTTCAGATGCAAAACCAGCTAAAAGCCACCTTGGTCAAAAATGAGATAATGATACTGAGTGAATGCTCCTGAAACATATTATACGTCCATCAAATACTTTTACTTCAAACTCGCTAAATTCCAGCCTCAGCCGAATCAGAAGTACCAGTACTTACATAGAAACCTATACAAAGTAGCCAAAAAGAAATGCTAATTTTCAAGAAAAACGTCACAGATGGATTTAGAGGCTTTTGCATCTGAACTCTTCATATATATATCTACAGGTGCATCTCAAAAAATTATCGTGAAAAAGTTAATTTTTTGTTTGTAACTTATTTCAAAAACTGAAACGTTCATATATTCTGGATTCAAAAGTATATTCTAGATTCAAAAGTAAAAAAAAAAAAAAAGTAAAGTAAAACATTTCTAAAGTTTTTTTTTTTGTTTTAATTTTGATGATTAGAGCTTACAGCTCATGAAAGTCAAAAATCCAGTATCTCAAAATATTAGAATATTTCCTAAGATTAATCAAAAAATGGATATGCAAAACAGTAAAGTTTATGTTCTTTAAAGTATGTTTTATGCACTCAGTACTTGGTCGGCAACACATATTACAGCAAATTCCTTGCTCCTAGCACAAATTACATCATCTGTAAAGTGTGACATGTAAGCGATCAGCCGGTGGCACTGCTGAGGCACTATTGAGCCTTCAGATCGTCTGTATGTTGTTGGATCGACTGTTTCTCATCTTTCTCTTGAAAATATCCCATAGATTCTCTATGGGGTTCAGGTCAGGCATGTTGGCTAGCCAATAAAGCACAGTAATATCATGGTCAGCAATAAACCATAAACCTTGTCAGCAGATTGAAGCATAAAGTGCTCCAAAATCTCGGTAGACTGCTGCATTGACTTTGGACTTGATAAAACACAGTAGACCAACACCAGCAGACGTCACGGCACCCCAAATCATTACTGACCTCAGAAACTTCACATTGGACTTCAAGCAGCTTGGATTCTGTGCCTCTCCAGTCTTCCTCCAGACTGTGGGATCATGATTTGCAAAATTTACTTTTATCTGAAAAGAGGACTTTGGACCACTGAGCAGCAGTCCAGGTCATTTTCTCCTTAGTCCAGGTAAGATCCTTCTGAAGTTGTTTTTGTTTCAGAAGTGACTCTGTTAGCCCTTTTCCTGAAGATGTCTGAGCGTGATGACTCTTGATGCGCTGACTCCGGCCTCATTCCACTCCTTGTGACACTCTCCCAAGTGTTTGAATCGGCTTTGCTTGACAGTTTTCTCAAGCTTGCGGTCATCACTGTTGCTTGTGCACCTTTTCCTACCCCTTCCTTCTTTCCAGTCAACTTTGCTTTTAATATGCTTTGATACAGCACTCTGTAAACGGCCACCCCTTTCAGTAATGACCTTCTGTGACTTATCCTCTTTGTGTCAGTGATTGTCTTCTGGACCATTGCCATGTCAGCAGTCTTCCCCATTATTGTGGTTTTAAAGAACAAGAGATACCTGGGATTTATACTGTAGGGATAGACATTTAATAAAACTCAGATGTAAATATTTTTAGATTTTGATATACTGGATTTTTGACTTTCATGAGCTGTAAGCTCTAATTATCAAAAAAAAACTTTAGAAATGTTTTACTTCACATGTAATAAATCTTGAATATATGAAAGTTTCATTTTTTTAAATAAGTTACAAACAAAAAAATGAACTTTTTCACAATATTAAAATTTTTTGAGATGCACCTGTATATATGTGTGTGTTTATATATATATATATATATATATATATATATATATATATATATATATATATATATATATATATATATATATATATATATATATAGGGGTTGGACAATGAAACTGAAACACTCGCCAATATAGTATTGGAGGTCTCATGGCTATATTTGCGCTGTCTGGTGCCCAATCTTCACTTATTGTACATTACACCAGTTAGAGCAGAGTGTAAAGTTTCATTATGTGCACCCAATGGTTCAAACATTGTACCTTGAAGGTAGTGCTCTATATCAGGATAATAATGCACCAATACACACAGCAAGACTGGTGACAGACTGGTTTAATGAACATGAAAATTAAGTTGAACATCTCCCATGGCCTGCATAGTCACCAGATCTGAATATTATTGAGCCACTTTGGGGTGTTTTGGAGGAGCGAGTCAGGAAACGTTTTCCCACATCAGCATCACATAGTGACCTGGCCACTGTTCTGCAAGAGGAAAATGGCTCAAAATCCCTCTGGCTGCTTTGCAGGACTTGTATTTGTCACTCCCACGATGAAATGATGTTGTATTGGCTGCAAAAGGAGGCCCAATATCATACTAATTGTGATCTAAAACCAGGTGTTTCAGTTTCACTGTCCAACCCCTGTATATATATATATAAAATTAAAATTTTTATGGGTCAAGATTTTTCGCAATTTTTAATTTTGCGACTAATGTACTTTTTTGAACTCGTTCGATACGGCTTTGTCCGATTGTCACCAAAATTGGCTCAGATCATCTTCAGAGCATTCTGGCAAAAGCTTATCAAAAGCTTTTTGATATACCAAACCAATTTCGTAAAGCGTGTTAACGAATTTGACGAAGTTTGTGCAAAAATGGCTATATCTCCGCAATGCTTTAGCAGATTCTAACCAAATTTAGTATGTGTTATAACAAGCATGACCTGAGGGCACTTGAATAGTTTTGGCACAGTGCCACCTACTGGTCAAAATGTGTAAGAATTGACATTTCTGCTTATAACTTCTGACCACTTTGGCCAAAATCATAAGAATGGTCTTGTTAGATTCAGAATGGCCTATCGAATCGAACAATACCTACTTTTCATATGCCGGCCTTTTTGGGCACCAACCATTTTTAGGTTTTTGGTAAAATGCTGCATCAATTCATGTCGTTAATAGGGGTCTCCAACCATGCTCCTGGAGAGCTACCTTACTGCAGAGTTCAGCTTCACCCCTAATAAAACACACCTGAACCAGCTAATCAGGGTGTTCAGGGCTACTTAATTACAGACAGGTGTGTTGAATCAGGGTTGGAAGGTAGCACTCCTTGAGCGGGTTTGGAAAACCCTGGTCTTTACTGCACAATTAAAGACAGCTCTTTAGCTCTTCATTTTACCTCTGTTGTGCTTGGCCCCTTTATTGCTGCTTGGAGCTATATTTTAATTATTTGTTAAACATGTAGTCATTGCTTTGGAGGTATCCCAGGTCCCACCCTTTCAAATTTATGTTATAAAGTAAATGCTTATTTATTTTCATGATCTGACAGTAAATATTCAAGTACCCCAGTAAGCGAACACACATAGGAAAGAATATCAGCACATACTGGAACACCCTGCAGCTTCTTGGATTTAGACGTTCCCATTTGTACATCATCCAATCACACTAAATGAGACCATTTTTTGATTCCAGCTTGGTTTTGATCTGTGCCTGGACTTGAAACCTAAATAAAACTTCACAATTGGGTTCATTTAGTAGGTCAATTGAGCGTATAAAATAGAGTTTAGGTTCACTGTGGTTTGGCGTAATGGTAAGATGGGACCCATAACATGATTTGTAGGTGATTTTAACAAGCACGTATAATTGTGCACATTACCAAACAAATTATAATAAATGGAGATTTTGAATAGCCCTTTGTTGCATCTTCTAGCTCCAGCGTGCTGTAGAGGTCATTTTCCTGACCTCTGGCTGAATTTGTCAAACTTAATGACTCCTGTGGGACGGCTTGTCCAAATAGGTGGCAAGGAAGGCACCATAGGTCTCTGATATTGCCTGTCTAAAATCATGACTCAACTAAATTTGCAAAATAATATTCTAGTAAAGCTCTAAACTCCCTTTTGGGAAAAAAACAAGAGCAAGCACTGTTTATCATGCTGCTTTTCTCATTCAAGACATTGCTTAATGTGCTTAACCTTCATGTACCTGCAGTAAATTTTTGAACCTCACTGCAAGTTAACTAGTGTAGATTACCTCACCAAAAGAAGAGATTTCAAAATGTTGTACAGCATCACTGATGTTGCCAGATTGTAGTAAGTTCATAAATGCAATGCTGTTATTTGTGAAAATATTATTTAAAGCATTATTATTAAAGTTATTATGAAAAATATAATATAAGTACAACTTTTGCATAATTAGATTGCATTATTAGATTTAACTGTTCACCCCTTTGGATGGCTATATCCAATCTCTGGTTGCTGATTTTTATTTACTCATTGGCATCAATCATTTCTAGTGATTAAAAGAGCAAAATATTATTTTTTTGTCTCCAAAGTAAGTTCTCTAGGGACAGGCTATGACTCAGTGCTGCATGTACACATAAAATGCAATACGTCAGAATATGATTTTTGAGTTAAGGCACACATTATGATTCAAATGGTTTATGACTTAGGAAATGTTTTTAAAAATACTCATTATTGCAGTTCTGCTCGCTCAGCTGGTGGCCATCATTCTCACGGTCTCTCAGTCAATTTGAAGGAATCAGACTTTGCCGTCTCAATTGTTTATATAAAGATTCGGTGCAGTAGTGCAATAGAGTTTTCATTTTGCCAGCACACCGCACTGGGATTTTGAGTTCTTGCTTATTTTAAACTTCATTTTGTGTCTGCAAGTGTGTGGAGAATCCTGATTTATAAAATCACCCTACATGGATGTTCTTTTCACATCAGCTTGTTCCAAACAAAAGTCCCAACTGAACCACCAAGAATTTCAATGTAAATAAATAATGTGATTATAATTTTATGAGCCAGGACACAAGCTGTTTAATAGCTCAATTTACCACAGTTTAGCCAAGATTTACATGTAAAGCTGTTCCTGGGCATTCAGAGGTGGGCAGATGTTCCTGTTTTGCAAAGGTCACAGTGTAGTTCTTACCATTAGTTGGGAACTCCAAATTCAACATAAGAGAAGCCCTAAGCATTTTAAAATATTTCTTAGAATAACATTTTTTATTTTGAATGTGCAATCACATACATAATAATACGCATTATTTTATTTAAGTTTTATTTTTATTTTAAATGGTAGAACAGTTATATCTAATATCTAATATTATATCTAATATTTTATTTTATTTTATTTTATTTTTTATTTAAGGTACAAATTTTACTTTAGGTTTTCCTGGGAATCCAGTCAGTGACCTTGGCATTGCTAGCACCATGCTCTATTGTTTGAGATACAGGAAAGCTAATTTAGTTTTATAGTATTTTATTTTATTCATTGTCATTTATGGCATGATCATGGTCATATTTAAATGTGCAATCACATACATAATAATACGCATTATTTTATTTAAGTTTTATTTTTATTTTAAATGGTAGAACAGTTATATCTAATATCTAATATTATATCTAATATTTTATTTTATTTTATTTTATTTTTTATTCAAGGTACACATTTTATTTTAGATTTTCCTGTCAGTCAGTGACATTGGCATTGCTAGCACCATGCCCTATTGTTTGAGTTACAGGAAAGCTATTTTAGTGTTACAGTTTTTAATTTTACTCAGTTTTATTTATGGAATGATCATGATCATTTTTTATTTGAATGTGCAGTGGCATGCATAATAATATGGATTACTCAATTTAATTTAATTTTTCATTTAATTTAATTTTTATTTTAAAGGGGAGAACTGTTATATCTAATAAAGCTATTTTTATTTTATTTTATTTTATTTTATTTTATTTTATTTTATTTTATTTTATTCATATTGCACATTTTATTTTTAATCATATTGTATTACATTTTCCCATGTGCAATAACATGCATAATTTAATTTTAATTAAATTAATTTTTTATTTTAAATGGGAGAATAGCTATATCTAATAGAGCTATTTTATTTTTTATTTTATTTATTTATTTATTTTTTTATTTTAGATTTTCCTGAGAATCCGGTCAGTGACCATGGCATTGCAAGCACCATGTTCTACTTTAGTTTTATAATATTTTATTGTATTCATTTTTATTTATGGAATGATCATGATCATTTTTTTATTTGAATGTGCAGTAACATGCATAATAATATGCTTTATTTTATTTTAATTAATTTTATTTTAAAGGGGATAACAGTTAAATCTAATATAGCAATTTTATTTAATAGTTTTATTTATTTTTTTAGATTATTTAATTTTTTATATTTTTTATATTTTAGATTTATTTGAGATTTTCCTGGGAAAATCTCCACGCTCTATTGTTTGAGTTACAGAAAAGCTATTTTAGTTTTATAGTATTTTATTTTATTCATATTGTACATTTAATTTATTGTATTACATTTTCCCATATATAGCCTATTTATTTAAATAGGGCTTTCTTATTTTTAGCCTTTTTTATTAATTTATAAAATGTATGAAACATTTGTCGATACATTTTTACTGTATATTTATTTTTATTTACAGTAAGAAGCAATAGGCTTTATTTTCTTTTATTAACATCATGTTTTGTCCTCGCTCGGGCTGAACTCGTCTGTCATTCTGCTCTCCAGTGTTGCCATTTTCAGCTCCCGGCTATTAGCGGTAAATTGCCGTTGTCTGACGCAGCTGGGTTTTTGTTGTGTTAGACGCCGCAGTGCTAAGTTCCCCTCTGTCAACCTGTCACAGCGGGAGATCCTTGTCGCTGACACTCAATCCTTTACCGAAGCGGCAGGAATAATATCCCTGAATGAAGGGTTGCCCGCCCCAAGCCCTCGGTCCTGCGACAGGGATCAAAGTTCTGCCTAAACACCTCTGACACGTCTCTCTTAGCAGTGACATCTCCTCTTCTTAAATAGTCCCAACAGAAACAACAATAGTGTGAAAACCGAGATGCGGTCTTTAGCAGTGAAAGAAAAAAAAAAAGGAGAGGGGAATCGGAAGGAATTTCCATCTATATAACTAGGACACGGTGGGTAAATATAAACCACTTGTTATAACAGGAACTTGAAATTTATAGCTTGTAGTATTTTGTCCGCAGACTCTTGCTTGGTTTCAAAATATTGGCGGCGTAATTGTCTGCAGATGGAAAGAGACGCAGCTGTTGCCTCAAAGAGGTCTGTCAGAGCCGAGCCGCTCCTCTCTAAGAACCGGAGATCAGCACTTTGATTAAAAGACTTTCACACTTAGAAATATGTCAGTCACTGGAAGAAGATCATGTTGATAATGCAAGAGAACTTGGAAGCCCTTTGTAAGATCAAAATAATTCTAACCAGATTTGAAACACTGCATGAAAACCGATACACTATTTTGAATTTGCCGTGACTGTGTGTATTATTTATTCCATTAACTCAGGATGTAATTTATTCCACGGCGTGCAATATTTTTCAACATTATTAGTTTTGATATTGTACAGCAGTGTCATTTTCTGCTATGCTTACATATTTTGAATGGGTTTGTAACATGAAACAGATATTAAGCGCGGACAGTTTTATACACATCCCTCCGTGTAGGTCTGCTGACAGAAGCTGAAGAAATAAATACTGTATATTCATTGTCAATCACAATTACTCATTTATAAATAATCCTCTTCTATACATATATACGTGTGGGATTCCTTTTTAGGAGCTGTTTCTGGTCCGGCTCCAGAGCATTCCACCTTAAAGCCTCTTTTATTAAATTCAAGGAGGTTGATGTCAATTATTTAGGATTAAACTGTCGCACAGCTCAGTGGGTCTCGACAAATAGCTGTCACCTGCCAGGATTTGAGGGGATTGTTAAAATATCATTAGGCTGTTTTTCTAGTTGAAATGGAAGTCACGCTGTTGACATGTTCTGTTTGGCCGAATATGAGGCTCGGTCATGCTGAGCGAGAGAGTGAGTGGAAAAAATCCACAGACGTTTTCAGATCTATGTGTACCAGTACAAACAGCTCCATTTATTATTTCGCTGGTCGTTTATGTTTTTTGCTGTTTCTGACATGGTTTTCTTTGTGTATTTAGTGGTGCCAAACAGCACAAAGCAAGCTGACGAGGAGAGGAAATTCCGGGACTGTGCTGACCTCTACCAAGCGGGATTCCAGAAGAATGGAGTTTACACTATCAATATTAGCCCACAGGAGACTAAAAAGGTAGGAATTCTATTTTCATATCAGCTATGCTGGAATAATACGATGTCAAGAGGTCAACATAATCGCACAGTTTGACAAGTTTCAGGATTGAGATTTTACAGTGGTCGTAAAGTGCTGACCCAAATGATAAGACGATAACTTGAAGTCCTCTACTGTGAAAATTGTCTTTGGCACAGAAAAGACAACAGAAGTAGGGCTGTCAAACGATTAATCGCGATTAATCGGATACAAAATAAAAGTTTGAGTTTGCCTAATATATGTGTGTGTGCTGTGTGTGATTATCATGTGTATATATAAATACAAACACATTCATGTATATATTTAAGAAATATTTACAAGTATATGTATTTATTATAATTTTTATAGAATTTATATTATATATAAATAAAAATATTTTGTAAATAACATATTTCTCTTAAATATATACATTAATTTGTGTGTATTTATACATGCATAATAATTACACACAGTACACACACATTTATGAGGCAAACTCAAACCTTTATTTTGTATGCGATTAATCGCGATTAATCGTTTGACAGCCCTACACAGAAGTCACATAAAAAAATCATACCTGTATAATATCACTCCTGTATAAGACCACAAAATTTTACAAACAGTTAAATAATTATTTAATTGTACTTTATATTTTATTCAATTTTATTTTATTTAAATTTAATTTTATAGTTTGTTTTATGTATTTATTTATTTTTTATTTTTTTGGCACTTTAAATTAGTTTTACTGCTTATTTTAAACTGAAGTATTTTCTTTTCCTTTATTTTTAATTTAAATTTTATTTTATATTTTATTTTATGTTTTTTTTTTTATTTTGAATTAGTTTTACTGCTTATTTTATTTCAAATAGAAGGTTTTTATTTTGATTAATTGAAACTTAATTTTATATTTATTTTATGCATTTTAATTTAAATGTTATTATTTTGCACTTTGAATTAGTTTTACTGCTTATTTTATTTTAAGCAGAAGTATTTTATTTTATGTATTTTTTTCCATTTTGCATTAGTTTTACAGCTTATGTTATTTTAATTTGTTTTTAATTTTTTTTTTTTTTTTAGCATTGTTTCCTGCTATCAGAACAGACCTACAGTCCATTTTTGAATGACTGTAACTACATATTTCTGTTTATCAACCGGAAACATTTAGAGATTATTAAAGTATGGAAGCCCGTTTTCACCACTGAATTAAAAAAAAAAAAAAAAAAAAAAGAAAGAAATGCTACTTTTTATCTTACAATTTTTACTTTTTCCTCGCAGTTTATATCTCGCGATTCTGACTTTTTTCTCATAATTGCGTGATACAAATCTGCAATTCTGAATTCTTTCATAGAATTGTGAAATATAAACTCGCGATTCTGAGAGATAACGTCAAAAAATCTGAGAAATAAAGTAATTGTAAGATTTAAACTTACATTTGTGACTTTTTGCGAGTTATTAAGCAGTTGCAAGTTATAAGTCAGAATTGAGATATAAACTCGCAATTGCGAGTTATAAAGTCAGGATTGTGACATATAAACACAAATCTGATAAATAAAGTCACAAATCTTATAAAGTCAATATTGTAAGACATAAACTCACAATTCTGACTTTTTTTCAGAATTGCAAGTTTCTCACAATTCAGAGAGAAAAAGTCAGAATTGCAAGAAAAAAAGTCAGAATTGCGAGATAGCATTTGCGAGAAAAAAACGTCAGAATTGTATTTGTAGTATTTCTCTCAATTGTGAGTGTATATCGCACAATTCTGAGAAAAAAGTCACAACTGCAAGTTTTTATCTTGCAATTCTGACTTTATAACTCACAATTGCAAGTTTATATCACACAATTCTGACTTTAGTACTCAATTGTGAGTTTCAAAATTCTGAGGAAAAAAAAGTATTTTTTTTATTCAGTGGCAGAAACTGGCTTCCATATTGAAAAAAGATATTTTGAGAAAACTGGTTGCCAACAAACTTCAAAATATCTTGTTTTGTGTTTTGCAGGTCATACATTATTGGTTTCAGGCAGGGTGCATTGAATGCGTTTTTGTCAAGTAACCTAAAATTGTACGTGTGGTAACCAAAATATACTAATTTTGTTTAAGTCAGAAATTGTATTTAATATAAATGAATCAATCTGACTATTATATAGACATCAATACCATAATTTTTAAGAGTCAGGTGAAGTAGAAGTGCACATTTTCACCTTGTACAGTGTGAATGTGTGTGAAAAGTCCTGTATTCATGAATGTACATATCTGTCCCTGAATATCTGGTTTTGGTGTTGCTCCAGCCACCGATACTGGATTAATTGCAACCAGGTTGGTCTGTGTGTGTTCAGCTGAGTGTGTGTGAGGTGACGCCACTGCTTTCTACCCACTGTGCTCAATTACAGCCAGGTGTGTCTGTGCGCCACGGCTTTGATCTCAGGCCTGCTACCTGACCTCTCCGCTAATCACTGTTTGGAGAAGTCACTAAGCTAATGGGGGTTATCTGTTGTTGTTATAAGGATATACAGATCCATAAGGTCAAGATTAATGGTTGGTGGTATTTCCGTCCTTGTATGTTTCTGTGTGTGATGTGCATGTCTGTCTCCAAACAGGTGTACTGCAACATGGAGTCTGCAGGCGGAGGCTGGACCGTGATCCAAAGACGTGAGGATGGTAGCGTGGACTTCCAGAGAACGTGGAAAGAATATAAAATGGTACGTGGCCAGATTTTTTTTTTTTAAACATTAAGCTTTGTTTCACTCTCTCTGTAACGGTGGACATGATCTTCATTTTGCTCATTTAGGCAACGCATATGGGTGATATATCTTCTCTGTTCATCTGTTTTTGATTTAGACTCAAAAGAGTGAAGGATAACCATGGCACCCCATAGCGTAGGAAAAAGATGAGTCAGATGAGATGATGGGATTCTCTCGGTGCTTAGGAATGATAGTTTGCATGTAGTCAGTGTTATTCTTTATTGGGAAATTCAAAAGTCACAGCAAAACTGGGTCATCAGTGCTGGCTTTGCTGTTGCGGCAACAGGCTGAAATGTACAATAACACTCCTTATAAATATCAAATCACTCTGTGATTTGCTATTCCATTACATGTTGATCTGATTAGTTGATTAGTCTTAACACTACTGCTGAATAAGAAGAAAGTTTTGAGATATTGCATTAAAAATGACACCCAACATACAAATTTACGTGCAATTTACATGTTTTTCCCATAATATTTTATATATAATTATATATAATATATACTTTTTATTTTAAAAAATCAACCTTAATTATAAAGTTTTATATTCATATATTAGGTAATTATATATAGTTATATAATTTTATAATTAAGTTTTGTTTTGTTTTTTTAAATAAAAAGACAACAAGCTATGTGACTAAATAATTCAGTCAGAGAAGAAATGCTGATCTGGTCCAGCATTATATTAAAATAGCATTAAAATAGTTTTTATCTTTATATTTTCCATTTTCATTTTCATTCGTATGTACGTAAGCACAAGGTAGAAACAACAAGATGAAAAAATGCAATTTATATTTCTTTTTATTTTATTTTTTTATTATTATATATTATTTATATATTATTGTTTCTAATATATTTAATTACTTTATATGGTTATAATTAGGACTGCTTTTTTTTTTTTTAATAAAAAGACAACAAGCTACATGACTAAATAATTCAATCAGCGAAGAAATGCTGATCTGGTCCAGAATTATATTACAATAGCATTAAAATAGCTTTTATCTTTATATTTTCCATTGTCATTTTAATTTTAGTTTGTATGTACTTAAGTACATGGTGAAAACACCACAATGCAAAAATAGTTATAATAATAGTAATAATAAAAAACTAAATTAAACTAAACTAAAATAAAATAAAATAAAAATTACATGCAGCATACAAATCTACATGCATATGCATGTTTTTATTTATTTTTTTAATATAATTGATGTTACTAATATTTTAATTTTTTACATTTAATTTTTTTGATATGGTTAAATTATTATTTTTTCTTTTTATTTATAAAAAGACAAGCTATGTGACTAAATAATAAGAAATGTTGATCGGGTTAGCTTTATATTAAAATAGCCTTTATCTTTATATTTTCCATTTTAATTTTAGTTTGTATGTATTTAGGTACAGGGTGGAAACACCAAGATGCAAACACACACACACAAAAAAAGCATTAAAATAGTTTTTATCTTTATATTTTTCATTTTCATTTGTACGTACTTACATACAAGATGGAAGCAACAAGATACAAAAAAAAAAAAAAACTACATGCAACATACAAATTAACATGCAGTTTATATGTTCTTTTTTCTTTTTTTCTTTTTTTGTTTTTTTTTTAAATTATTGTTTCTAATATTAATTGTTTTTATATGGTTATAGACAACAAACTACGTCAAAAAATAATTCAGTCGGACAAGAAATGTTGAGCTGGTCCAGCATTATATTAAAATAGCATTAAAATAGCTTTATATTTTCCATTTTCATTTTATTTTTAGTTTGCTTGTACTTTTGCCATTTTATTCAATTTTCTTTGATTTATTTCACTTTTAGTTTAATATTTTGTCTTTATCTTATTTCACCCATTTCAAATCTTGAGTCAAATCAACTCAAATCAAGTTTAAGTTATGTGATATTTCAATTTTGCTTTACTTCAGCTTTATTTCAGTTAACAGAATTAAATTTGAATCGTTTTAGTTAAAAATAACAACACTCCTATGGTCATTCTGAAATGCTAGAGCCTGTTATAAAAATAATGCGCTCTACTATTACCTCCCAGAACTTTCTGACATACTGTCACATCCAGCCATGAGGCATCTTCCACTGATTGCTAGCAAACATAGCGTGAATTAAATTTGCAACTTGGATGGAAACATAGCTGTTGAAGAGATCCAGACTGAGAACTGAAGCTAACGCAGCGTTGGATATGCCAGAAACGGCGAAGATCAAATCTAGGGCAAAAAGCTCAAAACATTTGTCTCAGTTGGAGCGCGTTGAGTTAAGAATAGCAAAATTTCTGATGTTCACTCAAATAAAAGAGGCAGCGAGAGTATAAATTCAGTTGCCCTAAAAATAGCAGATGTTGACTAACTGGATCTCAAAGAGTTGACTAACGACATGCCTGTTTTTTAATATTCAATGTGATGATAATGAACGACAGCCATGTTTTTAAAAAGCCACGTCTTTGACCTGGACCTGCTTGAGGTTTAGGGACGTAAAGTCGGCACTGACTCTCACAAAAGAGTTGGTGCGCTTCTCGATGAAGCTTTAATTTGTCGTTTCGTTTTTTTCTGGTTTGGATCAAATGAAATCTTGGAATAACTTCACCTCTCCTCATTTGAGTATCCGCTCCAGCCAGTCACTATCAGCACCATCAAGGTTTTTATTTCCTTTTTCCCAATCAGTTTCCCAAAGGAAGATGGGAGAAACTCTTCATCAGAATGGAATCAGATATTTAGACTATGGAAACAATTGTTCCTAGGTTTTGGCAGTGTTAATCTGACTTTTCTCCATTCTTTTGTAGAGGAGAAAGGGTTTTTGGACAGGCCACTTTGAATGGCTATTACTGGAATGATACATAGCAACTGAGTGAGTTGTTGAGACACCAATGTTGTGTAGTATAGAAAACCACACACCCAGGAGAACTCCCTGTTATGGGGTATAAAATAACAATTGATCTTGGTTTTTTCCTCTGCATTACTCACATAAGGAATGATGCGGTTTCATGGCGTGAAAGCTTCTCAGGGACGATCCCATATGCAAAGGTCAGGCTTCCAAGGGGAAACCCAATCAGAACAGAACAAGCACCCCTGGACAACATAAACAGATACAGGTTACGAAAAAACACCCATTAGGTTCCATGAGGATTTTTGGAGGACAGACCCTCTTTATCCTCTCAGGAGGTGCTATAGGCGAAACAAATGTCTCATATTTACCGCACAAAACTCTTGCTCATCAATCACCTGCTCCCACGAGCCAGCAATTAATAAGTGAGGAGAAGGTTTTAGTCAGTCTGTAACGTAATATGAGTTATATATCGTCATCACTCTGCCTGTAGCACACTTCATTTTGGTTGCATATAAACTTGTGTAGGCGTTGTTTAATTATTTAACCTTATGATACAGTTTAGCCACATGGCAGTGTATTTTTCTCACTTGTTTCTCATCCAATAATGATGTTTTTATGACCTTTAATTTTCTGTTTCATGACTCAGGAAGTTCCCCACAAATTAGTCTGTTAATAATAAATTTCATTGTTTTTTTTCTACATCATGACACAGTTTTACAGAAAATATTGATGATGTATGACAATGCTTTACCGCTGTGTGATGTATTTGCTCCTTGACAATGTTTATAGATGCTGCCATTGATTTTATTACATTTATTAATGTATTTGGAAGTGCTTTCCATAATACAATTCCGTTTATGCATAAATAACATAATTAGGTTTGTATTTCTTCTTTTTAGACAAAGGTGAATACAGAAATGTTTTATGGAAGAGGTAAGAAATGTTAGCTGTTCCAAATGACAACATGGAGAAAGACTTTTCGAAAAGGAAAGTTCATTTTTATGCTTTTAGGAAAAACACTGAAGGACTCATGATAATGATTAGCTTTCAAGTACACAAATACATCAGTTGATCTGAATCTAATTCAAGGAAAAATGTATTATTTTTAACACAATTTGTCAACTGTGTCATTAGCCCGGTTTTCATTCAAAGTTGCGAATTTAGCTTATGTGCAAAATTAGAATATCGCATAAAACATTTGCGAATAAGCATCGTTTCCATCCAACGTTTTAAAGAAAACAAAATCATAACTTCCTGATAAACTGGCACTAAATATCACTAAGAAATGTGGGAAATGCCACTGAATATAATAATTTTCATGTATAAGCAGACGAAACGCAATAAATGCGGTCATTACTTTCGGAGGACGCCTGCTGTTTGGGAACACAGTTGTATAAGACGGTTCTGGGAGACAATTATACAGAAATACTGTGATGACAGACTTTGCTCAGGCATTTCAGAATGACCATAGCATTTCAGATGTTGTGCAAAAAGATCGGTCTGCAGTTTAGTTAGGTTATGCCATCTCATAAATCGCAATCACATTACTTTTTTGATAAGCGTGGAGGAATTTATTCGGCAAATGCGTTTCCATCTCCCATTATTCGTATTAACCCTTTTCTGCAAAAGTCAAAAACAGCGTTAATTTCGCTGACAAATAATTTCCGTCAGAATTTGCACCAACATTTTTTTATAGACAATAATAAAACGGATAAAAACGAGAAGAAAATGTTAGGGAGGGGCGATCTGAGATCGAATCTGCTGTGCGGTAAGGAGATGTGTACATTTTAACTGTCTTCAGTTGCATTAGGTTATCAAGACATTTGGGAGTGCACTTCTAAAATAATAAATGTTAATTGTGATATAACTTGTTTTATTTGTGTCTGAAAAACCATTGTCAACTAAGTTACCCACTAGAAAACCCCCCCTCAAAAAGGAATGGTTTGTCCCATTCTCGCTGTTGATATATCCCGCGGGACATAAGGGTCATTCTATAATTGTGGGTACATCTCATGTCAGTGAAGTATATTTTTAATATATTTTCATTAATATAAATTTTCATCAATGTAATTAATTTTCTAGTACACAATTATGTTTTTCCCAATCACACTACTATATGCTGAAAAAGCAATATCTTTTGTTCAAAAATGATGTTCATATCACATACAACCCTGGTATTCAGCTGTCCGATTTTGTAAAGCTCATTCTACTCTGCATTTAAGCATGAAATAAATATTTATATATAATATATAAAAATAATAAGTGTTTATTGTGATGTAACTTGTTTTATTTGTGTCTGAAAAACCGTTGCCAACTAAGTTACCCACTAGAAAACCCCCCCTCAAAAAGGAATGGTTTGTCCCATTCTCGCATAATTTGCACAGTACGATGATATTTTCTCTAGAAGCACATGGATGATACACTACAACTTACGTTCTCTCTCTTTCCCCTAATATTGGTTAAACTAGCAGACCTGTGTCAAGAGTGGATTAATTGACTGTCAACAGTGTTACCCAAGTATTATTGCTGCAAATTTTAGAGACAATTTAACAAAACTTATGTTTTGTTTAAGAAAATATATGTCCAAACATACAATATGCTCAGTAGTTCTAGGCTTCCATGTTGAGTATAGGCCCAAAACACTAAAAATGTCAACTAAGTTACCTGTCAACTTTGTTACCCAGTACGCGTAACACTGTGGACAGTAGCAAACATAGATGGTATTTTATGCACACATTCCTACAGACCACCTTTATTTATATAGCACTTTATACAAAATGGATTGTTTCAAAACAGCTATGTAAGGTCATATTTGCATTTTTGGGAAACAAGAAAACTTTTTTCCTTCACATTGTCAAATTTTAAATCTACCCCTAATTATAGAATGACCCATAAGCTAACATACATTTGCTGCACATCTCATAAAACATTAAAAAATTTGGGAGTAAGAGAAGAGCTCATATATGGATACATTTGATGATGTAAAAGAGAACTCAATTCAGTCCAGTTTTCTGAGCACACACATCGAAGCAGCGCCTCTCACACAGCACACGAATACTCTCTCGCGTCTCATGAATGGAGAAATACTCACAAAATTATGTTGAATTGTCCATTTTGATGAGTGTTCACGTAAACACACTCGGTTATGTTTTAGGTGAACATAAACAGTTGGGAGAATATCAGACGTATATCAATGCATTGCATCCGTGCATTCGCTTTTAAAAGGACAGTAACCTAATTTAGTTGCTATTGTATGTGGCATTGATGTTAATCAAGCATCAAAAGAAAGACAGAAAATCACTCACTGTCTCGACTGAATCACTTTAGTAGCTGTAATAAAGATTAATTTTTATTTATTTATATAAACACATTTGTTATAAAGAATGCATAATTAGCCTTTATAACCCAATATAACCATTGCTATTTAATTGAAAAGAAGACCATGTTCTTGTTTCTTAATGAGAGGTGCTTTCATTCAATTTTAATATAAAGGCATGTTGCGTGTCACAGCAGTTAAATCTGTGTTTATCATAATGATATCTTATTTATAAAATGATGTCTATCTTATGATATTTAGTCAACTAAAACTAAACCAAAGACTAAAATATGACTAAAACTAAATGGCATTTTAGTCAAAAGACTACGACTAAATCAAAATTAACACTGGCCAAAAACCACCTCAAGCAAGTGTTTTTTGCTAATTATTTTCAAAATTTGCCATTTCCGTTGCTTATTTCTGATGTGATACCTCAAAATGCACATAGAAACAGTTTCCTATTTATTTATTTACACATCTTTTGTAATTACATACATCTGTTTTTCACATACAGAACACAATTTGTACCATGCAGGGTTAAAATAATACGTGATAGCATGTGTATTTGTTAAAATCCATCCAGAACTTGTGATTGGAAATCTTCTCATTCGGTAGAAACAGGGAGGAATGCAGGGAAAGGTACACTAATTACAGATGTTGCTCATTAAGGATCTGTATTCATACTTGGATATGGTTCTGTTACGTCATTGTACTGTAATTATTACTGTCGCTAGCACCTGCACTGCATTATGACATGTTTCAGAAGCTTTTCTGCAGCTGTTTAGAGCTGAATGGATCGATTACAGAAATGGAAACTTGTCCAAAATATCTTTTGGAAGCAAAAACATGACTATTAAATGATTTTTTTCTTTTTTGGTCCTGTGTTTGTGTGCATAGAAATGACATGAGACAGCATACTGCTTCTCATCTATGTCATGTCATGCACTACGTGTTTAATTACATACTATATACACAGTTTTGCATTTCTCATTGGCTATACAGAAAATAAGTATATATTAGTACTGTAAATGTCATAAAGTAGTGTTTTCACAGTCTTCCAGATCTGATGCAGCCGTTAAACATTTAGGCTCAGAAACGGACCACTGGTTATTGATACTTTCATGTGTCAAAATTTTATGGAAATCTGTAATTATTATCTCAAGAAATGATGAATTGTGGAATTCTGTCCCTGGGTTGAATCTATTAGGCTTGAAATATCTTGGACAGGATTTTCTTTCCCACTGCCTTGTCCAAGGCCTCCCGTGACCCAAGTTGATACTTAAACTGACCCAGAGTCCACCCTCTTTTCTAGGGCTTTGGGAGCGTGTCGGCCGAACACTGGCTGGGAAACGAGTTTGTGCACATTCTGACCAATCAGAGGCAGTATGCCCTCCGTGTGGAGCTGACCGACTGGGACGGACACCAGGCCTTCTCTCAGTACGACAGTTTCCACATCGACAGTGAAAAACACAATTACAGGTACTTTCTGCATTCTTTAGTAAATGCTGTTTGTTATTTTAATGCATTAGGATGGAGAAATATATTGCTCAACAGCTCATTCTTCACTGATTGAAACCATTTAGAAACTTTTTTATTTTGCAACAACCAGTTACACATCTTGTCAATGCGTTTGAAGTTACAAGGATTTATGTAAGACATTTTATTTTAGGGTTTTAGATGAAGTACCAGTGATTTTTGGATTCAGACGAATTTGTTTGGCTGCATTCATTTGATTAAAAATTCAGTAAAAACAGTAATATTGTAAAATATTATTACAATTTAAAATAGCAGTTTTTTATTTCAGTGTATTTTAAGGTATAATTTATTCCAGTGATGACAAAGCTGAATTTTCAGCAGCCATTACTCCAGTCACAAAAAAAAGAGTAGTTTCAACTTAAAAAAGTAAGTGTTCGTGCTGGCTTAAAATGTTAAGTTTAGTCAACATGAAATGTTAAGTTGTACTACATGAAAACGTGAATGTTTGAGTTGAGTACACTTAAAATTTTAAGGCAGTACGATTTGAAGTTGTACGATTTAAACGAGTTGAAACAACTTTTTTTAAGTTGTTTTTTTTTTACAGTGCATAATCCTTCAGAAATAAATGAAAAAGATAAATATCAGATAAATAAAAGAAATAAAGATTTTTTTTTATATAAATGAAATGCATGTCTATAAACTATTATGTTCTATTTAGTTTGTGGGAACATCACGGGTAAGATGAAAGTATTCTTATTCCTAAAGCCTGATGATAAGTTCCTGCGTTCATTCATAGTTTCACTCTCAGTGGGATCTTTAAATGCTTTACATAGTGAAACTATGGGGAGGAATCAAGCTATTTGGTTTAAATCCATCTGGGGTTGAATTAGGGTTGTGTCACGCAAAACTCTCCCCCTTTTTTCCAGCCCTATTAACTACTTAGATTTCTTATTTTAAAGTGCAAAAAAACAGAAAAGTCAAACATTGTCTTTGTTTATTGCACTTGTATCGCATGCACAGGCAGGTGAACACTTACAAGCTCTCAGCTTCAAAATATTTGGATCTTAGCAGGGCTGTGTTCCGTGTCGTCCTGCACTCTTGGCTGGCCCATAGTGACCTGTGCTGGTAAAGAGTTTCAGGAATCTAATCAGCATTCTCATCTCTATAAATAGATTTGTTCTTTCAAACTGTTATGCTATGGTAATCACACACTGCCCCTTGAGAATACTGGCCCAAACCCACTTTTTCTTTGGCCCAACAAAAAGTGTGCAAGAGGTTGCTACCTCTGGCAATTCAGATTAGACCTTCAGATTCCAACCTGACAACCTTTTTAGTTTGTGTATATAAAAAGCACAACCAGTAGATGTAGTATGAAGATAGGCCTATCCAGTGTGTTTGCTTTTCAAGTTCTACTGTAGCAGCGTCAGCAAAAATGTTCACAGCTACAAAATTTTATGCTGTTTCAGTGTCATTAGTGCTCTTTAGTGCTGGTTTAGTCTGTAGTCTACCTAAGGTTCCCAAAAACAAAAATACTGTCATCATTTACTCACCTGCATGTCATTCTTTTTTTCCCTCGCAGTAAAACTTAATGGGAAAGAAAACCATACAGT
Organism: Cirrhinus mrigala; assembly: GCA_036247105.1. Taxonomy (NCBI): domain Eukaryota; kingdom Metazoa; phylum Chordata; class Actinopteri; order Cypriniformes; family Cyprinidae; genus Cirrhinus; species Cirrhinus mrigala. The sequence continues at coordinate 21,703,777 of CM070025.1, read as the reverse complement.
AAAAATGATAATAGTGGGAACACCAGCCTATGAGAATTCAGTTGTGCTTAATGCATGCACACATATTGTACATATGCGCACACTCATAGTCTATGTCGAGACATGGCACATAAAAACACTTTAAAATTCCACAAGCGTGTGCATGAATCTACAATTGTTAATTTAGAGCTTAACATATTACGACGCACAACCATTTCTATTTGTCTGAACCAACGTGGAGACTTTCCAGTCAGGAAATGTTTGTCTGACTGCCAGCCACTTGCATTTGCTTAAATTTAAAGCTGGTTTGCAAAGGAGTTGGTATTAGAACAGCAGTAATTGCACACAGAAATAATGGAGCATAATCCCATAACCTAAATCATGAAAAGGACTAACTGTCAAGTTTATTATATTTCTTCAATACTAATGATTTCCAAACTACGTACAGGGTAAAGGTTGAAGTGAGCAAATAGCACTTGGCTGAATGTGTACCAAGCTCAGCACAATAAATTTCAAATAATGACCAACCCCCTTTTTTTCTGGACATAACCAAGTTTCCGCAAAGGTCCGAGGCAATAATTTTGGGTATATGAGGGGAGTGAGAGGTGTGATCCAACAAATCACTCAGCAGTATTATACAGTAACATTACAAATTCGTATTAGTTTTGACACTTTAATAATTTTTAACAGTAAATCTCTAATGTTTCATTTAAACTGAGATCATTTTTTATTCTTTAGTCAAAGTCTTGTCACTTATGATATGCTATTCTTATAATATTTTGTAAATATGCACACCATCCAAAAGTTTGGGGAAATTAAGTTTTTTAATTTAGACAAATTATTACTTTTATGTATACATAAACACACACACACACACTGTTGTTCAAAAGTTTGGGATCAGTAAGATTTTTGTTGTTTTTTAAGTCTCTTGTGCTCACCAAAGTTCCATTTATTTGACAAAAAAGGTAATATTATGAAATATTGTTGCAATTTAAACTAACAGTTTCCTATTTTGATATACTTTAAAATATGATTATTTCTGTGATACAATGCTGAATTTTTAGCATCATTACTCAATCTTCAGTGTTAAATTTATTTATCCAGTCTAAAGGTCAAACATTAATAAATTAGCATATTAGAATTGTATCTGAAGGATAATTTCACACTAAAGACTGGAGTAATGATGCTGAAAATGTAGCTTTGCATCACAGGAATAAATTATATTTTAAAATATATTAAAATAGAAAACCACTATTTTAAATTGCAATAATATTTCTCAATATTACTGTTTTTTTTTTTGTTTTTTTTTAAAATAAAATAAACACAGCCTTGATGAGCAAAAAAAAGACTTATTTAAAAAACATTAAAAATTGTATGCACTGTTCCCAAACTTTTGAATGGCAGTGTATACCCATGGTGAGTATAAGAGACTTCAAAAACATAAAAAAAAAAAAAAAAAGTATAGATATTTTGTATTATATCTATACTATATTATACAGGTTGTATTTCAGGTTGGTGTTTGTGTGTGTGTGTGTGTGTGTGTCTGTGTGCATTTTTAACCAGCAACATGGATTTAAGTCAAAAATGTTCAGCAAGAAAATCAAGTGTAGACTAAGATAATACTCTAGTGTAAACACTAAAACAAGATGAAAATCAGAGTTTGGCATGGAAAAAATAGCCTTTCCAATTACATCTTTTTCCAGGTCTTGTGCATTCTTTTGGAAAACCTCAAGTATAGTTATCTACAGCTATCACAGAGTAATGTTATATGCCTCGGTGGTGCTAAGTGACCACAGCTCTGCCCTATGCACACTTTTTAGGCTTATGCAATGGAAACTTCGACTGGTTTCAGGAGCACTGAATAGTCAGACCAGCAATTGTGAAAATGATCAATGCCTCTGACACTGCACTGACCTTAGACATGGGTGGACCACAAGGTTACTGTCTCAGTCTCGCAATTTAGTTTTGACTGGTGAACAATGGACAGCATTTGATTTACTGGGGATTTTACAATAATTGGTTTACATCGGCCACAATAGAAGTGCATGTCAGCTGCGGTGGATCTGGCAAAACAATGCATCCATTCAATATAATTGACAATCATTATGATAGATCAGTAATAACAACATTGAGAAATATCAAATGATCAAATGCTCTGGATACACATTGCAATTTTTCTAATTTTATTCAGAAACAAATGTCTTAAACTATATATATATATACACACGGTGCGATTTGCCAGGGGGATGGGGGGGATTTCCCCCCCTCTGGTCTATGCATCCCTGCCTCTGCTGAATTAATTTAATCCCCGGTGGGATGTCCCGTTCTGAATCAAATGATTTGCGATACGTGCTTTGAAGTCCCATTCTGAATCAAATGATTCACCATACGCACTTTGAAGTCCCGTTCTGAATCAAATGATTCACCAGACACGCTTTGACGTCCCATTCTGAATCAAATGATTCGCGATACGTGCTTTGAAGTCCCGCTCTGAATCAAATGATTCACCATACGCGCTTTGAAGTCCCGTTCTGAATCAAATGGTTCGCCACACGCGCTTTGACGTCCTGTTCTGAATCAAATGGTTCGCCACACGCACTTTGACGTCCTGTTCTGAATCAAATGATTCACCATACGCGCTTTGCAGTCCCGTTCAGAATCAAATGATTCACAATCCGATTAGAGCTTTGAAACAGTGAATCATTTTGCGACGCAGTGGTTTACCGGTTCAAAAAGCCGGTTTCGAGTCTACCGGTTTCGAGTTTCAAAAAGCTCCGTTGATACTGTGTTCTTTGCTCGCTTTCTCTATATAATTTATTCGTTGTTTGAAATGAAATCATTACAATTAATAGGCGCAACTTACAATGTTTTTTATCAAATTGTGATCACGTTAGACAGTTTGCGTCGTATTAAAAACATTACATGACATGACACTCATTATCTGGTTCTTGCCTAAAAAGACGGGTACATAATGTGCGTTGTTAACAGATTACACTAACATTAGGTTACTTAGGCTATAGCCTTACTGGAGTTGGGGTAAACTTCACCTATGGAGACAGAAAAAAAATTCAAAAGCAATAATATACATATATATATAATATTATATTATATTATATTATATTATATTATATTATATTATATTATATGAAATGGTTAAAACTGTCAGACTGCAGACTGTATATTTTTCCATCACTGTCATGTATTTTTCTCCATCCTTCTAATATCATATTTTCTGTAGCATAGAAAATTATGTATTTTAATACTGCATAACCTGAGGAAGAAAAACGAGGCAAAAAGGAGAGCGAAAACTGACATGAAGAAAAATACCCATTACACCATTTATGTCATGTATAAAATTTCTTGACAATTTCGAGGGCGCTGTTGCAGATGCTGCTGATAAACACAGACTCTTATTACAGACATATTTACACAACTTATGAATCCTGAAGCTCCTTAATTTCGGGGAGTGTAACAATCAGCTAAATGGATCTTGAGCGTAATTGCTTCAAAAGATCAACACTGTGTTAATGTTAGCTTGGCACCTATACAGTGCTCTACATCACTATATTGAACGCAATCATAAATTACATTGCCAATCTCCAGCCGAGCAGAAGCATTTTATCCGGCAATTTTAATAAGCCGCATAAGGAAGAGTTGAAAAATGATATTTAGCCATAATTCAAAATGAATTCTTTTTTTTTCTTTTTCATAATGTGGAAGTTTTACAGCAGCCGGTTTGGTATGAGTATTATGTGAGCTGGAATTGGGGAGAGCCCAGTGTTTTGTTTCTAGGGCAGACCTACACATGGAAAGTTATAGAGGATAGGGGTCAGTGTCTGGGAGTCTCTAAAGGGACCTGACAGTGCTGCCGCAACCTTGTTTTCCCATTGGGATGGGGTCATGCCGGGGGGTCAGTCTTGTTCATATTCCTAGGCTGAATGCCACTGACCCAGCGCCAATGCCCACAGCACTGACAGACACCCAGACTCCGCCTGTGTTTACATGGCTGCTTTGTATATTGATTGAGTAGAGTGTGTATATCCCTGCTGAAAAGACTCACTTAAATCAGCTCAGTCCAGGCTGTTTTGTGCCAGCATAGCCACAGTGTTTTCACATTGAGCTGATTCACCAAGTACGTCTTGCTGGTTTTAAAAGTTTGGTGGTGAAGCTAGTGCTCCAGCATCCAGAACAATGTGCTGATGAATTAGGACAAGCTTTAAATGAGGAGAGAAGATAAAGTACAAAGTATGAGATTGAAAAGAAATTAAAAAAGGAGAACAGCAGTTACAAGCCAAAATAAACTCACAGGAACTTTTTTTGTATGTAGTGCTCACAATGTACTTGAGTTTGTTTTTAAAAGCAGTCTTAAAAATAAAAGACCTAATTCCCTACATTGCATGGTCAAATGTAATAAGGGGATAAAAACATAAACTTTTTTGGGGGGGGGTTTGTTTTGGGTTTTTTGTAGTGTATTTGTTTTTTGTTTTGTGTTATTTTTGTTAGATTTATTTTTTTTTTTTTTTTGTATGTTTTGTGTTCTGTTGTTTTTGTTTTTTGAGGCAAAAAAAAAACAAAAACAAACGGTATTGTTTTGGGTTGGGTTGGTTTGTTTTTGGTTTATTTTAGTGTTTTTTGTTTCTTAAATCATTTTGTGTTATTTTTGTTTGATTTTGTTTTGTTTTGTTTTTTTTTTTTGTTTTTTTTGGAGATTATAGTATCCCCTGACCTGATGGCAGGGAGGCTGACAGGAAAATGAGAAAGCACCTGAAGTAAACATGGTCATTTGATTTTTAAAATAGTGCCTTTAAATAAGGAGAGAGAATGAGGTACAAAGTAACAGAGTGAAAAGAAATGATTAGAACAGACGAACTGCAGTTACAAGCCAAAATAAACTCACTGGAACTTCAATATTTTAATATTTTATTGCTCACAATGTACTTGGCTTTGTTTTTAAAAGCAGTCTACTAGAAGACTTAATTGTTAATATTGCATGGTCAAATGCAATAAGGGAATGAAAACAAAAATTTTTTTGGTTTGTTTTTGATTTATTTTAAGTTTTTAAAGGCAGTCTTAAAAATAAAAGACCTAATTCTCTACATTGCATGGTCAAATGTAATAAGGGGATAAAAACATAAACTTTTGGGGGGGAGTTTGTTTTGGGTTTATTGTAGTGTCTTTGCTTTTTGTTCTGTGTTATTTTGTTAGATTTTTTTTTTTTTTTTTTTTTTTTTTTTTTTTGTGTTCTGTTTTTGTTTTTTGAGGCAAAAAACAAAAACAAAAGGTTTTGTTTTGGGTTGGGTTGGTTTGTTTTTGGTTTATTTTAGTGTTTTTTGTTCTTTAAATCGTTTTGTGTTATTTTTGTTTGTTTTTGTTTTGTTTTGTTTTGTTTTGATTTGTTTTGTTTGTTTTGGAGATTAAAGTATCCCCTGACCTGATGGCAGGGAGGTTGACAGGAAACTGAGACAGCACCTGAAGTAAACATGGTCATTTGATTGTTAAAATAGTGCCTTTAAATTAGGAGAGAGAATGAGGTACAAAGTAACAGAGTGAAAAGAAATTATTAGAACAGATGAACAGCTGTTACAAGCCAACTTCAATATTTTAATATTTTATTGCTTGCAATGTGCTTGACTTTGTTTTTAAAAGCAGTCTACTGGAAGACCTAAATGCAATAAGCGAATTAAAACAGAAAAGTTTTGGGGGAAGATTGTTTTGGGTTTATTTTAGTGTTTTTTTTTTTTTTTAATTTATTTTGTGTTATTTTTGTTTGATTTTTTTGTTTTCATTTTGTAGATTAAGGTATCATCTGACCTGATGGCAGGGAGGTTAACGCGTCTACGTTAAAACTGAGAAAGCATTTGATCTTTAAAACAGTGCCTTGTGGCTTCAGTGTGTTAATGTTACTATTAACACTGTTATATTAAACATTAATAATAATACTATTAAAAATTACAATCAATGTTACGAAATGTTACTAATTTCACAGTCCAGGACAAAGAGTGACTGAGTATATGCATAAACACAAGTGAGGTTATACAGCAAGATGTGCCTGCTTTTCAGGTCCTGAAGAGACTTAATTGGTGCTACAGTATATGTTTGTTTTTAGCAGATGATATGATCTTGATTTAATATTCTTGGTCCAGCCAAGTTTTAAATCCACAGATTTTGCAAAGATCTCTTCAGCTGTGTCTGGTGTGAATTTCGTATGGAGGTCTTGGCACACACAGGCTGTAGGCTGCGAACTCTCTGCTGAAGCATTAAAAGTGTATACTATCAATATCACAAGGTTCTTCCAAAGTGCTGTCAGCAAAAGGGCGCACAGACAAATTTCAAAGGCCTCCTTTATTGACAGTCAGCTTTTGTACATTATTGGCTCAAAGTTATATCCAGATGAGGTCAAAAAGCAGTAACCGTGAATTATCAGTTTCACCTTCTAGAAGAAAATGAAATTTTAAGCTGTTTCAGACAAGCAAAAGGGTGCAGTAACTGTCATTAGAGTATCTTTAAGGTGCTGTATATTTCACGTTTCCAGAGACAGCTTAAATTCCACAGCAACATTACCAAATTAAAGAAATATTACCGCTGCAGGATCAGATGGGATGTGACAGATTAAAGGCGTACGGCAGGAGCTAACCGTGGGTTCCTCTCAGGAGTGGGCCTCACGCTTATCACACTACGCTAAGATGAGTTTTGACATGTCCCACAGCCACAGAGAGGAAACGATATATAAGGCTTATTATTTTCAGTCTTTGGCAATGGGCGCTGATGCATGGACCCCTATGGCACCTGTGACTTATAGCACTCAGGTTTTTGTTTTTCTGCTGCTGTACTGTGAAAGGACTGTGTATTTGCTTCCTGCCTTCTTTTAGTCTGTGTTGCAGAATAGCAGTTTAGGTTTTGGAGCATGTTCATCTGATGAACATGATTTCAGCTAGGAAAAACACATCCATACATTCTCTTGCTTAGAATAAACAACAGATATCCGGTGAGGAACATTACCAAACTGCCATCATTTCAGATTAGGAAAATAAAATGACCGGACACCAGAACACTTCCCTTGGGGTGCTGTTGTGAAACACCAAATAAATCTCATTCCATTCTCGGTTTTCATCACCGCTTTTCCTAGTAAGGCTTGGACTGATTCAGCAATAGTTCATTAAAGCTGGTGAGAAGAAGGCTAAGGAATGATATCCTGTGTTGGCCATGCAGATGTTTGAGCTCAGACTGAAACAAAGGCCACAGCGTGACCTGATATTTGTGATACAACAGTAACTGAATGCACAAGACTTGAGTCGGTTGCTATTTTGTGAATAGAGACTGATTGAATTGGCCTACTTGAAATTACAGTGAATGGAGATCAGCAGGTGTGTATTTATTCACCTGTTTTTTGTGTGCAAGGGACTTCATCTGAATGCTTTGAACTGGCATTCTTTAACGGGAACGGTTTTGTAAACCACTGTTTGATCTATTAATAGACTGTACAAAAGTTAGGAGTCAGTAAGATTTTTTTTTTTTTAATTAATACTTTTATTCAAGAAGGATGTGTTAAATTGATCATGACAGTAAAGACATTTATAATGTTACCAAATATTTTTGTTTAAAGGGTTAATCGGATGGCCATTTTCCACAAGATGATTGGTTGGTGTGACGTCACACGGACAAGATGCTGAGAATGGCTTGATTTGAAAAAGGGGATATTACTTTAAAAGATTTAAAAAATACCACTCAGTGGATTTTTATCATTATAGGGTGGTTGTGTACACACACTGCCAACACACATTTTCTGTATGTTCAAACAACATGTAAAAGTGAGTTTTGCACCAGATGACCCCTGTAAGTAAATGCTGTTCTTATGAACTTTCTATTAGTCAAAGAATCCTAAAATGTGTCACACTTTTTACAAAAAAATAAATAAAAAAAATTAAATAGGACAGCTGTTTTTATTAATAACTTTAATTGTAAAAACAAATGTTTTTTTTTACCTGCTGAAAATTCGACTTTGCTATCTCAGGAATAAACTGCATTTTAAAATAAAATAGAAATCAGTTGTTTTAAATTGTGCTAATATTTCATAATATTCCTGTTTTACTGTTTTTATAATCAAACGAATGCAGCCTTGGTGAGCATGAGAAACGCATTTCAAAAACATTTAAAAAAAATCTTACTAGCCTCACATTTTTGAATGACAGTGTTAACATTCAGTCTAATTTAAATGAAAGCTCACAAATTTTGTGACAGAAATTGTTTTTGTAAAAAACGTTATATTTTGGCCTGTGTCTGTGTTTTAATGCACACTCGTCACACTCTGAATGTATATTGAGTACACAATTTTTATGATGTTTGTGCAGTTTGGCCAATTTGGCTTGAAATAGTGATTTTAATTTTAGTAAAAACAATGGAAAAATTGAAATAAATAAAAAATGTATTACAGGGAACCCCAGGTGTTAAGACTTGTATGGCTTAATATAACATAAATGATGTGTCCTACTGAAATATGTAATAGAAAACCAATAAAATATTTATGTTGTTTAAAAAATCCACATCATTTTAAACATATTTTGGACTATGAGGAGTGCCATTATTTTAATGATGTGAAATGGTTGCACTCAGTGAGCTACTGCTGCTATCTGTTGCTATTTTTACCGCAACACAACTCAGAAAATATTGATACGATGCCACATTGTGTGGCTTTTGGTTGTAATTTTCAGCTGAAGGGCAACAAGAGAAGCGATTTAAGTTTTCACTGCTTTCCTAGCAATAAGAAGAGGAGAAAAGAATGGGAAGAAGCCTGTAGACGAATAAGACATCCTAAAGACTCGCGTCGTTGTTCTCTCCACTTTAGCCCTGATGCCTTTGAGGCTTTTAACAGAGAACAGCTACTGAAAGATCTTACAAACGGCAGAAACAAGAAATGCTAGATGCCATCCTGGCAGGATGTGGTCATGTGACGTTTATCATGCCTCAGCCAGATTTTAATCAATATCCAAGGGCTTAGACTCCTTGTTGGGAAAAATCGATGGTACGGCATTCGGTTTAAGCCTACACTTATATCCATTGTCACCTGTAAGCTTTTTCAGTAGCTGTGGTGCAGCAACAAGTTTATGTCTGCTGCTCAAATTCTGAAGATGTCCTGGAAGTTTATTTCCTCATAAAAAATTAAGCTTGTCAAGTTTGACAGAAACTGTGCATAGTAAATGAAGCATGCTGTCATTCTGAATGAGTAAGATCAGTATTGCATTTGTATCTTATAAAATGGCTGTTAAAATGTAGTCTTTACTGTCAGCGAAGAACAGAATATGTCGGTTTGGCATCGAGAATATCCGGAAACCACAGACAACCAGTCCATTTATCTTTATTTAGAGACCGCAAAAATGCACTTCGTCTTGATGAATATGATGTCACTGAACAAAGTTTGCAACCAATATTTGATCTGGGTGGCTTTAAAATGATTAGACAGCTTGTTATAAAAGAGTCTTTGAGATGGATGAAGTGTGAGGAACAAAAAATTAAAGAAAGAAAAAAAATCCCACTTAACAATAGAAACGACAATCACATACTTGGCCTCTAAAGCCTGCTGTTGCATCACTGGCCTCTTTGGACATCCCTAAAAGTGTAACCAAAAATATATTTTCCAAGTCACTTTCCAAGATTCATCTTAGAGAGATTTATAAATCTCACTCTCTACTGTCTGATCTTATTTGTGGCGATGACTTTCAGGAAATGATTTTGTGGGGCCGAACATGTTTCATTTGGTGTTCCTTTCATTGCTGGCATGCCCATGCAGTATAGTATTTTGGCTTTAAGTATGACACTTTGGATAAAAAAAAAAATAAAATAGTCAGAGGGGTAATAACCCTCAGGTTAAGACCTTGGGCAGAACTGTTGGTGACACAATGAAGCAAGATGGGAAAATCAAAGGCCGCCCTTCAACCACCAAACTCTGGGCGTCAGTGCTGCATAAAATTAAGCGTTTGAACCCAAGCCTGCATTAAGTGAGGGTTGCGAATTGCGGTCGAAATCCTCAAGTGTAGATGGATGGAGTTGAGTTACACACTCTGTGTGGTTTCTACGTGTGCTTTGGTGTCTGGACTAAATGGCATGGGGTTTCCCAGCCAATGCGTTTAAAAAACGGTGCTAACTGTGAAGAATGGGTCATGAGTGTGAAGGTAATCTGCATAAATCACTCATGGATGTTACTGGCAGTAATTCTTCTTGACTAAGGCCTCCTTTTTAAAAAGTCTTTCCCTGTGTTTTTATCTCCTCTCTTCATCCTTGTCCTCCCTCTGTCTCAGGCTGTTCCTGAAGAGCCACAGCGGGACGGCGGGCAGACAGAGCAGTCTGGCAATCCACGGCGCTGACTTCAGCACTAAAGACATGGACAATGACAACTGCACGTGCAAATGTGCACTGATGCTCAGCGGGGGTAAGGCAGAAAACCTCTGTTTTAGCTCACGTCTGCTGAATATCGTCATTTAACCACTATTCCAGCCGTGCAAACTTGTTCTTGTTTCAATTAAACACTAGCCATGATGCTCAAGATAATAGTTCACCCAAAAATGAAGGGATAGTTCACCCAAAAATGAAAATTCTCATTAGCTCATTAACTACTCACCCTCATGTCGTTCCAGTCCTGTAAGACACAAATTACGATATTTTTGATAAAATCCGAGAGCTTTCTGACTCTGCATAGACACACTGACACGTTCAAAGCCCAGAAAGGTAGTAAGGACATTAATTTAGTCCATGTGACATTAGTGGTTCAACCTTAATTTTATGATCCTACAAGAATACTTTATGTGCACAAAGAAAACAAACAAACAAAAAAAAAAAAAAATAAAGAAGTTCACTTCCAGAACAAAAATTTACAGATAATTTACTCAACCTTTTGTCATCCAAGATGTTTGTGTCTTTCTTTCTTCATTCAATAAGAAATTACGTTTCTTGAGGAAAAAATTTCAGGAATTATCTCCATATAGTGGAGTTCAATGGTGCCCCCAAGTCTGAACTTCCAAAATGATTGGTCGCAAAACGATTGGTCATTTTCGAAACAAATTGACAATTTATATACTTTTTAACCTCAAACACTCGCCTTGTCTAGGTCTGCTTGAACTCTGTTTTTTTTTCCGGGTCAATACAGTTAGGGTATGTCGAAAAAACTCCCATCTTGTTTTCTTCCCCAACATTCAACAATTTGTTCTCTTTCGTGTCAGTCTTCGACGCGCAATCTCGAGAGTACCACAATGCAAGACTGAAACAGAAGTGAAGAAATTATTGAATAAAGTTATTTATGTTTTCTTTGCACACTTTGCAAGTATTCTCATAGCTTCATAAAATTAAGATTGAACCACTGATGTCTCATGGACTATTTTAACAATGTCCTTACTACTTTTCTGGGCCTTGAACATGGTAGCTGCGTTGCTGTCTATGCAAGGGCACAAAGGTCTCAGATTTCATAAAAAATATCTTAATTTATGTTCCAAAGATGAACGCAATTAGAACAGGATTGGGATGACATAGGGGCGAGTAATTAATCATCTTGTGCTGTAGACATAGTATGTCTATAAAGTGTTCTGTTCACATCAGCAAAGGTTAAACTGACATTTAAGAACCGTTAATGGAAGCGAACAGCATGAAACATTCGGTAAAAAAAAAAAAATCAAATAAACTACTTAAAGAGCTACTATAATGTTATGCTCTGCATACACTCTTGTCCCACTGTGAATTGAGACCTTTGTGAAGTGTGCAGACAGTAGGTTCCAGTCTAAACACCGTCTGTGTCTATGTACACAGCTAACTGCTGCGTATAGGACCACCTCATGCTTTCTTTTTGGCAGTGGAACTGCATAAAGCTTTGAGTGTGTACTGTAGTAATGAGGTCTTTGTGGACTTTCACATCCTGTGAGGAGTCTACTAGAATGGGCTGAACACCAAGTATCTGTAGATCTGTATAGCACTCCCACAGTCTCTCCTAGTGGATGCAGACCACAGACAACTTTTGCAGTTCATGCAGGAAGCTCTCAGGTCTCAAATCATTGTGCATCGTTTAATAAAGCAGACATCGAGAAAGATCCTGTCCACCCGAATCTGCCGTCACCTTCTCCGTCCTTGGTGGCCAAATGCTAAATGAGGCCCAGTGATTTATCTCTGAGATATTTAATATAAGGATGAGAATAAATATGAGCCTTACAGTAGGATGACATGCATAAATCTGCTGTGTGTGCAAGGGGATTTGGGCAACGCAATTAATAAAACAGAGTAGTGTCGCACTGAAAGATTTTTAATGAAAGTTTTTAATAAAAAAACAGTGCGGAAATGTTTGAAATTGTCAGTCTCAAGGTAGAACCCTCTAAATTCTGTAGCGTACGAGCTTTAATGAAAGACATATTGGTTCCAGCTCTGGTTTATATCATGAATCAAACTTTTATCATTATGTTGCCTCATTTCTTGTTATGCATTGTGGTTAACAAGCCTATAAAACACATACCCTAGAGACAACCGAGAACCTCGGCCAGCTAACAGCCTGAGATGCGAAAGCATAGTAACAAGTAGAATCAGCATCCAATCAGTTCACTGTGTCAGTGAGAGCCGTGACAAAGGGCAGCGTATTTGGCTCACTGGCGGCTGTTAAAATGTCACAGATCTCTCTGGCATTTGAGCCTGTGAAGTGAAGCTCAAGTTCTTCATGGGAATGAGACGTGCCAAAACGGGCACTCCGTGGGCACATTTTGTGTGTACGTGTCTAATCGAATGAACAGGCCAAATGAATTGTATTTGAAGTGCTGAGAGGTTGTACAGTGACTCAGTGTTGCTATTGTTAACTAAAACTATGGAAAATAATTTTCGACCATTTAAATAAAATGTAAAAAAAAAATATACATTAGATGAAAAAGCTGTGAAGGCAACATTTAAAGTTGAAATGCTAAAAAAATTACTAAATAGAAAAGACTAATAAAAATGACAAAAGCACATAAAATTACTAAAACATAAATATAATGAAAATTGAAAATATAACTAAAGAAGAAGTTCACTTCCAGAACAAAAATTGACAGATAATTTACTCACCCCACTTGCCATCCAAGATGTTTATGTCTGTCTTTCTTCAGTCATAAAGAAATTGTTTTTTGAGGAAAAAATTTCAGGAATGTTTTCCATGGAGTGGTCTTCTATGGTGCCCCGTGAGTCTGAACTTCCAAAATGAAGTTTAAATGCAGCTTCAAAGAGCTCTAAATGATCCCAGCCGAGGAAGAAGGGTCTTATCTAGCGGAACGTTTGGTTATTTTCTAAAAAAAAAAAATTACAATTTATATACTTTTCAACCCCAAACGCTCATCTTGTCTAGCTGTGCATGAACTCTGTGTAATCCGGGTCAATACAGTTAGGGCATGTCGAAAAACTCACATCTCATTTTCTCCTCCAACTTCAAAATCATCCTACATCACTGTTTTACCTTTTTTTTTGTAAAGGGTGTTTGACCCTCCTCGCGCCTTCAGTTTGTAAACACTGGGTTGGTACTTCTGCAGCAATGTAGAATGATTTTGAGGTTGGAGGAGAAAATGAGATGGGAGTTTTTTGACATACCCTAACCTGGAATGACCCGGAATGCACAGAGTTCACACAGAGCTAGACAAGATGAACATTTGAGGTTAAAAAGTATATAAATTCTAATTTTTTTTTAGAAAATAACTAATTGTTTTGCTGGATAAGACCTTCTTCCACCGCTGGGATCATTTAGAGCCCTTTGAAGCTGCATTTAAACTGCATTTTGAAAGTTCAAACTAACAGGCATCATTGAAGTCCACTATTTGGAGAAAAATCCTGAAATGTTTGCCTCAGAAAAACAATTTCTTTACGACTGAAGAAATAAAGACATGAACATCTTAGATGACTAGGGGGTGAATAAATTATCTGTAAATTTTTGTTCTGGAAGTGAACTTCTACTTTAAAGGTCATTCAAAATAATACTCATTGCTATTATAAATTATAATATAATAATGCTACAGTAACGTCTGATGATCTTAAAGCTAGATGATAACAGATGGCAAAACACAGTATTCCAGCTTTAAATATAATTTACATAAAAGTTTGTCTTTTTGTCCAAACTTCTTTCTATCATATAATGAAAGTGGGTTGGGGACCAAGGTCTGTCAAGTTCAAAAAAAGGACCAAAAAGCATCATAATAGTAGTTTTCTTTCGCCATATTTTGAGTCATATGAAGTCATACTGTGAGGAGCAGACTTAAATTTTAGCTGTTGAACTGAAAAATCTTGCTTTAAAATGACAGTTCATCCAAAAATTTAAATTACCCCATGATTTACTCACCCTCAAGCCATCCTAGTTGTATATGTCTGTCTTCTTTCAGATGAATACAATTTGAGTTATATTAAAAAAATGTCCTGGCTCTTCCAAGCTTTATAATGGCAGTGAATGGCTGTTGAGATTTTGAATTCCAATAAAGTGCATCCATCCATCATAAAAAGTACTCCACACAGCCCTGGGGGGTTAATAAAGGCCTTCTGAAGCAAATCAATGCGCTTGTGTAGGAAAAATAACCATATTTAACACTTTATAAACCATATTCACTAGCTTTCACTAAATAGAAGTGGCATTTAGGCAGATGAAGTAAGACGTAGTAAGGCGTATAACCAGGTTTTGTTTACAGAAGCAAAGCAAGCGAAGTTTCCTCTTGGCTTATATCAAAATCCTCCAACATGTTTCTTTACAAATCCTCGCTTTGTTCTTCTAATTTGTGGCCAGTGTTTTTTTTTTTGCTCTCTCTTCTGCGCTTCTGTGTTCATCACCGTGTTAGCGTACGTCATCCACTGGAACACCGCTCTCTCATAAACATTCATTTGACAGTTTGGATAAGTTAGAAATTAATGTACCTCTATTGGACTATTGAATCTCAACAGCCTTTCACTGCCATTTTAAAGCTTGAAAGAGCCAGGACATTTTTTAATTTAACTCCGATTGTATTTGTTTGAAAGTCATATACACCTTGAGGATGAGTAACAACATGGAAATTTTACTATAAATAACATTTTGTGTTCCACGGAAAGTTCTACAGCTCTTAAAAGACACGAAGATGAGTAAATGATGACATGATTTTCCTTTTGGGAGACTTATTTCTTTTATTTCAAGCCCATCACATCCCTCAGTATGGGGGCCATGCTATTAAAAGCACATCTGTCAAGACGGACATTAGCACAAATCCCACTTCAAAATCCACAGAAGAAACTTCTCAAACATTAAAATCATTTGTTATTATTAAACAGTTACAGTATGTTAAATATAATGTAATCAGCACATCATATTTTCTCTGTTACTGTACCTTCAAGTATATATATCCTCTTTCCCTAAATATATTAAAGGTTATCGTTCCACTCACTCCTCACCTATACCACAGTGACCCCACAGCACCTGCATACTGTTGGATCTAGCTTCAAAGTTGCCTGCATAGCCTACATCCACAACTAGACTGTCAGCAATAAAAATAGTTAGTATAAAATAATAAACCAAAATAGTATCACATAAGTAGTCTAGTTTCTAGTTTCAGAAACCTGCTTTATGCAAAGCCTCGGTTAGCCTGGCCAGAAGTAGCTTTTAATGTGATGTGGTTGTATTTTAAATGACTTTGTTACAATTTATAAGTGACCCAGGTCCACAAAACCAGTCATAAGGGTCAGTTTTTCGAAATTGAGATTTATACATCATCTGAAAGCTGAATAAATATGCTTTCCATTGATGTATGGTTGTTAGGATAGTACAATATTTGGCTGAGATGCAACTGTTTGAAATTCTGGAATCTGAGGGTGCAAAAAAAAAAAAAATCAAAATATTGAGAAAATCGCCTTTAAAGTTGTCCAAATGAAGTTCATAGCAAAGCATATTACTAATATGTCTACAGTTGGAAATTTACAAAGTGTCTTCATGGAACATGATCTTTACTTAATATCCTAATGATTTTTGGCATAAACAAAAAAATCGATCATTTTGACCCATACAATGTATTTTTGTCTATTGCTACAAATATACCCATAATAATGCGACACAGAATATATATAACTATATTAACATTTGTTCTCACTTGTAAATGTTTGTGTTTTAGGATGGTGGTACGATGCATGTGGCCCATCCAACCTGAACGGGGTGTACTACAGACAAGGACAACATGTTGGAAAATTCAATGGAATCAAGTGGCACTATTTCAAAGGCCCCAGCTACTCTCTCCGATCCACTGTCATGATGATCCGACCGGCCGACTTCTCGTAGTTCTCCCCAAATAGCTCAAAATATTTTGGAAAAGTGTTACTTTTTGGCCCATGACATTATCAAGTAACACCGTATAAGTGGTTAGCTGCTTGCCATGTGGATAATGCAGCACTCTTTTGAGATAACACCTCTCTAGGAAACAGGAATCCTGTGAATAGGAGGCTGTCCTATCACCTTTGTGGGACTACATAGGAGATGGCATGCTCTTTGGGAATTTAGGGCAGGAGTTGACTTGGCTAGGCTTTTATTTTTAAATATAAGAGGTATGAATTCAAGTGCCATTCACTTGTCACTCAGGAACTGTGGACTGCTGAGGCAGGAACATAACCTTTGATGGTAGCGGACTGGGCTGCATCGCCCAGCAATCGCCCTGTGCTTTTCTGGCTTTCAAGTCTCCGAGTGAATTTAAAGCAGCTTGAATGTCCTTCAGTATCCTAAAAGGACCTATTAATGTTTAATACAAATGTGTTGCACAGTTATATTTGGGTTGTGATACTTCACATTTTTATGCTTTTTTTATCCCAGTATATTATTATTATTTTTATTTTGTACATTATTCCTGTCAAAGTGAAGAAAACCATAGCATGCAGCATTAACGGTGACTTACAGTGCTATTTACAAGGGACATTTTGGGCAAAGAATAGCACGTCCTCCAGCCTGACCGTATTGATTGTTCAAACTGCATTATTATTATTGGCTTTGAACTTTGGTGACCTTTGAAACACATCATAACTTGGCATAACATTTTGAAATGCATGCCAAAGATCACAGCTATTAAAGATAATACCATAAAAATATTGATCTAATATTAATCATCGTTACAACTGATGGACTAAAGCCAATGGCACATATGGTACTGGTGCAGTATAATACATATAATAATGTTTTAATTCATTCAAACCATATTGTCATATTAGGATTGTGTTGCAGCTCTTGTCAAAAGCAGTGTTACTCTAACCGAAAAGCTTGGATGAAGTTTTTAAATTTATCCTTGAACCTAATATTATAGGTTTGCAAAAGTGTTTAATAATTCTGAATGACTGTATTATTGAAAGGAAACGTCTGAGTTTCATTTGTACATTAACGTTTGTTTGCAGCAAGATCGTAGGGTCGGTTCACACAGGCTGTGTTTTTGTTTCGCTATGCCACTTTTAACTGTTTTCGCATATAAACATTCGCTAAATGGCCATCTTTGACTGTTATGCTAGGTGTTGCTGCTTTTATAGCATTGTGTGCTGAAAAAGCAGCTGTTGTTAACGAACCAAGTGAAGTTAGAAGTTAAATCTGCATCCTTTCCATTCCATCCACTGTGTGATCCAGACATGAAGACTTTTGGTAACAATGTACAGTAAGTTTCCATTTGTTAACATTAGTTCAGTACATCAGTTAAGGAAAAATACTTCTAGAGCATTTATCTTTGTTAATGTTAATTTTAACATTTACTAATACGTTATTTAAATCCAAAGTTCAGTATCTTGTATCTTGTATCATATTAATTAATGGACCTGAGCCAGCATGAACAATGAACAGTTGTATTTTTAATAATTAACATTAACAAAGATTAACAAATACTGTAACAAATGTATTGCTTATTATGAAGTTAATGCATTAATCAGTGTTAACTAATGGGATCTTATTGTAAAGTGTTACTGGATTTAATGGATTAGTTCACTTCCAGAATAAAAATTTCCTGATAATATAATCACCCCCATATCACGTAAGATTTTCATGTCTTTCTTTCTTCTGTCAAAAAGAAGTTAAGGTTTTTGAGGAAAACATTCCAGAATTTTTCTCCATATAGTGGACTTCAATGGGAGCCAAATGGTTGAAGGTTCAAACCGCGGTTTCAATGCTAATTAAAGGACTTGTACATGATCCCAGATGAGGAATAAGGGTCTTATCTAGTGAAACAATCTAATTTTTTTTAAACATAAAACTGTATATACTTTTTAACCACAAATGCTCATCTTGCACTAGCTCTGCGATTCACACCTACAACTTAACATATGTAACATGGGGTTTTGTTTCATGTTTTCATGTCTTTTATTTTGAAGTTTAGTCATGGTTCCTGTCTAGTCATGTGTTTCCCTTGTTCCTCTTGTATCCCTGCCTTGTCAGAGATTTTCCTATTAAAGGGAGATGAGAAGGTCTGTATTACTTACTGTTGGAGAAAGCATAACAGCTAACTTGGACTTGACGTCACTGAATCCCACCTGTCGCAAAAAGTCAGTGAATTCTCTTATAAAACAGCATTTTTTTTGTGGTAAACTCTTAAAATAGTTCAATCCAAAAGTAGGGTTTAGTGTAAAACATGTTGAAGATTAGCTGATAGGCTGTCAATTCATTAAATGATAAGCATTTCCTCTAAAAAGCTATTTATTTAGAGTAGTAAAGCCTCTCCTCCATTGACATCCATTAAAAAAAAAAAAAACACCCTCTGGTCTCCTTTTCCACGTACTTCCAGACTGGAAGCGTTAGCTTTAGCTGTTATGCTTTTTTTGGGCAATGGTTGCAGGCTTGCCTTCTAGCAGCTTTGCTGCCTTGTGTATGTGACATGTTTTTATTGGTTGTTCTAGTCATGTGTCTTGTTCCTCATTGGTTGGTTTTTTGTCATGTGAGCCTCATTGTTTGCTATAAGTAACCCTAATGTTGCCATTGTCTCTTGTCATGTATTGATGTTGTAGCCTGTTTGTAAAGTCTGCTTATGTCAAGTCTGTTCGAGTCAAGTCTTTGTTTGTTGTTTGGATTTTGGATCGTTAATAAACTGCGCTTGGGTTCATCTACTACTCGCCTTCAGTGGACTAAATTTTTATGATGTAAAAGCAAATAGCTAGAGTAGGACAAAAAAACTCCACCTCATTTTCTCCTCCAACTTAAAAATCATCTGACATTGTTCTTTTACCTTTTTTTGCATTTGACTTTCTTTGCACATTCGCTTTGTAAACACTGGGTCGGTACTTTCTGTCTATGTCACGTGTGAACTTTCCAACATGACTACGTAATAGGTAAAGTCGAGCTAGCGCAAAACGAGCATTTGTGGTTAAAAAGTAGTTACATTTTTATTTTTTTTTAGAAAATGGCTGGTTTTGCTAGATAGGACCCTGTTTGGACCTTCAACCCATTGGCTTCCATTTAAGTCCACTATATGGAGAAAAATCCTGGAATGTTTTCCTCAAAAATCTTAATTTCTTTTCATCTGAAGAAAGAAAAACATGAACATCTTGGATGACATAGGGGTGAGTAAATTATCAGTATTTTTTTATTTTGTAAGTGAACTAATCCTTTAACAAATGTACATAAATTCTGTTAGTACAAGTGTTTTGGTTTGTGTGGAAAAAAATATTTTTGTAAATGTTCTTTTTGTAAGACTTTTTGAGTTGGCAGGATTTTAAAGCAGCTATTTTTTAGCTTGCTTATACTGGCATTCTCACAAAAGTCTTTAGAATAGCATCAGAATTCCTATCTTTCATCAAAAAAGTCTGATAATACTCTTCTAGTAGATTGTTGCTGTATGCAAGACTGCTACTACTGTCTTCCATCAAGTAACAACAGCATGGAGCATTTTACTGGAAAGTGGTACTTTTATTGTAAATCCATAAACTGTCTGGAAAGCTGCAGAATGGCATGTTTCATATCACACTCCAAATACTGTAATTTAGTGTGTTTAAAATTGCTTTCCAGAGGAAAGCACTGCTTTACATTTTTTATTAGCTCAGAACCATCAATATGTTCTGAAGGTGTAGCTAAAGAAACATTAATGGTGTTGACCTTGTTTATCTCATTCAAATTTCATTTGCCATGTTATTTAAACACCTCGTCCTTTGTAACAATTTTCATGATGTTAGTTCAAATAAAAAAATTTAAAAAATAGACTCAATGCCCCAAGCTTAGTTGAATGAGCAATTTTGAGTCATTTATTACTACCTCTGGAATCCAGAGTCTTTCCTTTGCTTTCACAGCAATTTCTATGTGAGTCACGTCGCTCCATAGACACAATATTTACACACGGCAGAAGAAAAAGACATAAAGGAGCACAATTTTTGGACAGAATGGGCCCTGAGCAAGCGAGCCACCTTTGTGTCCAGAGCGAGCAGACTGTTAGTTCTCCGCCACTCTGCCGTGACAGATTGCTGAGGTGTCAAACGATGCTGTCGGGACCGCTAAATCCCCCCCATAGCTGACATTCCTACACCCTAATCGAAGGGTTAAGCAAACGACGGGTGCTTGTAAACTGCCGCCTGTCCTTCAACACCTGAGCTGACCCACTATACCCTCCAGAATGCAGCCACCATCAGATGGGCACAGACACAATGGAGGACCAACCGGCCCGTGTGGAACCACAAAAAGGAGAATCAAGAAGCATTCAAGATCTCTGATGGATTCAAGCCAACACACAGTGTAACAGAAGAGGTGAGTCCTGTTGGCTTTGCATTTCTGAGATATTGTTTAACATATGTATTGATGACACATTGATATCGTCCAGAGTGTCTTTTAGTCTTGTGTGACCAGGAATGCTAGGTGAAGGCTGACTCAGACGCCTCCGTGGTCCACTGGTGTTTCTGAAGACAGATCATTTCCTGTTTGCACAAGCTGAATAGAGGGACAGGAACCCCAGAGGAGGAGCGCGATTGGTCTACTGACAACCAGTGGGCTTGACGCCAGATCAGACAAGAAAGAAAAGATACGGTACCTGTAGAGTGAAAGGGAATAGATAGCAACATCACACACCAGAGCAGGAAAACAGCAAATGGAAAATAAGGAATTGGAAATAAGGCCACCTGAATAAAAGAAAAACATGCATGTTTCTATATAGTCAAGGTTCCAGAAATAAACCAGATATAACCTTTTAATGAATAACGGGCCGCAGTTCAGCAATCTTTTCCCGCAAGTTAGATTGAGGGAAGCGAACAGAAAAATGAATCTTCTGGAATTTCTTTGGCTCAGGACTACTTGAACTTATTCCCAGGGTGAGTTTATAACATGCTGAAGCTGTGGATTGCACAGTTTGGGGCTATTTTAAATGTTTTTTGAAATTCTTTCAACTAAGTGAATTTATAGGATTTAAACAACTACAACGAATGTCTCAGCATGTTCCATTTAATGTTTGTTCAAATTAGGATTCGTGCAGAAAAAAAAACAATTGTGTTGGCCCTGCTGGATAACAGATGTAAATATAAATTAGACAGTGTCATCACTTTAGTCAAGTGAAGTCAAAAAAGCACTATAAATTAGGATGTATGACTCTTGCATCATAGATTGTGTGAAGAACAGACTGAAATGTAAGAAATTCAACCCAGGCTTATTGTAAAAATGAGCCTGTGGCAAAATTTTTAGCTGAATGATATGATCACTTTCAAAGTGAAATTTCTAGTGAGTGGCACTAAAAGCATGTTCAGAATTATTCGAAACTAATAAATGTTAATCTTGCAATGCTTGTTGTTTTTCCACTGGTTGTTGTACATATTGTGGCAGTGAGAAGTGAAACGCTCAGTTAGTGGTATTCAATTGCGTTTGAAAATAACATACCACCTACACTAAACCTGACCAACAGTGTTAGCTATAGCTGGGTTTCCATCCAAAGTTGTGAATTAAAGAGATCAAAATCACTTCCTAAAAAAAACTGGCAATAAATACCATTAAGAAAAGTAGGAGAAGCCACTGAATATAACAATTTTCATATATAAATATAGCTGCAAGCAGCGATTACTGGGGTTCAAGCACTTTAAGGCATTTAAGCACATATGAAAAAAGACATTATTAAGTAAGCTTGTAATCACCTAAAGCAATGATTTAAAAAAGCATTTTTGGCAAGGTAATTTACCATAGAAATATTATGTTTTTTAACGGTTATGACTGTTACAGCGCCAACTGTGGTCCAATCCCCTTAAAACTTTGCATTCTTGTTTAGAATCACCTGTCACATGTGGTCAGTAGTTTCGATAGACCTTCGTAAACCTTGTCAGGTGCTCAAATTTGTTGGCCAACGGACATGTTTTTTGAGATACGCAAATGTCCTTTAAGACACTTGTAGCACTTCGAACCAAGACCATGCACAGTGATTTTCATGATGATAGGACAAATGGTTGCGCAGTTATAGCCACTTTTATGTTTTTTCCCCCTTATGGCCAAGCTCTGCGATTTTTTTTTTTTTTTTATTTTTGATTTTTTTTCCTGTGACCTCAGATTGAGCTCTTACATAAGTGTTCTGAGTTTGGCGGAGATATCTCATTCCGTTCAGGACTTATAGGCATTTTACTTAAAGTGGCTCTGACCCTTTTGAACGTGTCCCTTTGCGGCAGTGAGTCGACAGTACACCTTTTTTTTTTTGATAATTATTCATATTCACTCTCCAGAGAATCTTTCTGCACTGGTTTGGTTCCAATCAGGCAAAAAACCTAAGAGTGGTTTGCAAAAAATGCGAAATACTAAAAAATTCCAAGGACATAAGACACTTGAGCCTGCAGCTAACGGTTTTGGAGTTATGAGCGATTACGTAGTTTTGTTCTCTGTAGCGCCCCCATCAGGCCAACTGGGGCGAGACATGGTCACATTGTCGGCGGTGTGGGTACTACCATCCCTCCAGGTTTCAAGTCTCTATGACGTACGGTTTGGTCAGCACAATCAGTTTTATGTGGAGATTGCTGATCTGTGAATATTCTAACAATTACAATAGGGTTTCAGCGCTGCATTCTTGAACTCCTAATAAATTACTTGCGCCTCAGAGCGAGCAGATGAAACACAATGAATGCAGTCATTGCTTTCGGAGGTGGATGATAAAGCAATAAGCCCAAAGAAACCATAGTTTACAGTGAATTTATAACAGCTAAGGGGCGTTGTTAGGCACAACACGAAGCCTAAAAACCTGTAAATTCGCTGTAAACCACGGCTTCACTGGGCTTATTGCTTTTATAAAACGGTTATTCCATATTTGTAGTAAGGTTTCACAAAATAAAACAGAGCAAATTAAGTGTAATGCTATTAATAAAAACATTATTATTCCACGAAACAATGCAGTTCCTCAGAAACAATTGTGGTTACAACAAAGTGGTTGCCAAGCAACACACAAATGTAAACAAAGGTGTATGTTTGTAGTGTAATTTACAGTTTCGAACATGGCTCAGCCAATCAGAATCAAGGACCGGAACTATCCGTTTTATAATAACGCAATAAGCCCCAATAAGCCGTGGTTTACACTGAATTTATAACAACTAAGGGGTGTTGTTAGGCACAACAGCTTTGAACGTGGCTCAACCAATCAGGACAGGAACTATCCGTTTTATAACTGCTGTTTGGGAACACAGTTCTGGGAGATAATTATTTAGAAATACTTTGATGGTAGGCTTTGCTCAGGCATTTCGGAATGGCCATAATAACATTTCAGATGCTGTGCAACATAAACAATCCACTGATTATCGAGCAAGTTTACAACATCAGAAAAGTATTTTTAGGTCATGGCATAGAAGTATTGTGCAAGGATCAATTGCTAATCTGCCCCATAAACATTATCTATGTGAAAAGTAATAAAAACCTTTGGTCTTTTATCACCATTAGTGCTGAAGAGGTGAAAACTACAGAGGTTTGTACATATAGGTACATTTTAGTGCCAATGAGCCTGTTTTGCGGATATTAGCTTATTGCCCTTCCATTCACATTTGTACACATTCAAACATCTAAAGAATCGTGCCAGGTTGATGTTAACCATGACCGATCTCAACATGGTGAGTTGGAATGATGTTGTGCAAAATTCTTCTTTTGTGTTCCATGGAAGAAAGAAAACAATACAGGATTTGGAACAGCATGAGGGTGAGTAAATGATGACAGAATTTTCATTTTCGGGTGAACTCTAGTGCTTTAAGTGCCTGAGAAACGCACAACCTCACTGCGACATCAATGAGTAAATAGTTCATTTTCAATATGTATCAACTTGTTGATCTCAGGGTCTTCATGTTTTTAAAATGCAATCGTGGTTACTGGCACATCCTTGGTTTTAGAGAAAAAGAAACGCTATTGACAGCTCAGTTGCTCTGGAGATTTCCTTGCTTGGCATTGTCAGGCTGCATTGATTTTGAGTCTGAAAGGGAAATAAAAGTGTAAACACACAGTTAGTGGTTTGGGACTTCTCGCCCTCTTTTGAAAGTCCAGAAGGTGTTCATGGTGATGGATGGATGAAGAGCGTAAGAGTGAAATTTGGTTTCGAGGCTGAAGGAAGAGAGAGCGTGAATGGGCTGAGGTAATGCAGGAGGCTTGGGTAATGGTGTTCAGAAGAGTTATGATGGAGCCGCGAGCCACAAGGCCATCAAAGGCCTGTTCATCAGACTCCCTCTCGTCCTGTTAGCCACAGCTGAATCAGACCCAAGAGGGTCCTTCCCCCCAGCCACACTGAAGTGATTGACTTTGAATGTGTTCTGAGAAAAGCTCTGTTTGTTTGTTTGCTCAGTGGCATTAACCTTTATTTCACCAGCGGCAATCCCAATGTTTTTGGAGCACAACACAGCACCTTGGAGAATCATGCCTTTGATAAAAAGTAGAACTGTTGTTTGCTTTCACTGGCTTTATTATACAAGACTGCAGCAAAGTTTTGTATGCCAGTCACGTCAAGAAAAGACTAGGGGGCCGTAACTGGGTGCTAGATCCCCAACAGGCAGCCCAGAAGGAATTGGCGGACCCAACACGATGAAACTTATAGTACAACGCAACCATGGTTTCACAACAAAAATGGAATATAAATCAACACAGAAAAAAATGAAGCTTCAACACAATGGAAGTGGATCTGACCACAAGGGGGCAGCTTCGAACTGAAAAAAACAAGATTTGAAGTCTTAAAGGAATTACATGGAAACAGTGCAGTATAAATTCTAAATTTAAAGTGAGTTCTCTTTATAAAAAAAAAAAGCTGTTGGCTTACTTTTGAGTGATGCGGTCTTGAGTTTTAGATGTGCTAGTATTATTTTCACAGAAAGGCTCGTGCCCAGTATCACACGTCTTTTAGAACATCCAGAAAACATCTCTCTGTGGTCACATATACATGTTAAGAATAGGTTTTTATATCCTCTTGTGAGCATCTGAGGAAATCTGCACAAACAATCAAGGATGAGTGTTTGTGTAAGAAAAAAATTCTATCCATTATGTCCCAAAGCTCAACTATTACAGTACAGCAAAGATGAGGGACAATCAATCATGTAACACACACAAAAAAGGGAAGACCTCTTAATTATACCTTACTGTAGAGGAAAGGAAGCATGTTTACACGGTATGGCCCTGTCCTCCCTCTCAGATATCCAGCTGAACTCTTCGATTTTATCCTTCGTTTTTAATACCGTCATATGGTGTTGTGCTTCTCAGGAAAATTTATAATGGATGTACTAACTCTACACTCAGGAGATTTAGTGTCTGACACACAATTCTGTAGCATGAGGTCATGGCTTGCTGAGTTTGCTTAACACTTCTCCATAGGGATGCTGACTCAGGGGCAAACTCATAAAGATATTCTCTGGGGATCGAATCAGAATCCTGAAAATATATATTACATTAAATAAATGTAGATAGATAGATAGATAGATAGATAGATAGATTACTACTGTTATATATAAATTAGGGTGTCCAGATTTTCTGAAATGAAAATTGGGGACATTTCCTAGTTCAGTGGTCAAAATATTATTGAAAACTCTACAAATTAAGATTATCTACAAATCAAAAAACGGGGACAATATATTTGTGTATGTTTTTTTAATTGTTGTGGTTTCCATAAATTAATATCAAAATTACTAATTGCAATGATGTTTGAGGATCAAACCTACCCTAGTTTATTAATAGGCCTACAATTCACCAAAAATCACACTATGAATAGTAAATAACTATTGTAAACAGGTCAATATAGGATTAATAACAAAAATATGACTTTACAAAAACACATTAAAAATAAAACAACACATATATAATAAATAAAAGTGTATTAAATATTTTTAACATTTTCTAAATGTATTTAACATTTTTACAAACTGTGAATATCAAGTAATTAGGTTACAACTTTTCAAAAGATTTTTATCCAAGTTATTTTATGTTTATGCTTATTTCGACAACAAAGTGTGTGCTTTCTGCAAGTGTAATTGTTTCGTTTATTATTATTATCTTTTTTAATATTATTCATATCGGAGTTGTGACAGTGGAAGTTTCAGGAATGATTAATACAGTGTGCAGAACAATGCTGTAACTTTATCATTCCTTGTTTTACAGTGCACACAAACAGTATTACTTTAAGATGTAAAAATAGTATGTGACTACCTTGTGACTACTACGGGGACATTTCCAGGGACACCTCCAGTTGGGGACAGGACACTAAAAACAGGAACTGTCCCAAGAAAATGGGGACGTCTGGTCTAGAAGATCTAAAACTAGAAGATCTGCAAGCAGTGTTAAAAGGGCCCTTGCACCCAGGCTCACACCACCCTGTGGCTTTAGGGAAACAGCAAACGGTGGACAATATGCTTTTAAAGTGGTTAATATAGAAGGAACATCTCAAAGTCATTTATATGTGCCAAACTTCCTGCTGCCATCTGGTGGTGCTATGACTATAACTGAATATTGAAGTATATATGTCTTCAGGCCAGAACTTTTATCAAACATGTGAAGATTGGTGCAGACTTAGTCAGTGTAAAAACAAGTCATCTCCTGTCCACCAGCAGGTGGCGCTATGATTATAATGGCATATTGGCCTTTAGATGTGTTCAGGCCAGACTCTTGTCAAACGTGTGAAGTTTGGGGCAGATCAGACATTTTATGGCTGAGTTACAACAGCAACTGTTCCCATGGCAAAACATTGAACTTTGTCACGCCACCATGAACATGGTCGTTAACGAAAACTCAAGATCTCAAGATCTCAAGATTGCAATTTAACATCGCAAAGGACTTTAGATTAGACTGACCAAATATAATGTTGATGTCATTAAATTTCTAGGAGGAGTTTGTTACAGTGTAAAACATGTCACTTCCTGTTGCCAGCAGGTGGTGCTATGACTATAACTGAACATGGGCATGGTCAGGTGTTCAGGACAAGACTCTATCAAACATGTGAATTTTGGTGCAGATTGGACATTTTATGCCTGAATTATAACAACTTCCTTTTTCATGGTTAAACATAGACATGTGGGACACCCCATGGACACGCTCTTCAACAAAAAAATATGTTCGCAATTTAACGTCACAAAGCGCTTTAGATTACACTGACCAAATTTGGTGTTGATCTGTTTAAATATCTAGGAGAAGTTAATTTACATAAAACACCTAATAATGGCAAAAATGGCACAACACTTGCAGAGAAAATTCAAAATAAATGACTTTCTTGGGTTTTGGATTTGGTATCAGGGGACTTTTTTGTACGTTAGGTATTGGTGTTACAAGTTTACTGAATTTTGTACATGTATGTGAAACAGCTCAAGGGGCACTACACTGACCACTTTTGGCGTGTGTGCAAAGTTTCATGAGTTTTTCGATCATGTTTAGGCCTTCAAAAATGCAATTCATTTTGGATAAGAAAAAACTACGATTCCAATAGTGTCCTGGCACCACCAGTGCTTGCCTAAATATTGTATAGAATTTATTTAAATATATATATACAGAATTCAATGTAATTATATGTTTTATATATATCCTTTTTAATAAATCTGCCTATGTTAGAAAAACCTACTGCGCTGGTCTTGCCAGCCCTTGCGTCAGACACGCCACGCTCTGTCAGTCGCAGCAGCGCGAGTCAAAACAATGAAACGTGATGTTTCGCGATCCGCCACATAACTCTTCACTTTTTCACGTACTTGCCTCTGAAAATGGATACATTACAAACGTGTCTAATAAATT
The DNA here is from genome assembly GCA_036247105.1 of Cirrhinus mrigala. Taxonomy (NCBI): domain Eukaryota; kingdom Metazoa; phylum Chordata; class Actinopteri; order Cypriniformes; family Cyprinidae; genus Cirrhinus; species Cirrhinus mrigala. The sequence continues at coordinate 21,675,678 of CM070025.1, read as the reverse complement.
AAAAGCACCGGAGCTAGAAAGTACCTCTTCGTCCGTAACGAGCTCATCTGATTGGAGTTCACTCACTCTTCCTGACAGTAAAAGCGCGCGAGAGGTGGGCGTGGGATTTCCTCTCTGGCCTGTTGGCAGGTTGGCCGCCGACTCCTGATCACGTACAAGCTAATTTACCGTCCATTTCGTTTATTTATGAGGCCGCTCCAGACGGCTAAACACAATCAATAACGTTCATTGCTGCAGAGCTTTATTGGATTAGAGACAGATTTGAAGCCCACGAGCTGACACTGTTGACTTTGGAGCGCCCAAAATGTTCGAGGCAACACTTTACTCAGGTTCTTATCCATGAAAAGAGGATGTTTTGTTTAAATTTTCCTTTTTACTCGTCTGCTTTTTCTCTCTTATAATTTCTGTCTAATTTCTATGTCTGTCCCAGATTCGGGCACTGTTTTTCCTCTACTGTGCGGTCTTGCAGGTATTTTTTATTCATGGTTGGCAGCTAAAGTTGGACGGCTACTCCAAAAACAACATGGTACAATATGATTCTCACAGTACAAATATTCTGTAATAACTATGAATAAAACCCTAGAGTATAATTCTTCAAAATTGTTACTTTCAGAATGAAAAAAGTAGTTATTTCAATGGCAATGTGTTCCACCTACTGCAAATATTTTGAAAACCAAAAGCTTTGCCTGTAACCTCAGTGTAAAAGCAGAGCAATGTATTTACCTCTTTTTTTTTTATCAGCATTTAAGACTTAATGGTGCCTTTAATCAGAGACAGATTACCACAACATAAATCCTATTTCCCTGCACAGAATGATACGCAAATCAGAAACCCCAGGGTTTCGGATAGTGCAGCGAAGCCTGTGTCTGCTCAATTAGCTGTGATGGCCAAACAAAACAAGCTCAGGAACGGTTTTAGACTCGGAGGAATTGAAAGGCAAACAGAAAGGCGGAGAAACAGGGAAGTGCGACACGCACCAGCAGGTACAGGTGCTCTTACTCTGACTCTGGACCCTATGGCCTGCCTTGACCAGGAGAGATTTTCAGGCCTGATGGATGAAGAAACCACTGGCCCGTATGTCTAGTGCAGACAGCTGTACCAGACGTTTGGGAAGTCAATTCACACCTGGCTTTTTGGATGAGGTACCCATCCATACCAATGATGAACGTAATAAATCAGTAAAGCTTAGTCAGAATGGAAACCATCTGAGGGCTGGTCTAGGACAAATATTTGTGTACTAGATGAGTTAAATGAGGTATTATGGAAGGAATGAATTGTGCACTGAGAGTGAGCTATGTCTCAATTAGCATTTTTAATTCAGATGAAGTCGTGTGGACAAAACTGTGTAAGTGCTCTTGGCCATCAGTTTTCTTTTTATTGAGGTTTCAGGAAAGTGTGGGGTGAGATGAGGTCATTAAAGTGGTCTCAGTTCGAAACACAAAGGGAATTCGGGGCCTTGACATCTGACCTGCATTGCAGAATGACCCCATATATCATTCGTTCTGGATGATCTGCCTTTATCTCAACATCTGCACATGATTGTGCTATGCTGTAATGATAGTCTGCATTTGTGGTCTTTAAATATCTACTAAAACACAGACCAATTTATCACAAATTACTAATTGCATTCATGCTTTTATTCATGCTTTCATGCAGAAGCTTTTATCCAATGCAAGATACTTTGCTTTTAAGGTATACATTTGATCAGAGATTCCCTGAGAATCAGACCCATAACTTTGGTATTTCTAGCAGCATCCACTACAAGAGCTAAACATAGATTATTTTATGGTAAATGTCCAAATATAAATATATCCAAATAAGCACGTTAGAATACTTTCTGAAGTATTATGTGAATGAAGACTAGAATAATGGCTGCTGAAAATGTAGCTTTGTCACCACAGGAGTAAATTACATTTTTTTATATATATATATATATATATATATATATATATATATATATATATATATATATATATATATATATATATATATTCAATTAGAAAACGTGTAGTTATTTCACAATATAATTGTTTTTATTATATCAAATAAATGTAAGCTTTAAGTTTAAGAGACTGCTTTCAAAAACATTAAAAAAAATATTTTTTATTTTAAACTTTTGACTGGCGCTGTGTGTAAGACTGTAATTATGTATAGTATATGTGAACTTTAAAGTCTTAAAATGAACATTTAATTCAGATTTGAAAAGATTAGTTAGTACCCTATATGGGAGCTCTTCTCAGCATTTTAAATTGGAACACTATTGTTATGAGGACCTCTGCTGGCGACTTAGTGCACACACACTTTACAAACACCAACATTTATTTTAAAGGGATAGTTCACCCAAAAATGAAAATTCGGTCATTACTCACCCTCCTGTCTATGGAGGGTCAGGAAGCGCTCTGATTTCATTCAAATGTGACCCTGGTCCACAAAACTAGTCATAAGGTTCAGTTTTTCATTTGAATAAATAAGCTTTCCACTGATGTATGGTTTGTTGGGATAGGACAATATTTGGCCGAGACACAACAATGAAAATCTGGAATCTAAGGGTGCAAAAAAATCTAAATACTGAGAAAATCACCTTTAAAGTTGTCCAAATAAAGTTCTTAGCAATGCATATTACTAATCAAAAATTAAGTTTTGATATATTTATGGTAGAAAATATGTTCATGGAACATGATCTTTACTTAATATGGTAATGATTTTTGGCATAAAGGAAAAATGTATAATTTTTGACCCATACAATGTATTTTTGGCTATTGCTATAATTGTTTGTTTACAAAACAGATACAAAAACAGACAAAACTTAAAAAAAAAAATCATGTCTATCATTATGTTATCATTTTATTGTGTTTTATTGTGTTAGTTAGCTGTATATTTCTTAGTTATCAAAATAACCCAACTGCAGTTTGACTGAGATTAACTGGAATGCATAATGAAAAAACATGACTTTTGAAAGCTGGTAAGTTATCTGTTTCAGCAAATCTTCAAAAATCTTCTGTTTCTTGAACTCTTCAAAAATACCAGTGCTACTTAAGACTGGTTTTGTGGTCCAGGCTCACAAATATCTTAATTTGTGGTCTGAAGATGAACAAAGGTCATATGTGTTTGGAACGACATAACGGTGACAGAAATTTAATTTTTGGGTCAACTATCCCTTTAAGTCTGCACTGTTTTTATTTTCTCTGTTTAAGTGATCTGCAGATTTAAACAAGGTTATGCATAACAATATGAAATTTTTGAATTTCTTCTGTATTTTGTAACCTATGCTGATGTTTTGACCACACTGATTTTTAATGTTGCCTCTTTCGACTGCAGGTCAAATGCACTGTCTGGTTAGTGGATACGACTGTTGAATTGACTCACTGTACTTTCTCACTCTCTCTCTTTGTCTCTCTCTCTCTATCTCTCTGGTCTAAAATCTAGAGCAGTCTAGAATATGCTCCATTTTCCAGATTTATCTTGCAGTTGCATTGACTGTCCACTACACATTCACACTGACACAGCTCTAAATCATGTGACTGACAGCCAGCAGCTGCCTTCCTTTTGCTTCATGCAGATACTATTAATAATGCCTCTCAATGCTATCAGAAAACAAACCGATAAACATAGATGACATACTTAAACAGCTTTTAGTCAAATACACAAAATCTGAAAATGCACAAGCACAATTCTTTGCACTTTTGACATTTTGGTGGAAAAAAGAAACTTTTCTAGTTCAGCTGCATTATAATTTTCCCAAATCCTTTCTGTCTTAGCAATGCTGCCAGGTGCAATGCAAGACTATCTGCTGTGTACGCAAGTAGAGTCTCCTTCAGGTGACTTTTTTCCTTACCAGACACATATCTGCTCCTGCCTTGGATTGAGTGACTCCTTGACATGGGATATGTTATCCTATAATTTCATAGCATATGTTTATTGAACGACGCTTGTTTGGCCCTTGCATTTACATTTGTTACATGAATACAAACACAAAAAAGGTGTACGATTTACTTTGAAACAGTTTTCAATCAGAAATTGCTAGTAAACTTCACAAATAATTACAAAGAAATAGCAAGTTGGAATTGTTGTAAAGAATCCATTCAATCCCACTCTAATGCATTATCCACAGTGTAAATGACTGTTAAGAGAACCTATGCATATGATCCACACAGTTCACATTGGTAGTTTTCCACTTATCTTTGACAATATAGTGGACACTGTTGCTTTTGCTAATTGACACTGTTTATTAATTATCTTGATAAGCACTAGGCAATGCTAAATACAAAGTTAGTTGAATGCAAGTATCCAGATAAGACGCAGAGAGCGACTGTCTCCTCAGCCTAGGAAAAAGCTTAACACTCACTGACTTCTTTTTACCCTGTTTACCCCCAGCGATGGGCAACGTCTATGATGAAACGTGATTCCCCACCAATCCCAGAGGTCGGTAAGTGTTAAGGAAAGATGATCAGCGGAGATGCCTGGCATACTTTCCAGAGCCATGTAAGGTTGGTTCACCCATTTCAAAAGCACTAGTGTCTAAGGGAGAGCTCAGACTCTAGAATTTACTACAGGTTGGGAATCACAACGAGGTGTTATATAAAAGCCATCAGGTGAAACAAAGAACTTGAATGAGGGAAGGAACCTCTGGAGGTAAACAATGTCAGCAAAGAAGCCCTCAACGAACAAGAACATTAAAAAGCTGCGTGCCATAAGCATGGTGTGCAGCCTTGCGCGAAGCTGGCAGCAGTGGGTGAGCGAAAATGAAGAGAAGCAGTCCAGCGAACCCAGCGGATGGGCCCCGAGTTACGCAGAAGACCCCAAAGATGCAAAAAAAATAGTTCCGAAGTTCAGACCTTCTCAGAAGTCTCTTTCCAATCAGGACCCTACAAATAAAAACCAGGATGGTGTGGAGGCCGCCGGGGAGTCGCGCATCAAAACTGCACAAGTGGTGAAAACTGTGACAAGGGAAGTTCAGGAGAAAAGTGCGGGCATTGACTTTTTGACCAAACGCATCTGCAAGGACCCGGAAACCGATGAACTGGACAAGATGCTGAGCAAGAAAGGGTCACCCACCCGCCGCAGGAAGTGCTCCAACATGGTTTCGGAGCTGACGCGGGGCTGGAAGGAAATGGAAAAGGAGAAAAAGCAGGCTCAGGAGGGTGGTGAGGATAATGAGGATTGGAGCCTGCAGCTAGGAACCAACCAGGAGGATATAGTGAATAATAGGACGAATGAAAATACAGAGTCTGCGGTCGCAATCAAAAGATCCACTGTTCGCAAGTAAGTTCTGGTCTTCTAATACAATAGTCGAGATAAAAAGTGACAGGGTTTTATTCTTTTTTTTTTTTTTAAGAACAAAATGTGATAAAGCAGATGTTGTGTGATCTTTTAGCAGAGTATGCAAGGTTAGTCGGTCATGGAAATATCGTATGTGTGTAGTCTGCACCATGTAGTGCACTATTTATTCACTAAATAAATATCATATCCTACTTTTTAATACGAGCAATATCAACGTGAGCTTTACAGCCATACTGATTAAACATGTATTTTACCCCTGGAACGCGATTTTTATCAGGGATCCCCTCAAAATGCGATTGGGCTACTTTTGAGTTTTGTTGTGAAAACCTGGCAACCCTGCCTGAACGAATCTGTGTTTTTGAAAGAATTGGTTGATTCTCATTCAAGAAAAGATTGTGACTCGTTTCATAAGATAATGAATGAATCGTTGTTTTTGAATGATTCACTCATCATTCTGATGGTACATTGACTGACTTCTAGTAAAGGCTGAAGTACATGACACGACTTTTAAACTCTGAACAGATTTTAAAACATTGGGAATCACACTTACCGACTTTGTAATAGTAAAAGGAAAAATGGGGCATTATACACTAATTGACTGAGGATGAGTCTGTGACCATCATTCGCTATGCGATTTTCGATCTGTCAACTCAGATCTCCAGACTGGCTCTGATATTGGCAATTTCTCCTGACAATAAATTGGTGGAAAAGCAGAACAAAAATCATGTAGTGTTTTCTAGCTGTAAAGACGTTGATAGTTGCTTAAATTTTGGTTGCAATTTCGGGTGGCCAAAATTCAATGTCAGTTCAACGTCAATTCAACATATAATGTTAATTTGATGTCCAATTCCAACATCAACTAATGCTGATATTTTGTTTTTAGGTTGTGTAACCAAAATCCAACGTTAATAACGTCAATGTCAAATATTGACGTCAACCCAATTTTCATTCTCAACCAAAATGCAGCATCTGTCCAACATTGGGGTCCATCAGTAATTACTCACCCTCATGTTGTTCCAAACCCAGAAAGGTACCAAGAACATTGACAAATTAGTCCATGTAACATCAGTGGTTCTACCATAATTTTACGAAGCTACTAGAATACCTTTTGTGCACCAAAATATGTATATATAGCGACTTTATTCAACAATAAAGACAATTCTTCTCACCCGAGTTTGCTGTCTATGGAGGGTCAGAAAGCTCTCGGATTTCATGAAAAAATATCTTAATTTGTGTTCTGGAGATGAACGTTTTTCGGGTTTGGAACGACAAGAGGGTGAGTAGTTAATGACAGAACGTTCAGTTAACTGTAAGGGGTTACAGAGTCTTAAAAAAAAAAAAAAAAGACCAAATGGCTATAGTATAACACGTTTTGTTACACTTTACTTGTGTAGCCTACTAGCATTACAAGTTGCATTGTTTTATTAATAATATGCATCTTTTCAGGGGCAAGAAAGACGTCGAAGATGCCAACAAAATAAATGCCTTGTCCAAAAAATACAGCGCTGTGGGCAACTTGAAAAGCCGCTGGCAAAACTGGGCATCGGAGCATACCGTCAATCAGAAGCTCAACCCCTTCAGCGAGGACTTTGATTATGAGTACTCCATGTCAACGCGGCTGCGGAGGGGTGAAGAGGGCTACGGGAGGCCCAAAGAGGGCAGCAAGACAGCAGAGAGGGCCAAACGTGCAGAGCAACACATCCACCGGGAAATAGATGACATGTGCTTCATCATAAGGACCATGGCGGACCCAGATCCAGATGGTTACACTAGAGTGACTTTTGGCGATCTGTTTGACAGATATGTGCGGATCTCTGATAAAGTCGTGGGCATACTAATGAGGGCCAGGAAGCATGGAAAGGTAGATTTTGAGGGAGAGATGCTGTGGCAGGGTCGGGATGATGGTGTCATTATTACTCTGTTAGTATGACAGAAGACTGACACCGTGTGGTAACTGGTTTGCTGCAATAAAAAGGTAATATCTTCTTAAATTATATTATTAAGTTATTATGGTTCTAAGTGTTCTATGTGTTTACATGTATGTATTACAGTTTGTAAGTTTGCAGACTGTTTTCTGAGCTGTCTCAGCTCTTGCCGTGTTTGCTTGTTGTGTATGTGTATTTGCATGTACAAAGATTTGTTTCACTGAATCATACTTTGTAAATAAGAAACTGCTGAAATGAATTGGATTTTTTTGCACTAAGGCTATACATAGGGTGACCACCTGCCCCGCTTTGCGTTGTAGCGCCCAGCATTTTCACCCCTTGTCCCGCACGTGGCATATTGAGAAAATGTCCCGCATTTTCATCAGTCTGTTGGTTTTTCTCGTTTGCATGTGCGCTCTCAGAAACAGATCAGCGAACATGACAACGGATGTAATCAGTATTTACATACCATAACAGTAGAAAATGTATCAGTCTTACACGTGTCCCGCATTGTCCCGCAAAATCACATCAATGTCCCGCAACAGCCCTATTGCCAGGTGGTCACCCTAGTTGTACAGTAGAGTAGGCGCTGCTGTGTTAGTATATTATTTGTCATACTGTAAATCATCCAGAAGAGGGAGCAGTGCACAAACGCTACAATTCCCTCCTTGCCATGTAATTGCAGTCATTATGAAACGGGGTATTATCTCCACATTTAGTACATGTTGTACTTTTAATAAAATACAAGTATTTGAGAAAACAAAATGGGTCTTTGTTTTGATTAGTATAAAACTGACACAAAAAATCTATCATTTACATATTCCAGAACACTTAAGAAGAGATGATGCCAACCCCTCAGAGGACTTAAGATGATGCCAACCCTGAAACAACATACAGCACTACCGAATTTTGCTACTAATTTATAGTGTTCTTCGTCTGTTTGATTACCTCATTAATTGATCTTTACCATACATCTCTGCTATATGTATATCAACTTGACAGTCACCATTAGTAAGCTACTACTAAATATATTGTAAAAACTTTAATTTTCTGTAAAGTTGCTTTGCAACGATATCTATCGTGAAAAGCGCTATACAAATCAATTTGAATTGAATTGAATATTCATTCACAAATGCTCTCTTTTGACAGTTTGGACATTGGAAGTAGCAAGATGCACTAAAATGAACTTTTTTCTTTCTTTCAGGGTGATTAAAAATGCAAATAAGGAAACAATGGCTGTAATCTTTCAAATATGTTACATTACAGCAACTAATAGCCGCATGTTTATGGGAAGCTACACCTATTTGTAGTTTTCCTTGTTATGTAATTGTCAACCTCTAGTAAGTGTATGAAGACAGTCATTTAACAGAACAATGTGTTCAGGCAGAGCAAACTGATAAGTAATGCCAGACATTCAAACTTTGATTGTCAGTTGTCTGGAATCCAGAAAAACAAGAGCTGACTGTAATCTTCATGAATGCGGATAAAAAGCAGTAACAGGAAGTGCTGCATGATGTCATAAAAATGTGGAACAAAATTTCCTACCTGGATCTGACGGATAGGCAGGCTCTATAGCTCCGCCTGAAGGTTTCAGTTTAGGTCAACGGCATAATACTCTTCATTTTCTATTTATTTGGAATGTCCATAATCCACTGGTGAAAACTAAATAAAGTTAATTTGAAAACTATAATTTCAGGAAAAACCACTTGGTCAGACTCAAAATGGTCATCATTTGTTTCAGGATCCATGATGTCCACCAAGGGGCTCCAACTGTAATGACATTGATCTGGAAGTGTACTCTCCATTCACTGGCTGTCTGTGGGTAGTGGTTGAACAAGAGTCTTGAGGGTTGTTGAGCTGCCAGAAGGCGACCTCTAATTGTCACAAATTACAGTTGAAAGATGAAATTACTGGTGTTTTACTTTCCTGAGACTTGGATAATGATCTTGTTCTTAATGTAGGATGTCTCCACTATATCTGTGTACAGATATTCTTCTCCATCTCCCTGCTAAAAAAGTACCCCCAAGACAGGCATTTCATTAGAATGGGTTCAACAGAATTGAAACCATACTGCGCAGTTGTTTTGTTGTAAACCTGTTTAAAATACTTTCATACTGCCACACGAAAGACCCAAAATAAACCATGTGTAATTATAGATGACATATTCTTACACATCTCCCATACCCTGAGTTAGGTTGTGATGTGATCAGGTCATACAGCGATCATACACAATCATTTTCTGAATTCTTCATGCTCATCTTTATTGTATTCACTCATGCAAAAGAAACTGAGAAAGCCTGAGTTCTGCAGACAGTGATCTGTATCTATAATGATGCCTCTTCAGTCTCTGCATTCTCCACTTCATACTAGCTTCTGTGTCATCCTGGGATGTCAAAGTCTTTCACCAGGAAGTGGTCCTGATTAAGAGCTCAATAAAGAATTTATGTGGCTCCCCGGTTGTTCTGATTCAGTGTTGTCTTTTTTAGACAGACAGAGCTGAAAAAGTAAAAGAAAACATTTGCTCAAGCTACAATATGAAAAAAACAAAAACAAAAAAAAAAAAAAAAACTTTTTTACCTAAAATGAGCTCTGAAAGGGCCTTTGACTTACAGTTTAAGAGTTCATGGGTTAAGATTTAACCCATTTCTTTCAAACATGTTAGAAATGATAACAATGAAGAAGCCTCAGGTCAGAACTTCTCAAAAATAATATTCAGTGAGTTAGAGGCATGCAACAGGTTTAGCTGCACACGTAAAAATTCTACAAAAACAAGTAGCAGCCACATTTCTAAAAACATTTCTTAAAAATGCTCAAGCATTTACATAAAATGCGTTTTTCAATCACACATTTCTTGCAGCCTATTATTCTCCCATGAAAGTTGCTTTGGATGAACGTAAATGTCATAGTCAAATTAATTCATTAATTCATTAATTCACAGAGATAGATAGCACTGAGTGAAATATGGACAAACCCAGTGACTGGGTTGTATTGACCCAGCAGCTGGGTTAAATGTTTACCTCAACCTTTTAGGTAGTTTTAGTTAACTTAACTATTGCTTAAAATGAACCCAAAATAGGTTGAAAATGAAGATTTATTAATAAGTTGAATAAATAATAATTCAATAATAAACATTTTTCAGTTGTTTATTAATAAATGTTCACCTTTCAGTTATTTCTGATTCCTCTAGTAATTATGTGTCTGATTTTTAAATTACAACCTTTGTTTGGGTTCATTTTAAGCCAGCCATATAGTAATTTTTAAACAATATTTGAATTAAATAAAACTACCCATAAGGTTAGGTTAAACATTTAACCCAACTGCTGGGTCAGAACAATCCAGTTGCTGGGTAAGTCCATATTTCACCCAGCAGTTTTTAGAGCGTGTTTATGTTTATAATTTATTAATATATTTATTTATTTCAAATATAAACACATTTCAAATCCATTCAACGTATATAGCCTATATTTAAAGTTGGATATGTTAAATGTTTATTTATATTTGAATTAAATATATAAATTCATATATTTAATATTTAAACCAACCAACAAACAAACAAACATCTCTATGCTGACTAATATAATGAGTTGAAACCGGTCTAACAACGTGGTTACAGATCCAGTAACTTTACGGTGGAACTACAATACCCAAGGTTCTTTGAGAACACATTTCACGCTTTTCCAGCACACTCGGCTTTGACAGAGGTTGCTTGCAAGTGTTAATAAGCAAGACGCTTTGGCAGAGTGGGGTACTGAGACAACCAACAGCTTTACCTTCCCATAATGCACGAACTCATGGAGTAGCAGCATGGCTGTTCAAGGTAAGACTTTAACAAACGTCTCGAGAATAATTTCTGCGGAAATGTTTGTTTATTGAAAAGAACGCTTGCAAAAGCAAACAAACAAACAACGCTTCCCCACAGCCCGGTTGGGATTATGATTGGCTGCCGATCAGCCGCAGATCTTTGTCCTGCTCTTGCGCTGGAAACCTATGACATAGAGATGGGCTCGCGGGGCCCGTGGTCTTGAAATCAGTCTATGCATGTACTGTAAAGATTCACGATCTGCATCATTCAGCATCTGCACGTCCACCCACTGATTCACATCTCGCCGCGGAACACCATTGAGAGCAACAGAGCACATCACGGCATGTTCCTACTCCGAATTAATCATTTTAATGTTTAGAAATCGTATTTTGTGCTACTCTTTCACGTAGGTCATTGAGATGCGATGCGCTCTTCATTGAGGAGAAGCGGACTGGCGCGAACGCGTTATTATTAATCAGCTTTCATAAGGCGGTCGAGCTGGACGCTTCTGTTAGACAGGTGTTTCGTTTGTGTTTCGACCACCTGCTCTGGTACCATGATGTTAGGGCAGTCTCCACACCTTATCGGGGGAATCCTCTGGATTCAAAACCCAATGCGAGGTAGGTTTATCACTGAGGATATCTGTGTCGCTGTCATGATCTGTCATTTAGCGAAACTTGCATTGAATAACGACTTATCGATTGTAACTGTATCGTATTTGCAGATCAAGTAAACCAGTTTTGTAAGGCCATGAATAATGTGAAGAAGTAACATCACTTAACTTCAGTCACATGTATGATCGAGTGATTTTACTGCCATTGAATGCTTTGATGTGGAATGACGGGTTATGTAGAAGAAACTGGGACTAGTATATATTTCAGGGTCCAGATATTTTTTAAAAGTAAATTAAAGTCTTCACTACAAAAACCTATTTGGCATTTCCGTTCCTGCATAGGAAAAATATACAGCTGTTTGTACAGCAATGTGATACACTACACTTTTACACGTTTTGTGACAACGTGCCCCAATAACCCTGCATGTGCAGTATACTGTGTTTACGGTTGTCGCAATGGAGCCTGTCACTACACAGCCAATTATGGCAAATATAGAAACATGTAAACGGCAAAACAATTGTGAAACAAAAAGTTCACTTGCATATTTATAGATATATGATCTTACTTTAGTTTGGAAAAAAACGAAGGGGGTTTGGGAATCTTAATAGGTTCAAACAAGAACCTTCCTATAATTGTATAATAATTCTGAATCTTTAACTGAAAATGTAAATTTCAGTTTAATCAGTATCTGTTTTGATTCTTAGATTCTTGTTTGGTCCGATTTGGTCTGATTCCAAATATGATATCAATTCCATTAACATTCTTTAGATTCTTTAAATTCAAGTTTCAAATTTACTTTATTTATATAGCACATTTAAAACGGCCACAAGACTGACTAAAGTGCTTTACAGTTAGAAACAGCGTCATAAAATTAGGAAACAAAAACTGCAACCATAAATAAATAAAAATAAAAAATTGCTATGCTTTTATAAATAACATTTTATCTATAACAAATAACTCTATCTGTGTAGGTGACTGTTCTATGTTGTACATTTGTAAGTTTAACAAAGTCAGGGTAAAAGAAATGCATCTTAACAAGCTTTTTGAACTTCTTTTTGATGGTTCCGTCCTTAATTGGAGGGTCATACTGTACCCAATACAGTAATTTGCATTCTGAGTAGCTAGGATTACATATCCAAACCTTTTGTAGTCAGCATTCTTAAGATGTCCTGTCTCAGCATATAGTCAAGAGAATAAAGTAACTGAGAATATACGTTTCACATTAAAGGCATATGCACAAAATGTACACATCTTTACAAATAATGGATCTTTAGGGAGTGTACATTGTTCACTGTAACTCCTTGCTTGTACTGCTGGCCTGCTGTTTTATTCCACTGAAAAATGGGCATTCCCTACAGATCTGTTGCAAAACTCTGTGTGATTATATATTTCAAACACTTTATACTGTAGTATGGTTGTTCAAAGAGTCTTGTTGTATCATATCAAGGGATCTCATACCTTATCTTGCTCTGGGTGTTTTTGTATAAAAGCTTTGGCTCTTAAAAACACTTTTTATTCTGCTTCATGATTGGTCAACAGGGATGTAACATATAAGCTGAAACCAAGCCTGAATGAACAAGACACAGCATTATTACTCAGCTGGAGGGCTGCTTAGTTCATGCTCTGCTGAATGTTTCATCCTTAGTGGATACTTTGCTGCTTGTAGAGTGATGTTTACACATTATAGAACAGCAGAACAGTAGATTTCTGTATGTGAGATATACATGGCGCTGACATTAAGCAGCGGAAATATGCAAATATATAAATGGAGGAATGCAGGTATGCTTCTTGCATGTAATATTGAGTAGAGAAATATATGTTGGAATGGCCTGGTGACTGAGTGCTTACATAGTCACAGGAGACATTCAAAGACATTTGCATTCTCAAGCCACTGAACTGACTCAAGATCAAAACGGTGAGAGACTCCCTCCCACTCCAGGCAGACTCAGAGACTGATGTGGTGCAACACATTGCTAATATGTATGCAACGCTGAAGAAACTGTCGAAAGATAGTACGTTCCAGAACACAGCTTCTGAAGCGAGCAAGCTCTCGTCTTTGATCAAAAGAATTGACACAGTGTTACAAGAACCAGTTTCTGCTATGTAGGGCAGTTGAGTTGGCAGTGTTTTTTTTTTTTTTTTTTTTTTTTAAGATTAAAAATGTTCTTTTTACATTTGCGGTTCTTCAGATCACAGTTTTGGTTTTTGGGTGATTGTGGCAGGCCTTCAGCAGGGTTATACCTTATTTAAAGGCATAGTTCACCCAAAAAATGAAAATTACCCCATGATTTACTCAGCCTCAAACCATTCTAGGTGTTTATGACTTTCTTCTTTCAGATGAATACAATTGGAGTTATATTAAAACGTGTTTTGGCTCTTCCTAGTGCTATGGGAGTGAATGGCTGTTGAGATTTTGAAGTCCAATAAAGTGCATCCATCCATCATAAAAATTACTCCACACAGCTCCGGGGGGTTAATGACAACTTTCTGAAGCGAATCGATGCATTTGTGTAAGAAAAATATCCATATTTAAACCTTTAGGTGCGGTAAGAAGTGACAAATCATATAAACACAGTGGAAAGAGCAAAACGAAACACTGGTCACAAATTAGAAGTACAAAATGAGTATTTTTAAAGAAAAATGTTGAAAGATTTCAATATAAGCCAAAAGGAGACTGGTTTTCCTTTGCTGTAAACAAAACTTGGTTCTTACAAGACTAGAATATTCTCACTGGAGTTTACGCTACATCGATGTCCAATGTCATCCGCTAGAACGCCAGTCTTTCGTGAACACACGTACCAAGTTAAGCCGCTTTTCCACTATCGGGCCGAATTGTTCTCTTTGCTTAACCGTTCCATTCCGTGCCGATCCGGGCCAGTCAGCATGGATATGGTTTCATTTTCCACTGTGGTTTTGATAAAACGGAACTCTTTGGAATATAAATACAAATGCATCAGTCGTTGCCTTGGTAACGCAGTTGTAATGGAAACAGCGATATGGACGATGATCAGATATTTCTGTTTTTGGGACTAATGTTACTAAGTTAAATAACAGAAAAAAAGGACACAACTCTTGGAGCAAAAAATAAAATAAACGGAAGGCGACGACAAGTAGAACGTTACCAACTGTAACGGGACTCCAGGGAAGCGTGTAAGATGCAGATGCGAGCTTTATTAAACAGATCGTAGTCAAGACAGGCAGGGTCAATCTCCAAACAAACAATGAAACGTAGGCAAGACAAAAGCGAAATCCAAAATAAACAGGCAGAAGGTCAAAGTCCAAGTGAGCAGTCCAAAAGTAACAAATAAACAAGGCTATGAAACTAGGCAAAAACTATGGCAGTGAAGCTAGGCAAAACTATGGCAAAAACAAGGCAAAACAATGGAAAGAAACAAAACCGTGGAGATAACAAAAACAAGGCAATGAACACAAGGAAAACGCTTGGTAGAGTCTGCACAGGCAAAACAATACTTCGCCGAGTCTGTTTGGTGTAGGCCTCCTTAAATGGCCACCAAACAGGAAGTAACCCATGAAGCAGCAGAGGGAGCGGTAACAGAGTCAATGGGTGAGGGCTCCCTCTGCTGGCGTGGCGTTACACCAACAAATGCTAAGGGGATATGCATGCCAACAGAGGCGGACACAGAAGGTAGAACCTTTCTAAAAAATACCACATTTATTGACAGTAATAATGTATGAGCTATGAACGCAGCGTAACAGCTGTTTACTTGGCTGTTTGATCAAATAGCGTGCTTTCGCTTAGTACACACATTCTATCAGCATGGTTTGGCACGGTTGTGTAATCGTGCCGAAAATTCCGGGCCGAGAACGGTTTGTAATCGTGTCGTGCCATACCAGGCTCAGGTGAAAACACAACTGGAACTGTACCTGACCGTTCTAAGAACTGTTCGGCCCGACAGTGGAAAAGCGGCTTTAGCAGAAGCTAGAGATTACAGTTTGTAAAAGTTTAAATATGGATTTTTTTTTTTTACACAAACGCATTGTTTTGCTTCAGAAGGAGCCATGTGGAGCTCTTTTTATGATGGATGGATGCACTTTATTGGACTTCAAAATATCAACACCCATTCACTGCCATTATAAAGCTGGGACGAGATGAGATATTTTTTTAATATAATTCCAATTGTATTTGTCTGAAAGAAGAAAGTCTACTATATACACCTAGGATGGCTTGAGTGTGAGTAAATCATGGTGTAAAATTCTTTTTTTTTTTTGGTGACTATCCCTTTAAGACAAATTAGTGTAATGGTACATTGAGTTTTCGGCCACACTTTATTTTAAGGTCCAGTTCACTATTATTTGACTATGAACTGTGACTTTTGGCTCAATAAACCCCTAACTTGCTGCTTATTAATAGTTAGTAAAGTAGTTGTTAAGTTTAGGTATATGGTAGGCTTAAGTTTTCTAAAATATGGTCATGCAGAATAAGGCATTTTATGTGCTTTATATGTACTAGTAAACAGCAAATATGCTAGTAATTTGCTTGCTAATAAGCAGCTAGTAGTAGTGAGAATTGGTCTCTAAACTTAAGTGATTACTTTTAGCTTGCAAGGTGACCTGTTTTGAAATCTTGACCTTAGTATACACTACTGCTTCAAGTTTGGAATCAACAAGGTTTTTTTCTTTAAAAGAAATGAATACTGTTATTCAGCAATAATACACTGAATAGTGAAATTTGGGGATCAGGGAATCATGACTGAATCTTTATGCTCAGGTCACAAGGGAGAAAGGCAAGCAGGTACAGATTTTCCCAGGCCTCTCAAATACCATGCCATTGACAATGTAGAAGTTAATTTCAGTTCTTTAGAATGTAAGAAGAAACTACATTTACAGAGTGTAGAAAAGATTGCAGCCATGTATCTTGGCTGGAGGCTAGGAAAAGATACAAGTGCTTTGGCAACCCAAAGGAGGCTTTCATGCATTTGATAAAGCACCAGAATGTTTGCAAGTGAGAGAAAGTTCTCTCAAGGTATGAAAAGTATACAAGCTTGGTATTTATTTAACGCTATCACAAAAATTCCACATGCTTGGCGAATGAGAAATAGGATTTACAGAATGATGCCTTGAAAGCCTTGGTTGACTTGCAGATATTGGAAATACACCAGAGTGTTGGTGTAGCAACTATGTTCTGAAGGTTTCAGACTTTGTAGGCTTAGAAAGTGTGGAAACAGATTAATATTGTTACATGCACCAGTCTGAGAGGTTTAACTCAACACCATTGATACTTAGGTGCATTTTCTTTTCCAGCTTTTAAAACTTTTTGAGAAAAGCTTGAGAAAATTAGTTATTATTTACTGAAAACACTCTCCTCAGCTGTAGCTCTCAGATATCATTAACTTGCATATATTCGAATCAGGCAAATTTGATGTTAACAGTGTGAAACAATCACACTGAAATTGAATATGTGCATATTCATTGGTCAGTCACTGATTTGATTTGCACAGATTTTAAACAAGAACATTACGAAGTAAAATATAACCCGAGCACAATGCATAAAACACTACACGTGTATTTAGTTCAAGCTTTCCTCAGTAAGTTATCTCTGCAACTGTTGACACCTGAGCAATGTAAAATATTTGTTTCTCATACCTAAGTGCTAAGATGGGATTAAAAATCACTTGCTTGTCTTGACACATTATGTACATTTCTTAGGAATACTGTGTGTACAAGTACGGCGCATCGATCTGATAGAACTTCAAAGAAGACCTAACATGTAGAGACTGAAACTTTTCATCCCAAGTCTCAGGGCCGTGTCGGTAAGCTGCAAATGCTGTCTCACCCACTGGAGGGATCAATATGGATTGCTCTGCACGTCTATATATTCACTCCTCATAGCTATTTTTACTTTAGAGAGTTGACGCCGAAGGGAAGGGATAAAGATAGTCAGTCTAATTTAAGCCCTGATTAATATTCATCTGAATTGAGGCTAGAAGAGCTGGCTGCTATTGTCATGTTCACAGCAATGAAGCATATTAAGTTTGCACAAGCGTGCATGTTTAAAGTCTTTTAGTTATTTTTAGTACAGTACCTGATTATTTGTTGTAATTGAAGCATTTTGACTTTATCAGCTCTCCTTTAGTGAACTGTTACCAAGTAAAGGTTGGATTGATAGTGAGATATGTTATTAGACTTGTGCCAGCCTAAAATGCCAGACTCACTGTCGATGCAAGTCAAGTGTTTTATTTTTTTCTTGGTATGGCTATGGAAGTTACAGTACATGTCAGCTTCTATAGAGCTTACACATTTGTTGGCAGATGGTATAGGCTGATTTTTGTGTAGAAGAGTCTAATGTCAGTATCTTCAGATCATAAGCTGTTTTGTTTAATTAGCATTATACATAATGAAAGTTTTCTGCAAGGATAAGCTTCTTATTTGCTTGCTAAGTAATGTCATTCCAACTGTTGCAATCAATAATTCATCTGCTGTCAGACTGCAGGTAGATTCATTGGATGCTTTGAATGAATCACTTGCTTTGATTTTAGTTTAAAATTCTACAACCTAAATTTTTTAGGTTTAAGCTGGATTTTAAATTCAGGATTTGCTAATTTTTCAATAGTTGTGCACTTAAATGTACAGTACAGAAATGAAGGAGTCACTGGGTGTTTGCTTCAGTATAATTTGGAAATAACATTTTAGAGGAACCAACATGTCTTAGATGAGAAATACATTGCTGACTTTGCTGAATTTGATGTGTATTGTGTGCTAATGTCACCATTAGCAGGAAATGGCAGGTGTCAGGTATCTCTTTCCTTGGTTATATTTGCTGAGTCTACATATCATATTTGGTTAGCCACAACCGGTTAAAAGTGGGGAGGTCATAAAAGATTACAGCAGAAAGACTCTTTTAATAAAATGAGAACAAAATAAGATGACAGCTTCTCCATTGTGGATCTTGAGAGAGGTTTTACAAGTAGAAAGTGCACAGTCCCAGTGGATGGACGCCAAGCAAGAAACTCCTTGTTTCTGTAACAAGAAGTCAAAAATCCCTGAAATAGGATTTTGAAATGCTTTCAAAATCTTGCTCCTGATTAAATATTTATATCTGTCTCAGTACTTTGTGTCCATATTAACTTGCAATACTTGCTATTTATAATCTCTCTCAAGACCTTGACTGTTTCAAATGTGCAGCGAGTGTTTTGCCTCTGTTTTGTCTGCTAAGCAAGTTACTGGTAGGTCAATGTTGAGGATATTTTTGGAGTAAGGTTTTTTTCTATTTAAAGTAGGTCACCAGCTTTTTTTTTTTTACTCACTTGAATTAGTTATATATTTGGAACGATGTACAGTACATCTTTGTATTCATCAAGTTCTTTGCTCCGTATCAAATGGTTGGCATTAATGCTTGTTGGGACACATTGTTCCGTCTTAACTTTTGATAAGTTGTCAGATTGAATCACTTTAGAAACGATGACGGGCAAATCGCCCTCTTGTTTTTCTGGTCAGACCTGAGTCCGGCTGACCAGCGGTACCCTGAGATCCAGATTCGATTTGGAGATGTAATGAATTGAGTAGACCCACGCTTTGTCTTCCAGGGCAGGGTCCAATATCCGTATCCAATTCTAGAATTAAGGTGACCTACTTTATAGAGCAGGGACAATCCCTTTATCTTGGATGATGGTTTAAAATTGAGAAAGGGGGCCAAGATTGGAAGCTTTCTTGGCTCACATATGGGACAATTAGCTCTCTCTTTCCCTCTTTCTCTGTGCATCTTCAAAGAGCTCAATTAGAGCTTTAGCAAGCGTGTAACAAGGAGTCCACTGAGAAGTGGCCCTGCTGATTTGAAAGCTGTTCTTCAGAGTTTCCTGAGTTAGCGTTATTGAACTTTCTTCTCAGATTTCAACTGCACAGGGCGGCATACTTAGATCGGTCTAGCAGATAAAATTTCACTAGTCAAGTCAGTCATATTAAAACAATTTTAATTTGAACTCTCAGAGACCCAAGCTTGATAGTAATGATGTATTATCTTTTTTTTTTTTTTATATCACAGTTTGGTCCAGAGCATTTGAGCTTGGTAAAGACGCATTTGACAGTGTATGACAGCCACAGTCTAGTAGATTATCCCTTTTACTCGTCAGTGCTGTTTGTCTAACCATTTCTCCTCCTAATCTTATCCATATCGCTATAAAATATAGCATTCTGTGTAGAATTCAAATGGGTCTGATGTGTTTTGTGTTCTGCGCCGACTCGGGGCATATGATCCGTTCCGTGCTATCGCGTCTCTGGACCGGAGAAAACTGTGCGTGCTGAGGGCAGTTCGTATGAAACAGCACGAAACCAAACTTCTTTTGCCACAATGGAAAGCATATTTACTAGGGATTGCACAATTCTCAATATAATATCGAACCGTTTGGTATGACATACACGGTTCAATACGCGCTTGTGAATTGCGGTTTTTCGGTTTTTCCTTATGTGATCTGATGTGGATTCTTATCACAGAATGAGGCAGACAATAAATTCTATACTCATATTCTATGTATGTCGATTAGCAATGGCTTATGAAAATACACAAGATGGCTTGAAGAACACCATATAGTATTGCAGACGAGTCTTTATTGTCCTTACATTTTGTCATTCAAAACGTTTAACGTTATATCTTGTTTTTATTCAGTTACAGCAATAGCAATGCCTTTATCCATATTAGAGAAGCTGGAACGGAAGGTCATCAGTGATACTTCTTTGACGCATATGTGGATTTTCTGCACAAGGGCGCCCTCTGGCATCCAGTTTGAATGAAACCCATTCTATTTTGTGTAAAAATTGAAAAAATAATACCTTTCTCAAAAGAAAAATTAAGCAGGCATATACTATACCACGCTTTTTCCAGTGTACAAAGGTTTACGAGAGTATTTTGTTAATTTGTTACAAAAAAAAAAAAACACACTGCAGTGGCAAGATATCAGAACCGAACCGAGGTACGTATTGAACCGTGGACTAACTGTATTGTTGCATCCCTAATATTTACACTGTCTGAATCATTCCCGATGCCCTATCTAGTGCACTATGTGCCATTTGCCGTACACAAAATGCTTACTCTTTGAGCAAGTGAACGATTTCAGCCACAGCTTCAGCGTCTATTTGTAGTGTAGGGGGCGTGACGCTTCGGATTCTGGAGTGCATTTGATTGGACAGAAAGTTTGATGAGAAGCTAAAGTGTAGGGTGATGTCATCAAAATCGTTTATCCATATTGGCGGAAGTGAGAGACTATACGTTTTGAATGCTTATATCTTCTAAATGCAAACTTTATCATTGTTTTGTAGCACACAAGCTTATAGATAAACCCTTAAGGCTAACAGATTCATGCTAAAAAACAAAAAACTTCAATTTTGATTTCATGAGGACTTTAAGAAAGCACTGGCTTCATAATGTGCATTTTTTTGTGTTGAATCTTGGATTAAAAAAGCTATGGTGAATTTTCCAGGTTGCAAAACCTTCAAGGTTATGGTTAAATATTATGCTTAAAATATGCTTTGACTTCGCAGCAGATTAAAAGGCTAAAAGGGCTAAACTTTCATGGTCCTGAGATACTTGTACACCCCGCTGCCCCCCTGTAAAGCATTTGAAATGCGTATTGAAAGGCCTGCAGTGAAGTTTGACCTTTTTAAAAGCTTTCCTAGTGAGACAGAAGGCCAAAAATTCAGTATGTTCATCTCACAGCAGCCTTCTGGCACTCTCTAAGTTCATTAAAGGGATAGTTCACCCAAAAATGAAAATTCATAAAATTATAGTTTAACCACTGATGTCACATGGACAGTATTGGGGGTAACTCATTACAAGTAACTCAAATTACATAATCAGATTACTTTTTTCAAGTAACTTTTCAAAAAAGTAACGCCAGTTACTTTGTTTTCCCATTTATTGATGGTTGAGAGAAACTGGAAATACAAAGGTGTTGTATAAACATAATGTTACTGTAGTTCTAAACTAAATGTGAACATGCATTTATTTATCTCACTCAGAAGAAACAGATTCAGTACTCGTCAAAATGAATTAAAAGTGAAATGCAAACTCAGAATATAATGCAAACCTGCAACAATATGTTAAATAACACAGATTTCCATTATGTATGTAATGCCATCTTATTAACCAATGTCTTTGCTACTGACCTTTGATCCAGTTCAACCATACTAATTAGCAAAAATGACTTTAAATAAACAAACATTTGTGCTTTGTTTTTTTTTATTACTGAAGACTTTCAAACCTTATTCTCCTGCGTCCAGACATGAATTTATTTTTCCTTCAGCCAAGGCTTTTACATTTGCTAAAAATATAACTATTTATTTTGAAATGAAACAAGCAAGCCCTGCCCAGATTTAAAAAGTAACGCGAATGTAACTCAAAAGTAACGTGTGACTCATTACTTTCCATAAAAAGCAACTAAGTAACGTAATTAGTTACTTTTTTAACGCAACGCAATATTGTAATGCATTACTTTTAAAAGTAACTTTCCCCAACACTGCACATGGACTATTTTAATGTGATGTGCTTACTACCTTTCTGGGCCTTGAATGTGGTGGCATTGCTAACTATGCAGGGTCAGAAAGCTTTCGGATTTAATCAGAAATATCTTAATTTGTGTTCTGAAGATGAACGAAGGTCCTACAGGTTTGAAATGAAATGAGGGTATTTAATGAATACCCTAAATGAATGAGCGTAATTAATGACAGAATTTTCATGTTTGGGTGAACTATCCGTCAGGGAGACCAGCTTGGTCTGGTCATAGTTGTTGGTTTCTCCTTGTGGGTGATGTATATACTGTAATAATTTTGTGCTTCCAGCCTCCATCAGTGTGTGTTTCAGAGCAGTTGACAACATTCAAAGTAAACTGCCCTCACAGTACATCCTAAGCTTTATTTCTTCACTCCATCCAGCTAGTGATGTACATTTGTGTTCTGAATCAGCTGAATCTCAGCTAACTCCACTTCTGTTTCTGGGTCACACACTGAGTGCACAAACAAACCACTCCACTTTTAAATGACCTGCCATCTAGCCTTACTTCAGATTGCGTAGCCATCACAAGCACAGCTTAACTCATCATGAAGCACACTAGAGCTCTGCAGATGATATACTCGCTATACTGCTGAGGCTAAGGGTAATGTGAGTCGTGATGTTCAGACACTATTGAGCTGAATCGATCCTCCGTTCATTCATCCTTTCCGGCCTTTCGTGTTATAGGAAATGCTTCACTGTGTAAACCAACACTACTTGCCTTCTCGTTTAAAGGGACAGTGGATAAAAAAGTATGGTAATTTATCACAAATCACTTTATCACCCTTTTATTTTCTTAATGCAGCAGCTCTGAATATTGTATGTCAAAAACATGCAGCCCATGCATGCAAAGTGCATAATAATTGTCTTCTGTATATTTTTGTGATGAACTGAAATTTCTTACTTTTTTTTTTTTTTCAGGATTCTTTGACAAGTAGAAAGTTCAAGTGAGCAATATTTATTTCAAATTCCAGTCTTTTGTAGCATTATAAATGTCCTTTTTCACATTGATCAATGTAATGCTTCCTTGCTAGATACGTGCATTAATTTCCTAAAAATCATATTGGCCAAAAATTGTATAGCACACAAGTGTTTTTATTGTTATTTTTATTATTATTATTTTTTTATTTTTTGAGCTTGCAGCTATGACCACTATGCTGTTTTGTTGAGAAGAGCTGTGTGAATTGTCTTTAAAATTTCTCCCATCTTATTCCATGAAAAAATAAATAAATAAATATCGACATAAGAGTAAGTACAACTAGTGCTTTAAATGAGGGGGAGGAAAGCAAGGCTGGATTAAACTGTGAAGCATCTCTCCCACTGTCTCTGTCTCTCGCTTCCTTCTTCTTTCAGTGCGCATGTCGTACAGAAGAGAGGAAGAACGTCCTGATCTATATTTAGAGGCTAAGGCAGAAAAAGCATCCTACCCACCTCAAGGCCCAACATCAGCCCCCGGCACATGTCCACCCCTCCAAACACACAAATCAAGGGCAATGCTCTGTCTCTGAGATGAATTAAATGTATAATTTATATATCCCGTGGAGCGCCTGGCCAATAGACAACCAGACTGAATGGTTTCAATTTTGTGGAACCTAAGAAAGATGGAGAGCGAAGCATGGAGAAAGGAGAAAGGGAGGGAATCTGAGAGAAGGAAGCGTGTCGTGCTTTGCATGCTAAGTTGCTTTTGTTTCAAGGCTGCTTCTTTCTTGTAGATGCACTGGCTCTGTCTGTTTTGGAACAGACACATTCGACAGGATGAATATTCCCAGCATTCACAGCAACAGGGGCTCAGTAAATAATAGCAGAGCAATTTGTTCTGCTCAAGTTATCAGTCGTTCTCTCACTAATGGTATTCAGCAGATGTCATCATGGCTTAGATTCATTTGATGACCTGTTACGCAATGCCACAGGCTGGTGTTAGCATTGAGAGCTTGTTGAGCTTTAGCTTATCAAGTAGAATTAAAGGGGTAGTTCACCCAAAAATTGCAATTATTATAATTTACTCACATTCATCTCATTTCAAACCTGTATTACTTTTTGTTCCACCAAAAGAGATTTCACAGAATGTCCAAGCAACTCTTGAGCTCTTATCTATAAAATGAAAGTGGGTGTGAACCAGGAGCTGCCTAGTCTCACGTAGCCAGACCTTCAGACTGACTGCAGAAGGTCTGGGATCCTAGGCCACCATATGACTGACGGGTAAAACAACCAATCACATTTCGTTTTGTGCCGTGTCATGTTTAGGGGTGTGGAAATGTCCCCACAATTACAGACCGGTGTGTGTAAAACTCTTAAACATATTTGTAAGATTTTGTGCCGTGAGCTTAATATTTCACATACTTTTGAAAATCCAGTGTTTAGTTGATCCTGATAAGCGCTCATCGTCAAAACGGCTTTATTCTTTCGTGAGGGGGTTTGGCATCACGGCATCATTGTTTCCAGGTGGAATATTAAAGGAGAAGTCCGCTTCCAGAACAAAAATCGACAGATAATGTACTCACCCCCTTGTCATCCAAGATGTTCATGTCTTTATTTCTTCAGTTGTGAAGAAATTGTTTTTTTAAGAAAAAAAATTTTCCATATAGTGGACTTCTATGGTGCCCTGAGTTTGAACTTCCAAAATGTAGTTTAAATGCAGCTTCAAACGATCCCAAATGCAGTTGTAAATGATCCCAGCCGAGAAAGAAGGGTCTTATCTAGCAAAACGATTATTTTCATAAAAATAATACAATTTCTATGCTTTTTAGTGTCAAACGCTCATCTTGTCTCGCTCTGCCTGAACAGTTTTTTTCCGGTTCATGACAGTTAGGGTATGTCGAAAAATTCCTATCTCATGTTCTCTCTCAACTTCAAAATCATCCTGTATCGCTGTTTTACCTTTCTTGTTAAGGGTGTTTGATCTTTATTGCATATTATCTTTGCAAAGACTGGGTTGGTGCTTCTGCAGCAATGTAGGATGATTTTGAAATGATTTTTGAAGTTGAGGGAGAAAATAGAGTTCAGGGAGAGCAAGACGAGACGAGCGTTTGAGATTAAAAAGTATTTAAATTGTATTTTTTTTTTAAAATGAAAATAACCAATCGCTTTGCTAGATAAGACCCTTCTTCCTCGGTTGGGATCGTTTACAACCGCATTTGGGATCGTTTGAAGCTGCATTTAAACTGCATTTTGGAAGTTCAAAATCGGGACACTATAGCAGTCCATTATATGGAGAAACATCCTGAAATGTGTTCTACAAAAAACATAATTTCTTTATGGCTGAAGAAAGAAAGACATGAACATCTTGGATAACAAGGGGGTGAGTACATTTTCTGTAAATTTTTGTTCTGGAAGTGGACTTCTCCTTTAATGATGACAGCCACAATCCCAGCTTCAGTGTCTATTTATAGTGTAAGGGGGTGGGATGCTTCAGATTCTATAGAGCAGTTGATTGGACAGAAAGTTTGATGAGTAGCTGAAGTGCAGGGTGATCAAAATAGTTGATCCATATTGGGGGAAGTTAGAGATTGTAAGTTTTGAATGCGTACATCTTGTAAATGCAAATTTTGTCACTGTTTTGAAACACACGATCTTATAGATAAGCCTTTAAATGGTAAACCACTTTGAATTACGCACACTTATTGAATTAAAAACAAAGGCGTACATGTATACAGTGGTTAGGCAACATAGACGGCGATCGTGAATTGAAAGGAGATCCTTGATAACTGCATATGCTTCCGACTAATGGCGCTTATATGAATGTATTTCTGAGAGGAACTGTCTTCAGTTTAGATGGCATTTTCTTTTCATCTTACCGCCGTATAATGCATATGAATTTAGTATTTAAAAGTGCAGTGTTGCTTTGTTTACAGTGGTTTACCAAGGAAACGTTGTATCACTGCTGTTCCACCTGCTGTCAGAGAGTGAATTTGCGTCTCATTTAGCCTGGCTGCTGTTTGTGTTTTGGCCAAATGTTTTATGTAGCTCAGGAGTGCCCAAACTCGGTCCTGGAGGGCTGGTGTGCAGAGTTTAGCTCCAACTTGCCTCAACACACCTGCTGGGAAGTTTCTAGTATGCCTAGTAAGAGCTTGCTTAGCTGGTTCAGGTGTGTTTAATTGGGGTTGGAGCTAAACTGTGCAGGACACCGGCCCTCCAGGACCGAGTTAGGGCACCTCTGATGTAGCATGAGGTCAAACCATTCTGTTTTTGAGTTAAATGTTTAAATTATACAATCTAATTTCCATAAAAACTGCTCATACTATGGTTTGAGTAATTCATATTTTAGGTAAAACCAAATTGTATGGAAAAGAGCAGCTTAGACACCCTGCTTAACATCTCCTTTTGTGTTCGACAGAAAAAAAAAAGATTCATGCCTATTTCAGAAAGGTTTAATAAACAATGATTTAATTAAAATTTCTGGTTGAACAATCCCTTGAATAAAAGAATTTCCCCCCCTTTGGTTGTTAAATGTTCTCTTGTAAGCTACTTGTTTATTGTTTGCAAACAGATGGGATGGAAATTATTGAATTATTAACCAATAAACAGTTGGCATATATGATGATTTTCTAGTCACATGTGCTCTGAATTTAATCACATATTGTTATCTTCGAGATCTGTGGTTAGTCATTAACCACCCTATGTTTCCATGCTATCAGGCAGCAGTTTTATTTTGGGCTTTTAATTCAGTGTTCAGCTTTGTGTAATTTCTGCCAGAACAAGCTTCGTCTGGCTCTCATCTGCTTGGCCTCAATTCACTCCAGATAACATGACAGACGGATTTGTTCAAGTGTTTTACTCTTTAACGCTCTGCAGTTTGTCACAACGACAGACAGAAAAAGCTTAAAATGTGCTGTGCAAGGATCAGCTTTTAAGACTTTCTTTATTAATATTATTATACCTGAAATATTCACTAAATGGTCTGTAAGCATTAACCGAATGATTCTGTTCTTTCTGAGAAATATCAAAACCCTAGTTTTTGATATTCTGTGTCTATTAACATTATGGTTTGTCCTAAAAAGTGTATGAGACGTATCTGATTTCAATCAGGCAGCATTATAGAAATGCTGCGGTGTCTATCAGACTTTGGTAGATGCGTAATTTTGCCGTCTCATGCCATCTAGAGGACAATGTGAAAAATATTTCTTAAAAAGAGTCTTTAAACACTGAAGTTCATGCTTTATATTCTTCAGAGACCTGAGAAAATGTCAGTTTTGCCATTTAAAAATTTTATTTTGTATTACATATTACAAAAGGTCAAGTGTCATAGGATGAGCTCTTCAGAGCAACATTTCCTGAACACTTCATCTGCCATTGCTCGGACAGGCAGACAGATGGTCCTGCCTCAAACTTAAATTTATGAATTATTTATTTATACTTTTTTTTTTTTTTTTTTTTAATTAGCATTGTTAAAATACTCTACATATACAGTTAACATTACACACTTCAGCTCCAACATGCTTTCTATAAAACTGAATTTTTGTGCTTGTGAAGATAACTTATTCACATTAGACTTTTATGTGTTAACTTAAATTGGTGAGTCATTTCTTTTTTCTTATATATTTTGGAAAGGGCATTTAGTTACTGTAGGTTCACATCCACACACAATGGCTCCACCTTATGGTCATTATTGGTCACTAACCAATCTTGAACTTGTTGATTTCTACAGCTGTTCACTGCAATCTGACCCAGAATGGCATCGACCATCAGGTGTGTGCAGAGGATGTGACCTCACACCTGGAGGAAGTGTCTGTTGATCATGGATTGGATGATGACAGTCCAGGCTTTCAGGACCAGAGTCCTGGTTTCCAGCGACGGTCTCCACCTCAGCGCTCTGTCTCAGAATCTGAGCTTTCCAGGGTGAGAATGGATTCAAGACTATTAACGTGATCTCAAAATGCTAATGACATCTATAATTACACTACCACTTAAAGGAGAAGTTCACTTCCAAAATAAAAATTAGCAGATAATTTACTCACCCCATTGTCATCCAAGATGTTCGTGTCTTTCTTGCTTTAGTCGTGAAGAAATTGTTTCTTGAGGAAAATTTTTCTCCATATTGTGGACGTCCATGGTGTCTGCGAGTTTGAGCTTCCAAAATTCAGTTTCAGTGCACCTTCAAAAGGCTCTAAACGATCCCAGCTGAGGAAGAAGGGTCTTATCTAGTGATAACGATCAGTTATTTTCTTAAAAAAAAAAAAAAAAAATGTACAATTTTTTTTTTTTTTTTTAACCTCAAACGTTGTCTTGTCTATTCTCTGCGATGCACATGCAAACTCTGTGTGATCCAGGTCAATACAGTTAGGTTATGTCGAAAAACTCCTATCTCATTTTCTACTCCAACTTCAAAATTGTCCTAAGTCGCTGCAGAAGTACAGACCCAGTCTTTACAGTGTTTAAAGTAAACATGAAAAGAAGATCAAATACCTTTACAAAAAAGGTAAAACAGCGATGTAAAAAATGAGATGGGAGTTTTTCGACCTACACTAACTGTATTGATCAGAAAATACACAGAGTTTGCATGCGTGTCACAGAGAATAGACAAGATGAGCATTTGAGGTTAAAAAGTATATAAATTGTACATTTATTTAGGAAAATAACCGATCATTTCGCTATATATGACCCTTCTTCAACGGCTGGGATTGTTTAGAGCCCTTTAAAGCTGCATTGAAACTGTATTTTGGAAATTTAAACTTGCAGGCACGATAGACGTCCACTATATGGAGAAAAATCCTGAAATGTTTTCTTCAAGAAACGATTTCTTTATGACAGAAGAAAGAAAGACACAAACATCTTGGATGACGAGGGGGTAAGTAAATTATCTGTAAATTTTTGTTCTGGAAGTGAACTTCTCCTATAAAAGTTTTGGGGTCTGTAAGATTTAATATATATATATATATATATAACTCTCTTATGCTCTTATTTGCTTAAAATTACAGTAATGTAATATTGTGAAATGTTGTAATTTTTCAGCATCCATTATTCCAGCCTTCAGTGTCACATGATCCTTTAGAAATCAGATCCTTCTTTTATATATGCTGATTTGGTGCTCAAGAAACAATTCTTATAAGTTTTTAATTATTATTTAATTAATATTTTTTCTGGATTCTTTGAAATAGAAATCTTTTATTATTTTATTTTTAAATAAAAATGTCACTGCTAGTTTTGTTCAATTTGTATTCTTGATCAAAATACATCCTGCTGAATATATGTAATTTCATTTAAAAAAATCTTTTGAATTGTCTTTTATAGTGGAGAACATCACTAATGAATATATCCCATAATTTACACTATTGTTGTAGTGTTAGTGACTGTAAAATACATTATATTAAAATCTTATCAAATTATAGAAATGCACAGGGTTCATCTACCAAAGCACTGATTTTTATTACCAAGCCCAAATGAAGCACTGACAGAATGTGGAATTCATTGACTTAATTTGTTCAAAAGCTTCTTTTAATTTTTGTTAAGTTAGCTTATCTTTAATGATTCTTTCCTGAATGAATATTACGAAAGGAAGTCGTGTCATCTGCCATATTGTAAGAAAAGCTTGGTTTTGTTTGTTTCTTTGAGACACATGTAAATTGTGACTTTCTGCAATCCAGCAGGACAAGAATCACAAGAAGTGATATTATTGATCTGTCTACCTTATTTTTCCAGTAAGAGCGGGCAATGCCATTTGAAAATTGAATGGGTCTGGCTTCCGGTGTCATTTGCTTGCAGCTATTTTTAGCTGTACAAAACAGTTCATTTTGCTGCTTGATATTGCAAACTGGTGTGTCTTACCATATTACTTTAATGTATTGTCCTAATTACGAACACGCTTTTTTGTAGTGCAAACAGTTTAACCATTTACTGCACTTTGTTATTCTTCTCATTATTTCCCTACAGCAGCTAATGAACTGGAAGCCTCGCACATTCACAGAAAACGGTGGATAAAAAGGTGGATAGGACCATTAAGATTTTGTCAGTTTTTTCCAAAAATAGGCTTTGTTTTCTTTAGCAAAAATATTTTCTCTCCTCCTTTTGAGTTTGGAATGAAATATAATGCCCCTTTTTTAAAGTTTCTGTTATTATCATTTAATAAGTAATGCTCAGTTAAACCGTCAGATAAGAGAAGCTAAATTTATGACATTTTACACAGGCCAGTGTGAACAAAAGCTAGAATATTTTCTCACTGGATACATTGAACTCACTGGCATCACAAATATTTTTTATAGTTAACCTATTCACCACAAGATGGTGCTCTAATGCACAAAGTCTGCTTTGTTGCTCTGATTTAAGCTGTCCATCTGGTTTATTAAACTTCAGTTAAATTTATAGCAAATCATATATAAACTCTAGAGCCATATATTTGAGAAATAGACAAGTTAATCAAATCGTCAATCCATCATGTAAAATGCATTAATAAAAGCATATATTGTCATTTTCAATGAAGCCATATATTTTTCTCCTTCATCTTTAACAATAAATATTGTTTATATCGATCAACCCTTCAAATCATAAGCCTACAATATCTCTAATATGAGTTCTGACTCCTATTGTCGTCGATGATGATTTTAGTGCAGTTATGCATTCATATCTTCAAGTCATCATGCTTTGTTGCTATAGTAACGTGAAAATTCTTGAATTGTCTAATTATACCAAGGACAGAATGACTGTGACATTGTGTTTGTGTTTGTGTGTGTGTGTGTGTGTGTGTGTGTGTGTTATAATTTAAAAGCTCACTTTTCCACCCCTCAATATCTCATCTGTCACTCGTCTCCTTTTAATTGGCTGGGAATCCACCTACAAAGTCATTCCCACTTGTCTCCTACCTGCAGGAACTTAAGAAATGGTGACTCCGTCCTCGCAAGTTCTTAAAGTCCTTCGTGAGATGGAGCTCGCGACGGTATCTCCACTCGCGCTGCACTTACCATGCGGTGTAATGTACCTTTATATATTAAACCTCATCAATCCTTTTGTAAGACTCTGTCAGCGATCGTGGCTCCGCGGGCCTGCCTTCGCAGCTCAGTGGCAGATATCTTGGGTTAATTAGCTCGGTGCTGTTTTTAGTTGGGCTGTGACTCTCGCCCCACTGGAGGTTGTTTCTACTGACTCAGCGTCTGTTTGTTTGCCTGAGCTCTGTCGCTGCTGAATTAGCCTGCTTCCTAAAGGTAGCTTACACTTCAGCTCTCAACAACGCTGTCACAATGGCCCTTTTTCCAGACGCTCTGAATTCAGCTCACACCGTACTCAAATGGCAAGTAGTGGCATTCAAACAGGAGGCAGTCATTAAAGGGACAGTTCACCCAAAAATGGCATTTTGTTATTATTTATTCGCCCTCATGTCGTTCCAAACCCATATGACTTCTTGTGGAACACATTTCGGGATGTGTCCGTTGCTATTTTTAATGCAATTATAACAAATGGGAACTGAAGCATTAAAGCCTTAAAAAGGTCATAAAGAAAAGCGGTCCATATTTTTCCAAGTTTAATGAAGTAATGCGACTGCTTTATGTGAGTTTCAAGTGAAATTTATTCACTGATTATCATTAAGTTGAACTTAAGAACCAGATCATTTGTACAATAAATGAATCATTCAGACTTGTTTTGTGAAGTGGTTCACCAGTTTATTGAAATGAACTAAAATGAATATTTTTTTTGAATAACCACTTCAGTCTTTCCAATTTCAGTTTGTATTTCTTACTCAGAAGACTTGGAGTCTGCTTCAATCCTTCTTTATTGTAATTTTGTGGACACATTACTTATTTCCACAGAAAGAATAAAGTCGGGTTAAAGGAATAGTTCACCTAAAAATTATAATTCTGTCATTAATTACTCACCCTCATGTTGTTCCAAACTCATAAGATCTTTGTTCATCTTTGGAACACAAATTAAGATATTAAATTAAATAAAGTATAATATAAAGTATAATAAAAAATGAAGTATAATATAATATAATATATAGTATAATATAATATTATTTATATATATATATATATATATATATATATATATATATATATATATATATATATATAATATAAATAATATAATAAATAAATAAGTTACGAAGACTTAGGGCTGGGTGATTTTTCAGATTTTACAGATTAATTCGAATTTAATGTTTTGCCTCAATATTATTTCTTTGAAATGGAGAAATTGTGATTTTAAATAGAAATACCGAACATTAGAATTAGACACTTTGACAATATGCCAATGATAACGGTAAAGAGAAAAGAACGATCCAACCGCATGTCGGCGCACATAATTAACCACTCACGTGACGTGGTCATATGACTATAGGCGCCATTCACACAGAATGTGCTTTTGTGTTGACAAAGATGCGATGCATGCAGTGGAATAAGAAAAACATGCAAAAAGATGGGAGTGAACTTCTTTTAACTTGAGCATCGCATTTTTAGAATGTCGTTTCATGCATGAGATGCTGCGAGAGACGCGAGTGCGACAGTCTATGTTTACACAGAAAAAAAACAACGGAAAAGCAGCACAATCGATTAAAAAAATGTGAATAACTACTATTGTATGTTTGATACTTCACGGTGACAGGCTAAAAGCTGCTGTTCATTGTTTTTACAGAACATTTATTGTTAATAATTGTTTACTGGTGTTACATCTTCAGTCATTTTGAATTTTAATTACCTTGACTTTTAACATTTTTTTTAAAGCATTTTCCTTGCATTATTTCTTAACATATACTATCTATAAGACAAGTTTGTACAAGATGTATTGGTAGTTCCTGCATCTTTCTGCAAAGATATTTAACAAGTGATTTGTTTAACATCATCATGTTGACAGCGTGTGGTGCACTTTTCTTTAACTAGAGGGTTAATGAAGGAAAAGTTATTTGAATCATGTTGTAGTTACATTTTCAAGGTGATTAGTTTAAAAATAGTAAAAAATCAAGAATCTTTCATACATTCAGGAAAAAAAAAAAGATATCGAAACTGGTTTATCCACCTTATTTTTCCCATAAGAGTGGGTGCAGCCATTTGTAAAATTTTTTGTGTCTGGTTTCCGGTCTCATCCACTTCCAGCCATTTTTAGCTCATTTTGCTGCTTGATATTGCAATCTGGTGTGTCTTACCATGTTATTTTAATGTATTATCTTAATTATGAACTCACTGGTTTGTAGTGCAAACTGTTTTACCGTTTACTGCACTTCGATATTCTTCTCGTTATTTCCCTATGGCAGATTATGAACCGGACGTCTAACACATTACCAGAAAACAGCTTACTTTTGCATTGAAAAATAAGGTGGATATACAGCTTGTGTCGTGTTCTGCTTGTAAATAAAGTTCAGCGTTGAAATTGTTGAATTTTCTTTGTGCACATAAAGTACTTTCGTAGCTTCATAACATTATGGTTGAACCACTGATGTCACATGGACTATTTTAATGGTGTCCTTACTACCTTTCTGGGCCTTGAACATGTCAATTGCATTGCTGTCTATGCAGGGTCAGAAAGCTCTCAGAGTTCATCAGAAATATTTGAATTTGTGTTCTGGAGATGAACGGTCTAAACAAGAGGGGAAAAATTCTGCATTTACCTTCTGTAATTTTTTTTTTTTCTTGCCCAGCCGGGAACTGTGAAGTTGTCCAAACCAGTGGCGCTGTGGAGCCAGCAGGATGTGTGTAAATGGCTGAAGAAACACTGTCCCAATCAACACCAAGTCTACAGTGACTCTTTCAAGCAGCACGACATAACAGGTAAACACAGGCACCCTGTCAGTCTTACAGTGATCTTGTCCAAGGTCAAATACCCAGTGCAAAAAGTCCAATGCTTACGCACGCATTCCACTTACATTAAGGCATTCATAATGGCACTGCCATTAATTGCTACCGGCTCAGGCGGGATGATTGCATTCTGATGTTTATTAGCTCAGCAGGGGTTCCTGTGTAGTTGAGTATGCATGTCAGGGGAATTTTTGTATGTGTGTGTGTGTCTTTTTAATGTTGTGTGACCTAACTTGTAGTGATGGATGACTGTACCACGGTTCTTCATGTTGTATTGTGCTTTAATGTGTTCCTACTTCAAGAAGTGTTATAGAGATGAATTGCTTGCATTGTGCAGCCATCAAAATCCAATATGTTAGACTTTTTTGAGGTATTTACTACCACAGCCTGATATTATATTATATTATATAACGTTGCAATTTTTTATTCTATAAAATACAAATGTTTTAGGTAGCTAAAATTTGTAGTTGGAAATCAGGGTCAATAGTCTTAGTCCCAAGATGTCCTTCTTATTAAAGTGGGCGATACAGTACAGAGAAATCAAATAGATCATGGACTGATTTGCTCTGCTTTGTTTATAATCATGGCTTTCTTTGCAGTAGTGTAATCACACAGTGCTGGTGAACTGAAGTCCTTTAATCAAGAGCAGTCATCCTGTAAATGTCCCTTGATGAAAAGCTCTTGTGGTGATTTATCATGATTTGGCCAACTCGTCTCAATTGTCATGAGTAATGCTAACTAAAGCAATGTTATATCTATTCTGAATTTTTCCCATTTGACTGGAAGGATTGTGAATGTGATTTGCATTAGGGTGATGCGTTATCCAATTATCCATAATTTATGCCAGAAAATATGCAAGCTGCTCAATTTGACGGTCCAGTATTAATTAACAGGAATCAGTTCATAAACATCAGGGCTTACCAATTAGAGAAACAATGCAATTTGCATCCATCTCTGGTCATACCATGCATAGCGTAACACATTTCATTAGAGTAAACCGAGATGGATCAGTGCCAAATCACAAGACAGCAGTGTTAAAAACAAACTTACTTGTGCTTGTGGTCTTCCATACCGCAGTATGTTTCTGCATGTTAATTAAAAAAACAATCTGAATGAATGAGATGTTGATCATTTGATCATTTGCACATCAGTTGAATTCTATACATCTGCATTATCATCTAACATGGATGTGGAGTTATACAGTGAAGCCTCTGGAACTAGTATTGATTTATCATTATGTCTTCATCAGATCACATTTTTACAGTCCATTCATTCTTAAATTCAGAAGATTTTTCAAGAATTCGCAGACGCTTTCATTCAGCTATACATGCTTTTCATCAAACCAGGCAGCTTCAAATACAGCTTTGAGAGAGCATGAAATTACTGACTATTAAGTTACCTAATTACTTACTACTAAGTGTTGGTTTGTTTCCGTTTGAACCAGAGCATAGTAAGATAAACCTTTCCATCGCCAACATACGACTGTTGAGATTCTCCCTCACCGCTTCGACACATCTCCCAAATCGCTCTGAGAGTTTGACTGGAACACCGAGCTGTCATTAAAAATGCATTAAAGCATATTAAGGCATAATTAGATATTAGTCCCTAATCTGCAGTAATTACAAAGACAGAGGCAGCGAGTGCTTTGGTAAATGAGTTAAGCACATATTTTTGATAGCGTAGGTGTAATCAGGGGAGAAGGTGCACTCATTCTGTGTAATATACAGCCAGGAAGATAAGAGAGAATGACTGAACCAGAGCTGCTCTGTCAGATACAATGAAACTCCGGGCTGGATTTCAAATAGACATCAATCCCGTGGGCTGCGGCACAGTAGGGTTAAGAAAACACAACACTATATAACACCGCAATTAATGCCTGTTAAGTAACCAGCTGTTGTTAGACATGGCTAATTGGACAATAAAATAAGATATTCATTCATAAACTGTAGTGAGCGGTTTGCCAAAGTGTGTTTTTTATTTTTTTTTTTTTTTTTTTTTTCCCTAAACGAATCACTCTTATATGTACACAAGGTCTATTATAAGACTGTGAATGTCAGATCTGTTTTATTGGATGACAGTGCAAATAGCAAAAACCATATTAAAAGACATTTTCTGTTACAATCTGGGCCTTTTTAAAAATTGAACAAATAATGGATATTAAATTTAATGTTTTTATTTTATTTTTTGCACTACAGCGTATAAGTTAAAACAGTGAGGTCAGAATTATTTTTTTTTGTTGTTGTTTGCTTTTAAAGCATTTTAATAATTGTACCCTTGCTTTACTGTAAAGAATATGTAGGACTGTGGTGTGGTGGCAAGGGATTAGTCATTAATATTTAAGAATTTTATTTTATTAATACTTTGAGCAAAATAAATTATTAAATGTGTGTATGTGTATATATATATATATATATATATATATATATATATATATATATTAATTATATAATTTATATTATATATATATATATAATATAGTACAGTGCAAAAGTCTTAGGCCACTAGTATTTTCACCAACAAAAAAATGGTTTTAAGTCAGTTATTTCTATCTTTTGCTGTAGCATGTCAGTAGGAAATATCAGTTTACATTTCTAATCATTCATTTTGCCATTAATTGTAATAATCGTAATTGTAATAAAGGTGAAACAACAATGTTGGACATTTTTGAAGTTGGAGAAAAACATGAAATGAAGTTCTTCGGCATGCCCTACCTTTTTGAAGCGAAGTACACAGACAAAGTATTAACAACTTGTGACTTTTCCAATGTGATTACTTAATGCTTGAAGTCGAAGACGCGTATGGCAGAGCTGTTGGAAGACGAGCATTTGTGGTTAAAAAGTATATAAATCGTGTAGAGCCATTTGAAGCCGTTTTGAAACCTTCAACCCGCTGATCCCCATTGAAGTCCACTATATGGAGAAAAATCCTGGAAAGCTTTCCTCAAAAACCTTAATTTCCTTTTGACTGAAAAAGAAAGCAAGCCATGAACATCTTGGATGACGTTGGGGTGAGTAAATTATTCGGAATATAAAATACTTACTGGATTCAAGCAACAAAATCTGAATTGGGTGCTTTGACGTATAGTGTGACTATAACCCAAGTGTCCATTTTTGAATCATGTTTCGCAGCAGTTATGAAAAATGCCACTGTTCGGTCTGGTGTGGGAATTGGCAGCATCATCAGATCATACTCTAGGCCTAAATCCTCCTGTTTCATGATTGTTGGATCATTCGCTGTGGTTTCACAAGAAAGAAAGGAAAGTCTGACAGATCTTCTGTTGACAGAATAAATGAATCCAGCTGGGATGTTCCTAGTAAGCTGGCTCTTGCGTTTCCACATGCACTGGACAGTCCACGTCTGTGCAGCAGTTCTGGCTCTCTGCTGGTCAGATCGGTCCAGATAATACTGGGTGTGGTGAGACATTGGGTTTATTTATTTGACTTTAATAAGAGTTATAAACAAGTCATGTAGAAGAGACTCCCATCAGGCAGCACACCGGTGGTCTTGGCCTAGTATTTGAGATTTTTTTTTTTTTTTTTTATGGACTATGTAGACTGCATTTCTCTTGCAGTCCCAATTTGATCTTTCTGCCGACATTTTCATCAGAGATAATTTATATGCATTTCAGTTTCATTTTTAACATGAAAATTATATGTTGTAAAAAATATAGAAAATCTGATTTGCTGAAATGCCTTTTTTAATGGATCTTAAAAGATTCAACACATGAATGCTTTGGAGTTAAACACACATTCAGCCATAGCACGTAAATAGCTGCAATGATGTTTTCTACAAAACATTCCCAGCTTCCATTCAGGGTTGGATCAAAGGCCCTAATCATCGACTTGACGTCACACACAGTTCTGTCTGTAAACTGGATATAATGACATCTGCACAATAGTGACTGCAGTTACTTCATTTTTTACTTAGTACTTTTTTTGGTACACACTATTTTTGGTATGCTGTTCAATGACCATCAGAGATGTGATGATGTCGAGATTGCTGGTGAAAAGTACCATAGACTGATGGTTTTCTGAATGATCTCGTTGAGCTGAAATACACAGTACTCTCATTATCTGAGATCGAATCTCCTTCATTTATTAGTTTTGCCGTTAAACCTAGAATTTGTGTGATACCAGTGGACCTTAAACATTCATTTCGACCGTCTGAAGAGGAACGGCTCATAATATAATATTTTTTTGCTGTTATAATAAAAGGTTCATTAAAGTTAAGGAAGGAACATGCCAATTATTTCTGAATAATCTTCTAAATCCCAATATAATGCAACCCTAGACTGCCGACTTCAAGGGCTTCAGGCAGCAGTCGTGTATATTTGAGATTCAGCACGATGTCTTCACAGAACAGCACAGTTTCAGCCTTCGGTTGCGCGGCAGTGATTTCTGCGAGCGGGATGATGAGGTATGAGCGTCTGAAATTGCAGTGTTCCGCAGGGATGCAATTCAGAGCCATCAGATCAATTTTTCAGTATTCTGGGGAGAAGGATGGAGAGGAAAGATCAGATTGAATTGTGGTGATGTTGGAGGATAAGAACATGATGTGGCCTGAATGAAACTACTGCAATTTTTGTGTTTTGAAGTATTCTGAGGGGTGGGGGGACGGTGTACCGTGTTAGTCTATTGATGGCCACATTAACAATTAATAATTCGACTGTGATCACTCACTTTTTAAGCGTTTTATAGCTGTTCTAAGTAATAAAAGAGGAAATAGCCATGTTCTGAAGCTGATGGATGTAGAGGTGAGTGGTTTGCATGCTACTGTATATAGCGGATGACTCACACAACTGATGTTTTTCTGGATGGGGTATAATGAGCGTCTTGATAATGCTGCAGATTTACATTCAGGGGAAATGGAGGCCTGCGGCAAAGCATCAAATTTCGCTATAGGATCTTTCCAAATGTGCATGTCATGTGGAAAGACATGGCATGATGTGACTGCTCATTCATAATGGTTTGCCTCTCTGGTTGTCGAATAGCTGATTTTTGTTTCTTCTCTACATTTTCCAGAGTGAAATCAGAATTTCAGAGTTCTAAAGTGACATTTCTGCACCACTAGAGCCACCAAATGGAATTGCAACAATTATTGTCAAACCGGTTTCTTTAAAAAAAAAAAAAAAAATTGTCCCCGTCTGCTATTGGTCGAACAAGGACAAGCCCCACCCCCAAAATCACACCATTGGTTGAGCCACTGTTGCTATGTCAGGCTGGTCGGGATTCTCAAACAAAAAGACCAATGTTTTAAAAGCGCCTCAATGCCTACAGATGACTTATTTATGGCTGTCTTTTCCTATTAAGCTGGGATACTAGAATGTATTTTACATTTACACACTTAAACCGCTTTAAAATTATGCTGATTTTCCTGCTTGAAGTCATTTAGTAGAAATTACGTTCACAATCAAGTGTGGGGCTACTGCCAGCACAAATGAAAATCGCTAAGCATCCCTTTCTCTCCTTATGTTCTATTCATCCCTGTAACTCTTACTATCTGCCCTCTTTTGATTAAATGCCAAATGCCATTGTCCTCTTATCTAGTGATCAATATGGGCTCAGCAACAGGACAGTCCAAATAATGATAACAATTCAATCTCCTTCAAGTGATTTAGATTTATTAAGTTGTCCTCGGGATGTCCTAGGAACTTTAGGAACACTAAAGACTAAAGACTGTTGTAACACTTGTACATGTGTACAGTTGAAGTCAAAAGTTTGCATACACCTTGCAGAATCTGCAAAAATGTTAATTATATCACCAAAATAAGAGGGGTCATAAAAAATGCATATTATTTTTTGTTTAGTACAGACCTAAATAAGATATTTCTCACAAAATATGTTTACATATAGTACACACAAGAAAATAATACTTAAATTTTATAAAAATTACCCTGTTCAAAAGTTTACATACACTTGATTCTTAATACTGTGTTGTATAGTGATAGTTGTTTTTGAATTTGAATTTGAGGATCAGGGTAAATGTAACTTATTTTGTCTTCTGGGAAACATGTACATATCTTCTGTAGCTTCTGAAGGGCAGTACTAAATAAAATTTAGGCAAAATAAGTAAAATGTCACATCTTTTTTTTGTTCAAAAGTTTACACCCCTGGTTTTTAATGCATAGTGTTTCTTTCTGAAGCATCAATGAGCTCTTTGAACCTTCTGTAATAGTTGCATATGAATCCCTCAGTTGTCCTCAGTGTGAAAAGATGGATCTCAAAATCATACAGTCATTATTGGAAAGGGTTCAAATACACAAAAATACTGTAAAACCAAAGAATTTGTGGGAACTGAAGGATTTTTCTGAAGAATAGCAGGCAGTTTAACTGTTCAGGACAAACAAGGGGCTCATGAACAATTATCACTAAACAGAAAAAAAAAAAAAAAAAACAGCTGTGGATCATTCAGGTAAAAACACAGTATTAAGACTCAAGTGTATGTAAACTTTTGAACTGGGTCATTTTTATAAATTCAACTATAATTTCTCTTGTGGATTATATATAAATGTCTTTTTTTAAATGTGAAATATCTCATTCATGTCAGTACTAATTAAAAAATAACATGCATTTTGTATAATCCCTCTTATTTTGGTAAAATAATTAACATTTTGCAGATTCTGTAAGGTGTATGTAAACTTTTGACTTCAACTGTATGTAGCCTATATTTCTGTATATAACTGTATGGAGAATATTAAACTTGCATGAATCCTCCTGTAATTTTATGTGAACTTCACTGAAAAACCACCTGTTTACATTGTTCTAATTAAATTACATGTTAGTAATTTAATTAGAACAATGTAAAAGTTTCTTTGTTGAGATTTTATTAAATTATTTTAAAAAATGCAATGAAAAATGCTGTGATTATTATTACTATTGTAAATAAAAAGAGTGCCCTTTCTTTCCCTGACATTTTTTACCTCATGATCTGTAATAAACTATTGAAAATAATATAATATACAAAAATGAATTTCTGCCATTTTTACAGTAAATGCAGCAGAACGTTCTGTTCAGCATCAGCTTTACAGATTTCAAAAACAAGTTTCAAATTCTCTCTGGCGTTTTTCATCTAGAATTTGGTCCTCGGCCATGTAAAGTAGGTAATTTTGCAGCATAATCTTGCCTGTTGGATGGTACTCTGTATAGATCTACGTGGAGATGCACTTGGCAGCCATGCGCTCAGGCTCTGTGATAGTTTGAGGGGCTAGCGAGCCTGCCAGGTTTTGTGTCTATACGTGTGTGTATGTGTCAAAGAAAGAATGAGAGTATGAAAGGTCCTCTTGGGACTCGTGAATGCAGCTGCGGTTAAACTATGTGAAGTATGCTACAGTATCACCTGAGGAGTTTCCTCCTTCACTAGTCCAAGCTGGCTCAGTGTTTCTCAAATATGGTCCTACTTGTTCACCATGAGAGTTTTGTTGGAGAAATTGAGGTTAATTTCCATCTTTATAGGCCCCAGAGCCACCCCAGCCCCCTTCTCTCTCTTTCTGTCTGTCATCCCTCCTGGTTGTTGGAGCAGTAATTAGCCAGGCTTTTGGTTCACATGTAAAAGGGACAGGTCCCTAGAGTGACAGTGGAGGGAGAGAGAGCTCTAAGCTAGTCCATTCATCAGAACTGAAGACTAGTATGCCACTCCAGCAACCGCAGGGAGAAAGAAAGTGAGTTTATCTGCCCTGATGTCTCACATATGTGAAGCGCAGCTACTATAATACAATGACATCAGAATACACTACTACTTTTGATTGTTGACTGGTTCATGCTAACCTGCTAAACCTTGACCTTTTGGTTTGTGTGTGTTTGTATTTTTTTTAACCACTGATTTGGCATGCTGCCTTTGTTAACCTTTGTTAACTTCTGGTCTTTAGCAACCCGGGACACTATTCACTACCCTTTTCCTCCTTAATTTTTTAAAGTTGGGCATCAACCTTCTTAGTATTCCTCAATCTATTCATTATGAACAATATAACAAGAAAAAAAAAAACATTTTAGAAGAATGTTTGTTTTCTGATTCATTTTTTTTATAGAAAGTGTAAAGGGTCGCTAAGTTTATTAGGGATGTTGCAATTCTCAATATAATATTGAACCATTTGTTATAAAAAACATTATAACTTGTTTTTAATTCACAACATCATTCGAGTGAAATAACTTCCTTATGTGATTTGATGTGGATTCTTATCACAGAATGAGGCAGAAATAAATTCTATACTCATATTCTATGTATGTCGATTAGCAATGGCTTATGAAAATACACAAGATGGCTTGAAGAACACAGATAAACCATATATTATTGCAGACGAGTGTTTATTGTCCTTACATTTCATCATTCAAAACGCTTAACGTTATATCTTGTTTTTATTCAGTTACAGCGATAGCGATGCCTTTATCCATGGCTGTGTCCGAAAGCCTAGACAGCTGACTTCCTGCCTCGCTGCCTTATCAGTCAATGACTTTGCAGGCAGCGTTTTTGCATGAAGGCACCTTATAAAACTGATTTCGGACATGCTTCTGAGGCAGCGTAACGGTTTAATGATCTACAACAAAACAGAATGAGTTTTAATGATAACTAAACAAATATTTAATTACTATAACACTGATTTCTCGCTAGAAATAACATCAAAAGTGCAAAAAGTTAGTCAGAAATATACATTTACACCCAAACTGTCCACCAAATGCAACTTTCAGACGCCATCTTTATTTTTTTAGCTCAACCGTCACGGAATGGAATGCACAGGTTTGTGGGATATCAGAGGCAGCGAAGGGTACATCAATGCTGCCTTCAAAATTCAATCAGAAGAAGGTTCTGGAGACAGAAAGTGAAGCAGAATTTGGATTTGGACGTGCCTTCATACATTAGAATGCTGCCTCCGAAGGCAGCATTTTAGAGCTTTCGGACGCAGCCCATATTAGAGAAGCTGAAACAGAACGTCATCAGTGATACTTCTTTGACGCATATGTGGATTTTCTGCACGAGGGTGCCCTATGGCATCCAGTATAAATGAAACCCATTCTATTTTGCTTAAAAATTGAAAAAAATATTACCTCTCTCTGTATTGTTGCATCCTTAGTGTGTATTAGGGGTGTATTAGTGTTACATTTCTGCGCAAAAATATTCAAATATCTGATGACTCGATACATGCAATTCACCTTTATTCCTCAAGATGGCACTGTTTAATAGACAATAATGAAGTGAGGTTTTACTCATAATTACCGCAGGCATAAAACAAAAGAATATCATCAGTAAAAATTAAACTGGTTTGAATGGCTATACTGCAGAGCAATTACTGTATGCCATAAAATATAAATGTCACTGTCATCTGATGGTGGATGTGGTGAATAAGCTGCCAGCAATGAAACTATTAATTTTGAAGTCATTGGAAACAATAGTTTTGCGAATATGGTTGAAATCGTGAATATGAGCCAGATGCTGAATGTACTGTGGACTCTGACAATGATGGCGATGGTACAATCATCTGCTCAAATTGAGTTTCAAAAGGTAACGAAATATGCTTTATTTTATTCTTTTGTAAATGTTCTTAAAATATCAAGAGTTTTTTGCCATTGCAGCAGTTAGAGATCCATCCATGCTGGATGTATAGGTCCGGGTCGCAAAAGACCCGAATATGTAATAGTGATTGGTGAAACATTCATGCATTTAAGGGTTAAACAGTTATTGTACAACAGGATTCAGAAGAAGCCAAGTGTGGAGCATGATTTCCAACTAATCAGCATGCTGAATTTCAAGATGCTGTTAAATTTTTTATTTTTTATAAACCATTTCTCTGTCAGTTGCACGAAGATAAGCAGACACTGCCGCAGTGATTGTGTTTGCATTGACACCTGGCTGGAAGGAGTGGGAAGAGACTTTAACGGTCATTAAAACATATTAAAAGGCCATTTTCACCACTCAAAGGCAAACAAACACATGATGCACAGGCTGCATATGTCTGCATTTTTTTTATACACAGTTCTTTCTAGTCCTCGAATCTGATTGGCTGAGAGGTGTGTAATACTGTAGTAACATCGGAATTACAACTCTTTCACCGATTGTATCACTCCGTTTACGTTTTTTCTTACAGCGAGTGTCGCCCAAATCCACTCTAATTTTATAAATAGTACTATTTTTTTGTGTCGCAGAATGTCAAATATGCGGTTTGTTAATAAAGATAATGTCTATTTGAAAATTTGCTAAGGTGTTTTCGGAGATGTGAGCTCCAGGGCGTCTGCGGCGGTTCCGTGCTCACGAACCCGCGAGAGCATCCTATCGTGTGTGTATATAGCAGACAATAATTTACGTTTTTTTGTTTTCTACCAGACTACATTAGTTCGCATCCTTATCTTGCTGAGACAGCTGTTACCCAGTGACCTGTTCTTCCTGCTAAGTAACTTCTAAAGAACGTCTCAACTGTTTTTGTTGGACTGTTATTTGTTTGGAATGGCACATTTCCCATTTCTTCTAATGCATTCGCATTTGTAACTCTTTTCCCATCTGTATACGTATTCTTCTCTTAATTTCTTTCTTTCCTGTTTTCACACTCTCCTCTCTTCTGTTCTTTAAGCAGACTTTGACTCATCTTCTCAGTGAAACACTTATGGCAGTGATTCAGAGAGAAGGCACGCTGAGTTTCTGTTCCTCATTGAGGCGTTTCAGCCAAATGCTGCCAAATGAAGGGGTAGTCTGGCACTCTACC
The DNA here is from genome assembly GCA_036247105.1 of Cirrhinus mrigala. Classification (NCBI taxonomy): domain Eukaryota; kingdom Metazoa; phylum Chordata; class Actinopteri; order Cypriniformes; family Cyprinidae; genus Cirrhinus; species Cirrhinus mrigala. Next base: position 21,631,158 of record CM070025.1, on the reverse strand, counting down.
AACGTACTGAAATACCTTACCCCGATCACCTCAACCTACACGCCTCACACATACTCCAATTTTCTGCTTCTAATGTTCCGTGACTAAAGAGGCCCCATCTGTGCTCATAGTGCCTCAATATTCTATTTAGAAATATAGATGGCATCAGACATGAAAAAAGAATTTTTTTATTTATTTTTTTACTGTTCTTATATTACTTTGTTGTAGGCTGTCCTATAAAATGAATTTCTCTCTAAAGGCGAAAACCCCATGTACATCTGTTTTTACTTTAAAAGAAACTTGTTCTTCATCCGTATCTGACTGTTTTTCCAAGAAACATATGTGAATGTCAAAGCACTTAAATATAACAGAGAAACAATACTATTTAAGATAATAAAATGTTCAGAGAATGAATCTACTGCAGGATACAACACTACAGAGGGCCTGATGGCCTAGGGCCAGTGTAAATTTGGAGTCAGTTACTGTGTTGAGACATTTGATGATTATGTATATTTGTTTTATGCCTTGTGGATTTAAACATTTGGCATTTTGTAATGTGTTTAATATTGTTGTTGCTAATTATACAGATTTTAAATGTCACCAATGTAACATAATTATTATTATTATAGTATAGAGAGGCGGTTTTGCTGAGTGGTTTGTGATCAACATCAGTTAGAATGCCTTGAATATTTAAAAACAAAATCCACGGTCTGAAGTTTGCAGTTAAACCGGCGAACAGCAGCCCTTCACCGGCTCAGATTTCGGCGACACACCGGCACCAGAATTAGCGCTATTTCGGTAAAAAACGATTATAGAGAACGGTTGAATACACTAAAATTAAAATTCTACTTATAAATGTTAGATTTTTAATGTCTAAAATGCTTGTTAAACGAGTTTAAATGTATGTAATATTGTAAACTATGCTGTATTCATTCAAATAAATTCAATTTGTGTTTTATTTTTTCTTTCTTGCTTAATAATAAATGTTCATCTTTTGATTATTGCTGTTGCCTCTAGTAATTCTGTGTTTTTATAAGTTCCAGCCCATTTTAAACCAGCAATATAATAATTTTTAAACAATAGTTGACTTAAAATAACCCAGCATGTTTGGTAAAAAACAATTAACCCAGCTAGCTGGGCCAAAATAACCTAGCATGTGTTCTGTGCAATATTTACGCAGCGCTGGGTTGCCAAATAACCCAAATTGGGTTGTTTTTAACCCAGCATTTTTTTTTCTTTAGAGTGTAATGTGTCTGAGTTTTAATTTACAACCTATTTTGGTTAATTTTATGTCAGCCATATAGTAATTTTTAAATAATAGTTGAGTTAAATAAAATTACCCAGAAGGTTGGGTTAAACATTTCACCCAGCTTCTGGATTAAAACAACCCAGTCGCTGGGTTTGCCCATATTTTACCCAGTGCTTTTTTTGTAATAACCCAGCTTTTTTAAAAGTGTGAAAATGTAAAAATAGTACAAAACAATAAATTGAATTTAATTTTAAAATGCATGTATTGTCATACAAAGAAATGTAGATATAACTATTTGTAAAAATATGTTTTTATCATTTGTGATAGGGCCAGAAATTGTTGGCATGGACAGTAGAAATCTAAACCAATAGACTAGTGGGGAAAAAAAGCATGTTGTGCCCCGAAGCATTTTTTTTTTCTTCTACTTCTTCACATTTTGAATTTTTTATTGCATGTTTTAAACATAAAGCTCACTACATGTGTTATTTGTTCCTTAAGATGTTTTTTGCCTTTTCAATTATTGTAATTTTACTAACTGCCATGTCGTTTACTGATGAATAGTGGTACTTAATTTTTCTTCTATGTTTTCCTTTATTTTTTTAATTTCCAGTTTTTGCATTACCACATGAAATGCTCTCCAGTGGGTAAGGGTCAGCTAAATTGTTTGTTTGGCTAGCTTTCAGTGGATTTTTTTCAGTTCTGCATAGCTTTCCCCTTCACCGGAGACATGCTGCGTTTTACAGACATGACCATTAGGAGAAAGAGGGAGCGAGTGACAGGAGCAGAGCATCCACACTCATAATGCAGCATAATCACTGAAAATTGTACTGTGCTCCATCTGAATACCGTCCTTTCCGTAGATAATGATACCGTGTTTGGTCTCTTCCACGAAAAACAAACGAATTAACAATTTTCATCGCAGTGTAAATGCATTAGTAGCCTTTCTGCTTCGCAACCTAAAGGCGTTGTGTGAGATGGTGCAATGGCTTTAACTTTATTGTGCACAAATGGCAGCTGTTAACTGGGGCATCGACAGGCACTATTATGACTTTTATCTGCACAGATATGAGGAGATATTTGTGAGGCGATGATTAAAAATGACAGTGAACTTCATCTGACCTTGATCGTATTTCTAGCTGGAGGAAAAATTTCCAGTCTATTTCGTTTCACTAATTACAATATATTCTCGTTAGGTTCCTGTAATGTAGGTTATTACAATACTCAATCCGTTTTTCCACAAGGGCCTTCTAATAGCCCCTTATATATGACAAGTACAGTTATGATTTATATGTGTTATAAATGTGCAATTTGTAATTTTTTTTTTTTTTTTTTTTTGTAAAGCCCAGCCTGGGTTTATGTTCATGTGTACGTCTGTGTGTGCAGGTCGTGCTTTGATGAGGCTCACTGACAGGAAGTTGGAGCGTATGGGCATCATGCAGGAGAGTCAGAGACAGTACATCTTACAGCAGGTTCTCCAGCTCCGTGTCAGAGAAGAGGTCCGCACTCTGCAGCTGCTCACGCAAGGTACATACACACAAACATTTACAGCTGTGCTCAGGGAAAATCTCCATAGACTTCTGATGTTTTTAAATTAAACTAATTAGACTTTCTTCACTTTAACCCTGCCTTAATAGATTTTAATTAATGAATTGCTCTCCTTTTATGAAGCTGTTTTATGAACTTTTTAGAATATTTTATGAACTTCCTAGAATGTGTAGTTAAATGCATGCAGTAATACTCTCTGTTCTGTCTTCTTGATCTTGTTGAGGGTCCCTCTCCCTCTAAATGAAAAAGTTTTTACAGAATTCAAATGCAAATCAAAGAAGCTCATATCAGAGTCATCTTAACTAGAAAAGCAAAGACAGTCAAGAAAGTTTTTAAACTTAAATCAAAGTTTAAAAACTGATTGGATGGATGGATAGATGGACAGATGGATAGAAGAATAAATGGATAGGTAGGCAAACAGATAGATGGTTAGATAAAGAGACGGATGGATGGATGGATGGATGGATGGATGGATATATAAATATACAGATGCATGGATGGATGGATGGATGGATAGATGAACATATAGATATCTAACAATCCATCCATCCATCCTTTTATGTAAAGCACTTTGAATTACCTTTGTGTTTGAAATGTGCTATATAAATAAACTTGCCTTGCCTAGATGGATGGATGGATAACAGATGGATAGATGGATGGATGGATGGATGGTTGGATATATAGATGTATGTGGACGGATGGACAGATGGATGGATGGATGGATGGATGGATAAATGGATAATAAATGGATGGATGCATAAACAGATGGATGGATGGATAGATGGATATCTAAATATACATATGCATGGATAGATAAATAGATGCATAGGTATATGGATGGACGGATGGATAGATGGATATATAGATGTATGTGGATGGATGTCAGATGGATGGATGGATGGATAAATGGATACTAAATGGATGGATGCATAAACAGATGGATGAATGGATAGATGGATATCTAAATATACAGCTGCATGGATGGATGGATGGATAGATAAATGGATGGATGAACGGATGGATAGATGAATATATAAATGTAGATGGATGGATGGATGGATAGATAAATAGATGCATAGGTATATGAATGGACGGATGGATAGATGTATATATAGATGTACGTGGATGGATGGATAGATAAATACTAAATGGATGGATGGATAAATATATGGACAGGGATGGATGGATAGATGGATACTAAATGGATGGATGCATAAACAGATGGATGGATGGATGGTTATATAGACGTACAGATGCATGGATGGATTGTTAGATATTGTGGAAGATGGATGGATGGATGGACGGATGGAGGGATATATAGATGTACAGATGCTTGGATGGATAGATAAACAGATGGCTAGATATATGGATGGACAGAAGGATAGATGGATGGATTGATCGACAGATGGATATATAGAAGCATGGATGGATGGTTAGATAAACAGATGGATAGATAGATGGATAGATGGATATATAGATGTACAGATGCACAGATGCATGCATGGATGGATAGTTAGATATTGTGGAAGATGGATGGATGGTTAAACAGATGGATGGATGGATGGACGGATGGATGGATATGTAGATGTACAGATGCATGGATGGATGGATAAACAGATGGCTAGATATATGGATGGACGGATGGATATATAGATGTACATATGTAAGGATGGATGGATCGATGGATATTGTGGCTGATGGATGGATTGATGAGTGGATGGACAGATGGATGGATATTGTGGCTGGATGGATGGATATTGTGGCTGATGGATGGACGGACGGACGGATGGATGGATGGATTGACGGACGGATGGATGGATGGATGGACGGATGGATGGATGAATGGATGGACGGATGGATGGATAGATGGATGGATAGGCAAACAGATAGATAGATGGATGGATGGTTGGATGAATGGATAAATACTTGGATGGATGGATAGATGGGTAAATGGATGGACGGAGAGACAGACAGACAGACAGACAGACAGATAGATAGATAAATAGATAGATAGATAACAGATTCTTTCTCCATTCAAGTAGATAGAAGCTATAAAATAGCTGCCCGTATTTCTCGTGTATCTGTGTGTACACAAAACTTCCCTCCATGTTTACTGGCTAAGCATTCCTTGAAAGAGAGAGTTAGTGATTGAAAAGGAGAGAAAGAGAGGTATTATTTGATAAAGGCCCCAGCTGTCACTGCAGTTTTTTTTTTTTTTTTTTTTGCCTTCTTTCTGATATACAAACTAAATTAAACAATGACGTGCATGGGAACGGACAACACACAGATGTTGTCTTAAATCGTCCAGAGTTTGCAACAGCCCAGTGAAGGACAATATTTTAGGGGACTAAAGAGGAGCTGCTGTGCCTGACGAAGGAAAGCTAGGCTAAGCGTTAGCGTTAGCTCTGTTATGAGATGGTAAAGGAAAATACAACTTAGGCTCTGTTGAACATCTGTTACATGTTGTCAAATACCCTGAAAATGAGATTAATACACAGTATAATTTATAAAGTATGTTTTCTCTGCAATACAAAGCAAACATGCTAGTAAGAAAGAAGTTTCCTTATAGAAATACATTTTCACAGCTCCTCATGGGTGCACCTGCTAACTCATGTAGACCACTTGGATACACACAGTCTGACATTAGCTGCTATCTGCAGTGACTAACAGCTTTTATTGTGCTCTGGCAGTCGGGTATCATGCAGACAGACAATAATTAACCTTTAGGGCTCATTGGACCATGCAGGGAAAATAATTAGATTTTGGCTCCCATGAATGCCAGAGGGATGGCTGGACCACGAAGGCCTTATCAGTTACAGTGAACCGGACAGTAACAGCCGCTGTTTTCTACTTCACGTAACTATCCACCCGGCGGAAATCACTGATTGGCTTTCATGTCATGCTATTGTGAGCAGCGTTTGCCGAAACACATGGATTTTATATTGTCATCCAATCAATGGAAGATATTATTTTAATGGCAAAAAGTCTAAAGTCACAAGAGTTTTTTTTTCCGCTTTCCTCGATAACAGAGCATAAATTTTGTCAAAGCTCAACGTATCAGGAACATGTACACATGGCTCAGACAAACGTAAGCTGTTTTATTGTGTTTTCATGAAGTATTTTAGGCTTTTCCATTTGGTTTGGTTCGATGTGTATGATATGGAAAGTATGTACACCCATAAGGCAACAGTGACCTCATACATGTGAACATGACTGAACATGGTGTAAGTTTTTCTCTCTGTGGGACTTCTACAGTATCTGCTGACGTTGACATTTTCTCTTCTCCCCTGAGTGAGATCAGACTTGTTAGTTTGCCAACTGTGACAGTACCAGAACCCAAATCAAAATGAAATCATCAATACAAAATTAAACCCACCCATAGATACCAAACAAGCACAACAGATGGCTCACAAAGCGCTTGTACAATTGTTTATGGGCCTTAAGAACTAATGAGAACTACTGAGCTCTAATCATTCTGTCATAATTATTTCTCATTAGTGTTTACACTCTGCTTTTAAATCTGTATCCATGGCTACATCAAATATTCCACTTCGGGGGAGACAAAAACCATCTACACTGTTGTGATAAAAATAGATGTTCTCAGTGTTCGCTAAGTTAATGAATCAGCCAGCCTAGAAAGGAAAGAGTGACTGAGCCAAGTTTAACAAGTATTATCTATTTTTCCTTTCTTCTAGCTTTTGTGATTCAAGTATCTCGGTGAATTTCCCAAAACATCAGCCTCGTTTTAATTCATGAAGAGGTCAGAATCGCAGAGGTTGTTGCACAGATTATGAATTATTGCGTACATGTGTCTTGACGAGGTCAAATCTCAGAGGTTGTTATACAGGTTTTAAATTGGCTGCCATCTAGAAAGTTAGACAGCGAGTTTAATAGCGGTCCAGCGAAGCTCATTTATCAAACCAAAAGAAAAGAGCAAAAGTGATCAGTAACAAAAATGTTTCGTCCTTTCAAAGTGCTTTGAATGTCTTTGGGAGTCTTTGAGGGATGATGTATACGTTATTTATTTTATTTTTTTTTAATTGATGCTACATTGTGACGTTTTAAACGGGGTCATCGGATGCGAACTTCACTTTTTCATGTTGTTTGAACATTAATGTGTGTCGTCACTTACTCCCGACATCTGAGCCGCTGAAGATGCAGTGGATTACATTTGTTTGTGAAGTGAATGCGCCTCCCGATCTACATATATCCGTCTAGGTTTGCGCGAATCATTCGTGATCCAGTTTCACTTACAGCAGAAGTGTGTATAAGCAGTTTTTTATGAATCTTTGTGATCGCCTTTCCTTATATCGTGGTAGATAGGAAGTTTAGCGGCTAAAGTAAACAAGCTCGCTATTCCACAGAGAAAAAAGAGGGGCGGGGCGAGCAGAGCTCGTTTGATTTTTGATGTTTGCAGAGCTCATTTTGACAAGGTAAAAAGGGTGTAGTTTTACAAAACCACTGAGAAACTATTAGAGACTTTTCATTAAGACCCTAAAGAATCATATCAACTTGTGGAAAATGGGCATCCGATGACCCCTTTAATGTATCGCCAAAAAATGTGCTGGTTAATTTTGTCATGTTATTCTTGGTTTTAATTATTTTGCTAAGAAAACATGTAGCATTTGCTATTTAGAGTACACTTTTTAATCTGAAAGATGAAAGTGTCATATCTTTATCATTGTAAATAATGAAAAGCATAATTTGATTAATAAAGATTTTAAATATTTACACTACTAGTTAAAAGTTTTTGAACAGTAAGATTTTTAATGTAGCCCCTGCTGCTCACTAAGCCTACATTTATTTGATCCAAAGTACAGCAAAAATATATAAAATAATTGCTTTTTATTTGAATGTCTTTTAAAATGTAATTTAGTCCTGTGATTTCAAAGCTTAATTTTTAGCATCATCACTCCAGTTGAGATGTTGAAAACAGCTGAGTAGATTTTTTTCCAGGTTTCTTTAATGAATAGAAAGTTCAGAAGAACAGCATTTATTTAAAATAGAAATCTTTTGTTACCTTATAAATGTCTTTATTATCTCTTTTGATCCATTTAAAACATCCTTGCTAAATAAAAGCATTAATTTCTGTGATCAGAAAATATATACTGACTCCAAGCTTTTGAATGGTATCGTGTATAAAAGCTTTTTATTTCAGATAAATGCTGATCTTTGGATCTTTCTATTCATCAAAGAATCCTGAAAAAAAATGTACTCTGCTGTTTTAAATATTGATAATAATAATAGTAATAATAAAAATGTTTCTTGAGCAGCAAATCAGCATTTTTAAAATGATTTCTGAAGGATCATGTGACACTGAAGATTGAAGTAATGATGCTGAAAATGTAGCTTTGATCACAGAATAAATTACATCTTAAAATCTGTTCAAATAGAAAGCAGTTATTTTATATATTATAGATAAATGTTTCATTATTTTACTGCTTTTGCTGTATTTTGGATAAAATAAATGCAGGCTTGGTGAGCAGAAGAGAATTTAAAAAAAAAAAAAACATTAAAAATCTTATTGTTGAAAAACTTTTGACTGGTAGTGTATAAATGATGTATATTATGCATGTAAATTATAATACACTATATAGTAAATTGTAATGCGTACAAGTGTTAAGTTTTAGGTATATTATTTTTTTATACATTTTAATTATTGTAATTTATATAAGACTAATACTGGACTGGTCAATAAGAGTCTTAAAGTGCTGCATTTTATTTATGGAAAAAGCAGTGACTGGCATAAATAAAGTGCACAACAAACAAAATATCTTACATGTGTGGTGTGAGGTAGTCTGTATCAGTAATGTTTAATTGGGGTATTTTGCTGAGTCTTGGGATGCACATTGTGGCATTTGCACTAGTATATCTAAGAGGCAGTGGTGAAGAGATATCTATTATGAAGCTTATAAGAGAGAAAGAGAGAGAAAGACAGAGAGAGTGCTCTAGGGAGAGAAATGCGTTCAGTGGTCCCCTCTCTGGGGGTGTCGGTGGGAAAAGGTGCAGATTGGTATCATTATTTTGCGGCGCTTCGAGGAACCCTTCCTCTTCTCCAGAAGGTCAGATTAATTTCATTTTTTAATTTCCTTCCCAGGCGATCCCAGAAGAGACACTTCCTGAGCCCTGTTTGGGAAGATGTGATTAAGTCTTGTGGAAGAAAATGAGTAAAAGAAATATACTCTCCTATTATTCCTCCATAAGTTCCTGTCATTCAGTCACATGTTGTTTGATGGAGTCCTCAGCTGAGAATCATATACAGTCAAATATGAATTAGATGAGTTTGTACATTAGAAGCTCATTTTGACTGACACAAATAGATTATCACAATAGATTAGTTTGAGAAGCAGATGAAGTTTTGCTCAGTTCTAGTCGATTCATATGTATGGAAGCATGTTTTAACCACTGAATAAAATAAAAAAAAAAAAGAAAAAGAAAAAGGTTATTGCAACTTTTTACTACACAAGTAAAAAGTTGACTTTTTTCTCAAAACTGTGTGATATCAACTTTCATTTGCGAGTTATAAAGTCAGAATTGTGTTTTCTCAGAATTACATCTTTATTTCAGAATTGCGAGATTATTTCTCAAAATTGTAAGTTTATGTCTCAGAATTCTGAGATAAACTCACAGTTGTCACTTTTTTTTCTCAGAATTGTGAGTTTATATCACGAAATTCTGAGGAAAAAAGTCATAACTGCAAGATAAACTTGCAATTGCGAGTCATAAAGTCATAATTGCGAGATATAAACTCACAATTCTAACTTTTTTTTTCAAAATTTCATGATCTAAACTAAAATTCAGAGAAAAGAGTCACAGTTTTGAGTTTATCTTGCAATCCTCACTTTATTTCTCAGAATTATGACTTTATTTCTCAGAATTGGGAGTTTATTTCTCAAAATTGTGAGTTTGTTTCAGAATTGCGAGATATAAATTCACAGTTGTGACTTTTTTTCTCAGAGTTGCAAGTTTATATCACAAAATTCTGAGAAATAAGTCAGAATTGCAAGATAAACTTGCAATTGTGAGTTCTGAAGTCATAATTGCGAGATATAAACTGACTTTTTTTTTCAGAATTTCATGATATAAACTAAAATTCAGAGGAAAAAAGTCATAGTTGTGTTTATGATGCAATTCTCACTTCATTTCTCAGAATTACTACTTTCTTTCTCAGAATTGTGAGTTTATGTCTCACAATTCTGAGAAAAAAGTTGGATTTGCAAGATAAACTTGCATTTGCGAGAAAAAAGTCAGAACTGCAAATTTGTGCATTTATATCTCACAATTCTGACTTCATAGCTTGCAACTGCAAGTTTTTATCAGTAAATTCTAAAAAGAAAAAAGGTAAAAATTGTGAGATGTAAATTCAAAAAAAGTCAGAATTGTTTTTGTTTTTTTTAATGAATAGGGATAGTTCACCCAAAAATGAAAAAGAAGATATTTTGAAGAATGTTTATATGTTTTTCTCCATATATTAAAGTCAATGGGGTCCAAAAGAACAATGAATGGGACAAAAAAAAAGTTTGATCAAAAATCTTCTTTTTGTGTTCTACAGAATAAAGAGATGACATAAAGGTGATTTAAATGATGACACAACTACTTTTTGAGTGAACTGTCCATTGAATTTGTAGTTCTACACATTCTGAAGTTAGAGATAGTATACCAATGAATTACAATGACACAGAGAAGTAAGAGGCAGTGGTAATGTAAGTGTAAATAACAGCTTTAAGCATTTCTTTAAAGTATAGCTTTCTTTAAAAATCAATTTGAGAGTCATTTTCTTTTTGCCCTCAGGGACGATCAATATAAACCATTTTTCAACTATCCATACAAACAAAAGTATTCACAAAGAAATGCATCGTGACAAATGTTTATCTATTGATGAGTAAAAAGCATCCCTCTCCCAAAAGGGCTGTTTTGTTTGTTAAACAGGCATGAAGAGTCACTTCAGGGTGTTATTTGACTCTGTAAGCTGCCCAGAAAGACAGCAAGCAGTCTTTTGCTTGGATTTTCATCACTAACGTCAATAGTAGCACAGGGTTTAGAAAGTTCAGAGTACTGATTTTTTATTTTTTTTTGTTTTTTTTTTTTCTTTCCTTTGATTGGTCATCGCTGCTCATTAAAATGCGATTTCCAAGCAAAACCGTTTTCATTGAAGCTGAACATCTTTAGATTTTTTTTTTTTGTTTTTTTATCTCATGATGATCTCATTATTTATTTTTTTTAGTGTTCTAACCAACTTCCACCCACTGCAGACTAAAATACCCTTGACATGAGAAATCGAGAGCTCCCTACTTACATTTCCACTTTAGTTTTCGTGTTCTGTATCAGAACTACAAGGCTAATCTTAGCTGTGCCATTTTGCTTTGCTCTTCAACGCATCTTGTTGCGCTGCACATTGTAGGCTGTGAATGCCAAGGTCACAAAGAGGCCTGTTGCAGCACGATATTCCTCCAAAAAAAAAAAAAAAAAAAGAGGAAACTGTGATGTGTTTGTGTGTATACGTACATGTTTGTGTTTCTTTCAAGGACAGGGGAAGAAGAACCAGTGAAGCATGAGGTACATGCTATTAATGAAACAAAGGTTGAGACTCCTAGATGCAGAAAATGTGCACACATACCTATAGATGACAGTATGCAGACAGCTTTGTCCCCGAGCAGTATTTGTGGATAAAAAATTGCCAGTATGCGAGAGTAATTCCTAGTACTGTGAAAAGCATATCGCAGGGTTGCCAGTATCAGCCCACTGGCCAATCTAAAACTGATGTAAAAAAAAAAAAATATATATATATATATATATATATATATATATATATATATATATATATATATATATATATATATATATATATATATATATATATATATATATTCTGAAAGAAAAACTGATACATGATCCACCAAGCTGTAACAATGGTCTACACCATACAGATAAATCTGTGCAAATGAGACCATTTGCCCTGGAGGTTTGTCAGGTGCAGCCATCCGGTCAATACAGAGAAGCAGCGTACTGTAGCATTGGCTGGATTAGAAATTAGAAATGAACTGGCTGGAGGTTTGAGTTTCACAGCGTGGAGCCTCGTACATCAGTTTCAAGAGAGCAGCAGTGCCATTAAAAACGCATCGGCCCGGTTCCACTCTGTCTGCACCCCCCCATCTGCAGTGCAAAACCACCGAGCTCTCCGGCCGCCCGACGCCAAGATGCTCTCACAGATACACTCACACTTGTACGTACACATAAACATGCGCTGCCTTGTGTGCATATACACACTGGTAGTTGCCATGCAGTCAGCTTCCCAGCAATAGGCCGTGGACCTCGCCAGCAGGATCAATACAGTGGGCATTAAAGCCGAGGAAGCCAGTCCAAGCTCTGCCCTGCTCCACCGTGGGCTGTTAATGAGATATATATATATATATATTTATTTATTTCCAGTGCTTTTATCATTCAGGCCAGGTCAGGCTCTATAATGTTGTGCGTTTCATAGTGCTCCTTGGTGTCACTGTGTCTGCACTGCATATGGAAGATCAGGATGGTTGCACGTTTACAAAACAAGCTACCAAACTCCCAAACATTTATGCAAGCGATCTAGTTTTGTTATGCCACGTCGCTTAACCGTGAAGTCAGTACTGGCAGGCCGCTTTTGGCATATTTAAAACAAGCAGCAAAAATTACCTATAACATCCAAATGTTACAAGTTTGACAGTGAAAGCCATTTGAACAGTTTAATATAAAATTGGCTAATTCCAAATACAGTGCATCCAATTAGTATGAGAGGGCTCCGTTCTTGACTTCTGCAGATGAGTTCTAAAGAATCTGTGTTCTTGAATATCAACTTGAAGTAGAAAGTTAACACACTTGAAGCATGTAATAATTTTATGATGGTAAATTTGCATGTTGAAATCCACTTTGGCTGCATTGTTGTGGGAAATGGAAAGGGTCTTTTAAAAGCCGTTTTGATGAATGAGTTGGTAAAAGAGTGAGGCTGGTCTATCACATGGCTGTGATTGTAGGTTACTTCATTTTTTTTTTTTTTTTTTTAAATGACTTTTACCTGTCCATTTTATTCTCTTGCTCCGGCCCCAGCAATTTCTAAAAGTGGCCCTTGAGCTCTGTAATTTGAGACTTCCTGCAGTAGAATATTACACCCTTATGAACAGGTACTGTATGGTGGTGGAACTATGGTGCAATGATAGTATCAGGTGGTAATACTATAGTACCATGGCCTTGAATGATTACCATATTTACTTGCAATCATATTTATATACTCAAGGTACTCTAAATAATACTATGAAACTTGTCCAAAACTATCACCGTACCTTCTTTATTAGTGTAGGCATTTGGAAAGGTTTATTCCAAAGAATAGAGTGAAGGAATGATTTGGAGAATGTGGTTAGGTCTCCTAGATGTTATTGTGGGGTGGGAAGGGAAGTGTGTTTACCTGAGGTGTCATCATACAATGGCTCTGTTTACACTTAAAATTGAAGTCAAAAGTTTACATACACCTTGCAGTATATGCAAAATGTTAATTATTTTACAAAAATACAAAGGATCTTACAAAATGCATGTTATTTATTATTTAGTACTGGCCTGAATAAGATACTTCACATAAAAGATGTTGGTACATAGTCCACATAAGAAAATAAAAAATATGCTCACTGATGCTTCAGAAGGAAATGCGATGCATTAAGAGCCGGGGGTGTAAACTTTTGAACAGAATAAAGATGTGTACTTTTTTCTTATTTTTGCAAAACAAAACAAAAAACAGCTGTGGATCATTCAGGTAACAACACAGTATTAAGAATCAAGTGTATGTAAACTTTTGAATGGGATCATTTTTATAAACTATTAAGCTATTATTTTCTCTTGTGGACTATATGTAAACATCTTTTATGTGAAATACCTTATTCAGGTCGGTACTAAATAAAAAATAAAAAATGTGTATGATCCCTCTTATTTTAGTAAAATTATATCTTGCAGATTCTCCAGGGTGTATTTAATCTTTTGTACTTCAACTATATTGCCATGTATCTATATAAGAGGCCCAAGTCCTGCTGCAGAAGACATCCCCCAAACCATGACAATTCCTCCTCCACCTTTCACTGACTTACTTACTTACACACTTAGGCTTCACTCTTTCCTCAGTTTGACGCTGAACAAAATGCAAAACTTTTAAACTTGCTTTTATCACTAAAGTGAACTTTGGACCAGTTCTCCTCTCCTCAGCAAAGGTGAGCTTAGCCTTTTGATTTTTTTTTTTTCTGCTGATGAGAGGCTTGGTCACTGCAGAGTGTGCTTTCAGTCCGACTCTTATAAATATGCCAAGACAGAGCTTTCCCCGTTCAGCACTGAACTGGAAAGCACTTCCGGCTGCAGTGTTGAACCAATTCCTTTTTGAGAGCCTCTGCATTGTCCCATCTTCTGGTGCATTTGTCTTACATGGATGACCAGCCTTTTTTGGAGTACTTGAATGAATTAATGTTATTTTAAACCTGCAATATTCAAGAAGTCACAGATTGGGAATGACCAACTTCTCTTGCAATGGCTGAAAGTGTCATCCTTTTGGGCTTCATCTGGACAAAATTGTACTGCAGGGTTTCAGTCACCTTAGAGCAGCCCACCATCTTGCAATTTTAGTGAAAATTTAAGAAATACTGCCAGTTAAATAGGGTTTGTCATATCATTAAGGAAATTCGCTTGGAGGCATTTGTAAGTGTTCTCTAATTTTGATCAGAGTTCTTTTTCAAATATGTGACCCTGGACCACAAAACCTGAAGTTGCATGTCTTAAGTTGCATGGGTTGAAGCAATAGCCAAAAATACATTGTATGGGTCAAAATCAACAATCTTTCTTTTATCCCAGAAATCTTTAGGACATTACTGTAAGTAAAGTTCATGTTCCATGCCGATATTCTGTAAATTACCTACTGTAAATATATTAAAACATAATTTCTGATTAGAACTTTAAAGGCGATTTTCTCAATATTTTGATTTATTTATTTGTTTTCCTTCCAGATTTTCAAATAGTTGTATCTCAGCCAAATATTGTCCTATCCTAACAAATACATCAATGGAAAGCTTATTTATTAAACTTTCAGGTGATGTATAATTCTCAGTTTCAAAAACTGACTCTTATGACTGGTTTTGTGGTCCAGGGTTACAAATCTCAAGTTTTTTTATGTAAGATTATTCTAGTTTTTTATTTTCCTTTTTGGTATATTTTCAGTGATTGTTAGACAATGATTTTTAAATTTTAAAATATGTATAAATCATCTAATAAACTGTCTGTTTTCCACATTATGGTAATGCAAATATGAGAATGATATTATAATAATACTGTGCAATAATTGTCATCACAATCAGAAATCGTAATCGTAAATCATATTTAATTTGGCGTAAAATAAGACTGGATGACTTTCACCCACCTCCGCTGTCCAATTTTGATCAGATCACCCGAATCAGATGTTTATACCAGGGTAGAAACAGTCCTTTTTAGAAATAAAATGCATAAAACGTGGCTTTCCTGTCATGCAAATTAAAATATGTATTAGCCATGACTAGGTGTAATAAACACCATTGAAAAAGCATTGAAACTCTTTCCAGAGTCTGAAGTTTGTTCAGTATGTCTGCCAGATGACGCTCTTCAGAGGCAGGTGTTCAGGTTTCCTTTCTTGAGTTGGCAGACTCAGTCATGCAGTCTTCACCCTTTGCTTTTTCCCACGTCTTAAACAGCTTCTCATCTGAAGTGGACTTGAGATTACGTGTGAAAGGAAATTGCACAATATACCAGAAGAACTGTTCTGTCCATGGAACGGTGACCTCTCAAAACAACATAAACATCTGTTTTGAGTTCACTGGATAAATGGCCTTAATTATGGCATATTTTCTCCCCATATTCTACAGAGCTTTTGGACAAATAGAGCTAATTTTCCTTCTTAGTCAACCCAGGGGCTCCACCTCTTGTTTTTCAGTGAGTCTGATTGTAGCCTTTCACTGGACTATTGAACATGCTCTCCCTGCTGTGGCGTCGCACACACATCCTCTCTCTGTTCTAGCCTTATCTATTGCTTCTCTAAAGAATTGCTGTTACATTCTCCAGCGCTGATCAACAATCCATCATTAGCTATAATTGCTGCCATTACACATTTAATTGCCCGCCAAAATGTCCCTTTCCTCCCTCTCAGAGTGAGCATGATGAGAAGTGATTATTGTCTACTGTCTTATGCTCAGGGAAACGGACTGTATGAAATAAACGAAGTTTGCACTTCTCTTCCTTTAATTAAAAGTGTTAATTTGTTGTACGAATCAAGGCGCACACATAAGAGATGACTATAGGTACATTACCGGTACGTAACTGCTTACAGTGTCCTAGAATGGTGGCTGGAATTTTTATTTTGTTCATTCAGTTCCTGTTTACTTTTCTCCACTACCTCTCTGTGAATAATGTCGCAGCTGTGATCTAATTGTTGCGACTTTGCTCTTGCATCAGCTCACAGTATATCAGAATCTCACTGACTCATGGAGAGCAAATTGGCTTAAATCAGTTTGAGCCTTGATAAAAATCGGTTTATAAATATTTACAGACAAGGACTGCCTGAAGGGTGGGTACCAATGAGACTTATTTGTAAGTAGCTGATGCACTGCACTGTAGCTCCTTCTGTGAGAATGTCAAGCTGTTTGTGCCCCGTCTGTATATCTGTGTGCAAGTATGTGTGAGTGTATGTTTGAGAGTAGCTGCAGGCTTAGTTTGCCCCCTATTAAAGATTTACACTCTTCACAGGGGTAGTTATTAAGCCCCTGGGCCCCTTTATGACACTTACTTTCAGTTTGATGGAAACATTGTGAGGAGATTAAAGCCACTTCATTGAAAGGCCTTTTTGCTATTCTGCTTGATTGATCTTCAGCAGGCCTTTGATACACAGAGTTAAATGCGTCTCTCTGTCTCCCTGCCATCTTTAAGGAATAGTCCAAAAAAGATTGGGAAAAAAAGGAATTTTTTCTCTGTCACCTAAGTTTCATTCTTTATTTCATCCTTCTGATCTATCTATCTATCTATCTATCTATCTGCCTGTCTGTCTGTCATTCTAAAGTTCTGTCTGTTGTTACCTTTCTATTGCTCTATCGTTCTATCGTTCTTTCTTTCTATCATAAATCGTTCTATCAGTCTTTCTATTCATCGAGCCATTGATCTATCTGTCTGTCTGTTGTTCTGTCGTTCTATCATTCTATCTATCATTCTAACGTTCTTTCTTTCTATCCATCAATCGTTCTGTCTTTTGTTCTTTTGTTCTATCAATTAGAGGTCGACCGATGTATCGGTTTAGTCGATTAATCGGCACCGGTAGTTGATTGGCGGAACTATCGGTTATCTGCAAAAATCCATGCCGATAGTTTTTTCCGGGTTGGGTCCGTTGCTGGAGCGGCTGAGAAGGTCTTCATTATACAGCAAAGTCCCTATAGTCTTTGTTATACAGCACAAGAGCGGCCTCTAGTGGCGGAAATCACTGACAGCACGTGCAGTTTGTTTAGACACGTGACACTGCGCGCTGCAGAGCGGGACACTTCAAAGGCAGATTTAAAACATCGACAACGAAACGGTGTGTACACGTATACTGTAGTGCATGTTTTCATGTCATTACTAAGCGATGAATTTGTTGACTAGATGCTGCATTAGTGGAGAAAGGACAGCAGTATACTTTTGCCCGTTTGGTGATCAAATAAAGTCTTGTAGACTGCTGCTTGAATTGAATGTAACGCATCCAGTGTGTGTGATACCAGATAGCTGCGAGTTCTTCAAGACTCGGCGCTGCACTTTTGCCTGTTGCCCGTCTGACTAACATATTTTTATATTTTGATTAGATAACCACAAATGTTCTAGAATAGAGCAGTTAAATTGTGAAAGTACACAATATCCATATGTATGCAATTTCAAAACTGTGGCCTTTGTGTAGATATTTAAAGATGGCCATCTTTAGCATGAATGTTGATGTAATGGTAGCGCTTTACGATATCAGTCCATTTTTAACATTAAGATTGATAAAAGCTGTAGAATAGAAGTATTGTTCCTTGTTAGAGTGTGTTAATTTCAGCATTTGCTGATATATTTATACATTTTAGTTGCTTTTGTTAACATTAATGAACAATGAACTAACTGTAATGATCAATATATAACTAATATTAATATTTTTATTCATTTATAAAGTATGGTTCAGTAGGCTACTTTTTTTTAATAGTAGAGAACTATTCGTTTTCCATTCATTATCCATTTTAAAAACTATCGGTCGATTAATCGGTATCGGCCTGTGTGGTCCAACCTAGTTATCTATCTATCTTTCTATCTATCTATCTATCTATCTATCCATCCTCCCATCCGTCCATCTGTCTGTTGTTCTGTTGTTCTGTCTGTCTGTTCTGTCTATCCATCTGTCTGTCTGTCTGTCTGTCTGTCGTTCTGTCTATCTGTCTTTCTATTGTTCTGTCGTTCTATCTGTCTGTCTGTTGTTCTATCTATATAACTATGTATCTATCTGTGTCTGTCATTCTATCTGTAGTTATTTCATTCTATCCGTTCCATTGTTCCTTTGCTCTATCTATCTGTTGTCATTCTGTCGTTCTTTCTTTCTATCCTTCAATTGTTCTGTCATTCTTGCGTTCTATCAATCATTTCTATCCATTTTATCCATTTCTTTTTTTTATCTATCTGTCTGTCTGTCTGTCGTTGTAATGTTCTGTCTATTGTTCTATGGCTCTATCATACTGTCATTCTGTCGTTCTTTCTTTCTATCATAAATCATTCTATTTATCATTCTTTCATTCTATCAGTCTTTCTATCCATTAAGCCATTGATCTATCTGTCTGTCTGTTGTTCTGTCATTCTGTCATTCTATCTATCATTATATCGTTCTTTCTTTCTATCCATCAATCGTTCTGTCTGTTGTTTTGTTTTATCAATCATTCTATCTATCTATCTATCTATCTGTCTGTCTATCTATCTATCTATCTATCTATCTATCTATCTATCTATCTATCTATCTATCTATCTATCTGTCTGTCTGTCATTCTTTCATTCAATCTGCAATCTATCTGTTGTTCAGTTGTTCCATCATTCCTTCGCTCTATCTGTCTGTCTGTCTGTCGATATATCTAGCTTTCTATATATGTCTGTCTGTTGTTCTGTCATTCTACTTATCTCTCTTTCTGTCGTTCTATCTATCATTCTTTCTGTTGTTGTGTCTGTCATTCCATCACTGTCGTTTTGTCAATCTAACATTCATTCTGTCTCTTGTTCTATGTATCTATCTTTAGTTATGTTTTTAATTCTGTCTATATTTAGTTCTAAAGATCTACGAGTAAGCACTGCACAGATGTTTCTTTTAAAATTATCCAGACATCCATATGACAAGAACAATTCACTTTAGTAAAATTATGTAAGAAACCAAGACTCGTTTTGAAACAATATATCTTGCAATATGTTTAATGTTCTTGTTTTTAGCTAGAAAATACACAAAAAAAAAAGACGAAAATACATTTTTATGCAGTACACACTCCCAGCATTCTTCCTCTCACTCCGTCTTGTTGTCATCCCCTTATGTAATTACCCATCTTAATTGCTCACCTCCCTCTCATCCTGATAGCTTTCCTGATAACGAAAAACCAGTCATAACCGGCCGTGTGTCAGCACAGAAGAAACAAGTGCTGTGCATCCTCTTTCCACCTCAGATGTTTCCACGTTGAGTGATCTGTCCAAACTGAGCGTGGGCTCACCATGGCAAGAGATGCTCATATTTTACGGGCCCTGTTAGCGTTGAGATGTTACATTTTGGCTGAGAGCGAGATGATGAGAACCAGAAGGAGCGATGCTGCCGTCACCTGTTCTGACAGAGGCCAGACGGAGGAACACAGATGGTGCCTCGTTTTAGCCAATGGTGTTCCAATAAACCCATGATGGATGGATCATTATCCCGCCCCCAGTTGCGGGCAATAGATTACCCCAGTTGTTTTGACTGTTTCTCAGTATAGGCATGCGTTATATGATATGTAATGTAATTTGTTGTAGTATTTAGAGCTGTTTTTTAGGTTGCCAGTCACTTTGGCTGTGGTCACACAACACAAGAATAAGGTTTCCAGACCCTAAATACTGAAGTCAAAAATGTTAAATGTCTGCTGTTGTATGTACAGGACAATTTAGGAGTTATACCTGCTAATAAATATCCTTGAAAGTCGCAAGTGCTGACTTTGTGAACATTTTTCAGTCTAGTTAATTTTAGCTTTTATTCATGTTTTTGAAAGACTACATTGCATTCGTCTAGAGAACACAGTGTACAGCTGCCCCCAGATCGGTTGCTGTGCAATCAAACACAAAAAGAAGGTTATCTCAAATTTACTGCTTAATATATTGCAGACGGCAGCGTATCTAGCAGTTGCCAGTGCCTGGCAAAAAAATATTGTATTGTTTAAAAAAAACCAAAAAGAACAGCTTAGGTGCTGGTCATAACATGAGTAATGGTGTGTTATTTACAGTTTGATGCCAGGCTTATTTGATGCATAAAAACAACCTCTGTGCTCAGAGTCTTAATTTAATATTCTCTGTTTGCACAATGCGTGCCGCACAAAGATTTGGACGTCTTTACGATTTATGTCTCTCTGTTACAACTTCCTCTGTGCATGCCGAGTGTAAATTTATGCCACTTTTCCATGCCATGCACCTGCGTTATGCAAACTAATCCTGGAAGGAGGTTGTGTGTCACATTGGAAGTGCATTTATTGGGATTTGGATTAATAAGGGTTTTGTTTAACGCCTAGACTAGTCTGGTTCTAAATTAAAACCATCAAACTGCATTTCCATGTGCTAAATCCCTACTTCAGGTGCTTCTGGCAGCTCGCAGGAGACATAAACGTTCATCATCTCTTTCCACAACCTCCCTGATTTTACAAAGTCTACCTTATTATAATATCTGAAAGCATGCTCACCCGTGACACGTTTGTTATTAGCCCAATTTTACGCTTAATTATGGCCGCCAGTGGTAGTCGGTTGTTTTTTTTTTTCTTTATTTAATGATGTGGTCTGGACAGGTGGCAACGGCGGTATTTGCATGCGGTGAGGGAGTCACCCGTCCAACCCCGCACGCTGCCGGTTTTTAATTAAGCCATGTGATTAAGTCGAGGCGCGCCAAGCGTTTCAGCACCCCGACAAATCAAATCAAACCACCCCCGTCGTGCCTAGCTGCCCTCCCCGTTTCTTTTCAGTACAGGTCAGAGATGTATCCTCCGGCCATTAGCAACAAAGCAGATCTAGCAAATCAATTACAGAGAGCAGCGATAAAAGCCCAGTCTGCTTTATTTACACCCTTCGTTCACATAATTACATAGCGTGCGTGAATGCCGAGTGAGCGTGTGTGTGCCACACACTTCAATTTGGAGTGTTCCTCACTTTCTGTTTTTTGTGATAGTCCCTTTTATAGTAATTTGTCACACTCAGGGCAGCGATTCATAACAAAGCTGTCTGGTTATAAAGCAAATGCACAATACATCCTCCCGTCTTTTGAGACCGCAGGCTTCTGTGTCGTTCTTCCTGCAGCTTCGGGCCTATTCAACCAAACTCTGGCTTTCCATTATGCTAAAAAAACACTATAGGGTGTTTAATACACCTCTCATTTTTGTAAGGAATTTTAAGCTGCCGCAAATATTAACGACAGCAGGGATCCATGAGGAAAGCAACTGAATTTTGTGTTTGTCCTCAACTGAAAATGAAGATAAACATGGATTATAATAAATATGGACCCCTGCTTAGTTTGTGCTACACTGTAACTGTAGTTTTATACTAAGAACACTCTAGAATTGCAATAAGCCCAGCGCACACTGTGCGATTTTTGGCCACGATATGGCCGTCTGAGACAACTTTGATAGCTGGTTTGACACGTTCACAGACAGCTGATTAATGGCTGTTATGATCAAATTTAATCTCAGACGAAATTCTGGCAGTGTCAAATTTGGCGCACATTCCAGCAGTGTGACTTCTCCTACTACGAACATCAAACTGTCTTAGTTTTTCAAGACATGCCATTAACAGAATTAATGATAGCGATTTCTTTTAACCTCCATAAACTCCGGCACTCCCGTCCACCGCTCACGGAATTCGTATGATATGTTGCATTTGTTATGATAAACACTGGTTGCGCCGCTGTTTTCATGTGGGTGTGCAGTGCTGCTTATATCTTCTTAAAAACGCCGATATTGCCACAGTACATATACTTTTCACAATACCCAATATTTCAGCATCGCATGCAATGCAGCTCGCAGTCACTGAAAATGTATGAGTTGATAATGTAAAACCCTGGACAAAATTTCTTGCATGTACCTGCTTTTAACGCATCTTGACTTTGTACTTTTTAATGACAACTGAGATCCCACAGTAAGACGTGATCATCATATTTGTACAGTCTGACAAGTAACAATCGTAAAGGACTATTAAAGGGGTCATCGGATGCAAAACTCACTTTTACATGTTGTTTGAACATAAATGTGTTGGCAGTGTGTGTACACAACCACCCTATAATGATAAAAATCCACCCAGTGGTATTTTTTTTTAATCTTTATAAGTAATATCCCCTTTTTCAAATCAGGCCATTCTCAGCATCTTGTCTGTGTGATGTCACAAAAACCCAGGACGCTCTCATGCCGTCTTACCTTAGACCCGCCCTGAGTGAGCTGAGAACAGTCCAACCGCCATTGTTTCAACGCTGGAGCAATTGAGGCATTTTGTTGTTGAATTTAATAGTGAACACAACAGTCGTCATTTACTCCCGACATCTGAGATGCTGAAGATGCAGAGGATTAACATTATTTTAATTTTTGAAGGAAATGCACCCTGCGATCTACATAAATGCGTTTATGTTCATGCAAATCATTCGTGATCCAGCTTCACCTACAGCAGACGCGAGTATAAGGGTTTTTATGCATCTTTGCAAATTGTCTTTCTTAATAATGTGCCAGTTAGCAAGTGCACTACCAAGGTTGCTAGCAAGTTAGCAAAATGCGGCTAAGTTAAACAGTACTGCTCGTCACCCCACATAAGAGAGGGGTGGGGCAAGCAGAGCTCATTAGCATTTAAAGGCAAATGGAAAATGGCTCTGAAAAGGGCTGATTTTGACAAGGTAAAAAGTTTTTTTTTTTACACTACCACTGAGAAATTTTAACTTTTAAATAGTATGTTGTAGACTTCTCATTAAGACCCTAACATATCATATCAGCTTGTGGGAAATGGGCATCCGATGACCCCTTTAAAAATCGCACAGTGTGTGCCCAGCTTTAGTAATCCTTTAGAACATTTTGGAACAATTCTTTACATTAACAGTGTAATCAATATTCTGATTATTAAAGCCAAGTATGAATCTTATCAAGCTAGTGTTTTTAAGCATGTTACATTTATTCCAAAATAATACCTCAAGGCAGTAACAATTTAAACAGTATATATTATTTGTGAAGTCATGTTCAGCTATTCTTTTTAATAGTTCACTTTTAACTATTTTTGAATTTTTCAGCTCATCAGTCAACAAAGCTCGGTAAATATTGGTCACATACATAGAGATTTACTTTAAATTTCACCAAGCTGATTACTCACTAAAAACTCTCACAGATCATGTTTTCATGCCATTTTAGTGTTATTTTGATGTAACAAAGTGATATATATAACGCCATTACATTGTTCATTCAGACTGATTTGTGAATGTGGAACGCACATGAATGCAAGAGGTGTGATTTATCGCATAACCAATGACAGCCTAACATAACCAATCATATCCAATCATGTCGCGATGATACACTCATACACACACTCATATGCGACATACACTCTTAAAAATAAAGGTGCTTCACGATGCCATAGAAGAACCTTTTTTGTCTAAATGGTTCCATAAAGAATCTTTAACATCTGAAGAAACTTTCTGTTTCACAGAAGGTTTTTTGTGGCAAAAGAAGGTTCTTCAGATTATAAAAAGGTAAGAAAGAGATGGTTATTTAAAGAACCTTTGACTGAATAGTTCTTTGTGGGAACAAAAATGGTTCATCTATGGCATCACTGTGAAGAACCTTTTAAAGCACCTATAATTTTAAGAGCGTACTTTAGGGTGTCTGTTAAAACTCAGTGGTCTCAGGGGAGGTGAGAGAGACGCAGACTCCCGTTGTAACTTTACATGCTGGTGTCGCTGTTGGACAATGTTTCTTTAGAAAAACATGATTTATAGTATGAATGTTATATTTTCTAATATTGGTGCTGTTTTATTTTTGTACTTTTTTTTTTTTTTTTTTTTTTTTTTTTTTTTTTTAATATAGTATTTTGAGGAGGCACTGCCTCCCTTGCCTTCTCGAAGGAAATGGCCCTGATATACATACATAGTATAAATAAGAGTTTCTCTCTTATCCTGTGAAAGTTTGTTAACACTGGTAAAAATACACAATTCTTCAGCCAAGGTTCACTGATCAGTGCAAGCTGTATGTTTGTAGTGTCTGGCCCTAAACAAAGAGTCACATTACAGGCCTGCTCCTCAGCAGCTCACTGCCTTCACCCCTTCCTTTTTTTCTTTCTCTTTTTATCTTTTATTTCTCCCTCTCTATCTTTCCCCATCCTCCACACTGCCCCCCTCTCTCTCTACAGTGATAAGGGTTCTCTAACATGAGTGTTGCTCTCATCAGCTCATGATCTCTGATAAGATCCCTGCCGCCGTCACTGTAATATGATTCTTATTCTCTCTCTGTCACTTTTCATTCTTCCTCTCTGTTCATTCTTGAGTTTGTGTCTGCACCTCATGCCGCATTGTGTGCTGCATAGATATGAAAGGCTTATAAAAAAAGTCTTCCACCCTCATATATACACTGAATGCAGAGCTCATAGGCCACATGATATCTGAACATTGAAAACTTGCTTTTGCAGCCTTGGTAGTGTCATCATTAACAAAGATCTGCATATTGCCAGCATTCTGTGTGTTTGTTTATTAGATATTTTGGGTAATTTGATTATGCATTCAGCTACCAGGAGTGTAGTACATTTTATGAAAGAATCCACAGATTTCTGAGCCTGCGTATTGCACTCACTTATTCAAAAAAATGCCAGCTTTTAAACAATCATGGACTTCTTTTTTTAATTCATTTTTATTTTTATACTACCATTCAAAAGTTTTAGGTCACTAGACTTGTTGTTGTTGTTGTTGTTGTTGTTGTTGTTGTTGTTGTTTTTCGACTGCAAAGACTTTTACATTGTTATTAAATAAATTTAATAACAGATTTTTAGATTTTAGATTTGATGGAGAAGATGGCTGTGTCTCAATCCCTTAGTTCCCCATTATGCAAATATATATCCCATTATATGAAGTATATCATGAATTTGCACTAGGGTGCAGATTGAGCAGCTTTTAATGATTTTTAATGGAGATTGTAAATGAGGTATCGATTTAATACAACAGTTAAATAAACAAGAAGTCATTAAGTGACTTACATTGTCTGACTATAACACTATTGCCTGATTTTGATCTATTTCATCGTCAAAAATAGTCTGAAACAAGTCACAACTGAGCCGCTTCGCATCTCCATTTAAACACAGCAGTGTTTCGTTTATGAATGAACGTGTGTTTTCAAACGAATCAGTGAGTCAGTGATTCAATATCCCGTTCATAAAGACAGTCACTTGCTTTATTCCTGAATGAAACGGACATTCAAATGAATCAAATGAATGATATGATTCAGTAATTAAATCAGTGACTTGCCGCCACCTACTGGCAGATTTTCAAATGAATCAGTGAGTCAGTGATTCAATTTCCCCTTCATAAAGACAGTATTGCTTTATTTCTGAATGAATCAGCCGTTCGAACGAATCAAATGAATGATATGATTCAGTAATTAAATCAGTGACTTGCCTCCACCTACTGGCAGATTTAGTTTCATTTTTACAGTATCTTTTCAGTTATTTAAATTATTTAACATTTCTGTATTCAAAATGTAATATTTAAACCATTAATCTCAACATTTATGAATTTGATTGCACTCATGCCACCTCTGAGCCTCGTTAAACATGAAAATACACCTACAAGCCACTTTTGTGTTCTTCTGTGCCACTTCTGTAGTACAAATTAATTTTGCTAATACTGATTTCATTTGATTGGTAACTAATTCGTATTCTACTTGTTCTTATTCTGTTGTTTTGATTAGAAATTTTAAAAAGCCTTGACATAAATATGACATACTTTTAATAAAGTAAAAAAAAATGCCAAAAAAAATCACTTTAAAGAGTCAAATATCACCTCGTAATGGGAAGGCTAATTTTTCTTTTTACCAGATTTTTAAATTATTGATTAGAAGGTGGTCCTAAGATTTTGACTGTGCTTCTGAATTTTTTAAGTTTGAAGCACAAGTGCTCCTAAAAAGAAAAGTAATTGAACCCAATCATTGTTCTGATAGAAACTGAAACTAGAATGTCCAATCACTACTTGTTACTTCAACGACACATCCCCCCCAATCGGCAGCAAAACGTCAGGTAGATTTGCGGTCCACTTCATCTTAATTAACCAAATGCATTTTTACATAGCCTGCCCCATTTTTCTGCATCTAGGCTTGGGAATTGAGAACGGTCAACAAAAGATCCGTCCCCAAGCTGGAACGGACTCACGGCAGCTTACCTTCTGAACGCTGAGCACGGGCCATTCGTCATCTTCAGCGTCTTATCACGAGCAGAGCCAGGAGCTGTCGTTCTTTGTCTTCATCTCCTGCAATGTTGGTTAGCCACTTGTGTTGTCAGTTTTTTAGCAGCAGGAGATTTTGAGAGCACTCCGATATAACGCCTTCATTGAGCTTGAGAGGGACGGATGGGGCTGTGGGAATCAATCCAAGCCACCTAGAGAGGTTTAGTGTTGTGTGTCCAGCCATGCTGTCTCCTCTCTTCTCTCAGCAATTGCGGACCTTTTGGACGAGCTTCTATCTCTAAAAAGCACTCTTACTCTCTTAACTGCTTTCTCTCTTTACCAGATGTGAGTGTTGACTTTATTCCAGCACTTTCTAAACCCTTCCCCCTCACACATTCTGCTGAACTCTTTCCCTTTTAATCCCGTCGCCTAAAACGGGCCTGTTTTTAATGGCGTACTCTTCTCCAGAGTTCTTGTTGAGAAGAGTTAATGGAGAGCGTGGCTCTTTTAACTGGAGAAGAAGGGAAGGAATAAGGAGGGAGAAAGGAAGAGAAGCAAGGGAAAAAAAGGAGAGATAGAGGATTAAGGTAGTTACAGTACAGCCACTCCACCCAGAGCAAGATTATCCTGCCTGCTGCAAACCAGGCACACAACACTCACGTCTTATCTATGAACACTGTTGTTCTAGAAATTAGAATTCGGATTAAAATATGGAAATGTGTGGATTTGCAGCTTTGGGGAAAATGTGACACATAACGAGGCTTTCGAATGGTAGAAAATATTGTTTGTGTGTACAGTATGAGTGCGTTTGTTTGTGAGTGTGTGAGAGAGAGAAATACTGAGAAATTATTTGTTTCACACTACACCCAATTCCAATTTGGTTTACAAATCCAATCTTTAGAAAAGCTGTTCACACTGTTCAATGAATACTGAACAAGTATGAATTTAGACACAGGTGTAGACACTACTGCACTATTAAAGGAATAGTTCATCCCAAAATGAAAATTCTGCCATTTAATTCCTCACCCTCATGTTGTTCCAAAACCGTAAGACCTTTGTTCATCTTCTGAACACAAATTAAGATATTTTTGATGAAATCCGAGAGCTTTCTGACCCTGCATTAACAGCAATTCAGCTACCACATTCAAGGCCCAGAATGGTAGTAGGGAGGGACATTGTTAAAATATTCTATTTGACATCACAAATTTCACAAGCAATTCAATACAAAATCAGATTTTTCAGATTTAATGCCAGTCTGAATAAAACCTATCGTCAGTTTACAAATAATAGAACCAAAAATGGTTTTATAGCCTGATACAATATAAGAACTGTTTTCGTATTCCATCTATAAAACGTAATCTATAAAAAGTATACTCTCAGAAAAAAAAGGTACAGCTTTGTACCTTGTTTACCCCTAAATGGTGCATATTTAATACCGTAAAGGTACATATTAGTACGTAAATTGTACATACTAGTATGTTTTGAAAGGGTATGAACCCAGTGACAGTTTTGTCCCTTTTTTTATACACTGGTACTTTGATGATCCAGAAACCTGGGAAATTTGAACGGTCTGTAATGTAACATTTTTTATTTTATTTTATTTTAATTTATTTTATTTTTCAGTACCCCATTTTATTTGTTTATTTATTTATTACTTTTTTTTCTGGAAAAGTTGGTGTTTAGGACCATGAGAGCTTTTATGTGACCATCATTGAATGTTATCATGAAGTCTTTTCCCTTCTGTAATTAGCTGACAGTTAGGCTCAAACAAACCTGGATGGAATGAGTGCCTGTGAGCAAACATGGCAGATTGAGATAAATGGGAATATAAATGGGTAATGTAGACTTTCTTGACCAGCTTCACTAGATGCTTTTTCTGCTGAACAACATGGCTTTTTTGTTAAGCTGGGCTGGCCTTTTCTCTTTCTGTGTTTTTTAAGATATCTACATATTCCTTGTTCTCGCTCAAGCAAATGAGTATGTGAGCCACGGTCCCACTTGTGCCTTGCTCTCTCTCTCTTTTTCTCTCTTTGTCTCTTCACCACACAAAATCAGGGAAAGATGTAGTGAAAGGCTAGAGGAGGCGACAGGGGCTCTGGGGAAATACAAAGCAATATCCCGACCAGCCGGTTCATCCGCACTGCCCCTCACAATTACAATGCATCTGACAA
Source organism: Cirrhinus mrigala (assembly GCA_036247105.1). Taxonomy (NCBI): domain Eukaryota; kingdom Metazoa; phylum Chordata; class Actinopteri; order Cypriniformes; family Cyprinidae; genus Cirrhinus; species Cirrhinus mrigala. Next base: position 21,602,552 of record CM070025.1, on the reverse strand, counting down.
AGATATTGGGCCCAGATCCCCTGCCATTTCAGCTGATAGGCCCACCTGTCAGCGGCAGGATTTCACAAAAAAGTGACCCCAAAAAAATTGTATTAGTGCTGCTTTATTGAAAAAGAATGTCGGCAAGAGAACTCATAGGCTAACAATACAGTGTGTGGAGGCTGTCAGTCAGCAGGCAGAGAGATGTAGTGGGTACAGATTTATTGCTGACATAAAATGGAGACAGATTCAAGTTAAAGAGTGCAGCATAGTACTCCCGCTATATAAATGGATGCTTTATGTAACTTTGCACAGAATATCAGTTTTATTGCTGTACTTTTTACATTATGTAGATGTTTGTTCATGCTGTGTTCACCCAAAAATTTGTTACTGCCATACTGACATTATATTTACATGTTTTACATTGTTCAATCCAACCCTTTGTGTATTTTCATTCTTCTGTGAAACAAAAATACTTCATATTTGACCGTTTATGAATATGTAGGCCATTTTTATTATTACTTTTAATTATTCTTTTAGGGTGAACTGTTCCTTTAAGATTTCTGTGTATTTCATATAAGCTCAAATTTAAGTCTGTCAGTTTGTTGTGGTATTTTTACAGTTCATGGGATTCAAATCTTCATGGATTTAATCCTAAAATGTCAGCAACTTCTGAACTAAGAGGATCAGATTCTTTACTAGTGCTTCCATTTTCATTATCAGCTCTAACGCAGTTTGCTAATGTAACGAAACTGACCAGCGAAGTCATCGTTTTTCCAATGAGCCACAAATACTGCACAGTATTTTATTTTTATTTTATTTATTTATTGTGTGTTGAGCTTTGCTGTGACATGTGAATTTCCCTTTGGAAATCAAAAAACAAATCAAATATTTTAGAAAGCTTTATATTTTTTATTTTTGTTTAAAAGCGCTTTTGGACAAAATGGCAATTAATTCTTGTTCCTTTATTGGCAGCGCAGTGAAGGTTAGGAGACAGTGTAACCCGGTTCCAAACTTCCCATTTGTGAATGCCTTTATTAAGTAAAGAAATCTCTCACTTCTTTGTTCACCAAGTAACTTTATCGTCCAACAAAAATCTGAAATTTTCAGCAGGACCACTACGTAAATGAAAGCAGCTATTCTGATCGCATTGTCTGGTTGATTCATGAGCAGGTCGAGAGCACAGGGCAGATCATTCTCTAACAAGAGCTACTCGTCATTGTACACACCAAATGGAGGCCAGGGTTCACCGATACAGTCCCTGTTCTGAAAGAGGTTTGACGCAGGACTGCTGATCTGGAGTCAGATTCCCTCAGTGGGGTCCCTGAATTAGAAATACAGGCTTCAGGCGAAGTCTCCCTTGCTTCCTCTCTACATTTTTACAATGGAGTTTTACACTGCATCTGCTGCTGGAGGGTCCCCAGAGAGGCTGGTGGGGTGGCACAGATGGGTAATGGGTAATTTTAAGGTGGCCAGGCCGCTCAATGTGTACGTTGCCAGAGATTCAAGATTAAATTTAGTGAGCCTTCATGAAGGTGAACTGAAGGTTCTCTTACACCACCTGCTCAGAAACAGCCTTTGAGAGACTAATGGAGAACAAATAGTTGTCTTTTTGTACTTTAATGTTCCCAAAGCAAAATCTACAATTGTCCAGCTTTCAGGACACAAGACCATGAAAAAGAGTACATTTGTTTATGGTGAGCAGCAACAATATTTTTTATTAATGGTAGGGATCCTTTTAAAAACTTTCTAGCCTCTGCAGGAAAGCAAAATCAGGTTAAAATGTGTCTGAAGTGTTTTTTTTTGCTGCATGAACTTCATTATGCATTGGCTTAAAAATAGAAGAGTGTTCTCTCCAACGCTCTGGTGCTTTGCTGCAAGCAACATTTTCATGTTTGTCAAAACAATAAACACATCCATCTAATCATCTAATCGACACTGAATCAAATTTTTTCGCTGAAAAGACAAATTTCACAGCTTAATGAAGCGTTGTTGACATTTCCTATAATACTCCATTCAGGCCAAGTTTTTGATTTAAAACCATAAAAATCACTTCCTTGTCATTAAAAAAAAAAAAATCTTACTTTCTGTAAATAATAACTGATATTGAAGGAGTAGTTCACCCATTTGCAGTACTCATCGTAATGTTGTTCCACAGAAGAAAGAATGTCATAATGGTTTGCGACGACATGAGGAAGACAGTAATAAATGATGACAGATTTTTTTATTACTGGGTGATCTATCCCTTTTAACCCTTAAAGACCTAGAACATTTTCGGGGCGTCTGACACACCTGCACTTTTCTTTGTTTTTTTTTTCAGACCTATTCTAGCAGTCAACATCAAGTGCTATGTATCAATGTAAACAGAAGAACTTGAAATTTCAGTCTAGCTAATTTAAAGTCCCAATTTTCCTTTTGTCTTCTCTAAGAATGAATGAATTTCCAAAATTTTAAGAAAATCGCAAGCAACAATTGGAGGTTTTTTTACTGTGTACTTAAACAGAAACTCATGAAGCTTGAATTTTTTTTCTTTAGAAAGTTGTATTTGAGTGTTTTACACTTCAAAATAAAATTTTATCTGCATATAATATTCCCCAAGCAAGATTTAGACATTTATTACAATATTGTTATAGGCGCTTTTCAGTGAAAAAGAGGTATATTTAGTTTATTGACAATATAGATGTGTTCAAAAATGTTTAGGAAGTAAAGTAAATGATAACAGTTTTATGTAATAAAACACAGTAAGTAAAAATAAATAAATAAAAGGTGAGGGTTTTTTTTTTCAGAGAAATATGTTTTCAGAGTATGAACAACAAAGGCAAACAGTGCAGCAAGTAGTGAAAACAACTGCACAAATGGTGTTGTGCAACAAATATACAAACAGTGAAAATGATTTACAAACTACACACAAAATGAGAGAAAAATATACTGAGTGCAACAGAAAAAAAATGTGCAAATGATCTTTATAAACTATATAAGAAGAATTACCATAGTATAACAGTCAAATGGATCGATCCGCAAGCTGTATTCCGCGTTTTACCAATATAAACCGCTGTTTCATCCTTGTTTTTGTTTTGTTTTATGTCAAAGTGCTCTGTCGTGTGGTTTTCTGTACTTTTTCAGAGAGTGCTGTCATGCAAATGTGTTATTTTGTGTTTGTTTTCACGAACGGATGAAATACTTTACTTTCACTTTGAGATGTTGAAATTTCCAAGGAAAGCCCCAAAACTATGTTTACTGGTTGAATAGGTGACAGTTTGAATCAATCTGGGCACAGGGGTGGGACTCGTTCAACATGTCAGGGCATGTCAAAACTTCTCTAGGGGCCCAAAACACCCTCAGACCCCAGAGGGTTAAGGGTTAAAGAGCATTTAGATAAGTTAAAAAGACGGATAATTTTCGTCATAATTTTTGTCAAAGACATTTTTTCACAGATGAAAACGAGACGATAATGATAATAACTCATTTTAAGTGACAAAAACTATGACAAATCTATGACAATAAAAGTGAGACGAAAATGTTAGCGAGGGACGTTTTGGGAATTTTCTCATAAAATGTTAAAAAATGTCAAAATCTGGGAGTAGAAGAAGAGCAGACATATGGATAAATTTGACGACGCAAAAGAGAACTCAATTCGGTCTGGTTTACCGAAGCAGCGCCTCTCACACAGCGCGCAAGTACTCTTTTGCATCTCATGAACCGAGAAATACACACAAAATTATATCTAATTGTTTGTTTTGATGAGTGTTCACGTAAACGCACTAGGTTACGTCTTAGGTGAGCGTAAACAGTCGTGAGAGTGTCGGACGTGTATCCGTACAATGCATCTGTGCGTTCAGTTTTAAAGGGACAGCAGCCTAATTCAGTAGCTATTTTCTGTGGCACCAATGTTAATCAAGCAACAAAAGAAAGACAAAAAATCACTGCCAGGGTTGCCAGGTTTTCACAACAAAACCCGCCCAATTGCGACTCAAATCTAGCCCAATTGCGTTTCAAGGGGGGTCCCTCATTAAAAATCCCGTTCAGGGGGATAAAATACACATTTTTTTGTTAGAGTTCCCCTGGTAAATTCACATTTTAGGGACTAAATATGACGTTATTGGGGTCACCTCAACCTGCGGACATCAAAAGCAACCCAAAGCTACAGTGTAAAAGTAGCCCAGTTCCATAGGAAAACCACAGACTTGGCAACACTGCTCACTTCTCATGACTGAATCATTTTAGTAGCCCGAATAATGATTAATCTAAATTCACTTATATAAATAAAAAAGAATGAAGAATGGTGGTAAACAAGTTGTTATATAGAATGCATAATTAGCCTATATAACAATGACCATGTTCTTGTTTCTTTATGAGAAGATGGTTTCATTTAATTTTAACTGAAAGGCATGGTGCGTGTCACAGCAGTTAAATCAGCAGGCACATCTTAATATCAGACCTATACAGTGAGTTTGGTAATTTTAGAGACGTGCTTAATAAATGCATTGCACTGTAAATAAATCCATTAGATTTTAGCCAACTAAATCTATTGTAATAAAATCTTATAATATTTAGTTGACTAAAATGTGACTAAATGGCATTTTAGTCAAAAGATTATGACTAAGACTAAATCAAAATTTGCGGTCAAGATTAACACTACTGCGCATGCATGTGTCGTGGTTCTTTCATGATCATGCATCGGAAGACTGACAAATTGTTAAATAAAGTAGATATTTTTTTTATTTAGTATTCTCATTGCTTTATAACATTGCGGTTGAACCACTCATGTCACATGGACTATTTTAACAATGTCCTTACTACTTTTCTAGGCCTTAAACATATCAGTTGTGTTCCTGTCTATGCAGGGTCAGAAAGCTCTATGATTTCGTCCAAAATATCTTAGTTTGTGTTCAGAAGATGAACAAAGGTCTTACGTGTTTGGAACAACATGAGGGCGAGTAAGCAATGACAGAATTTTTATTTTTTGGTGAACTATCCTAAACATGCAGATTTTTTTGCAATTTTTTTGTTAATGTATACTAATGCTTAGAAGGAAGAATGGTTTTAAGTCTCTTATGCTTATTTATTTGATCAAAAATATAGCGAAAACAGTGATATTGTGAAATATTGCGATTTAAAATAATTGTTTTCTATTTAAATATATTTTAAAATGTCATTTATTCCTGTGATGGCAGCCATTGCTCCAGTCTTCAGTGTCACTTGATCCTTCAGAAATCGTTGTAATATGCTGCTTTGCTGCTCAAGAAACATTTCATATTATCATTAATGGTAAAAACAGTTGCGCTGCGTTATATTTTATGGAAACTGTGATATATTTTTGTATGAACAGTAGATTCTTCAGATGAATAAGTTCAAAAGAACAGCATTTATTTGAAATGGAAATCTTTTGTAACATTGTCTTTACTGTCACTTTTGATTCATCAGTTGAATGCATCCTTGCCGAATAAAAATATTTCTTTGAAAAGACAGAAAATCTTTTGAATGGTAGTGTAAATGCCAACAGTGTTTGAAATTTTTGCCCATATAATTCTTGAGAAAACATGACAATCAAATGCATTTAAAAGCATGTGACCCAGAACCAAAAATGCCTTAAAGTAAGCCTTGTTTTGTTGAAGTGTCAGTATATACGCGCATACAAACAATTCACATACAGTAGACCCCAGCGTGTATGTTGATGTATGTGCGTACGCTTGCCCTCACACCTGTGTGCAGTAACCAAGGTTACAAGGATCAAATTCAGGCACAATCGATCCTTCTTTTTCTCTCCTTTAGATCTGCCTCCCTTGACTGATAAATCCTGTCGGAACAATAAAAAATGTAAGACAGCTGAGCTTTTCATGAAGTCTCACATGAAAGTTATAAGAGGTAATAAATCACTCAGAATCGCATCGAAGTGACACATGTGCGTTCCAATTTCAGAGGGTCGGGGTGGAGGAACGGTATTGCTGATTTGATCAGCAGACGAGGAGTGGTGTGTTGTACCCGTGTATCTTTGCTATCAGCAAAGGCTCAAGGTTTGAAAGCGTGATGTTCGGGAATCATCCTCTGTAGAGCGATAGATCCTGATTTTTCTTCTTTTCATGTGTACCTTACTCGGGAAGAGAGCTGCTAACATCTCCACACCATTAGCAGGGGAATAGAGGAACAAACCAAAGAAGAGCAGTGTTATAATTAAGGCTTCAAAGAAGTTTATGTGTCTGGAGCTAAAGATTACATGTAAAGATAAAGTGTTGTAGACATTGATTGGTGTCTTTGTCAATATGATGTGTGTCCGTGTGCTTTTACGGGAAAAGAGTGTGGAAAGGGAAAGCTGAGCATGAAGGACTTTTTAGTTTTAGCAGGGATACTGCAGCTGCTGTTTGCTTTCTCAGTCTCCGCTTAAATAGTCTAAACAATTATAGAGATGGAAAGAATAGGAGAGAGAGGAGTCTGAAACCAGCAAGTCCTTTGATCCGACCTCCTGCTCTTGCTTCATAGAAACACAATTAAAAGAGGAATATATGAGTGTCATGTGACTGAAACGATTCCGACATGACCTTAATTATAAATGTTTGTACCTCAGGGGGCTGAAGAGCTCAGAGAGGCAGAGGAGAAGGAGAGAAAGACAAACTAGTAATATCAAGCTTTGCAGGAGTAAATTCAGCCCTTTAGGGGGGAAAGATACAAGATTTTTGTTTCCAATGACTGTCTGCATTCTTCTACAGATTTAGATTGGTTTGTTTTGATTTAGTTTTATTTTTTTGTTTTGTTTTTTGTTTTGGTTTGGTTTAGGTTTAATTTCTTTGTGTGTGTGTGTTGTGTTGTTTTGTTTTGATTTTTTTTTTTTTTTTTTTTTCGTTTTGTTTTGTTTTTGTTTGGTTTGGTTTAATTTCTTGTTCTGTTTTGTTTTTTTGGTTTATTTAGCTTTTTTGTTCAGTTTTTTTTCTTTTATTTTATTTATTTATTTATTTATTTATTGTTGTCTTTTGATTTGGTTTAATTTTCATTTTGTTTTGATTTAATTTTTGGTTTTGATTTTGTTTTGTTTGGGTTGGTTTGGTTTTATTTTTTATTTTTTTGCTTTGTTTTGGTTTTAAATTTTTTGTTTTGGTTATTTTTGGTTTAATTTCTTGTTTTGGTTTGGTTTGGGTTTTGTTTTGTTAATTTTTGTTTTTGTTTTGTTTTTTTGTTTTGGCTTAATTTTTTTTAATGTTTTCTTAATGTTTTGTTTTTGTTCCATTTTAGTTTGGGTTGGGTTTGGTTTTGGTTTGGTTTTATATTTTGTTTTGTTCTGATTTGGTTTGGTTTTGGTTTAATTTCTTGTTGTGTTTTATTTTTTTGTTTGTTTTCGGTTTTATTTTTTTTGTTTTGGTTTAATTTCTTGTTATGGTTTGGTTGTGTTTTTTATTTTGTTTAATTTTGTTCTGTATTTATTTGGTTTTGGTTTAGTTTCTTGTTTTGTTTTGTTTTGTTTTTTTTTTAACTTGGTTTGGTTTTGGTTTAATTTCTTGGTTTGGTTTGGTTTGGTTTGGTGGTTTTGTTTTGTTGAAAATGTATCACTCTTCTTCAGTTGCTGCCTGCTACTGTTATCTGGTTCTGAGTTTTGGGGCTCTTTGTCCATACAGTCAAAGTCAGTGGGGATGCAAAATCATTTTTGAGTAAATTAACCCTTTAAATAATTGGAATTAGTGAAATCAGAACTAAAACCATTTCATTCACACCCTTTAGACTGAATTACCATCATACAAATGTCACTCTCACGCTGTACGCTGTTGTATAAAGCTTTATTGCTGATACAGTTTGTATAACCATGTAGTTTTCCAGAGCTCTATATAAACCTTTCTTAAAACAAGAAAACTCAACAGATCTCTTGGCATCCTCTCTTTTTGATTTCCATGCCAACTGCATTTGCTATATGCCAAACACCCTCTGTGCCAATCAAAAAGTGCTGTTTATATCTGGATGTTCATTTTTGAGAACTCTTCCCCTAAAATATGAATAAGGGAGGAAATGTATTGGCACATGACCTTTAAGAGAGAAATCCTTCAGCGTGAGAGCCAAATGCCACTGATGAGAAGAGGAGGAGGCAGAAAAATGCCTCAGTAGGAGCTTTTGAGAGCATTTAACATCTTCACAAAGCTTCTGCTGAAAAGACTGAGTGGTGGTCTCTGAGCTAAAGACCCCCAATCAGCCCGTCTATCCGAGAAAAGGAGGGCCGATTGTGATAATCGCTCCTTGTCTTTTACTCCCCTCCGGAAAGTGTCATCAGTCCTTCACAGAATAACTGTCGAAACCCTCACCTTTCCTCTCCCCTCCCTCTCTTCCTCCCCCTTTCCACCGTCCCTCCCGCGAGGAGCAATCAAAAATGTGAGATGGATAACAGAGGGGTGGCAGGGCTTTTTTTGTGTGGTGGTTCCTCAGTGCTGTAATTTACAGTGGTATCACAGAGGCTGCCTATCAGTGCCCCCGTTTCGCAGTACATGAGGGGCTGCTTTTTACCTGGTCCCCGTGGAGGGTCCATCAAAGACCACGCGGTCCCTCCGAGACTCATGCCGGCAGTCATATAGACACCCCAGTCACTTCAAATAACATGGCATGGGATGACACACTGTGGAAGCATCTGGGAAGTTTAAAGGGACAGTTCGCAAAAAAAAAAAAATTCTGTCATTATTTACTCACTGTCATGTCTAGCCAAACCCACATGACTTACTTTCTTTTTGTTTTTCCACGTGAGAAATTTAAAAAACAGAAGTTTCAGTCTTTAAAAAGAATGCAAAAGCATAAAACGGTCAAATAAGTGGTTCATACAACTCGTAAACTGTATACCAAGTCCTCTAAAGCCATACAATAATTAATGAGATTTTTGTAGCAATGTTCAATTTGTGAACGCATCATTTTGAATGATTTGCTTCAGAATTTGTCTAAATATTTTGTCCTAAAATCGTTCTGAATAATGTGCTTCAGAATCAGTCTGAATGTTTTGCTTTAGAATCTGTCTAGATGATTTGCTTCAGAGTCAGTCTGAACAATTTGCTTCAGAATTGGTCTTACAGATTTGCTTCAGAATTGGTCTGAATATTTTGTCTTAAAATCAGTCAAAATGATTTGCTTCAGAGTCAGGCTGAATGATTTGTTCCAGAATCAGTCTGAATGTTTTGCTTTAGAATCGGTCTAGATGATTTGCTTCAGAGTCAGTCTGAATGACTTGTTCCAGAATCAGTCTGAATGTTTTGCTTTTAGAATCGGTCTAGATGATTTTGCTTCAGAGTCAGTCTGAAAAATTTGCTTCAGAATTGGTCTGAATATTTTGTCTTAAAGTCAGTCAAAATGATTTGCTTCAGAGTCAGTCTGAATGACTTGTTCCAGAATCAGTCTGAATGTTTTGCTTTACAACCGGTCTAGATGATTTGCTTCAGAATCTGTCTGAATATTTTGTCTTAAAATCGGTCTGAATGTTTTGCTTTAGAATTGGTCTTACTGATTTGCTTCAGAATCCGTCTGAATGATTTGTCTTAGAATCACTTTAAATGATTTGCTTCAGAATTGGTCTAAATGACTTTCTTCAGACTCGGTCTAAGTATTTTGTCTTAAAATCAGTCTGAATTATTTGATTTAGAATCAATCTGAATGATTTGCTTCAGAATTGGTCTTACAGATTTGCTTCAGAATTGGTCTAAATATTTTGTCTTAAAATCAGTCTGAATGATTTGCTTCAGAGTAAGTCTGAGTGATTTGCTTCAGAATTGGTCTGAATGATTTGCTTCAGAGTCAGTCTGAATGATTTGCTTCAGAGTCTGTCTGAATGATTTGATTTGCTTCAGAATTGGTCTAAATATTTTGTCTTAAAATCGGTCTAAATGACTTTCTTCAGAATCGGTCTAAATATTTTGTCTTAAAATTGGTCTGAATGATTTGATTTAGAATCAGTCTGAATGATTTGCTTCAGAATTGGTCTAAATATTTTGTCTTAAAATCGGTCTGGATGATTTGCTTCAGAGTCAGTCTGAATGATTTGCTTCAGAATCGGTTTGAATGATTTGCCTCATAATCAGTCTGAGTGATTTGCTTCAGAATTGGTCTAAATATTTTGTCTTAAAATCGGTCTGAATGATTTGCTTTAGAGTCAGTCTGAATGATTTGCCTCATAATCAGCCTGAATGGTTTGCCTCATTATTGGTCTGAATGATTTGCTTCAGAATCAGTCTGGATGATTTGCCTCAGAATCTGAATGTTTTGCTTCAAAGTCAGCATGAATGATTTGCTTCAGAATTGGTCTAAATATTTTGTCTTAAAATCATTCTGAATGATTTGCTTTAGAATTGTTCTGAATGTTTTGCTTCAGAATCGGTCTGGATGATTTGCCTCAGAATCTGTCTATATGATTTGATTCAGAATTTTAATAAGTCAATTTATAGTCATACTGACTGTAATTAACAACTAGAGTTGCAAGAAGGTGTAAAACTTATGAAACTTTTCAGAAATTTTGAAAACTTTCTGGGCTTTTTGGAAACTTTCTGAAAATTTCTGCAATTTTTGGAATCTTTGGGAAAATTCCCACCCCTCTGCAACCCTTTTAACAACCCACTGAATTTGATTTATAATCTAATAATTGTAATAATGGTTATACATCATTTTTCACACAAAGCTACCATATGGATTCAGAAGACATAATTCATAAGTATATATAGTGCTGGAGTCATATGAAAGACGTTTTTGTGTCATTTTGAAGCCTAAAGGCTTTAATTCTCCTTCATTGTAATTGCATGGTTTGGAGGAGTGGTAAGGAGGAGATAAATGTTCTCGTAGTTGTATATTTTATAAAGGATAAATCTGTAATTGTGCGTGTTTGTGCAGAAGAATATTTTTCTTCCACAAGACTGATTACAGTGCTAGAAAATATGTAGATTGAGGGTAAAAATACTTACAGAATGAGCTGCTGATTATGCTGAGCTAGAAGCCATATGAGGACGTTATAAAGATATACTCTTGCCTCGGGTAGTTAGTACCAGTCTCATGAACTGATTGCTTGGATGACCCCAGCACTAGGAAATAAAACTCATAAATCAGTAGCCTTCTCACATACCAACAAAAAACTTTGTTGGATAGAATGACAAGCACAAAACAGTCTACATCTGTCAGCATTATCATAACTCTGCTGAATAAACGATTGTGGCTGATTACAGGCAATTTCTTAATTTCTGAGGGCGACGCATAAATCATCAATGTTTGTGTTTCGTAATTGCTGACATGCAAGCCAAAACCATCTTTTTCAGCCTACATAACTCAATTGAAAGCAGAAAGCGATGGCAGTTTACCTTTGCCTGATGCCTGAAAGTGCTGCCTTGCGTTTTCACCTGTGGGAAGTTCTTAGCGCTGAGTTTGATGTGCGGCTCCACGCAGGTCTAGCACTAACCTCAAATGAGGCTGTAATTGCGGAGTTGCTTTGAGAGATGGGTGGCTGAGATGCATAGCAGAAATAGTCTCTTAAACACTTGTCAAGATGCCCTCCTCCAGCCCACCCACACCTTCATTAAAGTCTTGAGCAGTGGCAGCAATTATCAAACGCTGGCGACGGCAGTCCCTGCTGGACAGAGAAGGGTTGGCTGTGAAGTTCACAGTGAATGGCCACAAAGATGAAAAGTTAAAAATTACATGTGTTTACTGCTGTTGTGCTTTCCTTATCAGACGATTTCTTAAGAAAATTGCACTTGATGATATCAGCAGGACAATCTATAGATACAGAGTGTGTGGAGGCATTTGTTAGAAACCTGCATTTTCCTGCACAGTACTTTTGAGGCTCCCCTTCGATATGGTATTGAAATAGTGTGATTCATCCACAGCTGGAGTTTCTCTGAAACTGCCAGTGCACACAAATGATTATACTTTAAAATATTGGAGTTTCAAATAAATGTTTAGAATGAGCATGCTCGCATAATTACGCCTATTCAAGTAAGAAGAGTGTTTACCTCATTTTTTAAGTACTTTTATTACCTCATTTTTAGGTGGGGAACTTTAAGCTTGGGCTGAAAGGTTTTGCTCAATCCTGTCTATTAAGGGCAGTAAAGCATATCTGTCTTCACATGTACAAATCTCCTATTCATATAAAGATGTATGAGTGGCATATATGTCAATTTGTGAATTTGTTTTTGGTTGTAATCACCATTATTACTTCTTGTAAAGGAAAATTCTGAGCTGGGTTCAAAAGTTAAGCTCCACGTTTATTCTGTCAATTGCCACAGGCAAAAAAAAAAATTTAGTTTACAGTTAAACCGTTTCAGTGGAAGATGATCAGGCAGGCATTACCAATTATTTTATTTTATTTTATTTTCACTTTTAATGAAAAGTCATCATTTACTCACCCTCATGTCATTACAAATTTTTTATTTTTGATAAACCTGTGTGATTTTCTTTTTTTTGTGCATGGGTTTAACACAGAAGACAAGTTCTCACACAAAGGAATTTTATTTTATTATTATTTAATTTTATTTAATTTAATTTTATGTTATTTTTGTATTTTATGTTATTTTTATGCTTTATTTTATTTTATATTTTATTTTCCCTTTTTATTTCTAATGAAAAAGTCATTTACTTACCCTCTTGTCATTCTAAATTTTTATTTTTGATAAGCCTGTATGATTTTCTTTTTTTTATGCATGGGGTTTAACACAGAAGACAAGTTCTTACACATAAGAATTTTGTTTTATTTTATTTTATTTTATTTTTATACTTAATTTTATTTTACATTTTTTTCCCCTTTTTTATTTCTAATGAAAAGTCACCATTTACTCACCCTTATGTCATTCCAGATTTGTATTTTTGATAAACCTGTATTTATTTTTGTTTATTTTTATTTTATTTTATTTTATTTTATTTTTTGAGAAAAGTCATCAATTACTCATTTAGACAGGTTCTTCCACCAAAGAATGATTCTTTTATTTTATTTTGTTTTATTGTATTTTATTTTATTTTACATTTTATTTTCACTTTATTTCTAATAAAAAGTCATCATTTACTAACCCTCATGTCGTTCTAAATTTGTATTTTTGATAAACCTGTATGATTTCCTTTTTTTTTCTTTTGGTCCATATAATGAAATTTAATGGGGTTTAACACAGAAGACAGGTTTATTACATTCATTCATTCATTCATTCATTCATTCATTCATTCATTCATTTATTTATTTATTTATTTATTTATTTATTTATTTATGTATGTAGAGTGGTCTCATAGTAACACTTTTTTTTAACACTTTTTTCTTTACTCTGGAGAATCACAGTTTATCCTTACCCCTTTGACTTCCATTGTAAGTTTATGTATATATTTCTACATAAGTCTAACTTAATTTCTATGATAATAGACAGCATTTCAAAGATTAACTTGAAGGACACCCAGGACATCCAGTTAAGAAACACCCCCCCCCCCCAACAATCATTAAAATGTTGGATGTCTCAGAAGCTAATATTGAGTGTGAATGTGCCATGCTGCTCAAATTTCGACTGACGAGGAAAGACAAACTCATTTTCCTCTCCCTTAATGAAGAGTGAAATCCTGCCATTTTTCGTTGCTGTTGCTGTGTGCCAACCCATCCTCCCTTCAGACAAAAGCTTTCCAAATACATTTGGAGAGCTTCAGCATAGAGGGCTGATGAATCACCAAACAGAGACATTATATTTAGACAGACGCAAGCTGAATTTACACACTGAGCAAAATACCCAGACCTAATCATTGTTATTAATGTGCTGCTCATTAACTATATTTCTGAATCTTTTGTTTATGGTTAGTCCTACCTAATCACATTATCCATAGATAAATAGTCTATTAGTGTTTGCTTTGACTCTGGTGTTATGTATAGTGGCTTTGAGCATCACATATTATATTTTCCCAACCTGATCTCATGAAGAAAACGTACCTGTGGGAACTTTTTCACAAGATGCTAAATAAGTACCGCCATGTTCATTCCATGTTGACTGTAAAATGTTCACTGAGTGGCACTAAAAAAAAAAGTGTTCATTTTTTCCCCGGAACAGATGAACGTTCATATGGTATGTTTTATGTGACATCGGTTTTGTATGAGTCACCGCATTTCTGACTTAAAATGTCCGTTTAGTGGCGCCATAACTGTAATGCTCCGTGACGTTTTAAAATAACGTACCATCTGCACTACACCTAAACCTAGCCGATAGTATGAACAAAACCAAATGTGGCATAAAAACACAATTGTAAGCATGCCGTTTTAGCATGTTTTTCAATCTCTCATCTTTCAGCTCTTTCATCGTAAGTCATGTTTTTCACAGGATTCGTACCCAAAGATTCCGCATTCTAAGTCCAATTCTGTGCTGGCTGAACTACCGAGCAAGCTTGTTACGTCTGGAAAGCGAAACGTGGAGCTGTAATCATAACTGTACGAAAATGATTACAAGTGCTCACTGTTTTACCGCCTCTAGTGTTAATTTCTGCTGGAAACTGCAACTGCAGTGTAATTATTGGTACGTATTTTGCGCCTTGCAAAAAAGTTCCCACAGTTATGTTTTCGTCATGAGAAATTTGATCATGCTAAGTTTAAAATATGCATAAAAACTTTATCATGTACAGTTTTTTCACAAAATGAGAATGAAGATTGTTCAAATTGTATTTATGAGCTTTAATGGAATTATCAAAATAACAAAAGCAACCAAAAGCTTCATTTTCAATGACAAAGCATTCAAAATGTGTAACTTACAATCTGCAGTGGAACTGAAAATCTGTTTAAATACGCCATTTAATGCCAAAGAACTTCACGTAAATACAAGTTTATAAATAAATTGGCTTTTTACAAAATTACTTTGGGTGTAGTAAAACACCCACATATGGGTCATGTTTGCACAAAATATTTTTTATTTTGTTATTGGCCTTAATTCTAACCTCAAAATCAGGATTAGGCATAAAATAATGTCTACAGACTCATTCAAACAAGTGAAAATTGGCTCAGCATTGAACAAATAGTTGTAACCTGACTGAAAGGAAGATTGGAATTTTAGTTTTTGTGGTAGTTTTTTTTTTTTTTTTTCTCGTGATAATACAAGGTTTCTTCACCTTACAAATGGTTGTCAAAAGTAAAAATGTCTCAAAATGTGCATATTTTGTAAGAAAGTGTGATGATGTCAGCACCAGTACACTCTTAAAAATAAAGGTGCTTCAAAAGGTTCTTCAAGTGATGCCATAGAAGAACCATTTTTGGTTCCACAAAGAACCATTTAGTCAAAGGTTCTTTAAAGAACCATCTCTTTCTTACCTTTTTATAATCTGAAGAACCTTATTTGCCACAAAGAACCTTTTGTGAAACAGAAAGGTTCTTCAGATGTTAAAGGTTCTTTATGGAACCATTTAGACAAAAAGGTTCTTCTATGGCATCGTGAGCACCTTTATTTTTAAGAGTGTAGCTTTGTGGGCAGCACCCTTGTGCTTCGGGCGTTCCAAGTCCCAGTTCGCAGACCTTTTCTGACCCTGCCCCCCTGCGGCTTCCTGTCTCATATACTGTCCTATCCTAATAAAAATGCAGAAATGGCAAAAATAAGTCTTTAAAAATAAAAACCGTAATGTTCTAAAGCAAAACAGGCACTGTTTTTGGAATGGGTCCCCCGAAATTAGTAGAAAACAAGTATTGGATTTCATTTAGCAAATATGATGCACAGACTCAACATTATGCAAAACTGTATCCCACACTTTGAGAACCACTGTTATAAACTCCTCAGACTGTTTATGAAGTCCACAAGAGCATAGCTCAAAGGGAACATTACCCCAGCAGCGTTCATTGGATCTGCCATGCCTGATTAGATGTGTTATTGGACTGATTTCCGAGCTGGAAATGAGTTGGCTTATTTTCATGGGCTTTTCCGATTTAAAGAGTAATTAGACATCTCTGGTATAGTTTATCTTTACTTTGTGTGTATGTGTGTGTGTTTGGTCTCCTAATACAATTGGGAGGAAAATAATAGTATCGGTCCATTTCCGTATAGAAGGGAGTGATTAGCATTAGGTCCTAAAGAGAAAAATGGATTTGAAACCGTTTCCGCTTCACCAAGCTCTCCCGATGCTCTTAAAGAAAGTTTTTGCTGCTCAGGAAGGGCAGGGAAATGTGTTCTTTTGCTCCCTTTGTCTGTCTGTCTGCCTGTCTGTCTCTCTCAAGTTAATTTGTCTCGTCTTCTTCCTCTTATTCATAGTAATTATGGCTCTGGGGAAAATTCAATAAACAGAATTTAATTTAAAAGAAATATTTGTGTACATTTTCTATTGATCATAGCAGCATTAATTTATCTAACGATGGAGCGGAGCATTACAACCAGGCATATTTCAAGACAAGCGCATGTTTTGATGATTCAGGTACCTGGATTGGAGTGCTAAAGCACTGAAACAGTGCTGAACATTAATGTATTTTGTGCCTAGTGCGTTATCTCCATTATCTACAGTAGTCAACATTTAAAGTGGTTCAAGAAAAGTTCATCAAAGTTGTTCTAAGATGAGAACGGGTGTTGTTTTGGTTTTAGGACAACTTTGAAGAAAGGCTTTAATCCACTTCAAACTACTGTAATTTGCATATTTTTTTTGCAAACCTGGCACTTAAACAATGTAAATAGTGCTATCAGTGGGTACAATTCGTTCACATTTAAAGGATTAGTTCATCCAAATATGAAAATTTTGTCATTAATTGCTCACCCTCATGTCGTTCCAAACCCGCAAGATCTTTGTTCATCTTAGAAACACAAATTAATGTAGTTAAATATAGTTATTTTTGTTTTCTTTGTGCACAAGTATTCTCATAGCTTCATAAAATGAAGGTCACATGGACTATTTTAACCATGTCCTTACTACCTTTCTAGGCCTTGAACATCTCAGTTGCGTTGCTGTCTATGCATGGTTAAAAAGCTCTCGGATTTCATCAAAAATATCTTAATTTGTTTTCCAAAGATGAGCGAAGGTCTAATGCGTTTGGAATGACATGAGTGTGAGTAATTAATGACAGAATTTGCATTTTTGGGTGAACTCTCCCTTTAAATTGTCATCATTTATTCACCCTTGTGTCATTCCAAACCCAGGTCTATTTGTCTATTTAATCAAAAGTCATTGCGGTCCAGTGTTGTTTTGGAGCCCAGTGACTTTTTTTTTTTTTTTTTTTGTATGAACAAAAGTTTTTGTATATATCATCTTTTATGTTCCACAGAAGAAAAAAAGTCATGCAGGTTTGGAACAGCATGATGGTGAGTAAATGATGACAGATTTTCATTTTCGTATAAACTATCCCTTTAAACTACTTTCATACTGAGCCTTGATTCCCAGGAACAGCTTTCCTAGAAATTTTCTTTGTGAAATCAGTTTTGCAGTTTTTCCAAGGCACATACTAAAGAAACCCAGGCGTTTTGTGTTCTGTGCAAATAAACTGCATTTGTCAATCACACGTTTGACATCTGAATGGATTTTAGGGGAAGAGGAGGGGTAAGAGTTTGTATTCCTCCATGATTAGTCAGTGTAGTGTGGGAGTCTTATCAGGCAAGAAATTCTGGGACAACTTGTTCCTCAGTGTCTGTAAATTAGTCATTGTGGATTGCGCAAATGTTTCATTTGCCTTTTCCGTTTGTGTTCTTGAGTAATTCAATCATAGCCTGGTGAGATTTACCTGGAGTCACCATGTTGAATAACACCACTGTCACTTACATTAAACATTTGTCATAATGTTGCTGCAAATAAGCTGGAAGCTTTTTTCCCCTCCATTACTGATGGATGAGACTAAAGTTATTATATTCAAAGGAGGGAAAAATGATGTTGTCATGATGGCATGTGTTCCCCAGAGTCATTGTGCTGTCTTATTAATATTTATCATTGAGTTGTTTGGCACATGCCCGTATATGACCCAGCCTGTAGAGCTGACAGCTGCTAATGTGTTTCAGAATCTACATACAATCTGGTAGACGCCGTATGCCATCCAGTGAGTAGTTTTCACTTGAGAGTTACTTAAGTTACTTCTTTTTGCTTTTTCAATATTGGAGAAAGATTTTGAAATAATTACTTCATCAAAAAGAAGTTGTCTCCAGCATGCTGTCTAGACTCTAAGCTGTATTTGTATTTTTTTGTATTTTGTTCATCTCTGTGCCTTTCATGGGGGTCTTCCGGTTATAATGTGACCAAAGAATCCATGTAATTAGGCCCAGACTTGCCCTGTGCAGAATTTCCGGCCCCTTGAAAGCAAACCAGAAGGAAACAAGAGGAAAAAATGTAATTGTATGTAATGAAGCGATTCCAGCACCCACATGCAAGCCACAATGTTCTCTCTTTTCCTAGACAAATTGATTTTTAGTTTAATTACTGACTCTAGAATGTGTTACATGAAGCATTAGGGCATGTAATAATCTGAGGGGAGAAAAGGTCTAGGAAAGAAGGTTTACTCTTTAAGATGGCGGTGTTTAGTAACGCGTCCCGTTGAATCTTTTGGTTTATGTGTTTAGACTGTTTAATAAAATACCAATAGAAGTTTTACAAATTTAAGAAAGATATCACTGAATGTAAATGAGTCAGATGTGGATTCAGTTCATGTTCTGAATGATTTAGTGAGTTTCTTTAGTGGAAGACTCATCAGACTGATAGAACTTAGTAACTCATCAAAATATTTGACAAAACAATCAGTTCTTAAAGGGATAGTTCACCCAAAACGGAAAATTCTATCATTAATTACTTACCTTCATGTTGTTCCAAACCCGTAAGACCTTCATTCGTCTTTGGAACCCAAATTAAGATATTTTTGATAAAATCCGAGAGCTTTCTTACCCTGCATAGACAGCAATGCAGCTGACATGTTCAAGGCCCAGAAAGGTAGTTAGGACATTGTTAAAACAGTCCATGTGACTTCAGTGCTTCAACCGCAAATTCAACAATTTCTTCTCTTCTGTGTCAGTCCATGCCACAAAAAGTATTCTTGTAGCTTCATAGCATTACGGTTGAACCACGGAAGTCACATGGCCTATTTTAACAAAGTCCTTACTACCTTTCCTTGAACATGGTAGTTGCATTGCTGTCTATGCAGGGTCAGAAAGCTCTTGGATTTCTTCAAAAATATCTTAGTATGTGTTCTGAAAATGAATGACTTCCAGGTTTGGAATGACCTGAGGGTGAGTAATAAATGACAGAATTTTCATTTTTGAGTGAACTATCCCTTTAATAGTGTTTTGTTTTGTTAATGATTCAGGCTAAACCTACCATGCTGCGTGTTTGTTTCATGTGTGGCTTTTGAGGATAACTCAATAAAAAAGAAACATTAATTAGGAGTAAACAGTTGTTTTTATTTAATTCAAACTGCAAACTCACAACACCGGTAAAATATAGAGAATTTCTTTTGTTGTGACGATGTAGTTTACGAGTGTTGTATTGTGATAATGGTGCTATTCTGTTTTCTATCAGTTTTTAACATATGAGTAAATTAAGGTCTTGAAGAGACATTTCCTGTTTGTTTCCTCTCAACATAAATGACACACAGCCATACCTGAAATGTGAATTGTGAAACCACTGTGTGATTTTAGAAATGTAAGTTTCTAATGAGAGCTTTAGCAATTTGATTAATTTGTGAACTCACATACTTATGGTAGTTGTGGTCTATATGTAGCAAATGGCAGCTGATATCATGAGTGAGCATCTGCAAGGTCAAGGTAAATTGATATTGTAGTTAATATTGTAGATTTGTTTTAAACTTTGAGGAACTGACAACCTTCAGCTTGAACTTGAGCTTGATGATTTAATATCTTCAATAATAGTTTTACTAGATAACATCTCATCAAATAAGTGCAAGTGCCAGAGAAGGAGGAAAAATACAATATCCTTTTCCCCATATGAAAGATGTCCACTTACTGAGAAGGGTCATTACTCGCCAACGAACCTCAAGGTTATGAAGATAAATCACTGATTCTAAACATTAGGACTCGTTCCTGGACTAATTTCCTGGTCTCTGTGGTTCATGGCTGTTTAAAGTGTCGAGTCATCAGCTTTAAGGGCTCTTTTGAGAGTTTCATCCCTATCAACGAAAGGGTAATGAGATCCAGCACCTTGCTGATTATCACACACCGACCAGAACTTGGCATCACCAGCCTCACCAGTCGAGACGGGGAACTTCCTAGCCACTTACACGCTTATCAATGTCTAATATAATTGCATCTTTCGACCTAGGAGTCTGGATTGGTTTCATATATGTGGGAGTTATACCCATCAACTTTTTGTGTAGCTGTCAAATTGACTTAGCTAGCATAGATTCAGTAGTAGTAGATGATTCTCAAGGGCAGTGAAGATGTTCACACAGTTTGCATGTTAAATGTAAATGGAACATGAATCAGTGCTATTATTATTATTATTTTTTTTAATATTCAAATGTTTGGGGTTAATTTTTAGGGATTCAAGCGTGTAGCACTTAACCCTATTGTAATTGTTAGAATGGTCACTGATCAGCAATCTCCACATAAAACTGATCATGTAGACCGAACCGTAAATCGTAGAGACTTGAAACTTGGAGTGATGATAGTACTCAGACCGCCGAATGTCACCAAGGCTCGCCCCAATTGGCCTGATGGGGGCGTTACAGTGATCAAAGGTGTGAAATCGCTCATAACTTCTAAACCATCAGTCGCAGGCTCAAGTGTCTTTTGCGTTGGAATCCTTGGCACTCGCCAGACAAAATGCCTAGATTTGATCGTTAGCCTGGTGAAATTTTCAGGTATGTTGGATTTTTCGCAAAACAGTGCAGTGCAGAAAAATTCTCGAAAGTAGTCGAAATTTCTACTCACCATTGCAAAGGGACGCCAAAATGCCTATAACTCCTGAACGAAATTAGATATCTTCGCCAAACTTAAAACACTTATGTAAGAGTTCAATCTAAGGTCACAGGACAAAAATCATGGAGCTTGGCCACTTCGTTACTTTTTTTTTTTGCACCATCAGATTCCAGATTTTCTCGGACAAATATTGTCCTATCCTAACAAACCATACATCAATGGAAAGCTTTATTCAGCTTTATTCAGCTTTCCATTGCTCAATTATTCAGCTTTCAAATGTTGTATAAATCTCAATTTTGACCAGAGTCACAAATGATTGTACATTGCGTGTTTTTTCGCGCAATATTTGTATATACTCCTCATATACTCCTCATTCCGGACAACTTTGCATCAAGAACCACTGCTGTCAATCAAATCATTTGTTAAATGATTAAGAGGAACCTACTTTTGCGAACTAGTCCTAGGTTTTTCGCTCAATCTGAAAAAAAAAAAAAAAAAAAACACTGCAGTACAATTCTTTGGACTCTCTAAGTCAATAATTATCAAAAAATGTTGAAATTTACCCTTTGGGAAGCTATAACGGGGTCACTTAGAAAAGGGGCCTGTCCAAATTTACCCCAAATCCTGTAAAGCCTAAAGGAAAACTCAAAACTTCATGAAACCTGGTGAGCACATGCGACAGGTGATTTTAAACAAGCATGCAAAGTTTTAAGGAGATCGGACCACAGCTGGCACTATAACAGTCAGAAACATCACAAAACATAATATTTCTATGGTAAATGACCTGTATTGCCACATAATGTCTTGTTCCATATGTGCTTAAATGCTTTAAAATGCTTGAACCCCAGTAATCGCTGCTTGCAGCTATATTTTTGAATGCTTTTGAATGAACTCTCTTATGTTCTTCAAACTGCATTTATTTGACAAAACAGCAATATGACAAATTTTAAAATTTGAATTTAAATTCTGTGTAGGATCCTTTGATAAATATAAAGTCCAACAGAACAGCACTGGACATTATAATTTTATTTACTGTCACTTTAAATCGCTGACTTGCGCAATAGTGTATTTTTAAATCATGAAATGACTACCAAATGACATGATAGATAATAGGCATGATATATTTTATCATTCAGGTCCAGCAGCCATTCACAGTGTGACTTTTTGCTATTGCTCACATTCGCACCATGCTTCAGGACTTCTGTGAGAATGCAATAAGCTCAAGGGAAGCAAAAGAGACTTTATCTGCAGATTTTGATCTTTAGATAGTGTTTCTTTAGAAAATTTGTCACTTACACACTATTTGATCTCATATTTTGTCAAATTTGTTTCTACTGTTTATTTTCTCGTCCTTTTTTAAGGATGCCTCTCGAGAAAAACGCCCTCAGGTTCTAGTTCTTTTCCTTATTTTTTTCTTTAATGACAATAAACAACGTGGTTGGAATTTTGAATTCGTTGTAATGTTTCGAAAGACTGAGGTTCTGTGTTTATATGTGAGGTTTTCGGAAGGATATCAGTCTTAGGCAGAGGAAGTTCTTCTTCAGAAACACAATGCAGACCGGCACACTCAGGCTAAATAAATTATCACGGGGCTATTTTTAAGCTGAAGTGTAAATGCAGTAATCCTCCAAGCAGGAGCCGAGAAGAGCCTAAATCCAGTGGCACACCAGGGAATACAGCCCTCCCTCATCTCTGCTCAATCTCTCCCCCTCTTTTGTTTCTTTTGTGTCATCATTCCCATTTTAAATTAGGGATGTTGTTTTATTCCCTCTCATGTGAACACTAAATGTAAATTCCATTAAAAAATATCAGCAAAACACAAATCGCAGCAGAACAATTGAGGTTAATTGATTAAATATTAAAAGGCAGTTAAAATGTCATTGCAATGGCATCACCATCATCAGAGACAGATAGGGGAATTTACAAGAAATTCACTCCCTGATAGCATTGTTGGTTTGTACGCGCATTGTTTTAGAACCCAGTTCGCTGAAGGAATCTAAACAGGTTGTTTATTTGTTGAATTATGGATACTATGATCAATACAAATGTATCACCTGCTTTTAATAGGCAATAATAGCACAATGTGAATGAGGTGAAATCTATAGGCCACTGACTTTATTTAAACAACACAGTACTATTTTAGCACACATTTAAAATGGGTTGCAGGTGGGTTGTGAATAAAAAAGTGATGCAACTTCTTTAACATTTACCTCTGGCTGTTTCTATGTGGCTGCTGCACCTTCTTCATAGAGTTTGTTGTATTTTTGTGTAGGATTCAGCCTCTACTAATGAAATCTAATAGCGCATAATGGCTTGCTGTTAATCATCAGCTGAAGGTTGGTTTTACAAGGTTAACGATGGCAGGGAGAGTGTATTCTCGTGTGGGCTCAGGTCCTTGGGTATTTATCAATGTCAGTTAAGGGCGAGCGGCACGCTTCATTGAAACTGCAGCCATAACTGCTACAGCATCCCTAAGTGGAAAAGTTACAAAGGTCTTTGGAACCGTTCATGGACATTTGGTAAAACTTGTGAGAAGCTGTGCTGTGTTTTTGGATTTGGTTGTTAATGTTTTCCTGTTTTTGGTAAGTTAGTATCATCTTGCAGTCTGCTAGCAATCACATAATTTTCCATGGGGCATAAGCTGAATCTGCTGATTCAACTGATGAGATTGTTGCTCAACATTTACAGTAAATAGTCAGGAATTTACCATATATTAGATAGAGGAGTAGAGAAAATAGGTTAGTAGGGTGTAAAAGTCTAATTTTGCTATCAGAGTTCCTCCTAAACCCTCCACCTCCCCAGCTTCACTTGTCTATATAATACACTGTCGTTCAAAAGTTTGGGATCAGTAAAGATTTGTAATGTTTTTTTCTTATGCTCATCAAGGCTACATTTACTTGATCAAAAATACAGAAAAAAATGGTAATATTGTGGAATATTATTACAGTTTAAAATAATGGTTTTCTATTTTAATAAATTGAGTTTTTATCAGCCGTTACCTTAGTCTTCAGTCTCACACGATCCTTCAGAAATCATTATAATATGCTGATTTATTACCTTTTTTATCAATGTTGGAAACTGTTGTGCTGCTTAACATTTTTTTTTTGCATTTCTTTGATGAATAAAAAGTTTAACAGCATTTATTCAAAATAGAAATCTTTTATAACAGTGTACGCCTTTGCTATCACCTTTTGTCAATTTAACATCCTTGGTGAATAAAAATAATTTCTTTAAAAAAAAAAAAAAAAAAAAGAATAACAATTTACTGACCACAAACTTAGTTTATAGTGTTACAAAATATCTCTTTTTTTTTTGTTTGTTTGTTTTTTCACTTTTTATTTATTAAAAAGTCCTAAAAAAAGTACCGCAGGTTCCAACAATTTATTAATCAGCACAACTGCTTTCAAAATTGGTAAATCAGCACATTAGAATGATTTCTGAAGGATCATGTGACACTAAAGACCGTAGCATTGATGCTGAAAATTCAGATTTGGATCTCAGGAATAAATGACATTTTAAAATATATTCACACAGAAAAACATTATTTTACATTAAAATAATATATCATAGTTTTTTCTAGATTTTTGATTTTGGAACGTCAGTGTATATATAAAGAATTGACTATATATTGGATAGAAGAGTAGAGAAAATAGGAGAGTAGGTTGTAAAAGCTTCATTTTGCAATCAGAGTTCCTCCTAAGTCCTCCACCTCCCCCAGCTCCACCTGTCATATATATATATATATATATATATATATATATATATATATATATATATATATATATATATATATATACAGGGGTTGGACAATGAAACTGAAACACTCGCCAATATAGTATTGGAGGTCTCATGGCTATATTTGCGCTGTCTGGTGCCCAATCTTCACTTACTGTACATTACACCAGTTAGAGCAGAGTGTAAAGTTTCATTATGTGCACCCAATGGTTCAAACATTGTACCTTGAAGGTAGTGCTCTGTATCAGGATAATAATGCACCAATACACACAGCAAGACTGGTGACAGACTGGTTTAATGAACATGAAAATTAAGTTGAACATCTCCCATGGCCTGCATAGTCACCAGATCTGAATATTATTGAGCCACTTTGGGGTGTTTTGGAGGAGCGAGTCAGGAAACGTTTTCCCACATCAGCATCACATAGTGACCTGGCCACTGTTCTGCAAGAGGAAAATGGCTCAAAATCCCTCTGGCTGCTTTGCAGGACTTGTATTTGTCACTCCCACGATGAAATGATGTTGTATTGGCTGCAAAAGGAGGCCCAATATCATACTAATTGTGATCTAAAACCAGGTGTTTCAGTTTCATTGTCCAACCCCTGTATGTATATGTGTATATATATATATATAAAGAATTTACCATATCTTGAATAGAAGAGTAGAGAAAATTGGAGAGTAGGCTGTAAAAGTCTAATTTTATTCATCCCCTCCTCATCATTTCATCTTTCACAAGTTTTCACTGCCTTGTGGCCTGCAAATCATAGGATGCTATTGTGCAGGAGAGAGGAGTGAAGACATGGGAGATGCTAAGGCATTTGATGTGAGGCACAACAGAGCAAATGACTACATAAATAGACCCATTTATTTCACCTAGTACAGATACGGCGATCTTTTGTTTGTTGTTGGAAATCAGGGCAGAGAGAAGAAAACTTATAAGTTGCAGCAGAACAGGACGACCTATTTACGCCTTTGCAGTGTACAGGGAAGAATGCATTGAACATGTTGTACTTACTGTAAATGTGGTAGTCTGTAAATGTTTTTCCCTTGCAGGCAGAAATTGCAGAACTATACAGGGTACAGTGTGACAGATGGGACCTGTGGACGAAAATATATATGTGTGAACACAACAGATGCTGCATTAGGGTGTAACTAGTCATGCAGACATAAATTCATCAAATTCAAGTCTCTTGCAAATAAACCTCAGATGACATTTTGAGGATGAAGTGATCACATTATTATTCAAAAATGAATGATAAATCGGCATTGCAGCCATGCTAAAATACATAATGTTGCTTCAAGCTCAAGTTGCTCTGTAGGACGATCCTTTATTGTGAAATATAGTTATATAGTTAATAATTTATATTAACTGTAATACCATTTAAAAGTTTGGGTAAATAAGATTTTAAAATAAGAAAGTAATACTTTTATTTAAGCAAGGATGCCTTAGATTGAAAGTGACAGTAAAGAGGTATATAATGTTACAGAAGATTTTTAGTTTTTTAACCGGATACCATTCTATTAATCAAAGATTCCTGGAAAGAAAATGTCATGATTTCCACAAATATGTTTAATAATCCAATTGCACTGATTCATGTTCTATTCACATTTATGCAGTGCACTAACATCTCCTGCAGTTTCACATTTAATCAAATGGGGAAGAATAGAGCTACAGTAATCTAACTTCAGAGTTTGTGAGCATTGCCTCGGGTCATTTGCCGAAACAGAAGTTGTGCATGTCAGAGACATCGTAGAACCCTTCCAGTCGCCCAATCAGAGCACATCTTGGCTGTACTACAAAGGGAAGAGCTGTCAATTTTTGGTGGAGCTGCAAAAGCTCAGGGTTATGTTAGGCATGGAGGAGAATCTGGTGTTCAGGCAGGCGAGGGTTGTGCTCTGATTCAATAACACTGGTAAGGACTCATTATGAATGCATAGGTAGCCTCCAGCTTCTGTTTCTCCTGAGCTTTCCAGGATTCCTGGCGTTCCATTTTTCTCTTTCTTCCTCTCCACTCTCTCCCACACCATTCTCATGGCTCCTCGAATGTGATGTATTTGAATCCGGTTTATCATTTCGACTAAAGAACTGATGTGGAACAGGGAAGGGAAAAGATCTAATGTCATCTTTTTCTCTCTTTAATGCACTATACATCACTTCAAGGAAGGGTTGCATCGATAAACATCTGGTTTCTTTTGTGTGGGGTTCAAGTATTTTATAAAAGCTGTCTTGGCACACTGAATCCAAACTACGGGGATGCAGGTTTTGCATCGAGAGCCCAGCAGCATGAGCAGATCTCATTGTTTCTGAATTGCCTTGCGCAGGGAGACAGAGAATGGAGCGGGTCCTCGGTACAGTTCTCCCGCTGTCACATTCAGCCTGTGATAATTAATCTGAGAGAAGAGAATGAATCAAAAGAACGGAAAAGGGGAATGACTCATTTGCAGTGTTTTTTTGTAATTCTCAGCTCTTGTTCAGTCTGGCTGGGATCGCTCTGTTAAGGGTATCCGTTGAAATTGTGATACAGTGATATTGTTCTAGTCTCAGACATCAAGGTTCAAGGTTGACGGAATCGTTTTCAGCAGAAGAAATAGAATAGACCATTTTGATACAGCTGAGTACATGATCTAAAATTACATTTAGAAACCCTTACAAAAATAGTACGTTTGTGTGGTGATGGTGTCAGGTGAAATGTCCATTGAGTGGCGCTGTACCTCTAAAGCTCTGTGACAGTTTAAAATAACATACATCTGCACTACACCTAACCCTACCTGATAGTATGAACAAAAGCAAATGCGGCATAAAAACCGCCGTTTTAAGCTAAAAGCCGTTTTAGCTTACACGTTTTTCGATCTCTCATCTGTCGGCTCTTTCATTGTGAGTTATGTTATCCACGGCATTCATTTTCTCTCCGCTTTGGCTTTCTGTCCACACTGAGACAGCGTTTTTGGTCAAGGAAAACTGAGCTTTTTGAAAACGCTCTCCAAAGTGGATAAATTTGAAAACGCTGTTTTCGTGAGAACGGAGGCTTTTGAAAACAATGACGCATGTTTAGTCATGTGACGCATATTGTACAAAATAGATATCTATGTTTATACCGGTAATTGTGGCTGTTATGTGCTAATCACTTTCACACTGCTGCTAAAGATATATTTGTACACTCTTCATATTACAGTCCTAAAAAGATGACAGAAAATGTACTCACAGTTGCTGTCCTGACTCCTGCAGCTAAACGTGAGGGCAGCTGATTTTTAGATCAAACATGAGAGCGTGCGACATGGACGCGTCAGTGAATGATGAGTTATTTCCGTAAATGAAATGATCCTGCCGAGAATTGCATGAAAACTTATCATGTCTCTTCCGTCTGTGTCATCTGAGTGAGTTTTTATGCATGCGCAGTATGGCGAATGTAACGTTTTCCTACGTTTCAGTGTGGATGAGAAACATTTGGAAAATGCTTGAAAACGTTAGTGTGGACGGAGAGCGTTTTAAAACGAAAACTCAGTTTTCAAATGTATCCGGATTAATGTAGACGTAGCCTATGTCCAATTCCGTGCTGACTGAGCTGCCGAGCAAGCTTCTTACATCAGGACAACATATAGAATATAACATATGGAGCTGTGTACGAAAAAACAATTACAAGTGCTCGCTGTTTTACCACCTCTAGTGTTAATTTCTGTTAGATACCGCAATGATATGTACATATTGGTACGTATTTCGCGTGTTGCGGAAAAAGTTCCCACAGGTATGTTTTTGTCATGAGATCAGGCTGCAGAATTTTATGGTATTCCATCTGACACCATCACCACATAATCGTAATATTTTTGTATCATGCACTCTTAACTGTATCAAAAATGGTCTATTGTGTTTCTCATGCTCAAAAACGTTTCTGTCAACCTTAATCCTGAATGTCTGAGACTACAGAGAACAATATCACTGTATCACAATTTCAACGGATAATTACAGGTAATGTGAGTTCCTTAATCAGATTACTTTTTACAAGTAACTAGTAAAGTAACACATTATTTTTAAATTTACAAGAAAATATCTGAGTTACTTTTTTTAAATAAGTGATGCAAGTTACTTTGTTTTCCCAGTGTCCCAAAGTTGAGAGAAATTGGGAGTGAAGTGCTGAGGCAGTTCCTTCAGACTGAGGCTTATTAATTTTAATTTTGGTGTGAAAGGGCCTTTACAATTGTGTATAATATAACCTTTTGTTTTTTTGTTATTAAAAATTAAAGGAGAAGTCTACTTCCAGAGCAGCAGTTTACAGATAATGTACTCACCCCCTTGATGTACTTACCTTCCAAGATGTTCATGTCTTTCTTTCTTCAGTCGTAAAGAAATTATGTTTTTTGAGGAAAACATTTAAGGATTTTCCTCCTTATAATGGACTGCTATGGTGCCCCGAGTTTGAACTTCCAAAATGTAGTTTAAATGCGGCTTCAAACGATCCCAAATGCGGTTGTAAACGATCCCAGCCAGGAAGAACGGTCTTATCTAGCGAAGCGATTGGTTATTTTCATTAAAAAATACAATTTAAATTCTTTTTAATCTCAAACGCTGGTCTTGTCTTGCTCTCCCTGAACTGTGTATTCTGGCTTAAGACAGTTAGGGTATGTCGAAAAACTCTGATCATATTTTCTCCCTCAACTTCAAAAATAATTTCAAAATCACCCTACATTGCTGCAGAAGTTCCAACCCAGTCTTTGCAAAGTGAACATGCAAAAAAGATCAAACACCCTTAAACTGCATTTTGGAAGTTCAAACTCGAGGCACCATAGCTGTCCTAAAAAATCTTAAAATGTTGTCCACAAAAAACATAATTTCTTTACGACTGAAGAAAGACATTAACATCTTGGATTACAAGGGGGTGAGTACATTATCTGTAAATTGTTGTTCTGGAAGTGGACTTCTCCTTTAATAAGAAAGCCCAGCTCAGGTGAAAAAAGTAATCCAAAAGTAATGTAATGCAGTACTTTCCACAAAAAGTTACTAAGTAATGCAATTAGTTACTTTTTATGGAGTAACACAATATTTTTAAAAAGAAATTTCCCTAACACTGGTAGCAACCAATTTTTTTTTTTTTTTTTTTTTTTTTTTTTTTGTGGTGTATTGATTACCATTTGTACAATGATCTGATTCAAAAATTTGATTTTCAAATGTCAGATTTTTTTCCGAAATTTTCATGTTCGTCAGGATTGGACTTGGCTCTTAAGGCCCCTAGACACATCATTTCCAAAATATTTAACTTATGACATTTAAAAATACATCAGTTGGTAAGATCAAAACAGAATGGATAGGAGAGTTGGGAATTGACATCCAAAGACACTTGGGATAAAGCTGGTGACTTCTTGTGCACGACTTCTTGTGCATGATTCAGATGATGGTTCTCTACCATATTCACTATAGTAAAACCAAACTGGCTAAAATATACCAAAATTTAGATGAAATATAGATGAAGACGAGATATAGATGAAATGTGATCACTGCAATGCATCTAACCCATATGTTCTGGTCATGTTCTAAACTGAGACAATTTTGGTTTTCAATATTTGAAATTTTAAATGTGGCATTTAATTTAAGAATTCACCCTAACCCAATAATGGCTTTATTTGGTGTCACAGGTGACAACATTCACATAACTAAAGAAAAAGAAAATGTTTATATATGAAGAGTTCAGATGCAAAACCAGCTAAAAGCCATTTTGGTC
Organism: Cirrhinus mrigala; assembly: GCA_036247105.1. Lineage (NCBI taxonomy): Eukaryota > Metazoa > Chordata > Actinopteri > Cypriniformes > Cyprinidae > Cirrhinus > Cirrhinus mrigala. Next base: position 21,572,366 of record CM070025.1, on the reverse strand, counting down.
AAAAATGAGATAATGACACTGAGTGAATGCTCCTGACACACAGTATACGTTCATCAAATACTTTTACTTTAAACTCGCTAAATTCCAGCCTCAGCCCAATCAGAAGTACCAGTACTTACAGAGAAACCTATAGAAAGTAGCCAGAAAGAAATGCTAATTTTAAAGAAATGCGTCAGATGGATTTAGAGGCTTTTGCATCTGAACTCTTCATATATATATACAGGGGTTGGACAATGAAACTGAAACACTCGCCAATATAGTGTTGGAGGTTTCATGGCTATATTTGCGCTGTCTGGTGCCCAATCTTCACTTATTGTACATTACACCAGTTAGAGCAGAGTGTAAAGTTTCATTATGTGCACCCAATGGTTCAAACATTGTACCTTGAAGGTAGTGCTCTGTATCAGGATAATAATGCACCAATACACACAGCAAGACTAGTGACAGACTGGTTTAATGAACATGAAAATTAAGTTGAACATCTCCCATCGCCTGCATAGTCACCAGATCTGAATATTATTGAGCCACTTTGGGGTGTTTTGGAGGAGCGAGTCAGGAAACGTTTTCCCACATCAGCATCACATAGTGACCTGGCCACTGTTCTGCAAGAGGAAAATGGCTCAAAATTCCTCTGGCTGCTTTGCAGGACTTGTATTTGTCACTCCCACGATGAAATGATGTTGTATTGGCTGCAAAAGGAGGCCCAATATCATACTAATTGTGATCTAAAACCAGGTGTTTCAGTTTCATTGTCCAACCCCTGTATATATATATATATATATATATATATAATATATATATATATATATATATACACACACACATATATTCAAAAGGCCATTGTGGTATATGGTATCAGATACCATGGTACTGAATGATTTCAAAGTTAATGCTGTAGAATCACTATGTTAAATGTTTAAAAACAATGAAACTGCCATGGGAAAAAATAAATACTACAATATTTTTGTTTGTAAAGGTAACATGTCCATAAAATCCATGCTTTTACTATGCACTTTTTATTACTTTTTTGTTAGTGAAGATGTCTGTACCATCCATCACTTCCGTTCAGTTTTTTCTATGATGTTGATGGCCGTAGAGCAGCACCCTTTGGCTAGATGCAGAGATGATTGTGTTTGTGTGTGTGTGTGTGTGTGTTTCGTTGTGAGTCTAAATATGTACCTGTCTCTGTGCAGCATGTCAGCAGTCCTTGGCAAATTGAAGGAAAATTCCTGACCTTGATTTGCAACAAACAAAAACAAAAACGGGAGGCTTTATCGTTCAGCAGAACCTCCAGAGCCACCTCCCTCTTCCCCCTTCCTCGACAACAGCGTCGTACATGGCTGTTTGGGATGGAGAGCCTGTGTACGCTGCTTTGACAGCTTGTCAGGCTACCCCATGATAATGAATTTCAAATGCTAGATATGCTCTCTGTAGCCAGCAGCCAGTGTGTTCTTGGACCGTTTGTGCTCTAACAGGGTGATCTGCACGAGCTCATGTAGTGTGTGTGTGTTTGTATATGTGTGTGGATGCTTAATACAAGCTATAACACAATGTGATTCATAGATAAGGTTTATTATGGTGAATTCGTACTCATACTACCATCTGAATGTCACAGATGTCATATGTCAGTTAAATGATGATGCATATCGTACTTTGCTTTTGGCTCTTTGTTTTTCTCTTTGTCTTTTCTTTCTTCTCCCTGTCTTTCTCTTCTAAAGGTCAGATGAGCTTCTTTGAGATATTCTGAGAGCTACTGAATGCTGGGATAGCGCCTCAGCTATCGATTCACCACTGTAACCACCATTTTGTGTTTTCCTGCTCTTCTTCTTTTTCCATCTTCTAGCAGTCTGTATCTTTTACTGTCTTTTCCATCTGGACTCTTTTGTGTACTTATCAGATCATCCCTTGGTTTCCACACATGTGCTTTATGTTCTTCCTCTTCATTCTTATCCCCTGCTTCAGTATGTACTTCCCATTTAATTTCCATCTCTCTCCAGAGAACAGTTTTATTGCTCAGAGGTTGTTCTTTCATAGTTCATATGACTTTAATGGAGTTTTCAGATATGTTTCAATTAAGTATCAACATCTCAGATGTTTCTAATAACATTCTCCTTTAGGAGAATAAAAATAGAAGAAAAATTGTCGACAGTGAGAATATAGAGCTGTAAAACTAATGTGGACAGCATACAGTAGTTAATTGAAAATAAAATACTAGTAATTTCTAGTAATAGTTTGAGAAATATTTGAGTTCATCTTGAAATATCCGTTAACCTAAGGTTTTAACATCTTGGTAAAACTCAGTATGTCTTGTTATAAACATAAATCTGAGTATTAAGTGGGACATGGTTGAGATCTTTTCTAAACCTTTAGAGTAGATACAGTGGTATGCGAAAGTTAGGGAACCTCTTGCAGAATCTGAAAATGTGAATAATTTTAACAAAATAAAATATATCATACGAAATGCATGTTTTTTTTTTTTTTGTTAGTACTGTCCTGAGTAATATATTTAGCATAAAAGATGCTTAAAAGATGCATTAAGAGCTGGGGGTGAAAACTTTTGAACAGGATGAAGATGTACAGTTTTTTTCTTATTTTGTTTAATTTTTTTTTCCCATTTAGTACTGACCTTTGGAAGCAACAGAAGATACTGGCATGTTTCCCGGAAGACAAATTAAGTACAATTTACCTTGATGTTCAAATTCAAAAAGTTTTCACCCCCAGCTCTTAATGCATCTTGTTTCCTTCTGGAGCATCAGTGAATGTTTGAACCTTTTTTAATAGTTGTGTTGGGGTCCCTCAGTTGACTTCAGTGTGAAAAGATGGATCTCAAAATCATACAGTCACTGCTGGAAAGGGTTCAAATATGCAAAAGATGCTGGAAAACTGAAGAATCTGTAGGACCTGGAGGATTTTTTCTGAAGAACAGTGGTCATTTTAACTGTTCAGAACAAACAAGGGACTCATAAACAACCATCACAAAACAAAAAAAACAGTTGTAGATCATTCCAGTAACCACACACAGTATTAAGAACAAAGGGTTCCCAAACTTTTGAAGGGTGTTATTTCATTTCAGCTATTTTGTTTTGTCTTGTGGACTATATGTAAACATCTTTTATGTAAAATGTCTTACTCAGGGCAGTACTAAATAAAAAATAACATGCATTTTGTATGCTCTCTTTTTTTGTGAAAATTATTCACAATTTCACAGATTCTGCAAGGGGTTCCCAAACTTTCACATGCCACTGTATATGTGAGACTGTGTTTTTTCTCAGTAGGAAAGTCTTCTTTGCTGTACATTTATTTTAATTGGGCTTTTAATGCTAATAGGCAACTGTTTTATTGCTTAATGGATATAAAATAATGACATTAAGGTTTTCTACTTTGTGTTAGAACATGGAAGGGTTGTTCTCTCATTCAGGAGGTCATAATTCATACTTAAGATATTCAGTGGTGTTCATTTCTGGGCTTTATGTAAGTTCTTCCACTCCAGACTTGGTAAACCATTTCTTTATGGACCTCACTGTGTCATGAGACTATAAAGGCCCCTGTTTTGTCTTCACTGGAACTAGGGAGTCTAGCCAAACTCATTAATTAAAGGGAGTGTTCACATACTTTTGGCCAAGTATTGTATTAAGGATATCTTATTTATGGCGATCCTCCTCTCTCTTATTCTCAGTAATGTTTCAGTAAACTCCTCTGTAATTTCTCTATATTAATTTTCTGTCCGTTGTTTATTTTTGTGTTGTTCTCTCATGTCTTTTCTCCTTTCTGTGTTTTTTCTCTGCAGCCTCTCTGGAGAGTTCACCATAACTTGAGCATTCCTGGAGGTTCTCCGTTCCTTGTCCATCTTCTCCGACGTCCCACAGCACATAACAGACTGCGGTCTTCCTTCAGTCCACTTCTCTCAAAACTTTCCAGATCTAGACCCTCCCTCTGATCAAAACAGTCCTAATAATGGATCCAGCTGATCTTCGGTAGCTCTTTACAGCATATCAGTTCCAAATCGCCTGAACTACTGATGTTCTCTTTTGGACAATGTGAAAGACTTGCTGCTGAATTATCTTGTTCGTTGTATGTAATCCTGAAGTGTAGCACTTTAACCTCTTTCTTCCTGCCAGTGCTTAGCACACAGCCTATTAGCAAATCTGACTAGCATGACATTCTACGACACACACTGGACTTCCTGCAATGGTACAGAAGAACAGTATCTATCTATCTATCTATCTATCTAGGTAGATGGGTAGCTATCTGGATAACTAGCTATCTAGCTAATTAGCTATCTGTATAGCTAACTTGTTTATCTAGCTAGCTATGTGTTGTTGTAGCTTATTAGCTATTATTAGCTAGGTAAACAAGCTGTCTAGCTAGCTTTCTAGCTGTCTCTTCACCTGTAAACAATCGAACGAAATAGCAACATGTGGACTCCACCCTTTGCACGTCTAAATATTACTCGTCTCTTCCTCTCTCTTGTGTCTGCCGTCTCTTAGTATAATGTGAACCGTCTGGTCGGCTTGCTTGGTTAGTCGTCTCTTTTGTCTTTGTATGTCCTCAAGCTTGAATTCCCTCACCATCCATCAAAAGCAAGATCCCGTTATATGTATCCCGTAGACTGAACTGCACTGTGACTGTGACCAGGTCTCTTAAAAAGACAAGCCCACCCTTCCACAGGGAGCTGCGTTCCACCCCAAATCCTTCTTTCATCGCCGGACCAAATGCATTATACTCTCATCTCTTGATCCGGAGCCAATCTTGGGGTTCGACTCATGGTGGAATTCAATTAGAAGGCAGGATGAAGCAACTGAGCTCGGAGCTGTGAAACTGCAAAGAATCAGAAATGGGAGACGATTCTTCACTTTTTTTGGTTATGAAGGCAGGAGAAAGAAGGGGAAAAATAGATGACATGCCTCTCTGAAGTCTCATCCTGCCATTGGGAGAGACAAGGAAAGGAAGGGAATGTACTTTTAGGCATTATTAAAAAGTGTATGAACCAGACAGAGCATTATTTTGGAGAAGAGAGGATGCAAGATGCCTGTCACTAGGAGCCTTGAACTTCCCATTCGCTGTATCTTTTTGAATAGAGATCCTCACAAAGGCATCACTGTTAATATGACATGGCCATTCACTGTTACCTTTTTAACTCGGAAGCACATGGAAGTACTGAATCAAATGAACTGTCTTTGTACCCTTTGATCAGTGTCACCTTTGTATCAAACCTCCATTACTTACAAGAGCCTCAGGCATCAATAAGGCTTCTCAACACAAAGTTGTAGCATGACTCCGCAATATTGCACACCATCCACAAAGGCGGCGACACGGTCGCCGATAAAGGTCCATGACAGCGCAGACCCGCCATTGATTAACCGGAGCGGCTCCGAGTTGTTTCGAGGGGCTACAGTAATAGGTTACATGCTGCCGATCGTGGCATCCGGCCATGCCTGTGATGGAAGGTTTGCCTTACAAGATGCTTTAGATTGCAATGAGATCCAAAAATTGAGTGGTATCGATTAGACCTTGTCGATTAGATCTCATATTGGCCCTTGTCTGCCTCACAGGATGGAGTCAATACTGGGAATCTGGGGAAAAGCATGTTCCAATTAAAAACTAGCTACCATTTCATGCCTTTGTGGGGCCTTGGTGTTTTTTATAGCTTAGAGAGGGCTCAACGCCAGGGGCTTTTGATGACTGAGGGAACTTGTGAAGGGCTGAGAGGGTGAAAACCGAAATGGTCATTGGTTTTATAGCTGCTAAACTAGTATAGATCTCACTATATAGAGAATTTGTGGTTCCTTAGAGAGGAGTTTGTAAAAGGAAATCACATTTTTGCTCGAAATGGGTTTGTCTTGGATGGCTTAGATGAGCCATAGTAGGAAGCGACAAACATTACACAAGCAACTCTAAATCAGCTCTAAAAGACACTGAATGAGAGTTTGTGTTCTTTTCATGTGGATTAGATTATTAGATGGCAAGATGTTCACCCACGAGGGGTTTGTTTTTGATTTGAACTTTATGAGACCATCTCATGGTACATTAACCACAGAGTTCAAGTCAATTCAAATTGTTCAGCAAAAACTCAATAGCAGCATACTGTCGATTCAGACTCTTAGTTCGCCTTAGGGCGTTTTTGTTATTTTCTAAGAAAAGTGCATAGGAATTATTTAATTTTTTAAAGATAAAATTTTATAGCCTATACTAGAGATGTACAATATACTAAAGTTGTGTTTGATAATCACATGAAAAGATACATAGTACTTATATATTAAAAATATACATAACGTTCTTTGATACACATCAGGATCAAATAACAACGATTCAGGAGAGTCATTCTCACGAGAGTCTTTAAATAGAGTGAAAAACAAAAAGGCAAACACTAATGAACTTTTTTTGATCTTCAAGACGCTAGACCTTGGAAAAGCAAATTCATAATAATTAACGCACAAATGTGCAAGGATAATAAATGAATAAACATTCCTTCTGCTCTTTTATTTGTAAGATTTGCTTTTAGATCCACACAGACTCCAACACTTCTTCACTCTAAAAAAAAATGCTGGGTTAAAAACAACCCAACTTGGGTGATTTGGCAATCCAGCGCAGGGTAAATATTGGACAGAGGTTATTTTGACCCAGCTGGTTGGGTTAAAAAATTTTTACTGAACATGCTGGGTTATTTTATTTAAGTCAGCTATTGTTTAAAAATTATTATATTGCTGGCTTAAAATGGACTGTAACTAGAGGCAACAGCAATAATCAAAAGATGAACATTTACTATTAAGCAAGGACACATGGACAAAATACAAGACAAATTGAATTTATCTGGGTGAATACAGCATAGTTTACAATATTACATGCATTTAAACTCGTTTAACAAGCATTTTAGACATAAAAAATATAACATTTAAAAGTAGCATTTTAATTTTGGTGTATCCAACCGTTCTCTGTAATTGTTTTTTTACTGAAATAGCGCTAATTCTCCTGCCAGTGTGTCACCAAAATCTAAGCCGGTGAAGGGCTGCTGTTCTTTGGGGTGACTGTAAACTTCTGACCGCAGCCTCGCATTTCACTCGTAGCTTACTTACTTCAAAACCTACCTATAAACAAGGCCGTCACCAGAAATTCTTCAATTGGGGGGGGACATTTCATTTTCATAGGGGGGCACAATTATGAGCAGCTATAAAATTATAGTGCAGATTTATATATGCAAATTATAAAATAAATCACAAATTATAATTGCATTCATTATAAAAACTGGCAAAGAAACAGACAAACTATAAAAGTCTAACCAGAACGAATTTAAAGATAAACTGAAACACACCGATGAATCTCTCATTCGACATGAATACAAATATTTCCCACGAGAGGCTCCGGCGCGATCGCTTAGATTTTTTTTATTCCTTACAGTGGAAACAACTGACTATGTAATTTTTTTGTCATATAGATAAGAATAAGACATTATTTGGAACTGTAAAAGGTTTAGAGCACGCAAATAAAACGCGGCCATGTTAGCCTATTTTCTGAGCCAGCTGTTTGGGAATGCAGATTTGGGAGTTAATTATAACTAAGCACTTCGACGAGACTTTGCTCAAGCATTTTAGAATGACAAAACTATTTTACTAATTTCAGATGCTGTGTAAAGAGATCGGTTCATTGGTTAGTCCAGTTTCTGCCCCGTCGCAAAGTCACATGTATTTTCTAATGCGCATTAACATGTTCATCATGTGCAGGGGGGCCCGTCGAGTCATTTGGGGGGGCACTGCCCCCCAATGCCCCCCCCCTTGGCGACGAGCCTGCACATAAACAAACAGTACTGACATATTTTAACATCTAATTAAATTAAACTCAGTACTATAACGAATAAAATCCATTTATTTTATGCAAGGAAACAGTGGTTTCCGTCATGCGAAGTGACATCTCTTCCTTTTTTCTTTTGCCTTTTTATGCTTTTTTTTTTTAGTGACTGGCCAGTGGAGACTGGCAGGAAAGTGTTGGGTGGAGAGGGGGGAGTGGGCTCGGCAAAGGTCCTTGGGTCAGGATTCGAACCCAGGTCGGCCGGAAGCACTGTTGCGCTGTATGTCAGTGCGCTAACCACTAGACTATAGGCACTGACCTGACATCTCGTCCTTGTAAAATAATACAATTTACAGCACAGTAAAGATGTTATAAATGAAATGAGATGTATACAAACCTTTCGCTGAAGAAGTGCAACAAAATCAGCAGTGCTGAGAAGCGCTCTCTCCTGTAGAGGACTCCAAAAGCCTGTGGTCTGACTATAACTCAGCAGCTGGGTTGTTTCGTCAGAGACAGGCTTAACCCAGCGGTTGAGTAAAAAAAAATAACCCAGCGTTAAAAATGACCAGCAACTTAGTTACAGAAAAACCTCCCCAGCATCTGGGTAAAAAATATTTTTAAAAAACCCAATAAAATGACCCAACAAGTTAAACCTAGCATTTGGGTTAAAAAAAGAACCCAGCATTTTTCAGAGTGTTTGAAGAATAAAAAATGGCTTTTGCTAGATGCACATCTCTGCCAGTGTAGTTCTATCTGACATAATATAAAAACATGTTAGATTGGCATTCTTACTCTGGAAAGTTGTACCTTTGACTGTGGAGCTGAATTTAGTGGATTATTAATGTCCACACATGTACTGGTGTTGTTCACGTTGGTTCTTTTATCAGCTCTGAACTAGATTAAAGAGCTGGATGGCACACCTGCACACAAATCAAGTGAGCGTTAGCCTAACTGCACAATGTACTCATGGATATACTGAGGCTATTTTCTTGCATACACTATATTGTTGATATATTGATGTATCCATGCACACACTTATACCACCAAACCAATATAAATGCATACTGCTGTACACATTAAATAGGTAGTTCAAGCAAAAATGAAAATTACCCCATGATTTACTCAGCCTCAAGCCATCCTAGGTACATGACTTTCTTCTCTCAGACAAATACAATTGAAGTTATATTAACTTGTCCTGTCTCTTTCAAGCTTTTAAGGCAGTGAATGGGTGTTGAGATTTTGAAGTCCAATAAAGTGCATCCATCCATCATAAAAAGTACTCCACACAGCTCTGGGGGGTTAATAAAAGCTTTCTGAAGTGAATAAATGCGTTTGTGTAAGAATAATATCCAAATTTAAAACTTTGCAAACTCTAATCTCTAGCTTCCGCTAACTGTCGTACTCACGTAAATGAGAAAGTCGTGACAGAGGAGAGAGCAAAACTAAACACCATTTATGAATTAGAAGTATAAAATGAGGATTAGTTAAAGAAAAATGTCGGAGGATTTCAATATAAGCCAAGAGGAGACTGGTTTTCCTGTTCTGTGAACAAAACTTGATTCTCACGAGATTAGCATATTCTCACCGGAGCTTATGCTACGCCTCCAAGTTTTAAATATGGACTTTTTTTAACACAAATGCATCAATTCACTTCAGAAAGCCTTTATTAACCCCCTGGAGCTGTGTGGAGTACTTTTTATGATGGATGGATGCACTTTATTGGACTTCAAAATCTCAACAGTCATTCACTGCTATTATAAAGCTTAGAAAAGCCAGGATATATTTTTATATGTGTGAAAGAAGAAAGTTGTATACAACTACGATGGCTTAAGAGTGAGTAAATCATAGTTAATTTTCATTTTTGGGTGAACTATCCCTTTAACATTATTTACACCCATTAAACACTATGAAATACAATTTTTGACACTATGCGAGCATGTTTTTATTATTGTGATTATTCATTTCTGATGTTTTGAATTTGGAAGGCATGCAGACCAAACTCTCAGAGCCCTTTCTTTTCCTCTATCTCCATATAGTGTGCCTACTCATTAATATTCTAATAAACATGTTAATATAACAAAGCCATTCTTTGTGTTTTATTGAACCTAAGAACGATCAGATGCTTATAGCTGTTCAATGGGTGATCATGCGTGAGAGGGTCTTTTATTTAATTGGTTCGATTTCATGTTAATCATAATAGATGAGGAGAGTGGATGACAAACAGGATGTAGTTCTTTAAAAGGATTTAAAAGAGAAGTACATCCAATAAAATGGACGTATGGTGTGTTCTGAAGCTGGTTTCACCGGGACGTTAATCTAGATTGATATTGACTGTGCTATGTTTTACACACACGTATACAAGGCAGCAGTGAGAACGTCATCACACACAAACACACACACACATACACACTTTGTTCTCTTGCTGACGGTAAAGATTCAGGGTACCTGGTGGGAGAGAGTGAGAGATGAACAGACGGAGAGATATGACAGCACATCACTCCACCTCAATCCCTCTGTACTCTCCAGCGACTCTACCTGAGACATTCTCAGCATTTTACAGCTCTTTCTTTCAGCCAATCTCTCTCTCTCTCTCTCTCTCTCTCTCTCTCTCTCTCTCTCTCTCTCTCTCTCTCTCTCTCCCCCCCATGCTCTTTTTCTTCATATTCTTGACTGCATTTGCACTTGCTCTGTCCTCTCATATCTATTTCTGAGCTGTTTCTGTATCTATCTATTTAAAATCCTTCTCTCTGCTCCCTCATACTTGCATGCACCTTCCCTCAATCGTGCCGTCTCTGTCACGACTATTAAAATTCAGCAGTGTTGCAGTCTCTGTGTATCTATAAATACATACTTAAATATAATGTGTCAGCCTTCACTCTCCACCACAATTCTGCAGCATATATAGGTGATATATATGAATATGACCCTTCTGGGGAGCTGCATACCGGCATTGCTCCAGGCAACAACACGCATGCAGGCACATAGGCAAGTGTGGCAGAATAATCGTAAACGCCTGCTGTTAATGATGGCCCATTACTGGAAAAGACAAAAAGCCTTTTTTTAACACCACACATAACTCATTTGTTTTTCAAATCTGACCTTTAAGATGGACTGTACTTGATGCTCTTTTGCTAGTGATGAAATTTGACTTTTGTACAGCGGTATATACAGAGGATGGATATTTCCAGCAATATCTACACTACCGTTCGAATGTTTTGTTTTGTTTTTTTTAAAGAAAAAAAAAAAAAAATATATATATATATATATATATATATATATATATGTATGTATGTATGTGTGTCTGTGTGTATATATATATATACACACACAGACACACAGTATAGCAACATTTGAACATTTTCACTAAAATATTTTTTGCACAAACATACATTTCAAATTTATAAATAAAAACATTAATATCTTATAAAGAATATCTTACATAGCTTTCTCACAGGTTTGATTCATTTATAGTTTTAGTAAATTCTTTATTATAATTCTGAGTCATTTTCTCATATTTTCTGTTATATTTCATAATTGAATAAAATAATGAAAAAAAAAATGTTTTCATTTTCAGATAATTTAATTTAAAGAAGATTTCTAACTAGCACCACCCCCAGTCCAAAATAAATAAATAAATAGGGGGGTGTTATTATCATTTTAGGTAATTTTATTATAATTTTGTATTTTCTGTCATATTACATAACCTTGTCACACAAATTAAAAGAAATTGTTTAGGATTTTCAGATAATATAATTTGAACAATAAATAAGTAAATAAATAGAAGGGGTTTTTTGGTCATTTTTGGTATTTTTTTTAATCATAATTGTGAGTCATTTTCTCATATTTTCTGTCATATTACGTAACTGTCACATAAATGAAAGAAATTGTTTAGGCTTCAGATAATTAAATTTTAATAATAAATAATTAAATAAATAAATAGATGGGTTTTTTTGGTCTTTTTTATCATAATTGTGAGTCATTTTCTCATATTTTCTTTTATATTACAATTCTCAGATATTCTCAGATAACTTAATTTTAACCACTATAAATAAATAAATAAATAAATAAATAGGTTTTATCATTATTTTAGTTTTTTTTTTATTTTTATTTTAATTGTGAGTCATTTTCTCATATTTTCTGTCATATTACATAACTGTCACGTAAATTAAAAGAAATTATTTAGAATTTTCAGATAATTTAATTTTAACAAATAAATAAATAGGGGGTTTTATTATCATTTTGGGTAATTTTCTCATTTTTCAATTTTCTCATTATATTACCTTGTAACATAAATTAAAAGAAATTGTGTAGAATTTTCAAATAATATAATTTTTAAAAGATAATATTTCTAGCACCCAAATAAACATGACAGATAGATTTATATGCAAAAAAATGTCATGTCTGTAAGACTGGCAGATTTCAGTAGATGAATCTGAAAATCATTTTGAAACCGTCTTGTAATCTCATTCATTCATTCATTCTGTATCTCTGAATGTAACATTATTAGAAATGTATCCAAATGTTTAGACACCAGATATACCACAACTGTATCTTATCATGGGCATGATGTTGCAGGCAGGAACCCACACTCAGCTCAGGACAGAAGTGAGCATTACTGGTCTGAGGCTGTAGGCCACACGGCTTCCCTGCCTCAAGGCAAAACAATCATTATGTGATCAATGCGTAAATGCACTTTTGGTAGTCTGTATGTGTCTTCTCAGACATAAAGGTAGCTATGTGAGTGTGATTTCATCACCAGAGAGAGTCTCCAGCCGGGGGGGATGTCTGGTGGTACCTCCGCCCTTGTCAGAACGACACAGTGGGCAGCCAAACACTTTCTCCAGCCTTCAGGCAGCGGTGCAGATAGAAGGCCACAGTGATCCTACTCATTAAAGCTTTGCACTGGTCACTAATGATGTCCTGTTCGCCTTCCTGCCCCATTCAGTCTCTCTGCATTCTCATTCTTTTCTGTCTCTCCCGCTCTCTTTCACATTTCATCCCTTTTTCAGTCCCTCAACCAATGCGTAACAGCTACTGCAATTCTTTCATGCTGACACAGTGTGTCTTTATCATTCACACACACACACACACCAAAACAAACACCAAGACTTCTTGCACAGTTGCACCACAAAAGGATACAATACAGGCTCTCAGCACATGGCATGAAAGCAGCCAGACAATGACTTTAGTTTGACGGAAAGAATATAATTTTTTTGGAAAACCATACTCGACTGAGGAAGTTGCGCTTCAGTGTTTAAATCTGCTTTGCTAGCAGTTTCTGAATAAAATGTATGTTCCAGTTATGTCTTCAGTTCTGCTTTTTGCATTTCTACTGAAATGGAAAAAAAAAAAAAAAACTACAACTACACTGCTACTAACTGCTACTACATTTTAATGAATTAAAATAAGCTAATGCAACAATTCCTGATAATTTTGTCACAACTTAAGTTCATTCTGTTTAACCCACTTAAATTTGTATAATGTATGTTTGCCTAATTCATTTTCGCTGAGGCATAATCATTTGATTGCATGACATTTGTAGTTCCCATGCTTTGTTTGTGACTTCATGGGCTGAGCAAATGTTGAAATGAAATATAATTGTATGCCTTTTTGTAAGATGGCAACTGGGGAGAGCTAATAGTGCTTACTTTGTGTTGCGTTTCCTCTTATGGAATAGGCTACCATTTGTGGTGAAGCGTGGAGCATTTGCTTAGGTTAAGCTCAGAGAGAATTATAATAAATTTCTTGTGCATTTAGGAGAATAACAAAGATATGTGAATCAAAATGCATGTTTGCCATTCATATACAGAACACGTGGCAGTAATTCAATCAATTAAAACCGGGACATTCTAAAACACTAAATGTGAAAAACACTTAACGTGTCCTTATGTGATATTAAAGCTGCATTACTTAAGCTTTGCTTCTTTGTCGCCATCTCTGTTTGAATCCATGCAATTGCAGTTATTTTGCAGAATTATCTTCTTTCCTCAGCGCGAATGACTGTGTGGAATGTCAGTCAACTCACCCTGTGGATATTCGATGTGCTTCTTACAGATACGTCATATGTCCAGGATAAGAAATTTCACTCGAAAATGTCATCTGAACAAGTATGTAACATGTCTGACCGATTTATTCTGACCAACTGAATAAATCATGCTACCAATGGTGAATAAATCTAACGATCGCAAAGTTAGCTCAGATCACGTCAAACCGTGGAAATTATTATTATTGTTATATTTTGTTCTAACGCTAACAAGATCAACATTGCCTGACTATGTGTATTTATTAGTGTGTATTAGCATTATCTGTAGATTTCAGTTTGATCTCTAATTGTTATACCATTCGAATGTCATCGAATTTTAGAACTCGTTCTAAAATGAAAAGTTTAAATATAGCTGCAAGAAGCGATTACTGGGGTTCAAGCGCTTCAGGGCATTTAAGCAAATATGGAAAAAGACATTGCATATTGTTTAGCAAGCCTGTAAACACCTAAATTTATGATTGAAAGACAACCATTTTTGGCAAATACAGGTAATTTGCCACAGAAATAAGAGGGTTTTTTTTAAACGTTTATGACTGTTATAGCACCAGCTGTGGTACAATCTTCTTAAAACTGCATGCTTGTTTAGAATCACCTGTCGCATGTGCTCAGCAGGTTTTGTGAAGTTTTGAGTTTTCCTTTTGGCTTTATAGTGCTTTGGGTCAATTTGGACAGGCCCTTTTTCTAAACGACCTTGTTATAGCTTCCCAAAGGGTAAATTTCAACATTTTTCATTAAATTATTGACCTAGAGAGTTCATTGTACTGCAGTGTTTTTTTTCCCCCCCAGATTGAGCATAAAACCTAGGAATAGTTTGCAAAAGTAGGTTTCTTACTTTTTCTCAGTCATTTAACAAATTATTTGATTGACAGCAGTGGTTGCAGAGGCAAAGTTGTCCAGAATGAGTTGTTGTCATATGATATGAATATCGCGTGTATGTGCACAATGTACACAAAAACGCACAATGTACAATCGTTTACGCCCATTAAAAAAATGCGATATTGCCCCCCCAGTGGCCGATTTCTTTCAAATTTCTCACAGACCTTTGAGGCTGTGAGTCAAACAGGCCCACTGAGTTTTGTTCCGATCGGGCTCCGTTAACTTTGTCTAAAAGGTGCTCAAAATTCATTGGCTAATGGCAACCATTCAGCGTTTTTGTTGAGAAACATGTAAATCTGCTTATAGACACTTGTGGCACTTTAGACCAAGACCATGCTCAGCAATTTTCATGTTGATAGGACAAATGGTTGTGTAGGCATAGCCATTTGTATGTTTTTTTCTCTCGTATAGGACCACCAAGTGACCAAGCTCCGCCATTTTTGTCCTGTGACCTCAGATTACATAAGTGTTCTGAGTTTGGCAAAGACATCTCATTCCGTTCAGGAGTTACAGATATTTTACTAAAAGTGGCCCTACCCCTTTTGAATGTTTTGGCGTCCCTTTATGATGGTGAGTCGAAAGTTCAACTTTTTTTTAATCATTGCTACTCACTCTCCAGAGAATCTTTCTGCACTGGTTCGGTTCCGATCAGGCAAAAAACCTAGGACTAGTTCGGAAAAATATTCAAAAATATGTTTTTCAAAAACTCTAAAATACCTGTATTTTGCCATGCTCACGATCAAATCTGAGGCATGGATTCCAACGACATAAGACACTTGAGCCTGCGACTGATGGTTTCAGAGTTTGAGGGATTTTGTTCTTTTGATGTCCGTAATGTCCCCATCAGGCCGATTGGGGCGAGACGTGGTGATGTTGTCAACAGTGAGCACTACCATTCCTCCTAGTTTCAAGTCTCTACAACTTACAGTCTGCTACACGCTTGAAACCCTAATTATTCCAGCTGCTGTAGCAAAACACTACAAATGATCTTTATCATAGTTTTCTATGGAAAAAAAGCTTAACATGACAGTTAGTGCATTGCGTTCATATTCTTGACATCTACCTACCTTTATTTAGTATGCATCATCAATAAGGTGTATAATAAATTTATTCTTTTAATATTAATATGGCAGTCAAAAGAGGAAAGCCTTGTTTTGTCCTCTAGGTGGGCATTCCTATAAGCATGTGATGTCATGTGAAAACAATGAATAGAATGTGCAGTAGAACTTTATGATTAGGTTATGTGATATAAAATAAATTAATCATGTAAGGATCATTTAAATCTGACTATTATTATGTTGAATTTACAGTTGAGGTCAAAAGTTTACATCCCTCTTTTAGAATCTGCAAAATGTTATATTTTTTTTTTTTTACCAAAATAAGAGGGATCATACAAAATGCATGTTACTGTTTATTTAGTACTGACCTGAATAAGATATTTCACATAAAAGATGTTTACATATAGTCAACAAAAGAAAATAAATTTGAATTTATAAAAAAAAAAAAAATGACCCTGTTCAAAAGTTTACATCCCCTTCATTTTTAATTCTGTGTTGTTACCTGAATGATCTACAGCTGTTTTTTTTGTTTTGTTTAGTGATAGTTGTTCATGAATCCCTGAACGTTGTTTGTCCTGAAAGGTAAAACACCCCCGCTGTTCAGAAAATCCCTCAGGTCCCACAAATTATTTGGTTATCTAGTATTTTTGTGTATTTGAACCCTTTCCAGCAATGACTGTATGTTTTTAAGATCTATTTTTTCACACTGAGAACAACTGAGGGACTCATATACAACTGTTACAGAAGGTTCAAACTCTCACTGATGCTTCAGAAGGAAAAAATATGCATTAAGAGCAGATCGGGGTAAATTTAACTTGTTTTGTCCTCTGGGATACATGTAACTGTCTTCTGTAGCTTTTGAAGGGCAGTATTAACTGAAAAAATATGATATTTAGGCAAAAATTTACACATCCCCATTCTGTTCAAAAGTTTTCACCCCTGGCTCTTAATGCATGGTTTTTCCTTCTGGCGCATCAGTGAGCGTTTGATTATAGAAATTCTAAACACTTGTCTGATGTATTTACATGCTTCTGAAACAATTATTTTGTGATACAAAGAGGAGGTATACAGAGTGTTTGATTACGGTATAGTGTATAGAAATTAAAAACATTTAGATTCATCTGATTGAATGGAACTTTCAACAGCAGCTTTCATTGGCTTTTATGAGCATAATTTAATCATTAACTTTTCCAAATATTTTTAAAGAAGAAAGACATTATTTTTTTCTTGTAAAAGGCCTAAAAATTGTTTTGACATCATGGATGATAGGTCATGAACATATTCATGTTGCTGTCTCAACACCCACAGTTGTGGTTAATGGTGCAGCGTTCCTAATCAACACCCCGTCATCGTCTTGTTTTACAACTTTTCCTGTTAACGATCTTCTTGCGCAATCATGAGTGATTTTCTGCTGGAGATTCCTCTATGAGGACACGTGTGAGTCATCGGCTTCTGCTCTGAAAATTCTGGGAATTGTGTGTGTGTGGGAATGTTAGGAACAGGTGTTCTGGAGCAAAGATCTGGTGTGTCATCACTGGCACACCCTGCCTCCTTTTTCTTTCGTATATCTTGAGACAAGTTTGTGCAGTTGTGACCTTTCTGGCCTGTTGCCAATCATAAACACATGAAATTGCATGCTTTCCCACACTTGTATCTAATAATGTCCTGAAATCAACTGAAATCACTGCTTGGGAGTTAATTTAATAAAACAAAAGCACTTTCCAAAAGCATAGTTTCCTTATTTCTTTTCCCATATCAGATTAATTGGAAACAAACATTAAAAAGTCAAAATGCTATTAAACATCTGAGATATATAACTTAAAACAGGAACCTTAAATGCCTTAAATGTAAGGGGGGAAAGTCATGATTTTTATATATGAATCATATATGGGCTTTTTTTATGGTGAGACAAAATTTCTCTAGAGCCACAGTGCAGAAATATTAATTATAATTATTATAATATTATTATAAAATGTATTTTATTTCTGAATTTCCAGCAGCCATTACTCCAATTTTCAGTGTCACATGATTCTTCAGAAATCTTTACGCTGATTCATGCTGATTTCAGAACCGCATACTTGCATAATACTCTTAAAAATTTTGCAATATCTTCCAATGAAGTTCCAACTTTATCACTGGTCCTTAAGAAAAATGTAATATTGTCAGTCTAGAAAACAAATGTTTCAGAGGAATTTAGTAATTTAGTTTTTTTTTTTTTTTTTTTTTTTTTTTCAGGATTCTTTGAAAAATGGAATATTCAAAGAGCAGGATTTATTTGAAACAGAAATCTTTTATAACATTATAAATGCCTTTACTGTCACATTTAATCAATGTAACTTGTCCTTGGTGAACACGAATATTAATTTCGTTCAAAAAGAAACAATAAATATAGATAAAAATACATACAATCTACAATTGTGGGCTAAGCAGTGTCAAACAGATGGCTGTGCGATGCAGCATTTTCCC
The DNA here is from genome assembly GCA_036247105.1 of Cirrhinus mrigala. Lineage (NCBI taxonomy): Eukaryota > Metazoa > Chordata > Actinopteri > Cypriniformes > Cyprinidae > Cirrhinus > Cirrhinus mrigala. Next base: position 21,554,141 of record CM070025.1, on the reverse strand, counting down.
ATCCTGCTAACATTATCCAAAGTGACCTAAGAGGAAAAGGAAAGCTCATTTGAGAGGATGAGCAAGTTATTACATTTTGATTAAAAATTACAAGGCCACACTATTTTTCTTTCTTTGGAATAACATCCATTAATCTTTGACGATAAGATCAGGAACATGCGTTAAGAAAGTAAACAAGAGCATAAGTATTCATGCTCTTTGTGTAGATGTTTGTGTCTCATATTGTAATTTCATGATGACTGAATGAACTGCACCCACTCACCGTTTTGTCTGCATGCGCTGTTTGCATTGTCTTTTTTTTATGAGCCTGATTTAAATAGAAAGGAGGTGTGTACGTATTTTTACAGATTTTTGTGCTTAATTGCATGTGAAAGGTAGGGTGTGTGTTTCTGTGGTGGCTTATTGAATAAAAAAAGTGTTAAAGCAGCTGTTTGATTCACAATGTAGGCTAACTGACTAACATAGAGTTTGTTTGTTTTATTTGAATTTATATATGACGTGACATCCCCTTTAAACCTGCATTTGTGTATTTGCACCATCTGCTGTTTTGTGAATGACGTTTCTCTCTTTCCAAAAACAAACACAAGCATTTTACATCAATTTTTAACTTGTTTGTACTTGATTCCTTAAGGATGCATTTTGGTCCTGGAAGACCCTTTTGGAAAGGAAGCCGTTCTGCTTTGCGTCTGGAGTGGGACCCTTGAGATTGATGATGGTGTGTTTGGATGTGTCAGATTGTTAATGCTCCTGTCACGTCGTGACAGCTAGTACATGTGTGGGCTGGATGCCATGCCCATTTTAGTGATGTGTCTGTGTTTGGAGAGAGAGCAGGAGGATGATCTTGGAGAGTCCGGGGGGCCAGCTGGAAGCAGTCTCAGCCCCAGGCTCAGCTTTGCCCCATGGGTATCAGGCCTGGCACAGTGTTGTTCCACGCCAGCTGGGACTAGGAATGACAGAATGGGCAGTTGTCTGCTGCTGCAACATCATGTTAGCATAGAGCAAGTTGTAATACAGCATTGATTGGGTTGTTTGATAGCTTAAAGCTAGAGCAATGGAAAGCAATTTCCAAAGCATTCACGTCCGCAAGTTGCTTACATTTTGGTCTTTTTCTCATACAGTATATGGACTTTGTCATTCATTCAGTTTTGTTTGTTTGGTTTGCGCTGGTTGTGTCCCTCCAACCCATAGTTTTCACTTGACATCCCATGCTTTTAGGAAAGCCAGCCTGGAGGGCAAAACAAGGCTTTCCTCTGCTACCCGCCAGCTATTTTTTTTTTTTTTTCAGGTTTGTACTGAGTACTAGTGGTATTAAAATACCAAATTCAGTTTACACCTTATTGATGATGCACAGTGTATGTGTGCACAGAATACACACTAAACTGTGCATTCACATGGAAAATGCTTACTGTGGTTAATTGCGTTAAAACAAGACCAAATTCAGTATACATCTTATTAATAAAACATAATGTACAGGCAAGCAGATGAAGAATATGAACACACCATCCAAAGTTTCACATTTTCCCATAGAAAATGATGTGCAGTGTGCAGTTTAATACATTATGTTCATATTCATTAAGTTGTACATTAAATTTGAACTTGTACTCCTACTGTTTTAGTACATTAGGGCATGTTAAAGGAACACTCCACTTTTTTTTTGAAACAGACTCATTTTCCAACTCCCCTAGAGTTATACAGATGTGTTCTACCGTTTTTGAATCCATTCAGCCAATCGCCGGGTCTGGCGGTAGCAATTGTAGCATAGCTTAGCATAAATCATTGAATCCTTGGTTCCTTGATTGTTACGCCGGAATGAGAGTATAGTTCCTAGCCATATTGACCTAGAAAATCGCAACTTGTCTTTTTTCGTCCGTCTTTGTACACGATGTAACTACAGAAGAGTCAAGTTTTAAATAGGAAAAATATCAAAACTCTTTAGTCATTTTATAGTGAGATGCTAATGGTCTAATCGGATTCAATGATTTATGCTAAGCTATGCTAAAAGTGCTACCGCCAGACCCGGCGATCGGCTGAATGGATTCAAAAAGGTAAAACACATCTGTATAACTCTAGGGGAGATGGAAAATGAACCTATTTTCAAAAAAAAGTGGAGTGTTCCTTTAAAGAGCATTTTTCATGATAAACATTTTAGAATGTTCAGAATGTCCTGGTGTATTTAATGATTGAAATACTGCGACAGGAGCTGTAGAACTTGTTTGTTCACATATCTTTGTTTTTTTATCTTTTGAGAGGTGATCTAAATATTTGTGGCTTGTTCTGCAGTTCTATGGATGTCTCAATTCACAGTGTTCATAAAACTGTAAGGAAGAGATGCCTGGATGACCTACTTCTGACAACATTCTGACATGTGCAACCAATGGACACTCTATTCTCCCATGAGGCCATGGGATATGTTTTGTGAATGCGCAACAGACTCTGGTAGGTGATAATAACAAACGTTATATGTCCGGATTACATTTATACTACACACATAGAACATGCCTTTTTAATGTCCATAAAGTAGTGACTGTCTTTTTTAGTAAGTGTCTGATTCATTCAGGAAGAAAACAAATGAATTGGCCATTGAATCATTATTTAAAGGGAGCTGTTATTCCCCTTTTTTACAAGATGTAATTTATGTCTCAGGTGTCCCAGAATGTGTCCACTTAAAATACCCCACATATTATTTATTATATAATTTTGAAAATGCCTATTTTGAGTGGACGCAGAAACACACTGTTTTTGTGCATGTCTCTTTAAATGCAAATGAGCTTTTGCTCCCCGCCCCTTTTCCAGAATAAAGGCTGTGCCTTTACAGCTTGTACCTCAGATACTCTGCTAAAAAACACCTAATTGGTTTTGATTATTATATTTATCATGCTTAAATCATGCCTTTTAAAGCCATATCAGTTTCAACTTATAAAATACAGTTTTCTGAACGCACACATTTGAAGCACGTGCACAGAAAGCGGCTGACACACAGCATGTGAGTACTAAACTAACTTTCTCTTTCATGTCTTATTGTGCTTAAACTGTCAAGTTACGTTACAAAAACACACTTGGTTATGTCTATGAAGGTAAACAGCTGGGAAGGAAATCACATGTTTATATTAGATTTGTGTATTAAGTCACAGCAGCGTAATATACAGTAAACTTTATCGTATTTTACTGACTCTCTCGGTCGACATTGTTCATCAAAACTAATAAATCTTGATCATATTCCGAAGTAGGAAATCGTCATTATTAGGGATGTAATAACGACATTATCAATGTCATGATGTTGCAATACCAAAACTGTCTTGATATTATCTTGGTCACATGATGATATGAAACAATAGGTCTTCCAGGCAAAAGGTTTTATGCTTTATGTTTTGGCACAGTGTCTGTCAAACAAACTAAAACCGCATTCACTTTGAGTTTAGCGTGCGCTTGGGAATGCTTTATTTTTGTGGAAGATGATTACAGTCTTTTACTAGATTTGTAGTGAGACGTGTTTTTGTAAGCCTGTTGTCACTGAAGCTGGAGTTTCCTTCAAAATAAAGGCTCTACTGTCGTTTCCGTCAAAATAAAAGCTTAAAAGTGCAATATGAATTGCTGACAGCTAGCGGTTTACATGGGTACTGCAGTCCAAATTCAAAATATCTCTTAGAAATTAGGAAAGAAGTATTGTAATTTCCCCACTGCAGTGTAAAGTAAAAATAATATACCGATGAAATATTCATTTTCATTTATTTTGAAGTGCAATTATTGTACAATATATGGCTATTACTGTTGTTGTTAGTATTATTATTATATTCTAATTAGTTTGGCTCCCTAAAACACCAGTGTGAATGTAATTTAAACTGAAACAGCATATCACAAATAAAAAAGAGGGTTGGGTCCCCCTTTAAGGTTCAGGTAAGTCAATTCACTGACTTTTTTCTGACTTTTAAGAATGTTTTCTTAGTTAAGAACATGGGTTGGAGTTCTTATTTTGAACTCTCAAAGTGCATTAGATAGAATCATTTTAAATACTTTAAAATGTAAAAAAATATATATATATTTTTGTTTTTTGGTTTTAAATCACAATAAATATTGCATCATTATGAAATAAAAAAGTTAATTGTGACTTTTTATCTCACAATTTCGAGTTTACGACTTTTTTTCTCATATAAACTCGCAATTCTGACTTTTTTTCTCACAACTGTGAGACATAAACACACAATTGCGAGTTATAAAGTCCCATCCTGAGGAGAAAAAAAAGACTGATATGTTCACAGAATTGCAAATTTATATCGCACTATTCTGACTTAATAACTCACAATTCTGACTTCATTTCACAGAATTGCAACTTTATATCTCGCAATTCTGACTTTATAACTCGCAATTGTGAGTTTATATCTCACAATTCTGAGAAAGAAAGTCAGACATTGTGAAATAAAAAGTCGCAATAACCTTTTTTTTTTTATTTTTATTCAGTGGTGGAAACGGGCTTCCATACATCTTGGATTTCATATCGAAATATTATCATATTGCGAGATTTTAATATTGTTAGTTATAATCAATGTTGAGTAACACTTTTAAAAAGTAATGCATTAAAATATTGTGTTATTCCGTAAAAAGTAACTAATTGTGTATTACTTTTTGCCACCGGAGCTGGGCTTGCTTATTCATTTTTAATAAGTTTAATAATGTTATGTTTTTCTCCCAATTTTTCTCAACACTGGTACAGGAGAGGTGTCAGTAAATAAATGGGAAAACATGTAACTTGCGTTACTTATTTAAAAAAGTAAATCAGAAACTTTCTTGTAAATTTAAGAGTAGTGCATTACATTACTTGAAAAAAGTAATCTGATTATGTAACTTGCGTTACCCAATCAGTGATGTCTCTAGGAATTCATCCCTTGCGCAAATAATTGTTTTGGATGCAAGTTTGGAACAACAGTATTTTCGTCACTGAAACAAAAACTGACAAAATATCTAGCAATGTTTTGTCTCTGCTGAAATTGTAAGTTACCCAATATGAATTGTTTATTGAAATGGTGCTCTAAAGCAAACATCACACTCACAATCGTGTTGTTTTTTTCCAAATATCACCACAGCTGTGATCATCTGCTGCTTACAGAACAACAGCACTCTTGCTCTGTTTGCATTTTGAAATCTAGCAAAAAGTAAGACATTGCAGCCTCAGTTGGATGTGTTCTGACAGCTCATTCTGTCTCGTTTTTTAATCTGCATTGAATGCAGAAACAGAAAGGGTGTGATGTGTTGTGGGAACTCCAAACATCTCCACCCACATCTTCCAGCGTTCTTTATAGGTCAGCTGCATGACGTTCTCCGCTTCTCCCTTTGTCTTTATTCTCTTTCTTTTCTGTTTCTTTTTTCGTTCCATTTCTAAGCTATATACGACCCCCTTATCTCCTCGGCTGGCTACTGATGTGTTCAGAAGGGATCTGTACCTCCCTTCCTAATGGGAGTGAAGGCACGCTTTGTCGGCTATTATATCGCCCTGCCTTGTCATAATTACTGCTGCCTCTGCCTCTAAGTGCCTAAGATTGTAGCAGTTTGTCGGGCTCACAATGATTAATTGCACACAAAACTGATTGCTCTAGTTCCCTTCTGGGCTGGTAGGTCAGACACTATGTGATGGGTGCATCTTATTTAATGCATGGAAGGAAGCACATCTATTTTCTTTTGATTTGTGGAAGTATTTGTGGTTAGAAATGACTAAAGTTATCCAGGTATGAAAAGGTGATTGATTTCCAATGCAGACTTTTTGTGAAACGTTTGGTAAAATCTACAGTCAGGTTAAAAGGAGCAAAAAATTATTAAACCTGGAAATATACAGTAAGTTTTAAATCTTTTAAACAAAGACACATCATGATGTAAAGAGTATAAGAAATACAAAACATTCAGAAGTGACTAATTAAGCAAATTTTTGACATTTATCAAGTGAACTCTTTGTATAGACAGTCAGATGTTCTTGCTTCTATTGAAGATCAAAATACTCATCAGGTTGTGAAGTTCATTTGCCATCATCAAAGCAAAGTGAGAATTAATTTTTTTCTTTTTTAAAAAAAACATTTCACTAAAACTTAAAATAATTTCAATAAATCTGAAAAACCCAAAATTGAAGCTTCAGGCTTTTTTAACCCCACTGTATCTTTTTTTCTCAATTTTTTGGCCAGCAATTTACAAGGACTCGTCAGATTCTCTCCATTCTTCATCTATGACACTCTTGTGAGATTTGGAGGAACTTGTAAAGTCCGGCTGACTCACAGTCACACTGGGGAACAGCTCTAATTTCTATTTGATGGTCCTCAAACACTTTTATATTCTTCCTTCCTCGGAGGCTGGAACAAACGACGTTTCACATTTTATTCCCATCAGCCCTCTGGGTTTGGGTTCATAACAAAGGGAGTTGAATGTCAGATTCGACAGTCCTCAAACTGTGAAAAAACAATCCAGACCTGGAGCTATGCTTTTCTTTCCAGCTCATTCAAAAAAGTTGAGCTCCATATATCATGGACGCGACCGTTTGCTGACCTGCGTCTTCACAGTCAGGAGCTGTCATCCTTATGAAGAATTTCTTCGGTGTTCCTGAGCAAACCTGTCCACAGACAGCATCTATATTTCTCAGAGGAGGAAAAAAAAACCTGTTGTTTTTCTCACTCATCCTCCAACAGTGGCAGTCTGCGTTTACATGCTGTCTGTTCCTACGGTGCCAACCAGGGCTGATGCTGATAAATCATGCCCAGTGTGTGTGTTTTTATCATGTCTATGAGTGTGTGTTTAAGCACACTGCACCATGCCCTCCCAGACCGCAGTGTTTACATAAAGCACAGCTAAAAGGTCAGAAATTCCTGGTTTTCCAGGGCATGAGGAATACCTGAGGCGCAAGATTTATGAGGCAAAGCTATGCAAAGGCAAAGCAGCTGGAGGCTGAACTGTCTGGAACATGTATATAGTTTGTATCTGCATTATGCATTTTTGCTTCCATTTGCATATCTGTCTGTTTAGGGTAAAAATATTGATTTCCCAACCAATATAAGGTTGATAAATCACAGTCTTTATTTAAACAATTTGGCACATCCAGCATCCAGCACAACTCTCACGAGTCAGTCTTTTCAGGAATCATTCAAAATATTGTACAAGTCACTAAAACTTGTTTATTAGTTATCATTATCTTAAAGGGATAGTTTATCCAAAAATGAAAATTCTGTCATTAATTACTCATCCTCATGTCGTTCCAAACCCGTAAGACCTTCGTTTATCTTCAGATTTTTTTTTTTATGCCTTTATTTAGATAGGACAGTGTAGGTAAGACAGGAAGTGAAGTGGGAGAGAGAGAAGGGGGTGGGATTGGAAAAGGTCCATGAGCCAGGATTCGAACTCGGGACGCCCACAGCACAACGGCGCTATATGTCAGCGCGATGACCTGTTTGCTATTGGCTGCGACACAATTTAAGAATTTTTTGATGAAATCTGAGAGCTTTCTGACCCTGCATAGACACCAACGCAACTGACACGTTCAAGGTAGTAAGGACATTAAAATAGTCTATGTGACATCAGTGGTTCAACCTTAATTTTATAAAGCTATGAGAAGCTATTTACTTTCTTTGCTTTTGTGCACAAAGAAAGTAAAAATAACGGCTTTATTCAACAATTTATCCTCTCCCGTGTCGGTCTTCAATGCATGTTCACAAGAGTATCATGACGCAGAAAGCTCTTGAATTTCATCAAAAAATATCTTAATTTGTGTTTGAAAGATGAACGAAGATCTTACAGGTTTGGAACGATGTAAGGGTGAGTAATTAATAACAGAATTTTCATTCCCCCTAGATATCAGCATCTCCCCGTCCCTTAATTGAGGGGATCGAGCACCGCCGAAGCAACGAGCTGCCGGACCCGTGGTCCAGACGAGTACAGCCCCCGTTAGACGGCTGAGGGGCGAGGATGCCGGCCCGTTGAATCCCCCAGAAGTGCCGTGAGCCAAGGAGGACGTAGCCGCTGAAGGAAGCCGCCGCCCCTAGAGCCGCGGATCTGAGAGGGGAGCTTGTGCGGCCGCCGGATTTCCCTGGACCCTTTCCTTTCGAAAGGAACCCCCTCCTTTACGGAACCCCCAGCACGACGATAGATCCCCTGTTTATTTTGGACACTTTATTTTTGGACACTTTTAATTATTTTATGTTTAATAAAAGCCTCTCCAAGGCTTGACGTCACTCCCACTGTGTCTGTCGTTTGCTCCTCCCGCCACAATATTTTTTCATGGGAGTATATAACTAAAGTAGTTGTAAGTTTGTTTTTATCAACATTTTACACAAGAAATGCAGTGTAAAATGTACATTTGTTGTGGATTTTTGTTGAAGGGTTACTCCACCCCAAAATTTCTAAAATTTTGCCATTAATTACTTACCCCCATGTCGTTCCAAACCCATAAAAGCTTTGTTCGTCTTCGGAACACAATTTAAGATATTTTGGATGAAAACCGGGAAGATTTAGACTGTCCCAGTGACTGCCAGGGAGATGCCAAAAAAGTATGAAAGACATCGTCAAAATAGTCCATCTGCCATCAGTGGTTCAATCTGAATTTCATGAAGCGATGAGAGTAATTTTTGTATGCAAAGAAAATAAAAATAATGACTTTTTTCAACAATTCGTCTCATCTGCATCACCGTAGCGCCATTTTGGGGAGTATCCGCTGGACGCAAACTGCGTACGCTGCTCTCTGTTAGCTGTGTCACACAGATACGTTTTCTCTGTTTATTTATGCTTTGATTTGAATGAAAACAGCGTATCCGCATGACGTGTCTGACAGAGAACAGCGTATGCTGTTTGCATACAGGGGATACAGTCTGAAATGGCGCTACGGTAACGTGGAGGAGACGAATTGTTGAATAAAATCATTATTTTCACTTTCTTTCCATACAAAAGTATTCTCGTTGCTTCATAAAATTCAGATTGAACTACTGATGGCAGATGGACTATTTTGACGACGTCTTTCATACTTTTCTGGACCTTGACAGTTGTATTTACCTGGCAGTCAATAGGACAGTCAAAATCCCCCGGTTTTCATCAAAAATATCTTAAATTGTGTTCCGAAGATGAATGAAGCTTTTACGGGTTTGGAGCGACAAGGGGGTAAGTGATTAATGGCAAAATTTTCATTTTGGGGTGGAGTAATCCTTTAATACATCTGTTTAATAAATAGCAAATTGTCCCTGTTGTTAATTATTATTATGTTTATTATTTTTTAAGGGGAGACACTGCAGGCAAAAACAGTTTTTTCATGCACCTGTCAAGTTTGAGATTTTGGGCTTTTTAGTTTTTCGTAAAGTGTTTTTTCAGACTAGTGGAAAGAAAACACCCAAAAGACACTGTTAAGTGTTTCTTTTATGGCACTTTATCTATTTGTGTCAGTAGATTTCAATTACAATAAATATTTTTAAAGGGCGTTTTCTCGAAATGATTTTTTTCTCCTACACTGAGCCATTAATCTCCACTTCCGTAGTACTTACACACACCAAACTTTACTTTTTTAATCCTGTCTATATCCTTTTACAGAGGGATTTGTTCATATTTAATTTGCTTGATAATATACAAAATTTTTTCCCCTAAAAATTTGTGAAAATAAATAGTTTGCAGTCTGTTCTTAGTAATTTCTGAATTATGGAGTGACAAAAATTAGTTACCCAAAATTCCCTCTGTGAAAACTTTACAGTTACAGACTCTAATATTTTTTATCTAATATTTTTTATTAAATATTGAATATATTAACCTACTTTTTTTTTTTTGCAATTATCAATGTATGGCGATAACTATTAGTTTTTTTAACCTATTCACCTGCAGTGTCTCACCTTAAATGACTAAGCAATTCTCTGTGTGATTTACAGCATAAGCTGGGAGAAAATGTATTTAATATGTAAAAAATGGACATTATAAACAAAATGCCAAATGAAATGCCAAATAAAACCAAATGAATCAGAAAATGAAGAGCTGGTGAATCATAATGGAATCAGGAAATCTCACAGAGACCCAGCTTTAGTCTGCTCTGTCAATAAAAGCTACACGTCCAACAAAGAGCAGCGGAAACAACAGATGCCAAAACACTCCCATATTCCTTTTGTTTTGTTTTCAGCTAAGTGCTTTTAGCAAGAGGCCTTATGTAAGTTTAATGGTTTTAGCAGAGGGCCGTTGGTGTTTATTGCAGTGTATTAATGTAAAGAGCAGATAGTCTTGTCAGCTTGCCCATAGTCCGATCTCTTCTCAAGGAGCCAGCTTTCCTTCACACTGCCAGAGACAGATTGAGTGTGTATATTTGACGGACGCTCAATGGAAAAAGTGACTAAATGTGGCGAGGGAGGTTGATCTGGTTGACAGCTCTCGAGTTAACTTTGTTGTAAAATCTATAATTTGCTTCGGTAATGCATCGGTGATGAAAGGCTCCATGGCATATCATAGAGAATAGTCAGTGTTAGTGTAATTGGCATGCTCGCCTCGGGCACACTGTCACTGCCTCACAGTGTAAAGCTGAAATATTAAAGCGACAAGAGAAAGTCGCTTTTACGCAGGGACTGCACAGGCAGTTCATCAAAAGACAGCTTTTAACCCTTCACAACACCCACCAAAGTGTTTTTCACACATATGTGTATTCACAATGCAACCCAAACTGCTTTTCCACTGTTGAAAAGAAATTGCAACAACCTCAAAATGCAAAAATCCATTCTGTCTAACCCCAAATCTTTATAATATTCTGGTCCGTAAATACGGTTCTAGTCCGTTCGAGATGTTGTTACGTCAGTGACACTCCGTTGGATGCTTGCTTGCATTATATTATTGCATTGAACTAATTACAGCACAGTATCTCTCTGGAACGAAGAGCCTGAAGCCGCACCAATCAAATTCTCTAAATCTGTCTTTGAGCACAGCAGTTGCTTAAACCAGGTGGCATCTGAGACCGAACCGCAGTCATAATCTTGCTCTGTTCAAATGAAGAAAACAGCAGTAGGTATGATGTGATCTGCATAATTGAAGCAATAGTTCATACAAAAATGAAAATTCTGATATCCTTCACCACATGCTCTCATGTCATTCCCAATCTGTATGTTTTTCCATAGTGGAACACAAACGGTGATATTTTTTTATTTTTTTAAGAAAATACTATGTATTCTTTTAATAATAAAGAAAAGGAAAGATTATTATGGGTGGTTCCTTTTTCACTGAAATCATCTCACCTATGTTTTAGCACATTAAGGAGTCAAGTAGTGATGTCTAATTCATTCCCGAAAGAATCTTTGGAGTTGGATTGTTTCAATTAGTCATCTGATTCCCAAAACCGGTCTGAATGATTCGTCTATGAATCAGACTAATCTGGTTTTCAAGTTCAACTCACTGACTCAATGATCAGTCACAGTGTTTAGCAGCTTACTAGAGTGGATGATTTTCATTGAATAATGACTTCCACTTCAATCTGTTTATCACAAAAAATATCATATGACTTTAGAAGACTTGAAGCACATATGTAGTATTGACCACTTTTATGCTCTTTAATGCATAAAATCCCCAGTATTCATTCATTTCATTATATTTAAATGGTCCATGGAGGAAAGAAGTACATACAGGTTTGGAATGACATGAATTTGAAGATTAGAATTTAAAATTATGGTGTGAACTACACTTTTAAAGGGTTAAACTATAGTGTGAACTACACTTTTAAACCCCAAAAATTATGAGCAGATTTAATTTTATGATCAAAGCACACACATATAGTGTATCAAATGTGACTCTGGACCACAAAACCAGTCTTAAGCAGCAATAGCAATTTAGCAATGGCCAACAATACATTGTATGGGTCAAAATTATTGATTTTTCGTTCATGCCAAAAATCATTAGTATAGTAAGTAAATGTTCCATGAAGATGCTTTGTAAATTTCCTATTGTAAATATATCAAAACCTAATTTCTGATTAGTAATATGCATTTCTAAGAACTTCATTTTAGTCAACTTTAAAGGTGATTTTCTCATTTACATTTTTTTTTTTTTTTTGCACCCTCAGATTCCAGATTTTCAAAAAGTTGTATCTCTGCCAAATATTGTCATATCCTAACAAACAATACATTAATGGAAAGTTTATTTATTCAGCTTCCAGTTGATTTATAAATGGTTATGACTGGTTTTGTGATCCAGGGTCACAAGTATGAAAAACACGGAAGCTTAAACATGTCACACATACATTAGAGTATCCGTTTGATGTGGTCTACATGTATATGAGTTGATCATTGTTTATATGTGAATAAAAGCCTAGATTAAATTTGTTCATCATATAAAGTGATCATATCTCTTCTGTAAACTCATTTGAAACTGCTCAATTCATATGGATTTGTTTTAAGATGCCTTTATGACCTTTTTGGATTCAAAGTGTAGGTTGCATGGATGTTCAGTGAAGAAACAGAAACCATTCTGGTTTGAATAAAATATCTTAATTTGTGTTGCAAGATGAACAAGATTAACAAAAGTCTTCTAGAGTGTTTTCACAATGCATCATCAATCAGCCATATTGGCACACTGAACATAAACAATACCACTGAACTGAACGAAACTAGCATATTTTGCTTATTACTGCTGCTGAAAACGATCAATTATTGTCATGTTTTGGGCTGTACTAATTGGTCGGACCGGAAAAAAAAACATTTTGAGCACTATAGACTGCCAAAAGTTATAACAAATCAAGGAGAAGAGTGCAAAAAACTGTCTGAGGAACAAAAAGCATTTGTGGTTGGCCAAACTCAACCGGGATTTCCAAGGCGAGAATCTTGACAACATTCATTTTTGTTCTTATCATTTCTGGTCAGGTGAAATATTAGGCTAATATCTTAATTAATACTGCTCGTACGTATCTTTACCACCTATTAACTTTAGTTTGTCAAAATATTGTGCCCTTTCCTGCTTACTAAGTCCTTCTCTATACGATTTAGCAGCTTCAATATGTTTTTTTTTCGTGGTTTAGACAGCATAAATTAGCAAAACATTGTATTCGGTAGTACATTAACCGTGCAATCCATGCAGTTGTGTACATGGTGACAGAATATTTTTATCTTTGAGCGTCAGTTTGAAGTAAAACTGAAGTAAAACACAAACAATCTTGATTTGTTTTTAAAAATCTGACTTATCCTCAGACTCAAACTGTGTTGTGGGTTTCATGATAATGGAGATGGAATGTGAATGCACAATTTACACAACTGAAAGAGCAAAAGTTTGGACTAAGATAACTTTTATGACAACTTGTAGTGCTACATATCATCGTGGCTGCTGAGAAAAGAACACAACACTGCAGACAACAGGTAAATGCCGTTATCGCTTTTTTGTGGAGTAAATGTGTTTACATGGCTTTTTAAAAATCCAGGGTAGCCGGTGTTTCGTATGCGTTTGGCCAGTCAGCATACACATACGTCACTGGTAGTTCCTACTCGAAATAGGAGCTAATTTAGTTCCCCCAAACGGAGTTCCTAAAACCGTTCCTAGTTTCTGTATTGCGAATACACCAAAAAGCAGGTACTTCTGCCAGTAGTTCTAGGAACTATGAAAAGGTTACTCCAGTGTGAAAGCCCTATAATTTTTCGCCTAGCCGTCCTTACAAAGGTTTTCTTTATTTCACCACATAGACAGTTGTGCTCAAGGTAAGCATTTGAACTGTTAATAGCCTAGATTAATGCAGAGGTAAGTCTGGAGTGATGTTTGGTCTGGAGTTGTGTGGTGATGTGTGACACGGAGGACATTTTGAAGAGTGCTGTGTCTGGGTCTGCTGGCCGCAGTCCCTGCTGTTTGTGTTCACAGGCGACATGACGAAGCATACATAATTAACCCCCGCTGTCAGGTCTCATGAGTTGTCTTGCATGTCCACACTTGTCAGTTTTGGGTTTTTTATGTGTGTGTCATATTGTTTCTCAATCACAGGGAACTTCTGTTTGCCTTTTGTTAACTGAAAATGCTGGTGATTTCTGTTTTGTTTTAATCTGTCAAAATATGAATCCCTGAGATCACAAACATCTGTTGCTGTATAATAGACATAAAAGAGAATATTTTGAAAGGTTCTTATAATGAGGAATACATGAGTTTGATCTGCACTACTGTTCAAAACTTTGTGGTCGACAGGATGTGTTTATGTAATCATACTGCAAAATATATTTTAAAATGTAATTTTATTCACCCTAAACAATATAAATGTCTTTACGGTAGCTTTTGATCAATTTAGTGTGTTCTTGCTTAATGAAAGTATTCATTTCTTTAAAAAAAATCTCAAACCTTTCAATAGTAGTGTACTAGTTTGAAAACCATTCTCCCCAGCCAGTCTAGAAAAACTGATTTTAATGAAAATTGAATGAACACATTAACACATGACTGCCCACATTCTGTGTTCTGTGTTTAGAAACTGGCTTTGCTCAGTAAAGGTGAAGTAATGAGGAAAAAGTATGATAGATGGGTGAGATCTAACCAGGTTTGGGCATAAATGCTCACAAAGACTTTAGAGTTTTGTGAAACAGATTTAATTGGTTAAATGAGAACTCCACTTCCAGAACAAGAAGTCACAAATAATTTACTTGTCCCACTTGTCCTACTTGTCATCCAAGATGTTCATGTCTTTCTGTCTTCAGTCGTGAAGAAATTATGGTTTTTGAGGAAAGCATTTCAGGATTTTCCTCCATACAATGGACTTCATTGGTGCCCCGATTTTGAACTTCCAAAATGCAGTTTAAATGCAACTTCAAAGGGCTCTAAACGATCCCAGCCGAGGAAGAAGGGTCTTATCTAGCGAAACGATCCGTCAGTTACTTCCCTAACACACCTACTGCTTACACAAACATTGATCACACTACAAACAAGACAAAACTATAATGCTATAAGAAACAGAAAAGATTCATTCATTGTTTACCTGGGTCTTTAGTCTATGATTAGCTCACCTCACCTCTTATCTGACAAGTTTTCGGGTTTGAGTCGTTCGTTCATTTCGTGACAGCTCCATAAGCTTAACCAATGCAGTGTGAGCCAGAAACAGAATTGATTAGTTCATCTCTCGAGTCTTCGGGTTCGAGTCGTTCGTTCATCACGTGACAGCCCCATAAGATAAACGAATGACTCGAAAAACCTGAAGACCCGAAATAGGTGAACTAACTCCAGTACAGAACCTAATAGGATTTTGCGCATGCGCGACTGAGCGAATCTCTCTCCGAGACGACTTGTTCTTTCCGAGTCACATTAAAGATTCATTCAAAATGAATGATTCGTTCAAGAATGACCCATCACTAATTCGTAGCATCGTGGACGCGCATCCCAGAGCCTGTGCTACACAAGCTTTTGTACTTAAAAACTATACATTTTTTTTATTTTTTGAATAAAATTTCACTAGATAAGACCCTTCTTCCTCAGCTGGGATCATTTAGAGCCCTTTGAAGCTGCATTTAAACCGCATTTTGTAAGTTCAAAATCGGGGCACCAATGAAGCCCATAATATGGAGAAAAATCCTGAAATATTCTCCTCAAAAACCATAATTTCTGACTGAAGACAGAAAGACATGAACATCTTGGATGACAAGGAGGTGAGTAAATTATTTGTAAATTGTTGTTCTGGAAGTGGAGTTCTCCTTTAAATATGCAGAATTAAATGTGGTATCATGTTTTATCGTATTGTATATTTATCGTTGTTTAGATGCAGAGCCCCAGAAGTACACTGCTAGATTGACACCTATGTTGGCTATTGCTTTTTCTTAGGACATACAATGTGTTTTGTGCATTGTTTTGTGATGGCAATGTTTTGTTGTTAAAGATGTATTTTTAAGCTAATTCTCAAATCCTATCCGTTTTGCTTAAAGGGTTAGTTTATCCAAAAATGAAAATTCTGTCATTAATTACTCACCCTCATGTACAGTAGTTCCAAACCCATAAGACTTTCGTTCATCTTTGGAACACAAATTAAGTCATTATTTTTGTTTTCTTTGCACACAAAAAGTATTCTCTTAGCTTCATAAAATTACTGTTGAACCACTGATGGACTATTTTAACAATGGGCCATAATAACACTTAATCATGACTGTTTTTGATGAAAAAAAAAAAACTGGAACATTTTAAGTGGTATAAAATGCTAATATATATATATATATATATATATATATATTTTTTTTTTTTTTTTTTTTTTTTTTTTTTTGATGAGACATGATCCTTTAAAAAAATAAGTATGTCACTTAGTATGGATGGGGGAACAGTTGCATCAATTTACCAAAAGTCAAAGTATGTCAAGTTCAGATTG
Source organism: Cirrhinus mrigala (assembly GCA_036247105.1). Taxonomy (NCBI): domain Eukaryota; kingdom Metazoa; phylum Chordata; class Actinopteri; order Cypriniformes; family Cyprinidae; genus Cirrhinus; species Cirrhinus mrigala. The sequence goes on along the minus strand of CM070025.1, from coordinate 21,537,865 downwards.
TGTCACTCGTAATATCAAGTGACAATATCAGTTCAAGCCCTGCAATGTTAACCCTTCCGACTATATTACACACTAACAGCTAATATTCAACTATAATGTTACAACAAATGTATTCAAGACACCTAAAGGGCAGCGGGATTCAAATCAGTATCACAGAAAGTCAAGTTTTCGAGTTGTGAGTACTGTCATGTAGAAGCTGCTCTACACAAAACAGACACATACAAAAAATTCTGTGAGTGTCTCTTTAAGTGGAAGAATTCCCCTCATGTTGCTAACAGAATAAATAGGAATAAACTGATGGCTTTGTTGTGCTCTGTATCCACCCTAAACACCCTGTTCCCTTGACTCACTCCGAGATGGAAGATTTTATGACATTCCAATCTTCTCAATTTTGAACTGTGTGTACTAAACCATAAGGAATCTAAAAATTCCCAAATATATACTGCTCTCACATATTTATCCCCAAAAGAACTAGGTAATGTGCAGGAAGGGGTGAGCCAAAAGTGTGTGTGTGTCAGTGCATGCACAGGAAGATCTGAGGATCCCTCACTGACAGGGCATCCATCCAGATAACTTTTCCTGTTCTGTGGCTGGGAACCCTGATGACTGGGAGAGAAAACAAAAGGAAGTTCAAAGGGGGTGAGGAAAGCCTGCTCTGATCTCAGCCTGAGGAGGTAATACATTAACATTCTCACTGCAGGTCATCAAAGACAGTGTGTGTGTGTGTGTGAGGGCAGATTGTGCTAAAATCATTCATATGTTTTGTTCTTTGCCCCAGGAAAATCACAGGTTTAACACAACATAAACTTTATTTTCAAGCATTTTAAGTTCAAGTTGTTAGGAATGCATGAGGAAAAGTGTATAGTTTTGGTTCTGTGACTGCTCACCATGTCTTTCACAACTGTAATTATCTTTTAGTGTTTTTGAAGTTCACTTAAAGGTGAAGTGTGTAATTTTTGTTGATGTTAAAATATTTCCACCAGAGCCTGCATAATATGCAGAGACAACTGTAAATAAACCATTAGCAGGTTATTTCCCTGTAAAGAAACATGGTGGCTCTGGTGCTATGAAAATGTTGTTCTGTTTGAGCATCTTAAAGGAATAGCTCACCTAAAATTCCAAATTCAGTGATTACTTACTCACCCTTACTTACCTTTCTGTCCGGTCCAGAGTTATTTATTTTCGGTTTTATATCCATTGTATGGGATATTTTAGTAATCCTGTAATTCTTGAAGCTGGTCACTATTCCCTGCCATTATATGCACTGAACAGGCCGTTTTTTTCTCTTTTTGTGGCCCTAGAACCAGGGCCATAACCACCATAGACACTGGGCACATTAATATTGAATCATGATTAAACTGACTTGGATCCGCTTGTGCATTATATATATAATATATAATTATACAGTCACTGCTGCAAAGGGTTCAAATATGCAAAAGGGTTCCCAATATATATATATATATATATATATAAATATGTATGTATATACAGTGGTATGCGAAAGTTTGGGAGCCCCTTGCAGAATCTGTGTAAATGTTAATAATTTTAACAAAATAAGAGAGATCATACAAAATGCATGTTTTTTTTTTTTTTTTTTGTTTTTATTTAGTACTGTCCTGAGTAAGATCTTTTACATAAAAGATGTTTGCATATAGTCCACAAGACAAAATAATAGCTGAAATTTTTCAAATAACCCCCTTCAAAAGTTTGGGAACCCTTGGTTCTTAATACTGTGTGGTTACGACTGGATGATCTACGACTGTTTTTTTTTGTTTTGTGATATTTGTTCATGAGTGCCTTGTTTATTCTGAACAGTTAAACTGAGCACTGTTCTTCAGAAAAATCCTCCAGGTCCTGCAGATTCTTCAGTTTTTCAGCATCTTTTGCATATTTGAACCCTTTCCAGCAGTGACTGTATAATTTTTAGATCCATCTTTTCACACTAAGGGCAACTGAGGGACTCAAACACAACTATTAAAAAAGGTTCAAACATTCACTGATGTTTCAGAAGGAAACAAGATGCATTAAGAACTGGGGGGTGAAAACTTTTTGAATTTGAACATCAAGGTAAATTGTACTTAAATTGTAATAGACATGCAGGTATCTTCTGTTGCTTCTGAAGGGCAGTACTAAATGGAAAAAATGATATTTTTTATACATTTTGAAAAAATTTGGACATCTTCATCCTGTTCAAAAGTTTTCACCCCCCAGCTCTTAATGCATCATGTTTCCTTCTGGAGCATCAGTGAATTAACCTTTTTTTTAATAGTTGTGTTTGAGTCCCTCAGTTGTCCTCAGTGTGAAAAGATGGATCTCAAAATCATACAGTCACTGCTGGAAAGGGTTCAAATATGCAAAAGATGCTGGAAAACTGAAGAAACTGCAGGTTTTTTTCTGAGGAACAGTGCTCAGTTTAACTGTTCAGAACAAACAAGGGACTTTTTGTTTTGATCATCATGTAGATCATTTTTCTTGTGGACTATATGTAAGCATCTTTTATGTAAGATATCTTACTCAGGACAGTATTAAATAAAAAAATAACATGCATTTTGTATGATCTCTCTAATTTTGTTAAAATTATTCACATTTTCAGAGTCAAAACTATCGATTTAGGCCAAAAATCATTAGGACATTAAGTAAAGATCATGTTCCATGAAGATATTTTCTACATTTCCTACTGTAAATATATCAAAACTTAATTTTTGATTAGTAATATGCATTGCTAAGAACTTAATTTGGTCAACTTTAAAGGATATTTTTTTCAATATTTAACTTTTTTTGCATCTTAAAATTCCAGATTTTCAAATAGTTGTATTCCGGCCAAATATTGTACTATGCTAACAAACCATACATCAATGAAAAGCTTATTTATCTGGCTTTCAGATGACGTATAAATCTCAGTTTCAAAACATTGACCCTTATGACTGGTTTTGTGGTTCAGGGTCACATATAGTTGGTCCCCCTCAATATTCAAGACACGTTTAGGGCCTTGCCTACAACAACACCAGACTGAGTAAATAATGACTGAATTTTCATTTTTCATAGCAACATTGACTCAGCCAATAACTTGAGTTTGGTGCAGGACTGTCTGTTTGCCCGACTGATGTCAGAATGGGCAAACGGTTGGGGAAAACCAGTGTGAAAGCAATCTTTAATTTCACAGGTTTAGTTCACCTAAATAATAATTGAAATTATTATGAGGCCATGAACCTGCATGCATTATAATTAAACACAATGTTTTTAAAAAGTAGCTTTGTTTATGATGTTGTTTAATTAATGATAATTTTTCATGACTCATTTTAAAAGCTGAAGTACCGCTGTCCCTCTGGGCATCACTCTTTCTCTGCTTTTGCTTTCTCTCTCTCTTTTAATCATCTGAGTTGAAAACAGAGCCAAATGTGAAGGATCCTCTGCTGGAGTTCAGCAAAGAAACTCTCATTTCAGCACCGCAATCTAACCCAATTCTCCAGTCCAAATCTGTACGGAATAAATTGCCACAGAATACAAATGAAGGAGTTCAGAAGTCAAGAACTTGGCTTTTTTTAATGAGGACAAAAACCTATCAACACATCTAACCTGTTCTGCTTCATTTACTGCCTTGCTCTCCCTGGAGTCACTCGAGTTCTTTTTTTCTTGTGATTTGACTCTCTCTCCTTTTCCTCTTGTGTTTAGTTTCTGCTGCTCTCCCCTCCTACATCTTCCAACATTGCCAAGAGCGAACTCCGTTCCAGTACGGAAAGGTCATTTTAAATAAATAAAGCAACGAGGAGGTATCTAGCCATCCCACACTCACACTCATGCTTTAAGACGCTGTGTGCCAGTTTTGTTTTTGCCTTGTTTTTTTTGTTTTTTTTTCTCCTAAAGATTCATTTGCCTGGAGGGCACCGGAGAGAGTTAAACAAGAGGAGCAGGACTTCAGAATCCACACCTACTCAATGGCTATGTCTGTGTTAGTCACGGAGCGCTGCTTGATTCTTTAAATGTTGTCGGCTCCTCGGCGCTCTAGCTCTCACTGTGGGGAGAGAACAGGATCTTAACATATTAACATCCCCTGGAAGCATAGCCATGGCATTGCAGTTAAACAGCTGTGCTTGTTTGGTTTTGGGAAGATAAAAAATACAATAGAGTGTACAAGCAACAATGTGAAAGACATCAACAATACACAGCCATGAGACATCAAACTGAAATATATAGACTCATGCTGCTTCTCTATACTTTTACAAGACAATGGCATATTCTATTTTTAATTGTGGAACTAAAATGTATTTAGGATTTTTTAAAAATGATTTTATGTTTTCAGTTCACTATGTTCTCAATGTTCTGTGGCCAAAGAAACATTTCCCAGCACAATCTGAGTTATTGATTTTCTTTCTCACTCTCATGATTTATATCTATCCTCCTAGAAAGGCATTAATCTTTCAGTACAGTTGGTGTTGGCTTCGTTATGTATTTGGATTTGCATTCCATATCCCTTTTACTAGGTGTTCATTTTGTGGTCTTACAACATTCACCTGTGTAGTGTCTCCATATCACTGTGCCCGGCCCTACCCAGAGTACTCAGGGAATGCAGTGTGTTACATCATCTCAAGCAGCTTTATCAGATCTTGGAACAGTGGAGGGTAGAGGACTCTCAAAGGGTGTTTTGTCTTTCCCAGGGCTTAGAACTCTCTGAACTCACGGCTTACCCCATCCAGACACGGGTATTTGTTTACAGCGGCCCAAATTTGGGGCTTTTTATCACAAGCTGGGAGAGGCTTTGCGAAGAGGAAGTGCTATAGAACTGGGCTTCTTATCTTCTGATAGATACAAAAGCAAATCCCTTGGGAAATCCAGCTCTCTTATTTCAATTATTGGTTAAATAAACAACAAATAAATAATTTGTTGAGCAATAGTGATAGTTAAAAAAAGGGCTTGCTTTCAGTGAGTAATGATCAATAGTTATTGTTTAATAATTATTATCATAACTAAGTCATTATAAGAGGACTTTAGACAGTATCAAAAGATTTTTGTGATCCTGGACCACAAAACCAGTCATAAGGGTCAGTTTTTTCAAACTGAGATGTATAAATCGTCTGAAAACTGAATGAATAAGCTTTCCATTGATGTGTGGTTTGTTGGGATAGGGCAATATTTGAAAATCTGGAATCTGAGGGTGCAAAAAAAAGTTGCCTTTAAAGTTGTCCGAAGGAAGTTCTTAGCAATGCATATTACTAATCAAAAATTAAGTTTTGATATATTTACAGTAGAAAATTTACTAAATATCTTCATGGAACATGATCTTTACTTAATGATTTTTGGCATAAAAGAAAAATTGATCATTTTGACCCATACAATGTGTTTTTGGCTATTGTTACAAATATGCCCATGCTACTTAAGACTGGTTTTGTGGTTCAGGGTCACATTTCATTTAACCAGGAACAGTGAGAAGTACAGCACCATCATATCAACAGGCACAAAGATGTCTTTGTTATGATTATTTATTACCTTACTGGTTGATCCATTACTTTCAGTGGTAATACTTTCTGTTTATACATGGCATATATTCATGCCCACTATTCTGTCTGTATTCTTATTTATTTATTTACCTAACACATTTGTTAATGTTCCCATTCATTTCACATTCTTCATTTAGTTATATTTATTTGCCCTATTGTAATAAATTCAAAAGTATTATTATATCAAGAGGGGAAAAAAGAGGAAAATATAAGAAAAAAATCCCTCCCACCGCCTTTCAATATAGCCTAATTTATATAAACGTTTCAATTCAATTTAAATAAGCGTCTATCTGCGCTTTAGAAGAACGAATCTTGCTATGTTAGATTCGTGTTATTGTAGAGCAAAATTATTCAGTGAAAGCTGAGTTAAAAGAAAACAACTACATTAAAAAGTTTGTCAATTTTTAATGTGTGGTGGTTAGAGCGGTTAGACGCCCATGCACATTCAGTGAGACGCTCGGCACTGGGAATGAATGGGTGCTGCAGATGCCCCGCCCCATCCGGTTCCTCTGGCCAATGAAAACGCACGATGCACCATGATGGGACGTCACGCACACTGGCGTCGTGTCGGGATTGGAATGTAACAGAGTAACAATCGGAACAACTGAGCAATAGGTGATTGGGCTCGCGGATCAAGGAACTCCGTTGATTTTTATTTGTTAAGGAAACATCCTGTGAAACTCGCACACTGTCCTCGTGTTTTCGCCAAAAAGGGAAACGCCGCTTTCCAGAGCCGGTGTCCCGATGAAGAGGAAATCCACTTCTTGCGTGTGTGAAGGTCCACGGAGAGCGCAGGAATAAGAGAAATGCAGGGATTCGTAAGGTTACCGTCGTTCCGGTGAACTGCCCCGTCTATTTTATTGTTTCGGAGCTGAATGGAGTTACTCTGCGAGCGGTGGGCTTTAGTTTAGTCTGGACGTCAGGTTCGGAAACGCCACAGCATCGGAGAGAAACCTCGGTCGTTGTATTATTAACGACTTTCCATCTTTTCCAGTGGGACCCGCTGCTCTCCAAAGACAAACTCCATGAGTCAGTGCCGCCGCAACTCTCCAGTGCGAGTCGGACCGTGCGACGCATTTATCTAGAGAGTGTCCAGTCAACAAACGTTGCGTTTTTATCACTCCACCGGGGGGAAAACTAAGTGAGTGAGTAAGCATACCTGATTGTGTGTTTATAATGATCTTAACAGGTACGGTTACTGTTACGGCTGCCCTGTGAAATGTTGCCACTAGACAGACGAGGGAGAGCGAGGAGCCCGATGTAAAATCGCCCACATGCGCTGGATCAATCGCTTGCTGTTAGGTGATCGGAATCTGAAGAGGGAAGACGTGAGTTGTAAATCCTCGCAGGCTGGAAGATGGCGGAGCAGTACTATAGCTGGAGGAGGTGGTGGTGTTGAGAGACAAACTTCCAACCGCTCGAGATTTATTTGCAAACACCGCGATCTGGCCTTCAGGACACATGCAGGCCAAAAAACGATATCTGATCTCGCTCTTGACTGGCGCCTTTCTAGTTCTGCTCTTTTACTTTGGAGGAGGGGTCCCGGGTCCGGCGGCCACGGGGTCCAGGAGCCGGCATGGATATAATCGTCCCGAGCAGCCGTGGCCACACTTCTCGGATCCCTTACAACACTTCAGCCCGTGGGACCATTCGGACACGGAGGAATATAATGTGCACATATCGCCCAGGCAGAAGAGAGACGTTAACTCGAGCGTTTACAAGGGCAAGAGGTGCCGCATGCAATCATGCTTCGATTTCTCCTTATGCCAGAGGAACGGATTCAAAGTGTACGTGTACCCGCAGCAGAAGGGCGAGAAGATCTCGGAAAGTTACCAGAACATTTTGTCCACCATCGAGGGCTCTAGGTTTTACACTTCTGACCCCAGTCAAGCGTGCCTGTTCGTCCTGAGCTTGGACACTCTTGACCGCGACCAGTTATCGCCACAGTACGTGCACAATCTCAAAACCAAGGTGCAGAGCTTGCCTCTGTGGAACAATGGTAGAAATCACCTCATATTTAATTTGTATTCGGGCACATGGCCTGACTACACGGAAGACTTGGGCTTTGACATCGGGCAGGCCATGCTGGCCAAAGCCAGCATCAGCACGGAGAACTTCAGACCCAACTTTGACGTATCCATCCCCTTGTTCTCCAAGGAGCACCCAAGGACCGGTGGGGACAGGGGGTACTTGAAATACAACACCATTCCACCTTTTAGAAAGTATATGTTGGTATTTAAGGGGAAACGCTATTTGACCGGCATCGGCTCGGACACGAGGAATGCCTTATATCATGTTCATAACGCGGAGGATGTAGTTCTCCTCACCACCTGCAAACACGGCAAAGACTGGCAGAAACACAAGGACGCGCGATGTGACAAGGACAACGCCGAGTATGACAAGTAAGTTCTTAAACTTCCGTTTTTCACGTGTTGGCAAATGGCGATCATTTCTAAAAATATTATCGCAGCTATAGTTGTTAACCACAACTGTCAAAATGACAAAAAATGTGTTAGCCCTGCTTTAAAGCTCTTGATTCACACTATTCACACTTTATCTCGGCTAAGTCTTCCTCCTGGGTAGTTAGCTTTAAACACTCATATGTGACCCTGGACCAGAAAACCAGTCTTAAGTAGCACAGGTATATTTTGAAGCAATAGCCAAAAATGCATTGTATGGGTCAAAATGATCAATTTTTCTTTTATGCCAAATAGCATTATGATATTAGGTAAAGATCTTGTTCCATGAAGATATTTTGTAAATTTCCTATCGTAAGTATCAAAACTAAATTTTTGTTTAGTAATATGCTTTGCTAAGAACTTAATAGACAACTTTAAAGGTGATTTTTCTCAAGTTTTTTTTTTTTTTGTACATTCAGATTCCAGATTTTCAAATAGTTGTATCTCAGCCAAATATTGTCAACATATCCTATATATTCAGCTTTCAGATGATGTGTAAATCTCAGTTTCAGAAAACTGACCCTTATGGTTTTGTGGTCCAGGGTCACATATGGAATATGCATGATGTCAAAAACATTGATTAGATGAATAGGCTAAATGGCGTTCCGTATTCCTCCAATTAATGGTACTTTTCTCGGTTTCTAATGACTTATTTTACCTGTGAAGCTGTCGCCATGTATGTCTAATCTAGTTGTCTTAAAAACATCACTTCATCCTCCTTCGCCGTCATTGTTGTTCATTTTTAATGGTTTCCTTCAATTTGAAAGTGTCTGCAACTTTACAGCAGACATGAATATTTAATTGGGTAAACGCGGGCACTTGATTGGTTGTCTGTTGCTAAACAACTCAATGTGACATTCTAGTACCGCATCGCCTCACACTCCATTGGCACCATAATTTGAGATTCGCAACCCAAATGCGGTGTAAACCTTGTTTCAAAATTACAAATGTAAAACTTTGCTTAACCCAGAGTTATACATGGCCTTAACCTGAGGTTACAGAAGAATATTCACACAAGGTAAAGCAATGTAAAAAGCTTGTGATATTTCGGGAAACTGGTTACCATGGTAAAGTTCAGTCTGGGAAAGTTGTATTCAGGTGACTTTACAATGAAAATGGGTCAGAGTTCACTTCATTGTTTGTGTTTACAGTCTAATTATGTAAGTACTAAGTATGTACTTGATGCTTAAATGTTTTGTGGAGTTTCATAATTACACTTTCTTACTGTTGTGGTTATAATAACATAGAATATGAGTTGGGCACTGTAATGTAAACCTCTTCAAAGATGTTTTGTAATGCGTCACGCCGTCCAATTTACCCAGCAATGTGCCATTTTCATGCGAGCTGTTTCAGTGAGTTGTGTCATCTTGAATATTTTTGAAGCAGTGCTTCATGTGCCATGGAGACCAGCAGGGCTCCCTGGTTGTGTTTTTACATCAGATTGCGAAACACTTTTATTGCTTTAAAAAGCCATTGACATGACACACACTTTCCCAGGTACAGTAGTGAGCTGTAATCCTTTCTCTTTTTATACCCTAACTCAATTGCACTGATTTTTAAAACACCTTCACCATGGGAATTTCAGCCTAATCTCAGATATTATAGCAACCCAATCTGGATATGTTTGGACACGTCTCGTACGCTCGAAATATAACACTCTCTCAACAGAGAAAACGAGCATATGACCTTGCATAATTAGAAAGCTGACCCCATGTAAATAAACCGTGATTGGAATCTTTTTTTGTCCTGAAATGTTAACATGCTCACAAGTAGATCCGTCACACAAGCCGGTAGCCCTGCCGGTCTTTATACAAGCTTGATTTCTGATTAAACAGATAGAAGTTAATCAATAATCCACTCTTAACTTCCCTGATCCTTTGGCCGTTTTCTAAAAGTGAATGGATTACATAGTCAAGCACCCTGAATCACAATCCACCTGAATTGACTGATGATTTCACTGTACATTGTGAGAGTAATTACCTGGCGCATATCACTTCAAAACAGCCTGAGTGCTCATTAATGGGATTTTAGACTCAGCACCTAGAGGTAGTCAGCGCTCTTCCTGCTGCTCTAGCCCACTCCTGGTTAGTCATGGCACTAATGTTGGTCGGTGTGCAGATATTTTTGGCATCTTTCTCCCTCCCATGATGCTGCTGAGGTGCTTCTCAGCAGGATGTGGTGCTGTTAATTGGGGTGTAAGTGTGTGTGCGTGTGTGTGTAAGGCAGAACAGCTGTTTGGAACATGAGCGAGCTGAGCCATGCATAAAATGACCCAGCTGACAAGGGTCTGCAAAATTATTAATTTATTATTTTTTTTTTTCCCTGCTTGGTAGGTCAGTGTGTGACGACGTTTCTTTGGCAAACTCAGGTTACTCTGATAATACATCTGCTTCCATATTAATTACCCAAAAGGATTTGGGCTTTTTTGCAGATTCACCTTCTCTGCATGATTTTCCAGCTTTCGAAATGACTTGCATCTGAAAGGCTTCAGGCACCGGTGGTCTGACAGTGAGCCTGCCAGACTTGTAGCTGAGACTTGGCCCTAAGATTGAAATTCCTCCATGCCACGATTTGGAATTTACCAAGCTGGAATAACTCAGTAGTGCCAAGCATTATTAAACAATAGATTCATTCAGTACTGTGTCACAAAGCACAGCGCTGGTCACTGCCCCAGCTGGAAGAGTGGAGGAAATCCAATCTGCCTCAATGTGATTTGTGGAAGTTGTCACATTGATCTGATACAGATGAAGGAAATGATTTCAAATCTCCCTGCTGCAAATGATATTCAGTCTGGTATAAGACTCTAAACCCCTTTTTTTTTTTTTTTTTTTTGGGTCCTATTAAATTGTATAAATCTTGTTTCCTGGAAAATGAGTCACTGCATAGATATAGAAGGGTAATATTTGCAATGTCAACATTTTTTTTTTCCCCCTCACAGTATCTGTAATAACTCTGTGTTTTTTCCTTCTTTAATACCTAACCAGATTTTTCAGACTTTATTAACTCTTCTGTGAGCTCACCGGGCTACTCAAGGACACTGCAAGGACCAAATTTAACATCCTGCTTATAGCCGCTTTAATCATTCCAAGAACACATTGGGGGGAAAAAAAAGAAAACAAACTAGTTTCCCCACCTTTAGTTGATGGATGGCTTTGTGTTATGAATGCTGGTGTAATACTTGTATTTATACATAAGTAGGCTAAAATTGCATTAATGCCTTGAAAGGTCTGTAGCGAATACCGTAGTTTAATTTCTTTAATATGAGGCACTCCTCTTTGCTCTTTCCCACTGTTTCTGTTATTTGTTTGTGTTGTCACATTAAAAAATCATGAATTTTTCATGATCCCACCTCAGTCAGATAAAGTAGTGGCCCGAGCTTGTGTGACAAATGCTAATGTGAGGTAATTAGCCCGAATAGAGTTCTGCTTAATTACTGTTGGTTGATTATATATTTCTGTGCATAATGTGCTCGGGCTAAGGCTGGCTTTATCTGATCACAGCATCGGATAAATTGCATGTTCAAGCGAGGAGGTAATTTGCGTGTGTGTGTTTAGTTTGAAGTGTTTCCTTCATATTATGAGCTTTGAAGATTTTTGCCGTAATTTAATAATCGTTTCGATCATTAACAGATAATTGAAATGTTGACCAGGTTGATTGTCCCAGGTTTCTCGTGTGGGTGGTCATCACCCCCCCCCCCCCCCCCCCACCCCCCACCCCTTTTGGTCCATCCCCGTCTGGGAGCTCCGCCCCCCGACTCATTGACCCACTTTCAGTGGGATTACCGTAGGAACACTCCCTCCGGCCACAGTAAAAGACCACCAGGCGGATTCGGAAATGACCGTTGCAGTCTAAACTGGTCTAAGTCAATTATTACTAAGGGTAACTACAACCGACTCTGGGGAAAAAGCTAGCGTGCTTTGAAGTTAAATTCTGGGTGTTAAAAGCTTGTACAAGTCATAGCAATAGAGCTGGCAGTAATTGAGAAAACAAGACGCAAAAAGATTCTTTTTATCCAAAGCCTGTCAATGAGTTTTTGAAGAGTATGAATTAATAAGTGGGATTTAGAATTGGAAAAGCATCTCTCATTCCCTCTCCATGCCCCGCCAAGAACGCACGTCTTCTAAAAGGAATTTGTAGAGCGGACCATTGATTGGTTCACAGTTGAGTGGGAAATCTAGAAAGGTATGTCTTTTCAAGGTACATATTTGTGTCTGGCTTTCTAAAAGAATGTGAAGTGTTCGTAAACACTTCCTGATTGACTCGGTAAGAGATTTGAATTATTCCTTCCAATATCAAACATTAATATGCGCTACTGTCATGCATTAAGTCTCACCAAAAATAAATGGTAAAATTGTGAATTATTATTATTATTATTATTATTATTATTATTACAATTTAAAATAACTGTTTTCTGTTTGAATAGATTTTAAAATATAATTTATTATTTTGATGGCAAAGCTGATTTTTCTGCAACCATTACTCCAGCTGATTTGGTGCTTAAGAAACATTTATTATCAACAGTGTGGTACTTTCAGGATTCATTGAGAATTAGAAAGTGCAAAAGAACATAATTTATTTGTTAACCATTTTTTAACATTATAAATCACTTTTCTGGTTAATTTAACTTGATTCAGCTTATTTTACTGTGTCCTTGCTGAATGAAAGGATTCAAGGACAAGCAAATTGATTCATTCACATAGGAGTGTTTATTTTTATTTATTTATTTTTTTTTTTGTGAGACATTTATCTTGAGACATTTGTCTGCTAGTGTGGAAATTGTGACGTCAGTGCTGAGGTGGTGGATGATAGGCCCTAAGGGTGCTGGTCTCCCCCGTGACCATTAGCCACAAGTATTAGCTGTGGCCTTTTAATCCAACTCTCAAAGGAGAAAGTCTTCCTGCGCTGCTGTGGTTTTTGCCTTCTGTAGATCAGCCTCACAGCCTAACACAGCAGTTTGCATGCTAATTACGTGCTAAAAGAAGCAATCCAGGCTTCCTCAATACCAGACTTGTCAGATTCAGCTTCACACTCATTTTGGGATGTACAAAAACATATCCACAGCAGTCAGATGTTTGGAGACACAGGTGTTGTTTAATGTTGCTAAATGCTGTATAGCCATAGCAGTTTTTTTTTTTTTTTCTCAGCAGTTTTAGTCGCAGATGATTTTGAAAAGATGAAAGATCATATAACAATGTTAAGAATGACTTCTTGAGTGTAAATACATTTACGCTGAATGGATTTCTCTTCAGTGCTGACTTTTAGTGCTGGATTGACTCTCAGACGATACAGATGATATTAACGCATTATGCGACGTGGGTTAAATAAGGTTTGTTTATTCTCTGGAGCAAGTACTCATCTCTCTTTTGTGCACCGGTGTAGATGAAAGCATGAAGGAAGCTGGAGATTCAGTGCTATTATGCTACTGCAGGGTGTATTGTCGTGCATTTGTGTGCAAAAGACGTTCCTAAAGGAGTGTTTTTGCACTGCTGTGAGGAACATTTGATCCCTTCAAGATCATACGTTTGTACCTGAAGACTTGGTCTGTTAGAAAGTATGTTTACATGTGGAGTTACAATAGAGCTACAGTAGGTGTTTGTGTAGTCCAGCTGCAGTCTAAGCAGATCATCTAAGTATATGTGAAACGTTAGACTTGCGCTATAACAATTTCAGCTGAAACGTGATAAATTGTTGTAACCCAACTGAAATCTACTTTTAAAGCTTAAAAGATTAGTTCACTTCCAGAACAAAAATTTCCTGATAATTTACTCACCTCCATGTCATCCAAGATGTTCATGTTTTTCTTTTCTCAGTCGTGAAGAAATTAGGTTTTTGAGGAAAACATGCTACGATTTTTCTCCATATAGTGGACTTCAATGGTGGCCAACAGTTTGAAGGTCCAAATTGTGGTTTCACTGCAGCTTTAGAGGGCTCTACATGATCCCAGCCAAGGAATAAGGGTCTTGTCTAGCAAAACAATGTAATTTTCTAAAAAAAAAATGTATTTATGTGCTTGTTAACCACAAATGCTCATCTTAAACTGTGTGCTCTGGTTCTCATCTCATTTTCTCCTCCAACTTTTTTTTTTTTTTTTTTTTGTAAAGGGCATTTGACCTTCTTTGCACGTTGGCTGGGTCGGTACGGTGACCTTTCCAATGTGACTACATAATGCATGAGGTCAAGCTTGTGCAAGACGAGCATTTGTGGTTTAAAAAGTACATCAATTTAAATTTTTCTCAGAAAATAGTGATCATTTTGCTAGATAAGACCCTTATTCTTCAGCTGGGATCGTGTAGAGTCCTTTGAAGCTGCATTGAAACTGCAATTTGGATCTTCCCCCTGTTTGCCACCCCTGATGTCCATTGTATGGAGAAAAATCCTAGATGTTTTCCTCAAAAAAATTTCTTTGCAACCGAAGAAAGAAAGACATGAACATCTCGGATGACATGGTGCTGAGTAAATGATTAGGAAATGTATGTTCTGGAAGCTAGCTAATCCATTAAAGAGTCTTCAGACCACAGGGTTGGCCTACTTTTGCCCTGGGCCATCAGAAAGCCAGCCCTCTCCCAGAAGGTTAGGGACTTTTTACAGCTTCAGGGTAATTCACTTGACTTGTTGGCTTTTATTAGAGTCATATCATGGACTCAATCACACTAAATGTTGGGCCTTTCGAAACAAAGCTCTCTCTGTTCAGCCATTTCATTACCACGAGAAACGAAAACAAACATTTTTCATTGATGGTCAACTCCATTCTCAGGAATTTGAAGGGGGATTGCTTAAATTCTTTGTAGACATTTTTCTTTTTGTGTGTCATACGTGCACGTCCACTGGGAGACTGTATAGGACAGTGGGGGGCTGCTATAGAAAGAGCGTTTTGTTTAAGTGCTAGCTGATCTAATGGCTTGCGCCCAAGCCGTTTTATGGTTTGATTTGACTACCTCTCCAGTGAAACGGCTCTCTTGCCCCCGGGCGCTGAGGGGCTCCTTTGTGCGAAAGTTTGCTCAGATTCTTTCGCAGCCTGTGCCTTGTTGACACCACGGCCCCTTCTCATCCCCCACAGGAACCCCCTTCCTCTGCCAAAAGCTCTGAAACAACGTCCCCTTCCCCCCCTTAAGACTTCCCATGTTTTTCCCTCTCAGAACTCAGATTCACAACAGTGAAACAAGCCTGATTTCTGCCATAGCTTTTGAATTCTGGAAGGCATCAAACAAAGGGCCGCACAGAGACGCTGGCGACTCTTGTTTGCGGGCTTCTATGATACTTCATGGTTCAGTGCCCGAGCCCTTGCTGTTGTAAAAAGAAAAAAAGAGGCGGCTGCAGACGGCATCTGGCCAAGCTGAGAATGAAATCTAATGTAAGAAATGTACTTTGGTTTACTAGATTAGTAGAGTTGATAGCGGCAAGCATAGTGAATATGTTTGTGCTCACCAAGGCTGCATTTATACAGTAAAACAGTAGCATTGTCATTTCTATTTTAATAGATTTTTAAAACGTAGTTTATTTCTGTGATATAAATCTGAATTTTCAACAGCCATCAGTGACACATGATCCTTCAGAAGTCATTCTAGATTGCCGATTTGATACTTAAAAAAAAAAAAAAAAAAAAAAAAAAAAAAGATTTTCTTAATATTATTAGTGCAGTTGAAAGTCCTTGCTGAATAAAAGTATTAATTTCTTTAAAAAATATTATTGATCTCAAACTTTTAAACTGTAGGGTAACCCTGGACAAGGATTACTTGTTTTGGACCACATTGACGGGACAGATTTTCCTGTTAACATATGATTTTTACCTAGTAGCAGATGAGAAAAATCTCCTAGACATATTTTGACAAAGGATCTGATTCTTTTTAATATGGGCCAGTGATCAACACCCTAGCAACCGCAATGCAACACACTAAAAACCACCCAATTACACTTTAGCATAGTGGCGACAAGCTTTGGTTAACACCTTTATTGACGCAGTATGCTTTTCCTTGCACTGGAAGTAATGGTTTAATTATTACTTGCTCCAAGGTCTCGTACGATAAGACGCGTATGTTTATAGAGAATGTAGGGTAAAGTTCAGCTTTGACTTCCCCACTCTAATGCTACTTGTAGTCTTCAAAATGGGAAAAAAAAAAAAGATAAAAAGGCCTTGAAGTGCTTTGTGATAATCGATTTTCACATAGATGACATTAAAGAGTCTTGGGTTTTTTTTGTGTAAGTGGTTGTAACCTGTAATTATAAGCATTTTTCATGTTCTATAAATAATATGATGTCAAGGTTTGCAAAGTATTTTAGAAGTCCTTTCAAATGAATCAACACTTTGCTTTGAGGAAACATTGGGTTTGACGTTGGCTTTTTCCAGGAACATGTTTTTCAATGTGCAAATGGATTGTTTACTTGTTCTAGGGCTGATTTAGGAAGCCAATCAAATTAGAATATAATAAATAATAATAACAACAACAATGACAGTCATATCCATATATTCTAAAGTGATTGCACTGCAAAATAAATAAAAATGAATATTTTGTAGCTATATTATTTTCGCTTTACACTACAGTAGGGAAATTACAATACTTTCCTAATTTCTACTCTTGAAAGAGATATTTTGAATTTGGACTGCAGTAACGTTACCCATTTAAACCGCTGGCTGTCAGCAATTCATACTGTACTTTTAAGCTTTTATTTTGATGGAAATGACATTAGAACTTTTATTTTGAAGGAAAACTCCAGCTTCAGTGAAAACAGGCTTACAAAAATGTGTCTCACTACAAATCCAGTGAAATGCTTTGATCATCTGCCACAAAAACAAAGCATAAGTGGTGGCCATTGCATTCCCAAACATGCGCTAAATTCACAGCACGTGCAATAAACGAGTTCACTGCATTCATTCACTGTGAACGGAACTGTTCACAGGCGTGGAAAACACCGGATCACGAGTCAAACGCCTGAACGAAGCGCGCGCTTCGTTTGTAAGGCGCAGCAAAAAGACTTGATGAAGGGATTAAGCCACATTGCGCTTTCAATTTTAGTTTGTTTGACAGATACTGTGTCAAAGCATAATGGCCCAAAACACAACTTTAAAGCTCCTTTATGTTAGAATAAGAAGAACTATCATTTCATATCATCATGTGACCACGATAATATCAAGACTGGGTTGGTACTTCTGCAGCGACGTAGGATGATTTTGAAATTATTTTTAAAGTTGAGGGAGAAAATACGTTTGTTTTTCGACATACCCTAACTGTCTTGAGCCAGAATACACAGAGTTCAGTGAAAACAAGACAAGATGAGCGTTTGAGATTAAAACGTATTTAAATTGTATTTTTTAATCAAAATAGTCGTTTAGCTAGATAAGACCCTTCTTCCTCGGCTTGGATCGTTTACAACCGCATTTGGGATCGTTTGAAGCCGCATTTAAACTGCATTTTGGAAGTTCAAATACGGGGCACCATATCGGTCCATTATATGGAGAAAAATGCTGAAATGTTTCCTTTAAAAAAACACAATTTCTTTACGGCTGAAGACAGAAAGACATGTACATGTTGGATGACAAGGGGGTGAGTACATTATCTGTAAATTTTTGTTCTGGAAGTGGACTTCTCCTTTAACTTGTTTGAAATCAGATGTCATTTGTCCCAACATTTAGGTAATATGGCTTCAGTACATTAAAATTTATAGCAAAAAGGTATCATATAAAGCTAGCCATATAGTGAACCAGAAAATGTGTGTGATTTTGGTCAGCCTGACCTTGACTGTCTTGTATGAAAAGAGGAGTAATTTCCCATCCAGATTAATGTTCCTCTGTGATTATTTTTCACTACAGGTAAGAGGGCAAGGTCACTAATGAATATAATGTAGTTTAGTTTTGCACCTCACCATGAACTAAAAGCAAATTGTATCAGAACAGCCTTAAACTTTGCTATTACCATCAGTACTATCTTTGGAAAGCCAGTCATATCTGTGCAACTGAGAATGCACTTATTCGTATTTCTTCAGCGGTTGTCCAAGACAAACAACAATGTCGAACCAAGCACTCTCACACGTTCACAGCTATTGCGAAGTACCCGCTTGTTTGCCTCTTCCAGGTTCCCAAACTCCTTATTTGTAACCTTATTTAGTCCGCCGCTCCTTTCGGCTTCCCGTCAGGCAGAATTTGATCTGTGACTTTTTTGTCGTTGGCTGCCGCAAAGAAAAAAGGACTGTTTAACATAAGCTCTGGGTGAGCCGTGTGATTGGGTTCTTCGGGATTGTTTCATCCGCTATGTGATGGAGGGGACGCGTAAGGTTTTTTATATTCAGTGACTTATTTTTAACCTGTGTCTTCTTTGCTCCGCGCCTAGGTGAGCATCATTCACCGCATCAAAGAAAAAAGGCCGCCTTTGCTGAAAATCCGCCGCATGTTGCATCTCTGTTCTTTCCTCCTGCACGTGCAGTGATGGTGGGTGCTGCCGTTGAAACGTTTTCCAACAGAATAGTGAGAATAAGATTGCGTTTTAAAGTAGTTGCCACTGACATGATACTGGGCATGACTTTGCTTTCAGAGCATAGATTCCTCTCAGATATCTATCGATATTCCTATGTGTTCTGCTTGCAAATCTGTATCATGTTTGTGACCTCAATTTAAATTCAAATCAAATTTAGAAACCAAATTTTTTAAATTCTGAATGATGTGCAGCCCTGCTGCATATGAAATAAATCTCCACCTCAATTCATTGTGGGAATGCATTCAGTATGTTAAATGGTTTTGGACATGCTTGTTCTTTTCACCTCTACCGTTTTCATCATGTCTCTCAATTAACAAATTCAGATGCTTTTAGCACATGTACATCTTTTTCCACCATCAAGACTGAACTGACATGACCTGTGAATGCTGTAATTGTTTACATAGCTTTTATGCATCCTTGTGTTCCTTACCGTTCTCATCTGCAACAAATGCTGAGGTATATGTGGTCAGTACTTCCAGCTTTTGCTAGCTTGTGTGTGGGCTGACTTGGAGAGTGTTTGCACTTTAAGTGGTTTATATGGTTACCCAGCACTTTTTTTTTTTTTTTTTTTTTTGGTGCACCGTCTCTGTTCCCCATGTTCCCCTCCGGTTTTCTGATGTACTCCAGCCATTTGGTTCCCTGGTGCTTTCGGACTAGAGCATAAGTTGCTGTGGGCATTCATGTGGAACCTAGGCAGCAATACAGAATGAATTATTCAGCACCTGTGTTTTATTCATATTTTTTTTTTTTCCCTTGCAATTTTGTCGAGCATGTCCACTCTGTCTTTCATCCACACATGTGGCCTCTTTTGCTTTCGGTGTCACAAAACAATGGACAATGTTTGAATTCATTCTGGAAAATGGATGATAATCTGAAGCTTTGCTTCTGGTTATGAAGGTTTGTTTTTTTTAAAAGAAGAAGAAAGATGCAGCAGCTAAGCATTTATTATTCAGTTGCTTCTAATGTAGAGTATCAGGCTTTATACCCTAAGAGCTCAAGATGCAGATGTCTTTTTTTGTGTAGCTATCCTTCTTAAACATTAACCATCCGCTGCAGAAGAGCTCTTCACCCTCTCTCTAGCATTTAAGTAAATGTCATTAGCCAAGGCCGGGCTAGCTACTGAAACCCTTTCAACGTAAGTCTCTCGTACAGTTGACCCTATTAGAAGCTTGTTGATGGAGCTGAAAACAGGCTATTGATTAATTGATTTTGTGCACGCTAATGGATGGCCAAGCCCAATAAAGATAATTGCCTCTTGGATTAACCTTTTTGTTGCAGAGATCCAAAAAAAAAATAAAACCTGAACTGATTCCGTCGTTAGATACGACACTAATTCTTTGAAGAAAGAGCACGATAAGGTCATGCACCAGTCGTCTGTCTCGGTCAGAAATAAAAAGCCATTTCGTTCGTCACTACTTTGACCTTTCTTTCTCATTCAGTTAGATGAAGAGATCAGGAAAAGTCTGACACTCGTCATTTGTCTCAAATCTCTTTTTGTAAATCTTTCAAGTCTTAATGGAAAAAAAAACATGCATATCATTTAAAAAACAAAACTGATAAAATTGTCCATGGTTTTTCAGCATTTTTGTTAAACATTTACAAATGTGTGTGTGTGTTTTTTAATTTTTTTTTTTTTCCTTCATTTTTTTCATTTTTTTCATTTTTTTCATACGCTGCTGTTCAAAAGTTTGGGGTCAGTAAGATTGTTTTTTTTTTTTTTTTTATAAAAGAAGTTTCTTATCAAGGCTCCATTTATTTGATCAAAAATGTGAAATATTATTACAATGTAAAATGTCTTTTTTTTAATATACATTACAATCTAATTTATTCCTGTGATCAAAGCTGAATTTTCAGCATCCAGTCTTCAGAAATCATTCTAATATGCTGCTTTATGAAGTTGAAAACAATATTTTGGAGCCCCTTTTTAAGGATTCTTTGAATAAAAATTTAAAAAAAACAGCATTTATTTAAAATAGAAATCTTTTCTAACAGTACACACCACCATTCTAAAGTATGCGTTCAAATTTTTTTTTATTTATTTATTTATTTTTTTTTAAAGAAATTAATACATTTATTCAGCAATGATGTGTTATATTGATAAAGTGATGGTGAAGATTGTTTGAAAAGATTTCTGTTTTGAATAAATGCTGTTCTTTTAACTTTCTATTTATCAAAGAATTCTGAAAAAAGTATCAGGTTCCAAAAAAATATTTGTCAGCACAACTGTTGTCAACATAGATAATTCTAATGATAAATTGGCATATTAGAATGATTTATTTCTGAAGGATCATGTGACCCTGAAGACTGATGAAAATTAAGCTTCGCATCACAGGAATAAATTATACTCCAAAGTATATTAAAATGAAAACCATTATTTTATATTGTAACATCATTTTGCAATATTAATGTTTTTTTTTCTGTATTTTTGATCAACCGAAACTT
The DNA here is from genome assembly GCA_036247105.1 of Cirrhinus mrigala. Taxonomy (NCBI): domain Eukaryota; kingdom Metazoa; phylum Chordata; class Actinopteri; order Cypriniformes; family Cyprinidae; genus Cirrhinus; species Cirrhinus mrigala. The sequence continues at coordinate 21,517,003 of CM070025.1, read as the reverse complement.
CTTTAAAAAACATTACAGGTCTTACTGATCCCAAACTTTTGAAAAGCAGTGTACATTTACATTTAAATGTACACTGCTTTTGGAATTTAATCCTTAATCTGTGGAATTTAATCTGTTAAATCCAATAAATATTATACATTAGTATTCAACTAATATTCATTAGTTGCTCTACATTTCCCAAAACTTCTTTTGTTTTTGTTTTGTTTTCCAGTTCTTGTAGGGTTGTATGACTTTCCCTTGTGGTTCCTTCATGGAGCATCTGAGATTCTTCAGTGCAGAAATGTTCACAAACTTTTCCTTTAAAGGTTTGTGTGTGTGAGAGCTTTCAGTGAGATCTCATGTTTTCACACATCTAGGCCTGTTTGGCATATTGTGTGAAGTTCTGCTTAGAGCATCATAAAATTTTCACCACTGTTTTCAATTCACCACTAAAGTAAATCTTATTTAACTGTGCGCTTTATTGATTTTCATGTTACGTTATTCTCAAGAGTAAAACAACAGATTCAGTGAATTAGAAATATCTTCTCACTTCTCTAAAGGAAAGTCTCATGTCACATAGATAACGCTCTATAGTCACCAAGCAACTGATGCAGAAATGGAAAACTTTTTTTTAGGACTAAAAGGACTCTGTAATATGCTCCTGTCAGCCATTTTGACAGTGGCTGCTCCTGCGATTTTTGCTGTGTGCTAAAATTTTAAGGTTTTAAAATTGTCTTTGTTTTGTCTTAATATGATGCTCTGGCTTTCGTAGCAGCTGTAAACATGTTGCTTTCAGACATCTGACTCCTGTGACTGCTGTGGTCTCCTGTCTGGCAATGACTGACAGGGCCTACTTGTCCTTATCATAACTCTGGTAGTGATTTGTGCTCTGTCAATCATCTAGCTTGTTGAAGGTGTCAGTGGCTTGATGCTCCTATAGAATCAGCTCAAACTGTGTACCTTAAAAAAAAAAAAACCCACCTGGTGCTAAAAAAGATGCTCTTTTTTGCATTATGGTCTCAGCAGTCCATTGTTCAATAAATTATGGTGCAGTTAAAATTGAAAGGGAAGATCCATATGAAAAAAATGGCTGAAAAGATAACCGCAAACACCCCTACTTAATCAAGTTGACTTTATACCATGCTAATTTCTGCCATTACTTACCCTGTAAGTCACTTTCTGATTGCAGATGGCAGACTTTATGGCTTTTTCAGTACCTCTAGTGCCCTGGGCACAGCCGTAAATCATGCACAACTGCAAGGGGGGATCAGATCACACTCAGGTCAACTTACTCGGCAGACTGTAGTGCCTCTGAGGTGGCTCTTACCCTCTCGGGGAAGTATGGTGGCGTCTGAGTGTCCTCTGTGAACTGAAGGGCCACGGCTGGGTTTTGCCTCAAGGGCGTTAAAAACATTGACGCCCACCCATCACATTCCGCGGGGAAAGTCAGCACACCTGGGAAAGGACCCGAACCTCTGCTGTGTCTGGGATTGGAGGAGAGAACCTTAATTATGGCACGCTGTACTCCCGGGGAGAGTACGTGGCAACCTGGAGAACTTCATTACGGGAGACACGAGAGGAGAGCTGAAGTTCAACACTCGCTCTTCTAATGACGTTGTCAGAACTGCTACAGGTTTTCCTTTCACCTTTTTCCCCTCTCTACCTTTTAAACGTCCCCTTTTCAGCAGGCTGGCTTACCGAATACAATTATGTTCTGGGAAAAGCCCGAGACTGCTGGTGAAAAGCTGAATGGCGGGAAGAAATTGTCCGGCTCAAAGGTGGAAGGAGACCATTTGTGACTGTAATTTAGCACATGAGCGAGTTGCACTGTGGTTATTGTAGGTGCTCCGTCGACTGGATCTGGGGCGGCATTGCTTGTGACCCTGAGAGATACGAAGACGAAGATGTGCAGTCCTGAACACATGCTAGTTGGGCAGCTGCTGTGAGCAACACCTCGTCTGGGGCCCTATTTATCCTGTGAATCTTGTCAGCAGGAAAGAAAAACCAAGTCAGCAGAATTTGTTTAAAGGGGCCTTCAATTAAATAAACAACTAGCAAGGCAATATCCAGAAAGTAGAGCAGTGTAGCCTCTGTTTACCAGGTTCACATTGCCCAAGTCTTTTTTTTTTTTTTTTTTTTTTTTTTTTTTGGTTCATTTCAGAACCTCTACAAAAGGCATCTGGATGTCATCGTGTACAAATTGGTTTCACAATTCCCCAGTCGCAGACAGTTTGGCCAGCGTCCATCATCGCAGTTGCCAAATACAAGTGATTCAGAATATGTCAGGAAGGACTTGGTCCTTCCACCCACCTCCAGTTCCTGCATTACAGAGAGAGCAAGAACAAAACCAATCCAGCTCTCCAGAAAAATCAATCAAGCTCAAAGCAAAAAGAGAATGGGGGAAACTGGCATTAGCCTGATGATTTTCTATAGAGCTGTGGAGACGTGCTTCTGTAATTAGACACTGCCTTTATTAACGTTTTCAACCGGGGGCTTTAATGAAAGGAAATGAAGGGCCCAACCTCACAGGGAGGGGAGGCAATTGTGCCGAATCTACAGAGATCGAGCTGCTGTGCGGGAACGTTCCAGCACAGCGACGTCCATCAATGCCCAGGAACAGATTTGCAATGCCAAGGCGCTGCCGTTGTGCCCTCCCCCTGGATCGGAGCACAAAAGCTGTGTGCTTGCAGAAAAAAAAGAAGGGGAAAAAGCCCTCAGCAGGCCTTTCTTAGCCTCTGGACTTTATTTGCTGCATTGTGTTGTGAAGGGCTCTTGGCAGGCTGTAGATTCTTGGAGGTGGGGCAAGAGAGAAAGACTAGGGGAGATGCTTTTACCCCTTATTGCTACGTGCCCATTAATCCATCCTTCTCCAAATCGCTGCCAATACCACTGTCTGTGATTCCCAAAGCTGAACTGTCTGTCACAGTGCTGGAAAATCCATCTGTTCTGTCTGGAAATGGAAGTCATGTCTCAGCCTTAATCTAAGCAACACAGTGGAGAGGAAAATCACCTAGGTGGGAATCAGTGAAGTGCACAAATTCTCAACCATGTCCTTTAAGGACCTTGTGATGGTTGAGGAAGAAAAGGCTTAACACTTTGACCACCAGTGCACTACAGTTACGCAATGCAGTTATCAGGACCTTGAGTTCTTTTCTGTATAGTGTAAGTTCACTTGAGTAGACTACCACATTCTGCAACCAAATTGACCTTAAACATTTCAGTGGTTGTGGTAACCACATGAAATCTACATGCACAATGCTAGCCGCTTTCGCGCCGCATAGTTCTAAGAACTCAGTTCTAGGAAGTAACCAGTGGGGTTGTGACAACAGAATCGTGTATCGACGATAGATATCGATGTTGCTGATGCCTTTGACAACAGCAAAACCATTATTATCATCTGTCAAAAATAGACTACACTGTAAAAAAAACAATTTGTTGAGTCAACTTAGAATAATTTGTTACCTGGCTGCCTTAAAATTTTAGGTTCAGTCAACTCAAAAGTTTATTCAACTTGTTAAATTATACTAAGTGAAAACTTGGATATTTGAGTTGATTTTACTTAATTTTAAGGCAGCTGGGTTACTTACCCATCTGTTAAGTTCAACAAACACAAATATCTAAGTTTCTACTTGGTACAACTTAACATTTCAAGTTGACTAAACTTATTTGAGTTGACTGAACTTAATATTTTAAGGCAGCAGGGTAACAAATTATTTTAAATTGACTCAACAAATTGTGTTTTTTTGTTTTTTACAGTGTAGGCGCTTAACTTTGGTTAAGCTAACGGAGAGCCGCTTCAGAAATGTTAAAATGAGATAGGAGTTTTTCGACCTACACTAGCTGTATTGAACCGGAATACGAGTGTATATATACAGGCGAAGGGCTGAAATGTTGCTATGGTTATAACATTTAAAAAAAAAAAAAAAAAAAAAAAAAGCTGTTACAACAGTGTTAAAGTAAGCTAATTAGTAGTCTAATAAACAGTCATTAGCTAGCTGCATCTTTGGATCCAAATGTTAATTTGGCCAAAATAGCTAGCACCAAAGAGGTTGAAGCCATCAGTCATGTTTCTTATTAACACATGTGGGACTCTGAAATGTTGCTGTGATTGTCACTGCCAATAATCATGAGTTTTTTTGAAAGTTTAACCATGGTGAAATTGAGCTGATTAGTAGTCAGACAAACCGTCATTGAAGCACTGTGGCAAAATAACATTTTGAGATGCTGCTTTGTCATTCCCTCTCCCAAAAACTGTTTTGCCCTTTAGAAAGGCAATCCATTGAACTTTGCCTCGTCTGTTATTGACTCTGCGTATATGATTAAACCTCAGTAAGTTTTGGGTAGTGAAAGATGGGTACTGTGTATAATGATTCATGGTGACTGAGCTAGTTCTTTTTTCCTCAAGGGAACATTGTAACACCACGGAGAGGAAGTGATGCTTCAGATTTTTTTTAATTAAACTTCAACCCTCTAGGGGAAAACAATCTTATCAATGCTCTGTGGTCAATAAAAGGTCACCACAGTCATTTAGAAGGCCTCTCTGAACTTCCCCAGGCCAAAAGATTTCATATTTGGTAGGTGGTTGACACAAATGCCAAAAATAGAAGGTCTTTGTGATTTAGCGAGCAGTTTGCGTTATGCTTTGTTTGGATCTTTTGTGGTTATGTCGCTGTTATTTTTGTATGGATTTTTATAATTTGGTATGTGGTTTAGAGGGAAAATAACGTGTGGAAAACTTTTGGCTTGAGAGATTGTTTAATGTTTAGACTCAAGCAACTTTAAGGCTCCTAGTTTTATAAATTACACTTGACAATCGGTTTCCCAAACGCAGCTAAAGTGCGACACTGTATTATGATAGATTTTCTTGCTAAAATCATCATTTGTGCTGAAATTTAGTCTAGGACTATGCTCAATCTGTGTCTGGGAAACCTGCCCAAAAAGGTTTACCTTGTTCCTGTCAGGTTCATTTTTGGAATACTGTCTTTGACTATTTTTCGCAATGATTAAAGCATTTGACTCAGGTGGTAAAGATATTTTATTTCACGCAGTGCGTGATGTCCTAAGGTCTTGCCCACGATCACTCTATAGCCATCTGGTGAACAAGCAGGTAGGTGTCTTAACAGAATTAGGGGACTGGGGTCTGTGCGACGAGGATTTCAGTCCCACGGTGCCTCATTAAGAGTCATTGCAGAGAGAAGATGGGGGAAGAAGGAGGGGGGACACGTTGTGTGAAGTGTATTTGTCGCTCTGCAGGTATTCCGGCAAGTCCCAGGAGATCAGGTGAAGATTAGCATCCTTATGAGTGTGTGTCACTATGCGGTTTTGTATACGTACAAGCAGAATGCACTCAGTTTTCAGGTCTGAGTTGAGTCGGGGATATTGAAAATCAGTCCAGCTCCACCTCTTCCTTTCATCAGCCCGCTGGCACAATGAATTTCCCTCTCTTTTTACCCTCCCCTCGCTTAGTTCCTGCCTACAAAGATGGAGGAAATCCAAACAGATTGTTTTATTTCTCTCGGATGCTGTGATCGGATTGCTTGCTTGCTCTGTGGGAAATTCCCAGCTGATCCGGTGCAGACTAGATCAAGATGGGCAGCACAAGAATCAGACTTTTTTTTTTTAAACTTTAAGAAGTTTTTTTTTTTTTTTTTTTTTTTTTGGTAGTTGGTTTAGTGAACCATCAGAAAGAATGTTAAACTACAAGACAATAAGAAATGTTTCACATTGTATGTGTATCAGTTTCCCTCAAAAAAGTGTTTATGAACTTATAGCTGTCAGATTGTGGGTAGCAATATTCCTGAAGAGGTACTTGAAAAGTTCTTAAATTATTGAAAGACAATGGATCTATGAAAAAAGTGTTTAATTTTGTCAATAAGCACGTCTTTTCACACAATTCTAAGCACTCACCATTTTTGCTCATTTCAGTTAATGTCAGAAAACAGTTGAGCTTAGCATGTAGTAGTACTGATTGTGTAAACATGGATAAAGATGCAAAAAGAGGAACAGATGAACCAAAACAACTGAGTCATTTATGTTGCAACTGCTCTGATTGTTTCAAACTCGTGACTTTGATCATTCATTCCTTCATTCATTTTAAGCAATTCACTAGCGAAAACCAGATCAAATTTAAAGAGCCATTCATTTATTTGAATTCTGACATTGCTTGTAACGATTTTAATAAGTACTAAGTGATTGGTGAAATGTAGCTTTTCGAAACTCTGAATCAGTTAAACCATTGTGTCGCAAAATGATTCTCTTTTTCTTTTTTTTTTTTTTTTTTTTTTAAAAGCACTCAAATTGGATCACGTATCATGCATCATATGATTCAAAGTTCTGATCTAAGTCAAATGATTCGCTATACACGCTCCAAGTCCTGATCTGAAATGATGGTTTGCGAATTATTTAGATCGGGACTTCAGAGCTCGATTGCGAATCATTTGATTTTAGATTGGAATTTTTCATACTGGGTTCGCAAATCTTTTGCTTTAGATCGAAACTTCGGAGTGGATCTTGAATCATTTGATTCAGATCGGCATTCCAACAGTTATAAAAACAAAACAAAGAAGAAAGAAATAATGCACAAATACAAATCCCTTAAGAAACCTAACCGTGGTTTTACTAAAAGCGTAGTATACTTTGTAATACTTTAGTAATACTTTGCATGTTTATCTCTTTCATTTAGAATTTAAAATGGAAGACATTGTTCGATAAGTGAGCTCTCTGATTGAAGTCCTTGAGAATAAAAAAATTAATGCTTGAAAAGTCCTTGAAAGTCTTGGAATTTCATTTTACGGTATTTGTATGAACCCCGTGTAAAGAAAAAAACTTTTGTGCTTTGGCTAGTGAAATTGGCTTGTAGAATTTTCAATTTGGGTGAACTAACTCTTCAAGTTTAGTTTTGGTGGAGCAATGGGATCATAATTGCAAAAGAAGACTATGAAAAATGTTACAAAAATAACCTAATTTTTGGTGCTTTTGAGCATGAAGTAGTTTGGCTGTGTTCCAATCACAGGCAGTGCAAGTCTGTTTAGGTGTCTCATCTGAAGTATTTTTGTTTTGTGGTCACAGTGGTGGCAGTTGTGTATGGTTGTCCTTTGGCTGCTCACCAGGCGTGAGGCTGTCTGCATGTCGTTAAGGGTCTAGCCCCCTGTGGATGTGTGTGTCTGGTCCTCACGGTGCTATACACACAAAGACGGTGGCATTGACCTCTACGCCTTTGGAAATGTCCCTGGTGCTGTTGGACATCTCCTCTGCTGTAAAGCACAAACATGGCAAAGGCCAGACCTTGTCTTTTAGATTAGTTAATATGTGTGTGTAGTCAAACGTTTCTAAAAGTAGACATGCACTCTAGTCATTTTATTCTAAGGTAAGTATTTTATCTCTTTTTGTTCAGTAGCTTTACTATTTCCATTTTACTATTTTCATAAAAAAAAGCCCAGCCTTTCTGTCCTCTCAACTTGCGAACTCCTCTTTCGTCCTTCAGATTGCACCTCTCATACTTCCATAACCCTCTGTCTGAATAAAACAGGTTTGACATTTTTCTACCTCGACCTTGTGTAGTTCACTTTATCTCATTTTGTTGTAGCAGAGCCATTAGAGGAAACCCACCATGTTTTTTGATGACACTGGATGGATCCTGAGGGGGGAAAAAAGGCAAGGCTCACAGGGCCTCGATGGGCATCTTTATGTAAAGAGCTGTAGATATGTAAATGACCGAGTCTCCTTGCACTGAATGACATTTGAATGGCCTCGCATTTTTCAGCGGCCTTGTTGAATAGCTGGTGGATGTACTCCGATTTGTCACCGAGCTGAATGGACTGTGGGTGAGCATGTTCTGTTTGTGTGTGGATGCGATGTGATGTGAATTAGGAAGGATTTCGAGATGCTGACGTACATAACAATTGGATGGGCGTCGGTGAAGAACTTCGTGGTTCACTCAATGGTTTAGTGGGCCTTTTGAAATCCATTTTATTTTTTCCCAAATTTAGTTATATTTTTATTATTTTATTTTTTTTCCTTTTCTCTCCTGGACTCCGTTTTTAAAGTTAAATTAAAAAATATTTAAAAAGCATGTTTAATTAATTGAAATCACGAAATTTCCACAGTTTCACTGCAGTTTATTAAAAGTTCAGAAATTAACATTTGGTTTCATTTTGACCAAATTCAGTTTTCCATTAATTTTGTGGATTCCATATTAATGGTTTCGTTACATTTTACGGTGTCTATTTACACCAAGTGCAAATAGCCCGCCTTGTTGGCAGAGGCTATTTACACTAACTCCGCCCACGAACGCGTGATTGGGGTAGTCAACACTACAAAATACGCCTGCTGAACAACCACTCCAGTGGCGCAGTTGATAAAGCACGTACCATATTGATTTTTTTTTTTTGTTTGTTTGCTTGTTTTTTTTTGTTTAAAATTTTGCGTCATATCGGAACATAATTTATTTTCAGTAAAAATAAAAGAAATAATTGACTATATTGAAAATAGAGTATCTGTTAGGGTAGGTGTATAGGGAAGGCTTTATTGTCCTGAAAAGTTGGCATCTATTTAATAATTTGAATTAAAACTATAATGTACACTCAATACGTTATTATTGCATACAGTTTTATAATGTACTACAATATTGAGGTGCAGATAATTGCCTCTATTTGCAATAAGTATTATAAATAGCAGAAAATCCTGCTATTTTGAGGCAGTGTAACCTATTGCTGTTTGGACAGTGTAAATAGCATCTATCGCTATTTGCACTTGGTGTAAATGGCATCTGTCGTTAAGAAAATATACTATTTTCATTTAGTGTAAATGACCTCTATTGCTATTTAAACTTAGCGCAAATAGCCGCTGCCTAAATTTTAACAATTAAAAACATATCTGATTAATTTTATTTCAAAAAAAATATGTGTTTATAGTGTTATAGTATTTCCATCTTTCTGGTAATTAAATTTTCTGGTAAATATTCCTTAAAAATAATGTTTGAATAATAATAATTAGCAGTAGTGCTGTCATTACACCTAAGTAATATATTTCTGTTACAGTTTCTTCAGGTTAAACCAAACTTTCTATTTTGACAGGTTGCTGTGAAGACCTTTAATCTTTTGTTTGTAAATGATGTGACAATCCTTATCTCAAAAGAAGCGGTAAAATGCTCATGAAGTGACTCTCTGAGCAGTTCTGGAGGTTTTGTTTATGTGTCCATGTATTCATATTGAGGCGACAGAGGCTGAAAACACCGCAAGCATTGTGCGCTTCAGTATGTGTGTAGTAAACAAAACCGTCTGCGCCATTTATTCACACAAATTCCTTAACATTCCGCTTAGCAAGTTCCATTTTTAGGACTGGATTCTGTGATTCCATCCGTGTTTTCCACATCGTGGAAATCATAGGGCCCTAGATATGTCTTGAAAGCAGGACTTTATTTGGTCTTTAGAAATAAAGGATTTGATTAGTGTTGCCAAGTCTGTGGTTTTCCAGTGGAATTGGGCTACTTTAACACTGTTTCTGCGGGTTGTTTTTCATGTCCACAGGTTTAAGCAACCCCAATAATGTCATATTTAGCCCCTGCAATGCAAATTTACCAGGGGAACCCCAACAAAAAAACATGTATTTTACACCCTGGTACACGATTTGTAATGGGGGAACCCCCTCGAAATGGGGGTTTTGTTGTGAAAACCTGGCAACTCTTGATTTGATGTAACTTTTTAAATGTTACACTAGCTTTGGCTTTTTAAATTGCATTAGGTTTTAAGTAGTTAAGTAGTGAAAGGACTTTTTATTTTTTAATTTTTTCCCCAGTTGACGTCCCCAAATCCTTTTTTGCAACCTCTCCCAACTAAACACCTGTCATATTTTAATATTAATGTACTTCAGTTTTTTTTTTTTTTGTCTTGTTTTGCACTCATTATCTTCAGAATCGGATTGTGAGCACATGAGCAGATTTATCTTATGATTGTCCATGTTTGTATATCAACAACTATTTAGAAGCCAGCAACTTTGCCAAAATTGATATGGGCTACAGTTGGCATGTTGGAAGTTAGCCAATCATAACAGAGGTGTTTTTTTGTGTATGTTGTTGTTGTTTTGTTTTTTTTATAAACAAATCTTAAAGGTACAGTATCAAACAAACTAAGACTTCAGGGGAAAATAAATGTTATAAAACGTTGTCCCATGGTTTTTTATCACAGATGCACTTAACATCAGAGAAGTGCTGACATCTGTTCGCTCCATTGTTGTGAGTGATTTAAGAGAACGTGTGAGGTTTGTGTTACTGTATGTAGTGTGGTTCATGCGGTGTATTGAGTTTCACAGGGCCCTAAGGATTGTTTTATTGTTTTGGGTAATGTTGCACTACTGTTATTTCGGTTAGCCTCAGTTTGTATTTTCATTTTCTTTTTTAAACTAAGGATTTTATGCCAATTTAAGTGGCATCCATCTCTTTCAAACTGCATTTTCTAGCATTTAACATTTTCTTTATGCTTGTTCTCTTTTTTTTTTTTCCCCTCTGTATGAAAGCGTTCTCGGTGATTACATTCTGCATTCGTCTCTCGTTTTAGAGGACGCTCATTTAGTCGCTGCATTTTTAAAGCTTTAAAGCAGAGTTATTTTTAAATGCCGCTATATTTTCTTGTATGGAGAACTCCGCGTGCGATGTAGCGCTGTAAATGAGGCAACATGCGGATCACGTGGATGCCTCTTATAGATCCGGGTAGCAGATGAGTACTTCAGAGGGATGACAGCTGGAACCGACTTCTCTTTTAGTTAAAGACTAAGTATGTATGAGAGAAAATAAGGCTGACTGCATGTGCCCATGTTTATATACAGGAATGGCCATCTGCCCTTTCTGCCTTCTTGAGCTCACAAGATCATATTTGTCTGAGCATATTTGCTCATTTGTGGGTTTCTCATGGAATTGATCTGTGTGTTTATTCTAGTCCAGCAGCGTGTTGGAGATCACAGGGGAGCAGGTGGTGTTTGCCCACTCTAGCCTTTAAGGGTCACGCACAACATGGGTCAAAAGTCATTCTGGGAAAGAAGCGGCCCGTCAAAGAGTCGGAGACATACCAGTGTTCCTCTGTAGTCCGAGCAAGATCAATGAGAGGCCAGACTGTCTGACAGCAGAGCAGCACTGCTGTATTTTTACAGCATGACTGACCCTGGATCAGCAGCCATGAGGAACCAAGATTCTGTTTTTTTATGCAGTCTGTGCCTGAATGCTTGCATGGATAGTGATTCAATATGTTGACTCTCTTTGAAAAACGAACCGAAAACAGCATGAAATTGCAGTTTATTCACATTGAACTTTTGAATGAAACAAAACATTCATTGGGAAATAATGCAGGATGAGACTTTTTATTAGTAGGATATGACTGAAAAAGATTGATTTTATTCTTCTGCATAATTAGTTGGTAACCAACCAATATTTTATATTTATTCATCAGATTTTCAGATGTTTATGCTTGACTTGTTTCGTTATTATAATAAATCTTAGAATTATTATTATTTTTTTATATATATTTTTATACATTTTATAGTTTTGTGAAGCCTAAATGTACATGAAGCATGTAAAATTGGTTTTAGTAAATATAAATATAATAAATATAATTTATATCATTTGTGACCCTGGACCACAGAATCAGTCTTAAGTAGCACGGGTATATTTGTAGCAATAGCCAAAAAAATATTGTATGGGTCAATTATCAATTTTTCTTTTATGCCAAAATGCATTAGGATATTAAGTAAAGACCATGTTCCATGAAGATATTTTGTAAATTTCCTACTGTAAATATATCAAAACCTAATTTTTGATTAGTAATATGCATTGCTAAGAACTTAATTTGGACAACTTTAAAGGTGATTTTTCTCAATATTTAATTTTTTTTTCTTTGCACCCTCATATTCTAGATTTTGTCATATTATAACAAAGCTTTCAGATGATGTATAAATTTCAATTTGAACTCGTTTTGTGGTCAAATTTAAAAAAAAAAAAAACATTGTGAAGATGTTTTTCTTTAAAATAAGACAGTGAACATTTATTAATAATGTAGTCAATTTTGATTTCATATCATCTTAAAAGTCCTTAGTCTGGAATGCTCGATTGTGATTGGTCAGTCATGACATTCTGCATTTAAATATTTTTGAGCTCCGTATTTAATTTTAATTTGTGCTTTTATTATTTACTAAGTTAGCTTCATCTCTGGTGCTGTCCTTTTTCAATTTTTCATAAGTTAGTTTCATATTTGGTGGTTTATACGGGCAATGTCTGTTCTAGAGCACTAAAGTACAGTTAATACCTACTGACACGTGTATATACACCATTGATAATCCTCAAGAAACATAAATTAGCAGGGAGTTCACACGAGTGTCACACCACTAACCTCAGAGACTTGACCGTAGGCGCATTCTCAGTGGGGTGTGCACTTTGTCAAGATTTGTAAAGCCTGCTGCTGGCAGTCTCACTGGAGTCATCACTCCAATCGAGACAAGAACTTAAGACAAACAGTTACTCCGATCTGACCGTACATGCCAGGTGTACAGATCTGTCTGATCCCTCAGAGTTAAGGGTCAGGGCAGCTCTGTTATCTGCAGGCAGCCGAGCCCAGGGTAGGATTGCGATGGGGTGTGTAGTTAAGAGGATAGCGTGTGGCTGAGGAGAGATTTGGACCGGAGGGTCATTTGGTATGGATATCTAGTACTTCTGTGTACACAGATTCCAGCACTTAAGTCGCTGTGTGTGGGAGTGTGTTTGATTTCCCTGAAGTTAAACAGCCAGCGTTTCTTGCATTCTGTGCTGCCGTGTGTCTGGTGCGATAGGGAGCCCGGATTGAGCTATACACTGTTTTTGCGTTTGAGGGAGAATCATTAATGTCTATAGAGTTAGTCCTGTGTGTGGGGTTATCGGCTGGTTGGGCTTAAAGGATTAGTTCCCCCAAATATGAAAATACTGTTATTTACCAAACCTGTATGACTTTATTTATTCGCTTGAAATTTTTGAAGAATTGTGCTGGTCGCTCTTTTGCATGTAGCTACAATGAACTGAAGCTTTCAGGCTTAAAGGGCCATAAGAATCTTAAAGAGATTTGCAAAAATTAAAGAGATAGTTCACACAAAACTGAAAATTACCACATGATTTACTCACCCTCGGAGCATCCTAGATGTATACGACTTTCTTCTTTCAGATAAATCCAATCTGAGTTGCATTAAAAAATGTCCTGTTTCTATTGTGAACATGCATATGACAGTTAATGAGAGCTAGAGATTATGGTTTATAAAGTTTAGTTTTCTTACAGAACACATCGATTCTCTTCAGGAGGCCTTTATTCACCCCCTAAAGCTGTGTGGGGCACTTTTTATGATAAATGGATGCGCTTGATTGGACTTCTTTAGACTTTTGAACAATTACACCCATTTACTGCGATTATAAAGCTTGGAAGAGCCAGGACATTTTTTTTTTTTTTTTTTTTTTTTTTTTAAATGTAACTCGGACTGTATTCGTCTTGAGGAAGAAGGCATATACACCTAAGATGGCTTGAGGGTGAGTAAATCATGGGTTATTCACCCATGTTACAAAGCTGTATGAGTTTATATTTTGAAGATATTTCTTCTGAAACTGTTTTTGTGTCAGGCTTCAGCCTACTAAACGATTAGATAAGTCCTGAATATGTCATTAGAGAGAAGTTTGTTGTTTTACCTGGAAATTGTAAGTGAAAAGGTACATTTTCATTTCATACTGACTTTAAATTGTTATTCACTTAAAATACTGACATCCATTCTAGATCTACTTTGTATGATAGAAGAAGCAATGTCCATTTCATGAATAAATCATTGTTTTAAATCAAATATTTTGTGGTGAATCAGTTGATTTGGTTCTTTAGTCCACTCTGAATCATTTGTTCACAAATCAGACTGATTCAGTTCTCAAGTTCAGCTCTCTGGCTCAATGATTCAGTCACACCAGTTAAAAAAAAAGTTTTGACATGATTATGAAGACATTTTTCCCTTAACCTTTGGAATAATGATAATTATTCTTTTAATTCAGATCTTTTCTAGTGAATCAATAGATTTGGTTATCAAATCCTCTCTGAATCATTTGTTCACAAATAGGACTGATTCAGTTCTTAAGTTCAGCTCAATGATTCAGTCAGAACAGTAAAAAAAAATGAACAAAAAAAAGAAAATATACAAAAAGATAGATACAGAGAGCAGGTAGAAAACTACCTTAGTGCAGTTTATTCGGTTTAGTTTGTTCCTTATGCTCATTAGTTTTGACAAAATTATGAAGACGTTTTTTTCACTTACCTTTGGAATAATAATAATAGTTCTTTTGATCTGAATCTTTTCTAGTGAATCAGTCATTTTGCATCTCAAATCCACTCTGAATCATTTGTTCACAAATCAGACTGATTCAGTTCTCAAGTTCAGCTCTGGCTCAATGGTTCAGTCAGAACAGTAAAAGAAAAAAAAAAGAACAAAAAAAGAAAATATACAAAAAGATAGCTACAGAGAGAAGGTAAAAAAAACTTCCTCTGTGCAGTTTATCCTGTTATTTTGTTTCTTTAGACAACTTTTTGACAAGATTATGAAGACTTTTTTTTTCCTTACCCTTGAAATAATCATTCTTTTGATTCAAATCTTTCATAGTGAATCAGATGATTTGGATCTCTTATCCACTCTGAATTATTTGTTACTAAAATCAAACAGATTCAGTTCTTAAGTTCAGCTCTCTGGCTCAGTGATTCAGTCACAGCGGTGAACAGGTCACTAATCAGGTTGAACTATCAGCTAGCCAAATTATCTCTGTGAATATTTAATGAATCATGCAGCCTTATCTATGACCATGCATCCATGAATGAAATGGGTATTTGAATGTGTGCATATGTGTCCATAGCACATGTCCGTATAGGTGATACAACACATTACGGAAATGTGTACAAAGCCAGACTCTTGTGTGTGTGTGTTTGTGTATTTGCGTGTGTCCCTCATTAACGTGGGATTCTTTAGCTGGTGGTAATGAAGCTTGTCAGTGCAGTGCAGTAGAAATGTACCACTCCCCTCTCATAAACATCTACCGTGATTAATTACTGACTGTGTGTTTCCCCCGCAGGGCTGCTGGCGGAAAGAAACAGCCCAGAATCCTCAGAGACCCAGACACACGCGTGCGTGTTTGTGTCAGAAAATGGGTTTGCATGAGACGAGGGCGAACAGTCAGGGAAAAGTGGTTTTACAGTTGTGTATAGTCAATGGACACAAACAAAAACTCAGTATAGGTCGTTTCCTGGTGAAGTTTCCTGAAATAGAAATATGAGAGAGGGAAGCGCTGGAGAGACAGACGACACCTGACGCATACCCGCAATAATTTTTCTGACTTTGAAAAATATTTGTGCATGTGTGTCAGTGTGTGTAAGGTGTTGGTAATTATATTTGAGCAAACACAATTTCCACAGCAACTATTGGCTTTGCCTGGCAAGACCAGCTTCATCTATCTTCATTTTTACCCTGAGCAAATTGGAGGAGTGGGGAGCGAATGAGCAAGAGAGAGAGAAAATGAAACCAAGAAGGAAAAAAAAAAAAGCAACAAAAAATGAAAATATACAAAAAGATAGATACAGAGAGAAGGTAGAAAACTACCTTGGTGCAGTTTGTTTCTTTTACCCTCATTTCAGACACATTTTTGATTATGAGGATTATTAAGATTTTTTTTTTTCTGCCTTTGGAATAATGATAATAGTTTGCAATAAAACCATAAACATGTTTAAGTTCATTTTTATTTAAATAAATAGTATTTTATTATTGGCAAATACAGCATTATGGATGTGACATATAAATGCTTAGAGAATGTATGTGTTACCAATATACCGAACCATATGTTTATATTTCATCTCTTTATGTTTCAGTCAGGTAGAGTACATTGCAACCTTTTTCAACAGGATATCTTGACTTCATAAATGCTCTACCAAATGTTTTGGGTGTCCTTTATATGTGGTTTGTGGGTTTGAAAAAGGTTAAAGTGAGGGAGGAAAACATTTTATACGTGGCTTTCTACCCTACCGGGTTTTATTTTTTATTTTTTTTTTTCACAAAATCATATAGCTGTCCCCATCCCCCTGTCGCCTGAGAGACTCGTCCATCTCAGCCAATCCCACACGCGCACACTTTCACTCCGTCCGTCTCTCTTAACACAATCACACACTGTTTCAGCGCTCCTCTGTACCCCCTGCACCCCCACCCGAGCTGCAGAGGAGCTTTTAGCAGCTCCCAACACATCATGACATTGGCCAGCTGTCAGCCTCTATCAATTACCAGCAATCTGTGGTCGGGTAAAAAATTTCTCTGTGAAGGAGGAAGGACGCATGCAAAAGCACAAGTTCCCCTCTCAGCCGCGGCTACAGTGCTTTCCCCAGCGGATACTGTGGCTTCTGAGTTTACACAGATGAGCTCCACTCGACGCAGATGAGCATCCGCTATTACAGCAAAATATTCTGTTGCTGAGATCTCTATCCGTTTTAAACTTACTTGACTTGTTTGCTTGCTGTTGCTTAGCATTGCAGGGAGATTTTAATATGGGAAAGTTTATTTTTGTCTCGTGTGAGATTTTAAAGTTAACATATGTGCCAAGATGTCTGCAGGGGATGTGGTTTAGCGTTTCGGAGCGGGGTTTCAGCTCTTGAAGAATTCATGTCATGTCAAAATGCCTCAGGGCTAAGGGGTAGGCCTGCTTGTTTGAGGCGGTTTATTTCTTTTTGGCGTAAAGTTTGATTTTAATAGTTGTGCTCTGGGAATTTTAACAAACCTTGAATCGACCCTCAGCCCCGTCATAACTTTAGTACACCTTCTAGATGTCCTTTCCTCTTTTTTTTTTTCAGCTGAGTTAGGTTTAAAGGCATAGTTCATGCAAAAATAACGATTCTGTCATTTGTTAGTACAACAGTATGACATATTTGCTGAATTTCCTTTAGTTTGATGCAAACAAAATCAAGGCTGTGAGGCTACGGTCTGGTGCATTCTGTGAAACATTAAAGTGCCCTTATATATGCAAAGCTGTAAAGCTGAAAGTGCACGATAAACAAAGTTTTTGTCTCCCACAAAAAATAATCAACTCCTGAATGAGTCGCTAGTAATTCGAATCCAACGCACATTTGCATGTCCGCTTATGTTCTATGCTGGCCAGCTACAAACAACTTGATCTGCCCTCAAACACGTCATTTTACTGAAGACTTCTTCTCTAATTTTATTGAACTCTTCTCTCGGAGTTCAATGCGGGATTCACAACACACTTGCTCTTGAAAGATCAGAACCAAGTTTATTTGGACCAACTGGCTCCACTGATTCACAACCTGTATGTTAAATAACAGATGATTATATTTTGTGTCAAGCATTTCTATTGTGTACATAGTAGACCCACAACAGACTGGACCATGTGACTAATCAGAGCAGAGTAAGGAAAGGAGGGGTTTAGAGACTGAATCTTTGAACCGCTTCAAACAAATCGTTTGATAATCGCTGAAAAGTGAGGTGATATTAAACGCATATTTTGACAAAACAAAAGCATCGTTTGACCTTGCATGCATGTAAACCTATTGTAGGAACCTTAAAAATGGCATAATAGGGACGCTTTAAAAATACTAGGTCTGCCCCCAAAGGCTTGGTTGACCAAAATTCTATTAGTCGCAGAAATTTTTTTTTTGTGGCGAAGTCACTCACCTATCATTCATCAACCTCAAATGTGGCTTTTCATGTGAAAAGTTTTGTAGAAACTTTACATGGCGGCTTAATCTAATGTTAACCTACAAAAATGTGCACTATTGAAGTGTTTGTGCAGAGTGTGGAAGATGAGTAGTAGCGCGCTTATTGCATGACAGATGGAGGTGCTGGTGCGGTCTCTTGCTCTTAAAATACTGTCATTTGTGCTTATAGAGATAAAAGTAATACATCTTTTGATCTTCTGTAAAGACTTTACACTTATTTCTGTGCACAATAACAACGAAACATTGTGCTTTTGTAAAATAATGAAAGCAAGCTTGAGCGCAAAACTTTAAAACTCCGTCTTACAGACAGGAAAACTATATCTATAGAGCAGAGGTCTCAAACTCAATTCCTGGAGGATCATTTAGTTCGTATAAAACATGTTTTTTGTGTGCTTATTAGGCTATGTAGGCAATTAAAGGCTTATTGTTATGATTTATATGTGACCCAGGACCACAAAACCAGTCATAAGGGTACATTTTTCAATATTGAGATGTATAAATAATCTAAAAGCAGAATAAATAAGCTTTCCATTGATGTACGGTTCAAGATACAACTATTTGAAAATCTGGAATTTGAGGGTTTTCTCAAAATATTGAGAAAATTGCCTTTAAAGTTTACCAAATGAAGTTCTTAACAATGCATATTACTAATCAAAAATTAAGGTTTGATATATTTACAGTAGATTTTTTACAAAATATCTTCATGGAACATGATCCTTACTTAATATCCTAGTGATTTTTGGCATAAAAGAAAAATCAATAATTTTGACCCATACAATGTATTTTTGGCTATTGCTAAAAATATACCCCAGCGACTTGAGACTGGTTTTGTGGTCCAGGGTCACATATGGTTTATTAAAAACGTGCGAGTGAACTAATGCTTAAAATGTACGACTACTAGTCGACCAGAAAAATCTTTAGTCGAGGGCAGCCCTAAAAAATACATATGTTCCTCAATTTTTTTTAGAGGACAAAACCACAGTACAATTTATTGAACTGGCTGCATTTCTGTTCCCCACAGCCTTGTTTTTGTTCTCATTTTTTATGATGTCATTAAATATGTAGGTTTATTGACAAATATTGTATAATTAACTGGAAATTTTCATTTAATTTTTTTACTCTTGTTTATTGACAAAATTGTATAATCAACCCAAGCAACTCAACAGTATTTATTTATTTTTTATCTATTTTTGTTTAATATCATAAACTTATAATCAACCCACCTCAAATCATTTTATTTTAATTTACACAATATACTTGTGTTATAAATGGGGATATTATATTGTCTGTGCATGTACATGGTTGCAAAATAAGTCTGGCTAAGATGATAAGGATTTCAATGGGTGTCACCTACATATTCAGTTGGTTGCATAGGTGCATCTGCCTTTAAAAACTGACAATAACAGCATACTGCTCTTATCTCATCACAAATATGACAGTTCACTTTTGACATATATAATTTGCCGAAGTGTGTTTGAAAGATGTGACGGATGGCTTGTATCATGATGGCAGCTTTGTTGTGAGCTCCAGCTGATAGAGACAGCAGCAGATCGGATCTCCGCCTAAAGCCATTCCTGCACTGTGGAACCGTTCTGCCCAACGGAGGCTTTTTCCCAGTTCTTAGTCTGCAGACAGATCCCGCTTTGTGCTTTGATGGTCAGCAGCTGAGGATTGGCTGACAACCCAGTCAAAACCTCAGACACGAATTTCCCTCAAGTCACCCATTCTCTGTCTTTGGGACATTTTTGTTTAATTGAAAAACCAGCTGATGCAAGTAAAGCTTTAAAGTGAAGGAAACCAGAATAGCTGGCCAGACGGTCACGTTTAACTGCTTCGGTCCATATCTGGTTGCAGGCTGGTCTGTAAGCTTAGCGACCATCTCTGTGGGGCCTTTGTGAATCTACTGTATGTTGAGGTTCTGGATTGCACATTTTCATATTACTCGTACCATTTCTGCAGTATGCAAATTGTTTTTAAACAAAGAGTCTCCAGATAATCGTCTACGTCAGCCAAGTTTGGATTGAGTTTAATGTCCATGGACTACTGTTTTTAATTTCATAATGCATTTCCCATACTATTTCAAAAAATACTCAGGAGTGTGAAGTGTATACTGTGCAGTAAGCAGTGAACTATTCTTCCATTCCGAACACAGCTGATGTTAAAGTGTCAGTCTTTTTATGGACCTTTTTCATTTAGTTGAGAGCTCTTAAATCAAAGGTGTCAGGCTGAATTTGTGCCTGCACCAAACCGATGAAAGGTCTTGCAGACTGCAGGTTTAAACTCGGGTTTACTCTAGGCTATTTGCAGTTGAGTTTGGAATGTGCTATCAGTCTTATTACTCTAAGTTAGCCCACCGCTTGTGCCCTCTGGGGCTTAAATTGATCCCTTCAACTCGGATATTTGGGCTTACAGTGTGCAGCCCAAAAGCATAAATATGTTATAGATTGACAAAAGAACAAGCTCTCCCATATGAAACTGACAGTCTAATGTACATTGCACATGGACATTGTACGTACTGTTTGAAATTGCCAGTCCCAATCAGATTGTCTGGAAGTATAGCGGTAGCTAAATTTGGCGGTAGTAAATTTCGCAAATCAAAATTGCGAATTGAAAATACACCCAGTGGAAACATGTCAACTCCCATATATTGGAAAAAAGTTTCCTTCTCCTTCTCCAGTTAAAAATAATGGCTAGTGCGGTGGCTGCGCTATACATAATTTATTATTATTATTATTTTTTTTAAATCGACATTTATAAAGCATCACAAAAGTTTGCACAAAACTGTAATGGAAATGCACCTACTGTCTACGTTTCCTTTGATTAAAAATAATGGCTAGTGTGGTGCTGCAATATACATAAACCTACCAACATTGGTCGTTATGATTTAAAGTGTGAGGGGAAAAAATAAAACAGTAGTTTTTTTATATAAATATAAGTTTTGCGAAAAACAAATCTGTAATGGAAATGCACCTACTGTCTACGTCTCATTCGATTAAAAATAATGGTTAGTGCGGTGCTGTGATGTACATAAACCTACCAACATCGGCTGTTATGACTTAAAGCGAGAGGAACAAAATAAGTTTTAGTTGCATTACATTGTCGTCATTTCACAGTCGTGTTTTTTTCGACATTTATAAAATAGCACAAAAATTTTGTGCAAATCTGTAATGGAAACGCACTTACCTACCAACAGTGGTGGTTATGACTTAAAGCAAGAGGTAAAAATTTAACATTTAAGTTTTAGTCACATAACATTGTCACCTATATAATATATATATAATATTATTTATTTAAACTTTTAATAAAACTGTGCAAATCTGTAATAGAACTGTTTTAGTGGCGTTATGATTTATTAGTACCATACTAGATTTTGTGTATGTTAATTTCTAGGTTAGGTGACAGGATAGCAAATCTAGCCTTGAAGTTAATGTTTAAAAAATTACTAATAACCATGTTTAATATGCATAACAATTTTTCATATGTATTATGTTGTGATGCCTTAAAACTTAGATTTTTAGTTTTTAGACAATGTAGTATTTCATTATCAACCATAAAATGTAAAATGTGTTATTTTTATACTTCAGAGTTGCATGTATGCGCGTGTGTGTGTGTGTGTGTGTACAAAATATATATAAAATTAAATAAGCATGTACTTAATCTTACTTAATCTTTTCATATCTAATGTAAAGCGAAATGTATGTTTCATGAGAAGTGAACGAACAGGGCAACACATGGTTTCTTATTCACCCATCATGGTGTGTCTTGCATTCACTGACTCATCTTTCTCAGTTCCTCCTGTTTCAGCAAGCCATTTTTTTTATTTATTTATTTTTTTTTTTATTTCCTCCATTCTCACTGTCCGTCACCCACCCAAGTTCTCTTCTGTTCCATCTTTCTTTGTTCCTCACCATCTTTAAAAATAAGTTCAATCTGGCTTACACCCACACTCCTGCTTTCCCGTCTCTCTCCATCTGAACATTCATTGCTGTCGGCTCTATATTTTACCCTCGTCACCAGGAGATTTCTTTGCCTGGTCCTTGAGGGGTTTAGTGGTGGATTTACAAATGGGGGGGTTGTGAGTCTTATCTCAGTTAAACCCCGACCACTGTGGCCAGTCGTGCTTGTCTAATGAGGATGTTTCCCTGTATCCCTGCGGCCTGTCTGTCCCACTGTGAATTTGGTTAGATGGAAACACTCATTACGACCCTACAAACAACAGTTTTGGACAAAACTTTCCAAAGTAATTATTCAAGTCAACATTAAGTAATAAAGCACAAAGAAACAAATTAAGAGCAGTACGTGGTGTCATTATTTGAACTGTGTGATTGGTGCTGTGCGTGGATAAATTGAGGAAATTACTCCCCTGAAATTTCCGTTTATGCCTTTTAGGACAGATATCTGTTTTTCATTTGTGTTATGCATTATTAGGACCTGGAATGCTTAAAGTCAAAATGAAAACTGAGCTGATTATGCATGTTCCTGGTTTTATTATACATAATTCATGTGCAGCAGTTATTTCATCTTGATTATAGGCTGATTTTCGAGATTATATATACCGTATCGGTTGACATTTGAATATTTAAGCTTTAAATACATTAATAACACTGCTAATGTGATCTTTTGTAAATCTCAGTATGAATATGCATTTTCTTTTCTGTAGCTTTTCGTTTTTAGTGTTTTTGTTTAGACAAAATGGTTTTGAGATTTAATATAGTTTATCACCCATGACATGGATTTTGATCTCTTTGTCTGGGGTGCTGCTGTATTTTGTTTTTTTTTTTATATAAAACTGAATTTCATAAAATAGTTCATAAAATCTAAGTTTTAAAAAAATGTATGTATTTGCAATTGGGCCTCCAGTTTTGACATGCCATTAATGTTCTCTCTCTTTCTCTTTCTCTTTCTCTCTTTCCTCTGCATGTCCTTCTCTTTGTTGCGGTTCATCAACAAAGGTAAGCAAGTTTATCATTCATCCACCTGCTTGTTAATTTGCCTTTGTTTATGCATTCAGCTTTGGCAACATTCATGCATAGTTTCCTGTGATACAAACATACACAGTTCATTAGAGCTAGTTGAGTGAATTAAAAGGGCTGAGGAGGAGGGGAGGTCGTGAGAACAGTCCGACAGCCTCTCCCGAACATGCCTCGACTATTAATGCGACCGCCACACGCATGTAAACAAACCCACCAGGCCACTTCTGCCGCAACACAATGTCACGCCTTTTAAAACGTTCTTATTCGCACCCCACACATAAAGACCACTTTTATCCTCTCTCTTGGTCAAGTAGGAAGAGATGATGTTCCTCAAGATGAAAAAAGAAAGAGTGAGTCATGTCTCGAATAAAACGTGGCTACTGTGTGAGTGACTCTATAATGGTTTCCCTGTTCGCTGATAAACCTTTTCTTGGGATGTTTAAGGCTTGACTAATGAATAATGCAGGCTGTTATTAAAGCTTTTCTTTGTTTTTGCTCATTTCGGAGCAGGTTTAAACTGATCTCTTTGGAAAGCTCATGTGGATTGAGTTGAAAGATTCAGGCACTTGCGATGTAGAGTGAAAATTCAAGGCGCATGCAAATGCATGCTGTATACTTTTCCAGTTACTTAAGCATACAGTTCACCCAAACATGTAAATTTGTTCATTTACTCACCATCATGTCATTCCAAACCCATTTGACTTTTTCTTCAGTGGAACACAAAAGGAGATGATTTGAGAAATGAGAAGTAAGCAGTCCATGCGTCACATTCACTAAATTTCATGTCTTCCTAAGCAATTTTATAGCTTCATAAAACAAATTATTGTGGTTTGTTTTGCAGGAAAAAAAAAATTTAGTGCAAATCTTGCTTGTGGTTTACTTTTATTAAACCACACATGGTCATGTGTGGTTAGTTCATCTATATAACTCCGGTTCAGAAAGGTAGGGTAGAGGGGAAAAACTCCATCTTATTTTGTCGTTATCCTCCAACTTCAAAATCGTCCATCGTCGTTGTTTTATGTTATATATGTATGTTTCTATATATATATATATATATATATATATATATATATATATATATATATATATATATATATATATATATATATATATATATATATATATATATATATATATATATATATGTATATATATATATATATATGGATTTAGATAGATATTTATATATAGATATAGACATTTTGCTGGTTAAGACCCTTATTCCTTGGCTGGGATTGTGTAAACCCCCTTAAAGCTGCATTGAAACTGCAATTTGGACCTTCAACCCATTGGCTCACATTGAATTTCATCAATAAAACTGAAGATGAGACAAATCATAATAAATAAACTACTCTAAAGTGTCATGCCGATAACATGGAAGTGAATGTATAAGGATTTTTTTGTCAAACTATTATTTAAAGTAAAACAAATGGCAATGAAAATGCTAATGAAAATGAGTTGAGGCCATATATATTAATTTTATAGTTTTAAACTTTACCTTTAAACTTTATAATTTTTATGTTTTAGTAAATTTGCTATGTTTTAGTCATTTTCGTTTTTTTTTTTTCTGATTGATTTGATTTTTACTTCAGTTTTAGTTTTCGTTTTGCTCATGTCTTTCTTTCTTCAGTTGAAAAGAAGTTAAGGTTTTGATGAAAACATTCCAGGATTTTTCTTAATATAGTGAACTTCAGTGGGAGCCAAAGGGGTTGAAGGTCCAAACTGCAGTTTTGATGCAGTCTCAAATGTCTCTACATGATCCCAGCTGAGGAATAAGGGTCTTATCTAGCAAAATGTTCAGTCATTTTCTAAAAAAAATCATTTTCTAAAAAAAAAAAGACAAATTGATATACTTTTTAACCACAAATGCTTTGCACTAGCTCTGCGAGGCGCCCCCTTGACTTCACGCAGTACATAATCACGTTGGAAAGGTCACGCATGGTTAGTTCTTTATCTGTGAATCCCAATTTAAAAAGGTAGGGTAGGGCAAAAAACTTATTTTATCCTCAGACTTTAAACTTCATATCCTTGTGGTTAGTGCATTGACATACAGCACAACTGCAATCACAGCGACCCGGATTCGATTGCCGTCTCAAGGTCCTTTGCCAATCCTGCTCCCCTCTTTCCTCCCACTGTTTTCTTGTCATCTCTCAGCTGTCCTATCTACAAAAATGTATAAAACAAAGTATATAAGTTTTTTTTTTTTTTTTTTTTTTTTTTTTTTTTTTTAAATTAAGAAAATGACATTGTTTCACTAGATATACCCTTATTCCTTTGCTGGAATCATATAGAGCCTTTTGAAGCTGGAATTTGGACCTTCAACCCAATGGTTCCCATTGAAGTCCACTGTATGAAGAAAAATCCTGGAATGTTTTCCTCAAGCAGTTTATTCTTGAAGTGAACTAATCCTTTAAGTAATGAAAGAAGTTTCATTTTCAGGGTGAGCTGTTCCTTTAAGACATGCGTAAGCACATCTGCGACAGGTGAATTTCATCATGTCCTGTGAACTATGAAGTGCTGAGTATGTCGAATAAGTGGGTTAATTATCATTCTCTCAGTGCACATCCATTAAAGTGGTGCTTTCAGGTGTATGGTTGGAAAAATGTCAAGATTTGGTCTCTGTGAGGTCCACCCTCACACTTTGCTCTGCTGTGGTTTTTTTTTTTTTTTTTTTTCCATCCAAGTCACATACTCACTCTCTCTCTCTCCCCCCATGAGCTGGAGACGGTGAAAGCAGGAGACAACGGATGTTTATTCCTTTCTGCTGTTATGTCTGCTGCTGTATGTAATGACAGGCTGTTTAGTGGCCGGCTGAAATAAGTGTTTCTATCTGTCTCGCTCTTCCGCCCTTGGGACTTCTGTGGCTGTATCGCTCTCTCCCAGGTTTGCTAAACTGGTCGTGCAATTATAGTAAAGACACATACTGTCATGGCAGCTCAAAACTTAAACGCATGTTTGGACACTGATGCAATAGTCCAAATGGTCTCATAGCTTGAGGGCTTTCACACTACTGCTTTTGGTGTGAGCCAGAGTCCATTTGCCATCAAAGTTGAACTGTTGTCAACTATATGATTTAGACATTTTGACTAGCATGTAACTTAATTCAAGTTTGCTTGTGTATCTTATTTTTAGGTTTTCAAACGCATAGCACTGAAACCCTATTGTAATTGCTGAATTGTTGAATGACCATGGATGAACAATTTCCACAAAAAAAAATTGATCATGCAGACCAAACCGTAAGTTGTAGAGACTTGAAACTTGGAGGGATGGTAGTACTCATACCACCTACAGTGTGACCGAGGCTCGCCCCAATCGGCCTCACTGTACGTAATTGAATAATCGAAAGTACATAATTGCTCATAACTCCTAAACCATCAGTTGCAGGCTCAAATGTGTCATGTCGTTGTATTCCGGACAAAACGCATGCCTCAGATTCGAGATTTTGGGTATTTCGCAGTTTTTGCAAAACCTACTTGTGCAAACTAGTCCTAGGTTTTTCGCCTCAGAACCAAACCATTGCAGAAAGATTCTCTGGAGAGTGAATATAAATAATTACCAAAAAAAAAAAAAGTTGAACTTTCGACTCGCCGTTGCAAAGGGGTGCCAAAACTTTCGAAAGGGGCAGGGCCACTTTTAGTAAAATGCCTATAACTCCTGAACAGAATGAGATTTATTTGCCAAACTCAGCACACTTATGTAAGAGCTGAAACTGATGTCACAGGAAAAAAATCACAGAGATTGGCCACTTGGTGGCGCTATAAGAAGGGAAAAAAAACATAAAAATGGCTATAACTAGACAACCATTTGTCCTAGCTACATGAAAATTGCTGTGCACGGCCTTGGTCCAAAGTGCCACAGTTGTCTATGGGGACTTTTGCGTATCTTAAAAAAAACATGGCCAAAATAGGCTGATGAAGTTTGAGTTAACCTATTATACAAGGTTAACGGAGGCTGATCAGAGCGAAACTTGGTGGCCCTGTTTGAATCGCAGCCCCAAAGGTCTGTGTAAATTTGAAAGAAATCGGCCACCGGAGGGGGGCAGTATCGCATTTTCTGAGGGCGTAAACAATTGTACATTGCGCATGTTTCCGCACATACACACGATATTCATATCATATGATAGACCTCCTCGTTCCGAACAACTTTGCCTCTAGAACCACTGCTGTCAGTCAAAACTTTGAGAAGATTTTTGAGAAGAGAATGATTGAGAAGATGTGAAAAACCTACTTTTGCGAACTAATCCTAGGTTTTTTCGTTCAGTCTGGAAAAAAAACACCGCAATGCAATTCTCTGGACTCTCTAGATCAATAATTATCAAAAACATAGTGAAATTTATCCTTTGGGAAGCTTTATTGGGGTCCTTTAGAAAAGGGGCCTGTTCAAATATACCTAAAAGCCTATAAAACCTAAACAAAAACTCAAAACTTCACAAAACCCCCTGAGCACATGCGACCACAGCTTGTGCTATAACAGTCATAAAGGTTAGAAAAACATCATATTTCTATGGCAAATAACCTGAATTTGACACAAATGCTTTAAGAATTTATCGGCTTGCTAAATATAATATGTAATGTAATGAAACTATTGAAAATCAGTTTTAATAGTTAGGTATTTTGGTAAATAAAGCTGAAATAAAAATATGAATATTAATATCAAGTTATTAAAACCTAAACTTAAAAAAAAAAAAAAAAAAAAAAAAAAAAAACATTTAAGGCTGTTCATGATTTTTTTTTTTTTCTTATCTTCAGTTTTGTCGATGAAATCCAAACCCTTTTTAGTTGATGAAATGCTTTACTTTCCTCAATTTGTGATTTATGCAAAAAGAGACATTTTTATTCATTTAAAATAAATGACATTATAATCTAGCAATTAAACCAAGTCGAGACATTTAGAGGCTTTTAAGTCCATGCTGATGAAGTGCAAAGTTGAGTTTTAGTATGAGATCATTTGAGCTGTGCACTATCACTCACTTCCTGTTCACCCTAATCCTTTAGTCTGAAACCTCTTAATGTTGTCATAAATGTGTCCTCATAGGCAATCTGTCTAAGTAGGAGTTGTATTCAAAGTAATTAGTAGAGCTAATTATCTGGAGAGTCAGAGTAGGATGCTAGAGTACAGCCTGCTGATTTATGTATGTCTCTTTGTCTTTGCTCTGAGTCAGCATGACTTTATTGTTTTAGGAGACAGAGATGAAAGCAAATAAAATGGTTTAAGAAGGTGAAAGTGCGTCTGTGTTCTCCCCAGATCGCCTGGGGTCCGGTTCCAGGCCCCTACACATGCAGGTACTTAAGTGTTCATTACTCATATGTTACTGCATAGCTGAGAGAAAAGAGACTACAGCTGCTTTAAAAAAAAGCTTCCCTGCAGACCTGTTGGGCCTTGATTTGTTGTGGCAGGCCTGCGTCTGAGCACATCTAGGGTCCTGGCCTGGCTTTACCTCCTTTAACTGTGGCCAAAAGTGCAAATGTAAATAAAAAAAATGTCTCCCGAGTTGATATCGCTAATGGTTTGATTAGTTTAAAATGCAGGCGGAAGTTTTTTTTTTTGCTGCTTTCAGTCCTTTAATCATATGAAGTGGTGGGTGTGTAGACATGCCGAACGCCAACCATGCTGTCACATGCACCCTCGCGGCCCTCTCCCCACCTGACTGCTCCCTCATTTTTCCTCGGGAAGATTTATAGTGGCTGGGATGTTGGAGACAGGCCATTACCATGAGCTCTTAGAACTCATCATTCAAGCAAAGAGGCGAACGCAGCACCCTATACCTGCCTTCCTGAGCATCCTAAGATCATGTAGCAGGAAAACTAATGCTGTTGCGTCGTTTATTTTGAACCATGTTTTCTGATCACGAAAAGCTCTTTGAGAATTCAAATAGCAGTGATTTATGCTCTTATTGAGGAGAGTTTTTCTCTGCGATGGCAGCCAGTAGAGTGCTTAATAATGCCGTTTTATGTCCTCTAAATAGTGATGCATGATAAATGAATGTATTTGTATTTATATAATACTGATCTTGAATATTTAATTGTAGACACTAATGTTCTCTTTTTATATTTGAATTACTTTTGCCATCTAACAGTCAGAGTTAATGGTTAAAGACACTAATAATTTAATAACACTGCTGAATGTTTTCTCATTAGGAAATCTCAAAATGAATATCCATTTTTCATACAGAAGATTATAATGTTGTGGTGGATAAAATGTATTTTATAAAAGGTCCAACTTCAAAACAAAAAAAAATAAATCTTGCACATTATCCACGCTTGCAAATGCATCAAAATATTTGTTAACTCACAGCTGATGAAGGTAATTGACCGAAACGTTGTGAGCTGATAAATATTTTTAAACGTTTGCAAGTGTGGATAGTGTGCAGGATTTATTCTTCTTTTCTTTTGATGTTTAAAATGATAGACTTTAGTTTTTATCATTTACAATTTTTTTTTTGATTTATACAAAATAGTATATTTTCATTGAGTTTAATTTTTTTTTTTTAATTTTTTTAAATTTATTTATTTATTTATTTTTTTTAAGTCTTTTGCCTTTTTGAATCTTTATTTGTTTTTTTTGTTTTTTTTTTTGCCTTTTATTATGATAGGATAATGCTGTGGTGCATAAAATTTATTTTACATTTAAATTATTTAACAGTTACCCTTGAACACCTGTAAGTTATTGGTAAGTGCATAGGAAAAAACGACCAAAAAAGGTCCAACTACAAAAATAAATAAATTAAATAAATCCCACACACTATCTGCACTTGCAAATGTATCAAAATATTTATAAACTCGCAATGATTTGGTTGCCTGATGAAGGTCATGGACCGAAACATTGCGAGTTAATAAATATTTTGATACATTTGCAAGTGCAGATAGTGTGCGGGATTTATTCCTTTTTTTTTTTTTTTTTTTTTAATGATTGACTTTGGTTTACCATTGTAATTTTTTTTTATTATTTTTTCATTGAGTTTAATATTTGTACTTTTTTTTTATTTGTTTTTCCTTTATTTTTTTTTAACCTTTTTTTTGGTGTTTTTATTTTTTGTCTTTTTTTGGTCTTTTATTATGATAGGATAATGTGTTGTGGTGCATAACATTTTTTACGTTTCTAATTATTTAACAGTTACCCTTGCACACCTGTAAGTAATTAATAAAGTTCCAAACAAAACAAAAAAATAAATGCCACACACTATGTGCACTTGTAAATGTATCAAAATATTTATTAACTTGCAACGATTTGGTTGCCTGATGAAGGTCATGGACCATAACGATGAGTTAATAAATATTTTGATACATTTGCAAGTGTGGATAGTGTGCGGGATTTATTCTTTTTTTGTTTTAACATTTAAAATTATTGACTTTATTTATTTCCATTTTAAATTTTTTTGCATTTATACAAAATAGTATATTATTTATCACTTATTATTTTTATTTTTTCTTTATTTATTTTGCCTTTTTTAAACCTTTTTGTGGTGTTTTTTTGCCTTTTATTATGATAGGATAATGTTGTGGTGCATACAATTTATTTTACGTTTAAAATTGTTTATCAATTACCCTTGCACACCTGTAAGTAACTGAAAAGTGCATAGGAAGAAACAACCAAAAAAGGTCCATCTTCAAAAAACAAAAAAAAAAAAAAATATAAATCCTTCAAGCTGTCCGCACTTGCAAATGTATCAAATATTTATTAACTCACAACGATTTGGTCGCCTGTTGAAGGTCATGGACAGAAACATTGTGAGTTAATAAATATTTTGATACATTTGCAAGTGTGGATAATGTGTGGGATTTATTCTTTTTTTGTTTTGACGTTAAAAATCGACTTTAGTTTTTACCATTTATTTATATGAATACATAATATACAAAATAGTATTTTTTTTTTTTTTTTTTATTGAGTTTAATATTGTTAATTTTTTTTGTTTATTTTGCCTTTATTTAACCTTTTTTTTTTTTTTTGTGTTTTATTGTGATATGACAATAGGTTGACAGGAAGTGAAGTGGCAGAGAGAGGGGATTCATGATCAGGAAAAGTCCACGACCCAGGACTTTTACTTGGGACGTTGAAAGCTCGAGCCCATGAGGCTATTGGCGTTGATAATATTTTATCTAATAGATAATGTTATCTAAAAATATTATTTGCATATAGTGTTGTGCACTACAGGCGTCCCGAGTTCGAATCCCAACTTGATTTTTCCCGATCCCACCCCCCTCTCTCTCTCCCACTTCGCTTTGTCATCTCTATTCTGTCCTATAATAATAAAGGCAAAAACGGCAAAAATAAATTTAAAAAAAAAAAAAAAAAAAAGGAAAAAAAATAATTATTTGCTTTGATATCGGCTAGAATTTTCTTATGGGCGCGTCTCTACTTTAAACTGTTAAAATAAACTGTTTATATTGCAGTGAGAAAGCTCTTTGACGCACTTATCAATCATTAGGATTTTGAATGTAAAATGAGCATTTAATATTCACCTGGGAAAACTTAACTTGATATGACAGGTTTGAGTCCTGATGATCCAGGCTTTAGTGTCTTCTCCCTCTCTGCAAACACAGAGGCATGATTTGATGCTTTGCGGCTTGTCTGTATACGTATAGTAACTTGATCCAGGCTTCTCTTATGATGTTTGCAGTTTGGGCAAGTAGAACAAGTGGCAAAGTCCTCATCAACCTGTCAATGCACCGCCAAAAGAGTGGTGTCTCCCAGTGCCGTGTATAAATCAAGCTGTCCAGCACATTCCATACACAAGTAGTGCTCCCCCCCCTCCCCAACCTTGTTCTTCCTTCTGGATCTGCAAGTTCACTCAGTCCACTGGCTTCACTCCAGATTGGGATTGTGTCTCTGCATTCATTTTCTGCTTTCATGTTGTCATCATCTTCTGAGAGGAGAAAAGTGTAATGTTGTCCTGTAAGTCCTGTCACAAAAAAGTCAGTCACTAAACCACATCATCATCTGAACGTGTAATTGTCAAGCAGCAGTTCAAATCAGGCTCTGCGAGTGGAGTCTTGCTCTGGTTGATAAGATGATCAGATGGGATCCTGGAGTTTTTATGTGTTCTTTGTAGGTAATGGCACCCTCAGTTCTGTTTTATTACTTTAGGGGTCACTAGGGTGGTTAGGGAATTTTTTTTTTTGTGATGTCAAAGTTTGTGTTAGCTTTTATATATGAGATTAATTGGAATGCACAATGAAAAAACATGATTAAAAATTGTTAAAAATGGAGTTATCTGTTTTTGCAAATTAACTATTCATATACTTTATCATTTTTATAGTATAAAATATTATAGTAGTGTAAAATGCTTATATTTATATATATATATATATATATATATATATATATATATATATATATATATATATATATATATATATATATATTTTATATATATATATATATATAATATATATATATATATATATATATATATATATATAATATATATTTTATATATAATACATTTTTTTTTAAATATATAAAAACATTTTAACAAATTTACAGAATTTGATGTTACTGATTCTACACTGATTTCTATGCACTTAAAAAAAAAAAAAAGAGAAATTATTAGATTAAGTCTTTTGTTATATTGGCAGCCCTCTGTTTTAAAAAAAACGACCAAATCTGCATATGTTTTTGTGGGGGGAAAAAAAATATGGAAGTGGTCACTTTTTACTTGCAATTTATAAACAAATTGACGTATTGAAATAATTTGAATAATTTGCTTTGTTACAGTGACATTATACAGTTTAAATAGGAAACAATGTTAGTTTTTATAAAATTAAAGTTAATATTACTAAAACATGTTATAAATGAAAGGAATAGTTCACCCAAAAATGAAAATCAAAGTCATAGTTTACTCACCCTCATGTCATTTCATATCTGTTTAAGTTTCTTTATGTTGAGCACAAAAGATATTTTGAAGAACCAAACAGTTGTTGGTCCCCACTGAATTTCATAGTAGAGAAAGGAACTCTATGGAAGTCAATGTGGACCGTCAACCATTTGATTACCAGTATTGTTCAAAATATTATATTTTATGTTCAACATAAGAAATAAACGCATACAGGTTTGGAACGACATGAGTTAATAAATAATGACAGAATTGTCACTTTTGGGTGAACTATCCCTTTAAAGTATGTAACTGCCTTTGTTTTAGGACGGTGGGTCCCTCAAAAGGGGAACATCACATTTTTGGGTATGTGGCGTCCAAAAGTTTTAAAACCCTTTCCTTTGTGTACCAAGAAATCTTTCACTGTCATGACCACCAACCCCCATCAAGTCCTCATTCTTAGTGGTAGGTCTTAGTTGAAGGATTTCCCTCAAACCAGTCACATTTAAAGAAAGGTCCGTCTTTTGAACAAGGCCTTCTTTCACAGAAAGTGACTTCCAGAGCGAGAGCTGTCAGGTTGATTAAATATCACTACTGCTCATTCCCTGACCTCTGAAGCATCCACGCTCCACGGAGACTCAGTCCGGCTCTGTCAGATCCGCTGACATTCTATCTGCTTTGGTTGGAACTCTTGTCTTCGCCCAATCGCAGCGCCGCTTTTTGTTTCTTCTCCAATCAACACGAGCGCTTCCATCGTTACAGGCCACCGAGCAGGATAAAGCTATTGCGCACCCTGTTCCTCTGGCAGCGTGACATTTAGAAAGTCTGTTTGTGTTTATCTGTCACAATCTGGCCATTTCCACTGTCTGTCAGCTTAGGTTGGAGAATCTTTCTCTGCCGACAAATGCTGTGGCATTTCTGAGAAGTTAAAGATTATCATGACCTGAATGTTGGAGATTTATATCAGGGCCTCCTGACTAACGTCATGCTAAAGAGCATTGCTAATTGCCTCTGCCTGGTTTCATTCTCGGCTGCTTTGAAGTTTCACTCGTATTCTTGAAGGCACAAAGTGTGCGCTTTATTATAACACAGTGACTTGAAGGTTGTTTACAGTTTAGCACACTAATTAGCATATTAACTTTCGTTATCATTTTTCCTCACACGTTAGTTCTAATGCTAGTACCAAGATGCTGTTTTAAATGAAAGATGTGTGTCTGAATCTCAGCTTGCATACATTATTTTAAAAACTGCAATATACCTTGGTTATGGTAAAGTCCATACCAGGGGTGCCCAACCCTGGAGATTGACCTTCCTGCAGAGTTTAGTTCCAACCCTGATCAAACACACCTGTCTGTAATTATCAAGTGCTCCTTCAGATCCTAATTAGTTGGTTCAGGTGTGTTTGATCAGGGTTGGAGCTGAACTCGGCAGGAAGGTCGATCTCCAGGAACAGGGTTGAGCACCCCTGGTCTATACCATTTAATATATACACTGCAAAACATGTACAATTACACATGCAAATTAATAAATAATAGTACAAAAGCTACTATTCAGAAAAAAAGTATGTACTTTGAAAAATGATACAGCTCAGTATTTGCCTAAAAATCTTGTATGGATGCATAATGTGGGATGCCATCCAAGAACAATAGTATTTAATCTGTATCACAGTCCATCGAAAAGGGGTAAGCGATATGACGAAAATCACAATGCATGTAATTTTATTTCACACTAACAGTATATATCATGATATAATTGTTTCTGCTTTAAATAAGATCTTTGACACCATAGAATCTTCATAATTCTTGTCACCAGTGTCAATATCACAAAAATTGATACTAGCCTAAATTAAAAAAAAAAAAAACTCAAGCTCACTGAAGACAAGTAAACAGCCAGTGTTAAAATTAAATAAGAAACTAATTGCAAGCAATAGGAAAAATAAGAAATGCTATATACATTGTATGAAGTAATCAAATGTATAAAAACACATGCATATTTTTCACTGTCAATTAAATATGACAGTTCGCACATATAGCGAAATGAGTTCTCCTTCACTGCTGATTGCATTTCACGGCTTAAAATCACTTATTTTTAAAACACGTGCAAATGACTTGTTTTTGTGACCACGTAGCACAGCAACGTTACGTGAGCGTGTAACCGCGATAGAGGCAATAGTCCAAAATCTACTGGTTGACGATTTTTTTACCAGTATATCGTCCACCCCTAACTGCTTTGTAACTATAGCACTGGCCCTTTGTCTCAAATGCTGATGCTCAACTGAAACACATTTGGCAGATCACAGTCATAACACAACATGAATCACTTCCCTTGAGAACCTTTTCATCTTTCTTTTGTATGCCTTAGGATCTAATGTCTGCCAGTGACACAAAGTCATTGTTTTGAGTGAAAATTTATTGTCTAAACTGAGAGGAATGACTCATGTAGATGTTGAATAAGTATGTCTGGAAAGTCTCTCTATGTCTGACTGCAGTCATTGTTGGTGAACCGCAGCGTTTTGGAGAGGCTACAAAAACTAACCTTGACAGTTTAAATGGCAGATAATATAGGCATTGAGATTTATCTTTTTCAGTTGTTCTCAGTCCTGTAAAGAATGTATCACATGTATTTTTGTTTATGCATAGAGTAGGTACGGGCAGGTTTTCATTCTAATCGACTGGTGATATGTTAATTAACGTCATAGTCAGTTTACAGTACTCATCTGGCTCGGCTGATTAATTTATTGTAATTACAACGATGGGTCACTTAACATGGAGATGGGGTGCATATTAAGCCAAAGCTAAGCTGTGTTTCGCATGTAGCTATCACAGGTAATTACCGCTCTTAAAATAGCTTTTACACTATATGAAATCACATATGGCAAGGGCTCAGAAAATCCCTTTGAAGTGGTCAGGGTTGGATCAGTAGGATAACCCTGGTTTTGCTCCTGGAAGATTCCCCGGAGTCTTCCCCACTTGCTAAATGACCGCATCGTGACACCGAGGTGTCGACGAGAGCGGTACGGGTGACGAATGTGAGCTCTGCCGCACTCTTTCATGTCACCGCATCAGGGAGACGGTGCTTTATTATTGTGTGGATGGAGTTATCCCATGAGTACTTTCTCACGAATGACCGTTTTAGATATAGGCTTGGACGCATGAGACATTGACCATCATACCAACTCAATAAAAATGAGCTGTACAATGCAAGCCGAATAAAGAGGTGAATAATTCACTGACATCTACCCAAGTTGGCCTCTATTGTTCAGCTGCTATTTGCTCTATTTGTCAACCACCTCAAGAATGTCAGCAAAGCCGCCCTTGGGGGATGTTCACACTGACGAAGCAAACCAAAGCCATTCGTTTTCAGTGTGAGTTGGCGATTTGCGACGGCAGAGCCTTGTATGGCTGAGAAACCCAAAAGATGTTTTAAAGATGATGTTTGACTGTTATGACAATACAATTAAAGTCAAAAGGATCTGACACAACACTGGACCTCATTGACATTCACACTACAGATAAAAATAAATAAATAAATAAAAATTTACAGTGGTCATGAACTGAGAAACCAAAATTCCCTTGATCTTTTGACACATACAAGCCGATGGTCAGCTGACGACCGGGCAACGTCTGTCGTGCTAGTTTGTTTGGTGTGGTCAACACGTCGGCTCTCGTCAGGCTCATGTCGGTGGGAGATTGTTGAATTGGTGTCGGGACCGTTGGGGAAAGTAAGAACTCTGATTGGATGCCTCATTAAATCAGAGTCAATGCTGGAGAATTAAAGCGAAAGTGAAGAAAACGAGTAAGTAAATAAAAGCGGCACAAACAGAAGGCTGTTCTAATATAACATGACCTTACCCAAGCATTCCATATGTGAATATTATCATAACAACATGAGCTGCTTAAAATGAATAAAGTTATAAACATAACTAATGTTCGAAATAGTAAGTAAGCACTGCTTTGTTTACATTTTGTATAGCTGCATTTATCTCGTATACCTTTGTTTCGGTTTCTCCTTTTGAATGGTGAATATATACTATAAAAGACTGCTGATGTAGACAGGTAGACGTTCTCACGCAGGTGTAGAATGCACATGTTAGTTCAGAGTCGATTGTCTGTGCGGTGTGTTCAAGCACAGCTTTTTTCCAGACGCTGCCGACGTGAGGCAACAACATCGCCCGCTTTCGTCGCCGCTAGTTCTTTGAAGTCCACTTGGTGAGGTCTAAAAGTCCTGGAAGTTTCAGAACTCAAAACTTGTATTGAAGCTAGTCTGTCAAAATGCCAGGTTGTGGAATGTGCCACTTAATTATGTAATGGTGTGGCTAGAGACCGCCTCTGCAGATGAAGATCAACACCTGCTTCTACATCACTTCCTGCCACCAATTCACACACGAAGTGTGAATAACGAGAAGTGACCACAGGTCTACACAGACACCAAATGATACAGATCACTCTGAATACAATAAGATGATGTGCAGTGCCAAGTTGTGGAAAAACAATCTTTGCATTGCCTTCCCTCTGTTCCCAACGTTAGGAAAGAGTGGAACTTTATTCCTAATGAAGTTCCAGACCACATCAGTAAAAACTTGGTCCTTTGTTCACTTCATTTTACTACGGATTCATTTACAAGCAAGGAACAATTCGATGCGGTATTTTCAGAAATATTGAAACTAAGTGTGTGTTCGCGCTTGTCATGTTTGGTTCATTTAAAACAAACTCTGGTGGGATTGCTCTGTTAGTGTTGTTAATTTAAGCAAGTTTGATTTCACGATGGAACAAGCAGTGTATCCAAAACAAAATGAGCAGAGGGCAAACTTTGAGCAACAAGGAGGTAAAGTGGCCTTTGTGAGGTCTTTGTGAGTTTGCAGGTGGTAAAAGTAAAGTCATATATACATGCAACAGTGATCGATCTGCGCAGCGCCGCTTTGAACATATCACTATGCCTTTAGGTTTGCTGTCAAAACCGCCCGTGTAAACGCTAAGCACACCAGAACCAAGTGTATCATTTTCCTCTTTGGTCTGGACCAAATAAACCAAACGAGCCAAACTACAAGTGTGAACGCATCCTAAGACGATGCTGCCGATTATATTAAATCCAACAGTAATTTCGCACCACACAAGTGTGGGTAACTTTTTATTATGTGGTCACTATTGCTGTGACTGTTAGTACAAATCGTTTGAAATGAAATTTAAGTATTTATACATTTTTGACCTAAATCACAGCAGCGTCCGTCTATGAAGGATGTAGGCTGTCAAACATACACAACTGTTAGTCAGTGTTAGCAGTGGGTGTTTACTTCTGAGTCTACAATCCGCCACACCTATTCAAACAGAGCGTTCTGATGAGGGTGACTAGAAATGGGACAGAAATAGCCTATTATTTCTAAGTTATGATGGTTTTTTGATGTAAAAATCTTTAACATTATAAGGGGACCTCAGACAACAGTACAAAATAATAAAAAGGCAATTCATGACCTCTTTAAATAAAGTCCATAGAAGAAAGTTGTGCAGGTGTAAATGAGTGAGTAAATGACTTTAAGCCTTTAAGCAGCTGAATATGGTTATATCTTTTTGTGCATTCAGCACTTACCTGTCGCAGTTTCCATTTGCTAATTTAGGTTATGTGTCCATATGGACAGTTACCAAGAAAAGACTCCTTAAGATTAGCCATGTGACTGTAGACTGTAGAGAAGGTATATTTTTCCCCATTATGAAACAGAGTTTCATAAGCCGTCTTTCTAAGTATAACCCTCTGACCTTTCCAGCATTCCCCAGATGCAGTGGAACATTAAATCGGATGACTTTATTGCATTGTTTCTTCGCTACCAAATGAACTGCCGCTTCTCTTGACCTCAGGCAAAAAAAAAAAAAATCTCGAAAACGGCAAAGTGCATACCAAAACCAGTCTATACAGCTTTTGTCCGTTGCAGCAGGAAAGCCTTTTATGTGTGAAAGGGGGTTCTCGGCAGCAGGATAGAGCAGTCACTTTGCTTTAGATTTGCACTTGCCTCCTATTATCAAACACTGGGATTCAGGCAGCTTTCAGAAGTATCTCATCACCTGCCTTAGCACTTAAAGGTGTGGGAGTGGAGCTCTTTGAAGCCGCGGCCCAGATGTGCCATTTGGTGTGGCGTAAAGCCACACATCTATTTGAAGTCTTCTGTTTGTATGCCAGCCATTTCCTAAATCCCACTCTCATAGTTAGAAACAAAGCTCTAAAAAGGAGGCGCAAGCCATCCATGTGAAGGATGGATGTTTGTTGTGCCGGGGGAAGGCAGAGTTGAGGGAATCTCGTGTTCTAATTAAATACATTTAACCCAAGGTCATATGATGCCGAGAGAGGGGGGTTCATAGGCTTGTCTTAAATGTTTTATTGAGTTTCTTTGAACTGTTACAGCTTGAGGGCGAAGCATAAGCCTTCCTGTCAGAGCCGAGACAATGCACGTGTTGGCTTTTAAAGAGCTTCTGCCGAATGCAAGAGCTTTGATTTGCTTTTCAAATAATTTGTCTCATTCCATGACATATGGTCTTACATCACTGATTTGTGAAGTTTTTATTCTGCCTCACGTGCAATATGTCGTGCGTTATGCCGTAGCGAGGCCTCTAGGTGTTTGGCGTTTCGCTGTCATATTGACTGACACGTTCTCATGGGTTTAAATTAAAGGACTGTTCAAACCAAGTGGGATGTTACGAAGCAAAAAAACACATTAGAGTATTAAATGTTTCATTTCAGAGTGAAAGTTTGCAGTTCGGTTTCCTGGGCTGTATAGAGGCGCATTGTGCCGTTTTACCATCTTGTTGCAGGAAATTTCATGCTCTGCGTGAATAGGCCTTTGAGACGCCGCTCCCATTTAATTGATAGGTTTAGTTCATGTTGATTTTCTTTTTACTGTTGCTAATAACTCAGCAGACAGAGGGGATGATTCATTTCCTGTCATCTAATTATTCTGGCCTTGCCCTAGCCGCAAATAAAAGTGCCATTTCATCTTAATATGACAGTTGTGCATTTATTTATTTATCTATTGTCATAAGAATAGGGTGGAAGAACAGTAAGATTTTTAATGTTTAAAGAATTCTCTTCTGCTCACCAAACTTGCATTTATTTGATCCAAAAAACAGCAAAAGCAGTAATATTACGAAATTATTTTTTACGGTTTAAAATAACTGCTTTCTGTTGTAATATATTTTAAAATGTAATTTATTCCTGTGATCAAAGCAAAATTTTCAGCATCATTACTCCAGTCTTCAGTGTCACATGATCCTTCAAAAATCATTCTAATATGCTTATTTGCTGGTTAAGAACATTATTATTATTATTATTATTATTATTATTATTATTATTATCAATACTTAAAACAGTTGAGCACTTTTTTTTTCAGGATTTTGTGATGAATAGAATGATCCAAAGATTAGCTTTTGTAACATTATACGCTATACCGTTCATAAGTCAGTATATTTTTAGATTTTTAGAAATTAATACTTTTTAGCAAGGGTGCTTTAAAATGATCAAAAGTGATGATTTATAATATTTATAATATTACAAAAGATTTTTATTTCAGATAAATGCTGTACTTCTGAACTTTCTATCCATCTCAGAAACCTGAGAAAATTCTACTCAGCTGTTGTCAACATAATAATAATGTGGTTTTTTTTGTTTTTGTTTGTTTGTTTGTTTTTTTTGAGCAGCAAATCAGAATATTAGAATGATTTTTGAAGGATCATGTGACTGGAGTAATGATGCTTAAAATTTAGCTTTGAAATCACAGAAATAAATTGCATTTTAAAATGTATTTAAATAGAAAACAGTTATTTTAAATAGTAAAAATATTTTTAAAATTTTACTGTTTGCTGTACTTTGGATCAAATAAATGCAGGCTTGGAAAAAGAAGAGACTTTTAAAAAAAACATTAAAAAACCTTTTCTTTAAAAAATAAAAAAAATATTTTATTAATTAATTTTATTTAAAATATTAAAAATCTTACTTGAAAAACTTTTGACTGGTAATAATAATAATATTAACAAAAACTATTTTATTAATATCATTTTATGTCAGGCAAATTTTTTTTTTTTACACATGACTTACTGAAAATAAAAAGAGCATCATTTTCAAGATTCCTAGCAAATAAGTCTTGCATCCATACGGAAGCAGCTTCACATTATGTAACACTTGAGTTAAAAATAAAACTCCAAGCAGTAAAGTATTATATTAGATGAGCCAAGTTTGACCTACATAAAAAAGAAAAAAAAAAAAATCCATTTGAAGTTGGCAGTGTTTGATAGCAAAACATCCTCAGAATGGTGCAAATTTCATGACACTTGATCAGTTCATCTTGAGACTGTTATCTGTGACCACAGATTTAGAATGACATTGGTAACCACTTCTGCTTCACTGGAGGATGACACTTAGACTGTTACTGCAAGGAACTGTATACAAACTCACCTTGTATTTGCGTAAACGCAAACAGAAATCTTGGTTATGCACAGGTGTGTTTTTGTTCACAGAAGTGAAGCGGGTTTTTTTTTTATTTTTTATTTTTTTTGTGCTGTCCCGACTGCGTGTGGTTTTTGTGGTGTAATTGACATTGAGAGCTCTGAGAGCCTCTTTCCCCCCCTCTGTGTTGTGACTCTTACCTTGAAGTAGTGCAGCATTTGAGGTGAAGGAGCACCAATTCTTTTAGGCTGATGCCACGGCTCTTCTGCACAAGAATCTGTCTGTTTGAAGTGATATAGTTTCCTTTGCACATAAAGTAATGGAGAAAGTCTGAAAAAAGTGAAAAACACAGAATTAAATAATTGCTCTCAAAGAAAGAGTATGCATGTCATCAGCCTGTGGTAGAATGAAGAAAAGAGAGAAAAAGCCTCTGTCTGCATTCTTTGCTAGAAAACTCTACAGTTTACAGTTTTATTGTTGGAGATTTCACCAGCTCTATTGTTGTCCAAGATATATTAGTAGTGTTAGGTTTGTTTGTTTGTTTTATTTCTTTAACTAATTCAGTCTTGACAACATATATTACTATTTTATTATTTAATTTTTGTGTTTTACTGCGAGTGGAATGTCAGTTTATTTATTTATCTAGTTAGTTAATCTAGTCTGTTTGTTTGTTTGTTTTTGTTTCATCAACTTAATTCAATCTTGACAGCATATTACTATCTTATTTTATTTGAGTGATTATTGTGAGTGGAAGATTTTATTTTATTTTGGTGATTATTGTGAGTGGGCGATTTATTTTATTATTATTTTTTTTTTATTTTAGTGAGTATCGTGAGTGGAAGATTTTATTTTAGCGATATTGTGAGTGCAAGATTATATAATTTTATTATTTGATTTGAGTAATTATTGTGAGAAGATTTTATTTTAGTGATTATTGTGAGCGGAAGGTTTTTATTTCATTATTTAATTTTTTATTTAATTTTTTTAGTGATTTATTGTGGGTGGAAGATTTTTATTTTACCTTTTTTTTTTTTCTTTTTTTAAGTGATTATTGTGAGTGGAAGATTTTATTTATTTTATTATTTTTATATTTATTTTTTATTTATTATTTTAAGATGAGATTATTTTTTATTTTTTGTTTTATTTTAGTGATTATTGTGAGTTTTTTTTTTTTTTTTTTTTTTTTTTTTATATGTGAGAGGCTTGGAAATATTTTGATATGCCACTGAATTCTACTGCTTTAAGTCTTTCCTCAGTCTCATTTTGTATCTGCTAGTTATTGAGATCTAATACTCTTAATACCTCTACACATTAATGTAATTACTTTTCTTTCGCCATCCATTTATTGTGCATGTGCTTTGTTTTCCATATCAAAAAGAAATATTATACCCACACACTCTCACCAGAGCAGGTTGCCAGGTGACCAGTCACAAGTGAGTCTTCAGCCTTTTTTTTTTTTTTTTTTCTTTTTTTAACTATTCCCCCATCTCACTTTTTTCATTTTTATATTCACTTCTCTAATTACATCTTTTCAGGAGTGGGGAAAGTGTTATTAGTCACTTCTCATTCACTTTTTTTTTTTTTTTTTTAAGATGCACTTCTCTGTCTCAGACTGTTTATTCTGAACAGACTCTAATGAGCGCTTCAGTGGGCTTGCTGGGTTTCGCCTAATTGTGATCTAAAACTGCAAACCATTCTTCACCGAAGCAGGTTTAATGGCACATGATAGCAGCACTTCAACCTTGAAGAGTCTGGAGATATCGGCATGCTGCTTGAACGAAAAACTCAATCCTGCCGCTTGTCAACACACAGACCTACGGATGCAGGTGCTCCATGTTACTCAACTCTGCTTCCTGTCCAGGTGGAGAGAGAGCAGCATCAGCCTCGCTGTCCCTCTTCCCTCATTCTTCCTTGTTTCTTCAGTCCCTCTCTTGTCATCTTTCTCCCCAGGGTTCCTCTCTGCAAGTGTCTGTCTGAGCAACCTGACACCAGCTGCGGCCCCCTCCCGAAAGAAGCCGCTGTTTTGTTAGAATCTCGTTATGGATGGTGCTTTCTGTCCACAATGTCCTAAAACTACATTCTGACCTCTGGTGACCGAGTCGGCACCCCCCTCGCCTTTGTCAGTTCCCCCTCCAGCTATGTGACATGACCCAGTTCTAGGAGACACACCTGTATCATATAACAGTGTCCTGCAAAGGAATTTCTTTTGAAAGTGCCACTAGTTCTTTATGAAACCTGCCAAGAACATGTCCCGATCATGTTTTAGCCCAAAAGAAATAAAATAAAAATAATGTGCTTGAAGAAATCAAAGCATATTTTAAGACTATTGAATCTTTTAAGATTTTAATTGATTGCGTGATTTTTATAGATTATTTGATTTATGTAACGATCACTCAAAGCATTATCAGAGAAGCACATATCCTCACTTGTCATCATTGTAATGCAAAAAAAAAAAAAAAAAAATTAAACACTTTAATAAAGATACAAGCTCGCAATTCTGAGAAAGTCACAATTGCAAGGAAAACTCACAATTCTGCCTTTTTTCTCAGAATTGCAACTCTTTCTCAGAGTAACGACTTTTTTTTCTCCAAATTATAACTTTTTTTCTTAGAATTATGATTTTGTCAGAATTGCAACTAATTTTGTCAGAAAGAAAGAAATTGTGACCTTTTTTTCCTC
Organism: Cirrhinus mrigala; assembly: GCA_036247105.1. Classification (NCBI taxonomy): domain Eukaryota; kingdom Metazoa; phylum Chordata; class Actinopteri; order Cypriniformes; family Cyprinidae; genus Cirrhinus; species Cirrhinus mrigala. The sequence goes on along the minus strand of CM070025.1, from coordinate 21,473,396 downwards.
AGAATTGCCACTTTATTTCTCAAACTTGTGGGTTTGTTTCTCAGAGCTGTGACTTTATTTCTCAATTGCGATTTTATTTCTCAGAATTGCAACTATTTCTCAGAATTGCGACTATTTCTCAAAATTGCGACTATTTCTCAAAACTGCTACTTTATTTCTGAGAATTGCAACTTTATTTCTCAGAACTGCAACTTTATATCCCAGAACTGCAAGTTTATTTTGTAGAATTGTGACTATTTCTCAAAATTGCAACTTTGTTTCTCAGAATTGCACCTTTATTTCTTAGAATTGCAACTTTATTTCCTAGAACTGCAAGTTTATTTTTTAGAATCTTGACTATTTCTCAAAATTGCAACTTTGTTTTTCAGAATTGCAGCTTTATTTCTCAGAACTGCAAGTTCATTTTTTAGAATTGTCTATTTCTCAAAATTGCGACTTTGTTTCTCAGAATTGCAGCTTTATTTCTCAGAATTGCAAGTTTATTTTTTAGAATCTTGACTATTTCTCAAAATTGCAACTTTGTTTCTCAGAATTGTAACTTTATTTCTCAGAACTGCAAGTTCATTTTTTAGAATTGTCTATTTCTCAAAATTGCGACTTTGTTTCTCAGAATTGCACCTTTATTTCTTAGAATTGCAACTTTATTTCCTAGAACTGCAAGTTTTTTTTTATTTTTTTTTTAGAATTGTGACTGTTTCTCAAAATTCTGACTTTGTTTCTCAGAATTGCAACTTTATTTCTCAGAACTGCAAGTTTATTTTTTAGAATCTTGACTATTTCTCAAAATTGCACCTTTATTTTTCAGAATTGCAACTTTATTTCTCAGAACTGCAAGTTTATTTTTTAGAATTGTGACTATTTCTCAAAATTGCGACTTTGTACCTTAGAATTGCAACCTTATTTTTCAGAATTCTCACAATTCTGACTTTATAACTTTAATATAAGTTTACATCTCACAATTCTGAGGAAAAAAAGCCAGAATTGTGAGTTTGTATGTTGAGATAAAAAGTTGCAATTACTTTATTCTTATTTGGTGGTGGAAACAGGCTTCAATCTACTTGTCCAATAAAATCATCTTATTTATTAAATCCTTATTTACTTATTTGTCTAGCACATATCCCCAGTTGTCATTAATATAACACACAAAGACATTTAATGCATAAAAATGTAAATATATTATATCTATATAATATATAGTCTATATAGATGAATTCAACAATTTCATATGAATAACTGAGTTGAAATGTGCTTATTTGTCCTAAAAATCTGCTGCTTTCTTTTAAATACAAATCATTTTGTTTTCATTTTATTTTGTGCTGTAATATTGCCCGGATATGCTTTTGTGAGATTCATGATTTATACAAATAATATAAATCTAGCAAACAATTATTCCAGTGTCACGCAATCGCAGCCAGGGTGTGGTGTGCAAATTGGGAGTCTTTGGATTTGAAGGATAAAGACTGGTTTGGCTCTTTAGGGACAATCTCTACAAGCAATTGAGAGACCCCATCTGCAGCTTTGATTGCGTGCCCTCCCTCTTTCCCTTTCTTTCTCTCCTTCTCTGTCTTGGAGTCACATATGGTGTGGAGATATTGCGGGTTTAGCCCTAAAATAGAATAAATTTGAATGTGTTTGCAAATAAATGAGCTAATTATGACTTTTTGTTCACCTTTAGGGGGAAAGGCTACAGTAGATGGTCCATTAGTAAAATGAACTCATATTGCTGTGGATAAAAAAACAGAAGTCCGTTAATAACAAGAACAAAAAGCCATAAGTCCAAACAGAACCAGTAAATTGTTCTAGACTAGTTCAAAACCTCACATAATAGGTAGTGGGATCATTTTACTTGGCTGTCAGGCTTGTTCCTCTTGGTGTTTGGATAAAAATAATACAGTTTAGCATTTTATATGGCTGAAAGATGGCACATTTGAGCTGTTTTTGTAAGTTGTCTGAATCTATAAAAGTTAGAAATGCTGCTTTTTAACTTCAGCTTTAAAGGCTGCTTTGATATCTGTAGTTCGTCGATATAAACTTCACAAGTTTTAATGGGATGCTGTTTTTCCCCCCTATTGCGGGAATACACAGATTCAGACCAGTACAAAGGGCTGTCACAGTACAACTTTAGCCCACTTAGCTGTTTAGCGCTCTGACATATCGGGAATATTTTAACCGCTGGAGTCTGTGATCTATGAAAGAAGCGACTATTCCATCTGTAAGTGCTTCTCACGCAGGACTAGAGCAAGACCGCAGAGCAGGCTTGTGCTGACATGTCCCGAATCAGACTCGTGCACAGTCACGTCATCGCAGTCCTGCCAACCATCTGGATATAAACTGGTGCTTTGAGACACATCTGGTCATCAACATGCCACGGTCTGAATTACACTTCCAACTATTCAGACCCCACAGCCAGTCAGGGCTGAAATATTCCCTTTGTGGTGACAGGACAGTCAGTATTTCACAAAGCGTGTCCCTGTATGCTGACAGGCCGGCCAATCAAGACACGTTTCTGTCCTCGTGGCCCAACTGGTCTATATGGAGAGTGTCCCTGTGTGCTGACAGGCCAATCAAACAGGACAAAATGTGTCTGTGTGTGACAATAGCATAGCCAAATTTCACCATGTAACTTCATATTTTATGTGATCTTTCTTTCATTTCGTGTCTAAAGCATCAGCAACCAATTTGAGACACCTTTTTTTTTTTTTTTTTCTTCAATAGGCTCAGTCTGTTTTGCTTAGTAGATGGGGAGACAAATTGAATAGATTTCAATGATAAACTTGTCAAAATAAATTACGGTGCCAGTATAAGACGATCTTGTCGTGCGTCTGCAATACCAAAGCTGACAAGGATTTAATGACAGGATTGTCACTTAAATTCGCAGGACTCAGGACCAAATATTTATGCAAGATACAAGATAAGTGATCACATTGCATAGCATGTTATGGATGGATAGAGAGACAGATAGATAGAGAGATAGATGGATGGATAGTAAATTCACATCCCAGTCACATTTTCTTGGTTAAATAAACATTGCTTACACCATCAGAAAAAGAAAAATCTATTTTATATTTTTGCATTAACAATGTAATCAATATTCTAAGTAATAAAGTATTTGTGTTTTTAAGGATTTTACATTTTTTTTCTAAAATAATAACTCAAAGCATTAACAATTTAAACAATATATGTGAACTTATGTTCAGTTATTTTTTTAATAGTTAACTTGTAACTTTTTTAGAATTTTTTGGATCATCAGTCATCAAAGCTCTGTAAATATTGCTCACAGATTTAATTTAAATTTCACCAAGCCGATAACTCACTTAAAAACTCACACAAATTCATTTCAGGCCTTTTTAAGTCTTATTTTGACATCATAAAGTGGTTACATCGGAGCTTTTTAAAATAAGTCTTCCCATTAACGCCATTATATTGTTCATTCAGACTGATTTGCGAACGCAGAACAGGCACGAACATGAGAGGCGTGATTTATCGCATTAATCAATTACAGCCGATCAGAACCAGTCATGTCCAATCGTATTGCGATGGAGGCATTGCCTCCTCTCACGTGACTTTCACCCATTCATTCTCAATTACCCCCCACCAAACACACTGCATGCTTTAGGTTTAGGGGGTCTTTTAAAACTCAGTGGACTCAGGGGAGGCGAGAGAGATGCGGACTCCCGCTGTAACTTTACCTTCTTGTGTCGCTGTTGGGCTGTTTCTTTAGAAAAATTAATGATTTATACACTTTATTTTTGTACTCAGGGCTCTATACTTACTGATCTTTTTAGGAGCACTTGTGCTCTTAGCTTAAAAAAATTAGGAGCACAGTCAAAATTTAAGAGCACCTTCTAATCAATTAACAAAAAATCTGATAAAAAATTAGCCTTCCCATTATGAGGTGATATTTAACTCCTTAAAGTGATTTACAGGGGAATTTTTTTTTTTTTTTTTTTCTTTGTAATGGCATTTTTCTTTATTAAACTAAAAAATTTTTTTTTTAAATAATATTTTTGAAGCTTTTTCAAATTTCTAATTAAAACAACAGAATAAGAGAGAATAAGTTACCAATCAAATGAAATCAGTATTAACAATCAATTTGTACTACAGAAGTGGCATAGAAGAACACAAAAGTGGCTTGTAGGTGTATTTTCATGTTTAATGAGGCTCAGAGGTGGCATAAGTGCAATCAAATTCATAAATAGATGATGAGATTGTTTTAAATATGAAACTTTTAATACCGAAATATTAAATGATTTAAGTAACTGAAAAGATACTTTAAAAATGAAAATGTAACTACCAGTAGGTGGCGGCAAGTCGCTGATTTAATTACTGAATCATATCATTCATTTGAACGGCTGATGCATTCAGAAATAATGCAAAGGCATGTCTTTATGAATGGGAAATTGATTCATTGACTCACTAGATTCATTTAAAAACGCACGTCCATTCATAAATGAAACAACGCTGTGTTTAAATGGAGATGCACAGAGGCTCAGTTGTGACTTGTTTCAGACTATTTTTGACGACGAAATAGAGCAAAATCAGGCAATGGCGTTATAGTCAGACATCGTAAGTCACTTAATATTAACTTGTTTATTTAACTTGTATTAAATCAATATCTCATTTACAAACTCCCTTAAAACCTTTAAAAGCTTCAGTCGCAAATGCGACTGAAATGGTCGCACTGTAAAGCCCTGGTTTGATTTTTGATTTTCTTTGATTTTTTTTTTTCTTATCCAATAGTTTCAGGAGGCACCGTCTTCTTGGCCTCCTTAGAGAAAATGGCACAGATACATAGAGAGAGAGAGAGAGTAGTAACTAACATTTCCACTTACTTTTACCCATAATTGGCCCCTGATTTGATTCCCGTGGTGTAGCTGGGGCACATGGCCATTATAAGATTATATGACGGGGTGTTTGCTAGAATGCCTCTAGGTTATCTTATGTTGTGGATACTAATTGAAACTAGCATAAGCCCTCTAATGAGCACTAATTGCTCTAATGAATTAGTTACAGTGAGAGTTCTGGAGAGAGGACAGTGCGGACACTTCATAGGGCCACACACATGTACACACATTCATGCCCGCTGGGAGCTGTAAGCATCTCCGTGTGGCCTGCTGGTAACTGGCATGTGAGTATGGGAAATCGCAGAAGGCTTTCTGTTACATAATGTCAGTTTTATAACAATGAATATAATTACTGTTATTGTAGATGTTTTCCCATCAAACTGTAATTAAATAAAAACCTTTTGTTTTTCTTATGTGTTTTTGGCAAATTAATTGCAAGGGATCAGATTTGAGCTCCAGTTTTAAAGGAGAAGTTCACTTCCAGAACAAAAATTTACAGATAGTTTACTTGCCCCCTTGTCATCCAAGATGTTCATGTCTTTCTTTCTTCAGTTGTAAAGAAATTGTGTTTTTTGAGGAAAACATTTCAGGAATGTTCTCCATATAGTGGACTTCTATAGTGCCTGAGAGTTTGAACTTCCAAAATGTAGTTTAAATGCAGCTTCAAAGGGCTCTAAATGATCCCAGGGTCTTATCTAGCAAAACGATTGGTTATTTTCTAATTTTCTAAAATTTACAATATATATCCTTTTAACCTCAAATGCTTTTTTTTTTTTTTTTTTTTTTGACCTTCTTTGCACATTCATTTTGTAAACACTTGGTCACTACTTTTGCAGTGATGTAGGATGATTTTGAAGTTGGAGAAGAAAATGAGACAGAAGTTTTTCGGCCTACCCTAACTGTATTGACCCGGATTACACAGACTACACATTTGCATCGCAGAGCTAGACAAGACAAGCATTTGAGGTTAAAAAGTATTTCAATTGTAATTTTTTTTTTTAGAAAATAACCTAGTTTTGCTAGATAAGACCCTTCTTCCTTGGCTGGGATCATTTAGAGCCCTTTAAAGCTGCATTTAAACTGTATTTTGGAGGTTCATACTCATGGGCACCATAGAAGTCCACTATATGAAGAACATTCCTGAAATGTTTTCCTCAAGAAACAATTTCTTTACGACTGAAGAAAGGAAGACATGAGCATCTTGGATAACAAGTGGGTGAGTAAACTATCTGTAAATTTTTGTTCTGGAAGTGAACTTTTCCTTCAAGCTTTTGTAACATTTTAAATGTTTACACTGTCTCTTTTGATCGATTTGATGCGTTCCCTCTGAATAAAAGTATTAATTTCTTTCTAAAGGAAAAAACACATTTTTGTGAATCAGTTCTTTTGATCTCTGTTTCAGTGAAATGCCAGATTTACCTGTTTTGTTTGCCTGATTACTCAAAAAGCCTTTTTGTTTGTGCAAAATATGCCATATTTACGTTAAATATGTTATCTACTCTGCCTGATTTTTATCTAAAACTGTTGTACATGAATCTACCACTACCTTCTACTGTGACTACCTAATATTTTATGAATGATCAGTTTTTATATCACATGTGTTTATCTATTTTACACTTTAGTTAGTATTTGTAGGTTTTTCTCATGAGATTGATGTCTGGGAAGTGGGAGCGCTGTGCCTTAGGCTGATTGTTCTGCATCAGAAACGACAGCCATTTTGGCTCCTTTCCCAGGGAAGCTTTCATTCAGATGTTGCAAGAGGGGGTAGTTTGAGAGCGAAAGTTTTAGAAAGTGTTAGAAAGCAAGAGAAATGGAAACGGTGGAGATTTTTAAAACATTACCTCATTGTGCGAGGTCCCCCCCCATCAGCCATGTGCAGAACGCATATAATTAACACACTCCGAATGGAAGCATTTAGCCGGAGTTGCTATGGAGACGGAGCATAAAGCTGCGCTTAGGGCTGTGTTTGGGCAGGGTAGTATAATTGTACCCAACCTGTGAAATAAACACAATCACAGAGGGTGATCCTCATTTTTAGACCCTGATATTGATTCACTCGCCAGCGGTTTTCTCATAATACTTTAACACTGTTTTCTCTACTGCGTTTCATCTGACATAGATGCTCGTTGCCACGGATTCACTTCACACAAACACTTGGGTGTGCCTGAGCACCACTAAAGACCCAAACAATTCTCACTTGTGTATAAACGCACACTATTACACCCTCTCATCTCCGCTGTGCTGTTTTAAGTGGTCTGAGCTTTGCAAGGTCAAAAGATGCTCAATGTTTGATAAAGTTAAAGGAGATGCTTTGAAATAACAGGCAATACACTCAGTGCATGCAAAGAAGTACTGTGGTGGAACCATTGTACAGTTATAAGATATAAGATGGTAATTCCATGGTACTTTTGTCTATATTGTAGTACTGAATGATTGCCACTTACAAGTTCCATGTATACATATTTTTCCGAATGTGGAAATCTCGCCTGGCTGGAGCGGTGCTTTACATTTTTGGTCTCTGGTGTTTCTAGTCAAATTAACGTATTTTCTGAGCCGATAATATAACATTAAACTTGTACATATGAAAAAGTTTCAATTCAGTCAATATTTTTTTTTTTACATGGATTTCTATGAAACCAAAACATGAAAACGCCCAAACGGAAGTTAGAATCCTTCATGGTGCCACTCATTTGTTACTCAGGAAAAAGGTGGATAATAAAAACACAAAATATAATAATGTGTAAAACTAAATATAACTGGTAACTTTACAATAAGGGACACTAGTTAACTACATTAGTTAACATAAACTAAAAGCGAACAATACTACTACAGCATTTATGAATCTTAGTTAATTTAAGCATTTACTAATGCATTATTAAAATCAAAAGTTGTTTGTTAACATTAGTAAATGCACTGTGAACTAATATAAACAAACAATGATCGTCTGTTTTTTTATTAATTAACATTAACAAAGATTAATAACATTAACAATACATTAACTGATGTTAACAAATTACACGTTATTGTAAAGTGTTACCATATAACTTTTAGTAACTTTTTTTTTTTTTTTTGGTTATGAAATTTTATTCAGCAAGGATGCATTAAATTAATCTAAAGTGACAGCAAAGATTTGCATATTTATACAAGGAAAATTCCTTTTCAAATAAATGCTGTTCTTATTAATTTATTAATCTAAGAATTCCGAAAATAATATATGACTTTTTCACAGCATCTTCAACGTATTGAACATTGCATCACAGCATTAAATACATTTGAAAATATATTAAATTCGAAAAAAATAAAATTTTAATATTTCCACAGTATTACAGTTATTTTTTTGTTTTTGATTAAATAAATGCAGCCTTCTGTCCAAAAAAACATTTTTTTTGAATGGTAGTGTATGTGTTTTTTTTTTTTTTTTTTTGTTTTTTTTTCATGTACTTATGTTTTTATGTATATATTATGCATAAAAATTGTGTGACTGTGTATAGATAGGTAGATAAGCAGCTGGGTAGATAAGCATATTTTAAAAGATTTTAATGCACTCCGCGGAGGCAACCATTCTCTGCTTCGCATGGGTTGGTTGTTGGCCTCCTTTATCCCTTATAAGTGGTCGACCGATATGTGTTTTTCAGGGTTGATGCTGATACTGATTATTACAGATAAAGTAGACAGATATTTTGGACCAATATATATGGCTGGTATTAAAATGAAAACGATCCCAAAATTAAGAATAACAAATATTGATAATTGGCAAGGCCGATAAATGGTTGACCCCTATCCCTTACGTATATTAATTTGAACACTTGGCTATTGTGCCATCGGTATGCTGGTTCACGGAAGAAAAAAATTGAGGGGAAAAATGAAAGTGTTGTTACTTTAGACAAGGAAAGCCTGGTGACCAGTGGTTTACGGACTGTATGGAAAAGCATCATTTCTGTCCTGGGCTCACACAGTGAGGCATGGAGTGAGCCTCGTTGTTTGCCGACTGTCTGATATTGCTTCTCAGGTAGCTAATCTACGTGAAATGGCACCACAGAGACCAACGCTCGTCCTCCAGCCTCATTCATATTCTATCACATTAACGCGGGATCAGTCCGATATCCAGACAGCTGGGACGTGTGCGTGTGTGCTCACACGCGTGCCTTGTTTGTTCACTTTGCGACAGAATGGCCTCTGTGCCTCGGTTTCATTCTGTAGGGCTGTTTGTGTGTGTGTGTAGCCTGCCATTTCAGGCAGCATTCAAAGTCAGCATCTACCAATGAGCTGAGGAGGCAAACGGCACAGCTGCTCCAGAGTCAGCAAGATCATCAGAAGGCAGATAATGGCAGCACGTGGAAGTCAGCATCGCACAACCTTCACCTTACATGCTCACCAGTAAATGATGAATGATTTTCTGCCTGATAAATAACTGTCTGCTCCTTTAACCTCGAGACCTCTTCGACGCTGTATTTTTTGCGTGCGCGCATGAGAGGATGGTAAGCCATCTGTGTCAGTGTGGCCGCCCTGAGCTTAGAGCACAGGGGCAGAGAAATGACTGTCACTTTGATATTAGAAAAAAAAAAACATGGCTGTATTTTCTCAAGCATCTGAAGGTGTGCACACATGCTTGTGTGAAACGGGCAGATGTCACAACCTCATTACCCAGCTCATCTGATTGTTCAGTACTGATCACTGGAGGACAAAGGGAGGGAGGGGCACCAATGGAGAAATGACACTTGAATTCTAAGAAAGGCATTTGTATCATTAATTTGTGTGTTTCTGTGCAGGTACGACTATCGTGAAATGCTGCACAATTCCACCTTCTGCCTGGTTCCGCGTGGACGACGACTGGGATCCTTTCGCTTCCTGGAGGCTCTGCAGGTGAGCACACATCTGTCATTTAGTCTACATCTTTTTCTGTTTCTTTCCACTTCTTTCTTTTTCTTTTAATTTCTTTTAGTTTCTTTTTCTTTTCATTTTCATCTTTTATTCTTTTTCCTGATGTTGTTGCTGTCTTTTTTTTTATTCCTGCTTCACTTCCTTCTGTACTACTTTCATTACTTACTTCCTTCTATACTTTTTCATTCCGAACTTGTCTGTTCACCTTTTTCCTCAACATGGAAGTAAGCCTATGGGGATCCTTCCTTCCTTCCAGTACTCTTCATTTCTCACTTCCCTATATCCTTCCACCCTCCCTTCCTTACTTTTCATTCCGCACTTGCCTATATCCTTCCTTCTTTCCTTCCTTCCATCATTCCTTCCATACTTCTCATTCCACACTTGCCTAAATCCTTCCTTCTGTCCTTCCTTTTATCCTTCCTTCAGTACTGTTCATTCTGCCCTCCTCTGTATCCATCCTTTTTTCCTTCCATCCATCCTTCCTTCCATACTTTTCATTCCACACTTGCATGTATCCTTTCTTCTTTCCTTCCTGTCATCCTTCCTTCCATACTATTCATTCCGCACTTCCTTGTATCCTTCCTTCCATCATTCCTTTCATACTTTTTCGTTCCGCACTTGGATATAACCTTCCTTCTTTCTTTCCTTTTATCCTTCCTTCAATATTGTTCATTCTGCCCTTCCCTGTATCCATCCTTCTTTCCTTCCATCCATCCATCCTTCCTTCCATACTTTTCATTCCGCACTTGCATATATCCTTCCTTCTTTCCTTCCTTTCATCCTTCCCTCCATACTTTTCATTCTGCACTTCCCTGTATCCTTCCTTCCTTCCTTCCTTCCATCCTTCCAGTACTCTTCGTTTCTCACTTCCCTATATCCTTCCATCCTCCCTTCCCTACTTTTCATTCTGCACTTCCCTGTATCTTTCCTTATTTCCTTCCATCCATCGTTCCTTCCATACTTTTCATTCCTTCCATCCTTCCATCCATACTGTACTCTTCATTCTGCACTTCCATACATCTTTCTTTCAATCCATCCCTCCTTCCATACTTTTCATTCCGCACTTCCCTATATCCTTCCTTCTTCCTTCTTTTCATCCTTCCTTCTATATTGTTCATTCTGCACTTCCCTATATCCTTCCTTCCATCCTTTTCATTCTGCACTTCCCTGTATCCTTCCTTCTTTCCTTTCATCCTTCCTTCCTTCCATACTTTTCATTCCACACTTCCTTGTATCCTTCCTTCGATCATTCCTTTCATACTTTTTCGTTCCGCGCTTGCATATAACCTTCCTTCTTTCTTTCCTTTTATCCTTCCTTCAATAGTTTTCATTTTGCACTTCCCTGTATCATTCCTTCCTTCCTTCCTTCCTTCCTTCCTTCCTTCCTTCCAGTACTCTTCATTTCTCACTTCCCTATATCGTTCCATTCTCCCTTCCATACTTTTCATTCCGCACTTCCCTATATCCTTCCTTCTTCCTTCTTTTCATCCTTCCTTCTATATTGTTCATTCTGCACTTCCCTATATCCTTCCTTCCATCCTTTTCATTCTGCACTTCCCTGTATCCTTCCTTCTTTCCTTTCATCCTTCCTTCCTTCCATACTTTTCATTCCACACTTCCTTGTATCCTTCCTTCGATCATTCCTTTCATACTTTTTCGTTCCGCGCTTGCATATAACCTTCCTTCTTTCTTTCCTTTTATCCTTCCTTCAATAGTTTTCATTTTGCACTTCCCTGTATCATTCCTTCCTTCCTTCCTTCCTTCCTTCCTTCCTTCCTTCCTTCCAGTACTCTTCATTTCTCACTTCCCTATATCGTTCCATTCTCCCTTCCATACTTTTCATTCTGCACTTCCCTGTATCTTTCCTTCTTTCCTTCCATCCATCGTTCCTTCCATACTTTTCATTCCTTCCATCCTTCCATCCATACTGTACTCTTCATTCCGCACTTCCATATATCTTTCTTTCAATCCATCCCTCCTTCTATACTTTTCATTCCGGACTTCCCTATATTCTTCCTTCTTCCTTCTTTTCATCCTTCCTTCTATACTGTTCATTCTGTACTTCCCTATATCCTTCCTTCCATCCTTCCTTCCATCCTTTTCATTCTGCACTTCCCTGTATCCATCTTTCTTTCCTTCCATCCATCCTTCCTTCCATACTTTTCATTCCACACTTGCATATATCCTTCCTTCTTTCCTTTCATCCTTCCTTCTATACTATTCATTCCACACTTCCTTGTATCCTTCCTTCCATCATTCCTTTCATACTTTTTCATTCTGCCCTTCCCTGTATCCATCCTTCTTTCCTTCCAACCATCCTTCCTTCCATACTTTTCATTCTGCACTTGCATATATCCTTCCTTCTTTCCTTCCTTTCATCCTTCCCTCCTTCCCTCCATACTTTTCATTCTGCACTTCCCTGTATTCTTCCTTCCTTCCATCCTTCCAGTACTCTTCATTTCTCACTTCCCTATATCCTTCCATACTTTTCATTCCGCACTTCCCTGTATCTTTCCTTCATCCATCGTTCCTTCCATACTTTTCATTTCTTCCATCCATACTGTACTCTTCATTCCGCACTTCCCTGTATCTTTCCTTCAGTCCATCCCTCCTTCCATACTTTTCATTTAATTTCATCCTTCCTTCTATACTGTTCATTCCACACTTCCCTATATCCTTCCTTCCATCCTTTTCATTTCACACTTCCCTGTATCCTTCCTTCCATCCTTCCAGTACTCTTCATTTCTCACTTCCTTATCCCTCCATCCTCCCTTCCATACTTTTCATTCCACACTTCCCTATATCCTTCCTCTTCCTTATCTAAATCCTTCCAAGTTCATTCTTTTTTTCCTTACTTCCCTCCTTCCTTGCTTTCTTCCACCCTTCCTTTTGTTCTCTGATCTTTTCTTATACATTTACTTCCCTCTGCACTTACATCCTTCCACCCTTAATTTCTTGCACACTTCCTTCCTTCCTTTTATACTTCCTTTTCTTTAAACCTTTCTTCCTTATGTAATTACATACTACTTTGTTCATTTTTCCTCTTTCCTTCCCTCATTCTTTACTTGCTTCCATCCTTCCTTCTGCACTGAACTTCCTTTCTCCCATTCCTTATTTGTTTCTTGTGTACACTTAATTTTCCTCTTCACTGCCTTCCTTTCTTTACTTAAATCATTTCAAGATTTGTTTCCCTCCTTCGTTGCTTATTTGCATCCTTCTATTCTCTGATCTATTCTTCTATTCTCTGACCTTCATTCTTACTTCCTTATGCACTTCCTTTTATTGTTTTATCCTTTCTGGCACACTTATATGTAACCCTGGACCACAAAACCATCATAAGGATAAATAATATGAAATTGATATTTATTGAGGGTGGGGAAAAAAAAAAATGTAAATATTGCATATTGCAAATATGCATATTATATACAACAATATATACATGTTATATACAATGCATATTACTAATCAAAAATTAAGTTTTGATATATTTATGGTAGAAAATTTACAAAATATCTTCATGGAACATGATTTTTACTTAATATCCAAATTATCTTTGGCATAAAAGAAAAATGTGTTATTGGCCCTTGCTATAAATGGTTTTGTGGTCCAGGATCACTTATTCTTTTGCACTCACTTCCTTCCATTCCATTCCTTTCTTCCTATGTTCCCTTCTTTTATTCCTACATTCCTCAATTCTTTTTGCACTTTCATTCCTACTGCACTTCTTTCATTTCTTCCTTTCACACTAACTTTTCTTTCTTGTGCAGTCCTTCCTCTCAAGTTGAAAACCCTCATGTAGCTAATTATAACTACATACTAGCTCTGTCCCTTCCTGTCACCTTTTGGATGTTAATTAAAACATTAGTTGGCCCTTTTATGAACCTTTCTTTTTTTTAACTAACAATTATCGCCCCCACTAGCAGGTCTGAAGAGATTTTATCATAAGGATGTTTTCAGAAATGTGGCCCTCAGAAGCGTTGTGAAACAATTCCATACACGCACATACTTTGACATTAGCTCTCACATAATGCACCCGCACCTCTTCACTTCTGGAGCACAGACCCTCTTCCCCTGAGCGTGTGTGACCACTAGAGCTGCAGCCCTGCGGCGCTCGGTGCTCAGCTGACACCTTTATGACCTCTTGAGTGGCAGGTCCTCATTACGTCAAACAGCCGTCAGACACAACAGCTGCTCATCCCTCAATTTCTACACATCTCCCGCACTTCAAAGGAAACTCACTTTTCTCTCCTCAGCCCCCTTCTCTCTTTTATAGTTTTTTTTTTTTTTTCCTCCAACCTATATATTTTACTCTCTCCCTCTCTGTATTTACTGTCATAAGGTGTAACTGTATAAGTGAATTGGATGTTGATCTCTAGGCGTCTGTATGCTGGACTCTTCGAGTCAGTATCAGTAACAAGGCTAATGGCTTTTCTGGCATTCAGTAGAAGCAATTTAATATGCGTCCCATTGTGTTTATTCTGTTTCTTATTTATCCATGTGTTTTTTGTCTTTGTGCTGTCCTGTAATCAAAACACGGCACATATGACTCACTCTGTGACCCCATCTCTCTGTCTGTGTGTGTTTGTGTGTTTGTAGGCGGCCTGTGTGCCAGTCATGCTGAGTAACGGTTGGGAACTCCCCTTCTCGGAGGTCATCGACTGGAACACGGCCGCTGTGATCGGGGACGAGAGGCTCCTGCTGCAGGTTCAAAATCCTCAGTGTTTTTATTTTACATCCTTTCCAAAATCTCTTTTGTATTCTGCCCAAATACTTTAATAGTGGTGCCAGACGTTTGGAGCTTTTAGACCACCTCGGATGGATGATCATATTAAGCAATATTCAGAAATGATTAAAATGATGTACGCCATATTAGTGATTCTCATCCAGGTATACATCTATCCCAGGGAGTTTCCAGGATTTTGTTTGTTAAAGAGAAATTTTGTCATCATTTATTCATCCTCATGTCATTCCAAAGCTGACTACTTTCTCCTATGAAACAAAAAAAAAGATCTTTGGAGAAATCTCTAGGGATTGTTTTTGTCAATATAATGGAAGTCAAAGGCAACAAACTCTTTGGTTGCCAAAATTATTTAAAATATATATATATATATATTTTTTTTTTCAGAAGAATGAATGTCAGACAGGTTTAAAACAACATGAGGCTTAACAAACGATGACACAATTTTCAGTTATGGGTGAACTGTCTCTTGAACAATGGAAATCCTGGGGCTTTACAGAAATTGTGAATAAATTATTATTATATTACGACCATCAAATATTAAAATATTCACAATTAATCCTGTGATCTTTTTTTTATGCTTTTAGTTCCTTTTTAATTAATATTATATTATGGCTATCAAACAATTGAAATATTCACAATTAATCCTGTGAGATATAAAGATGTTTTGTTTTTTTCTTTCTTTCTGTTTTTTTTTTTTGTTTGTTTGTTTTTTTTGTATCCTTTAGTACATTTTTATATTATTATCATTATTATTATTATCATTATTATTATTATTATTATTATTATTATTATTATTATTATATTATAACCATGTAACAATTAATATATTCTCAATTAATTCTGTGATCTTTTTTGTTTGTTTGTTTGTTTTCCATCTTTCTTTTTCTTTCTTTTCTTTCTTTCTTTCTTTCTTTCTATTTTTTTGTTTGTTTGTTTTCCATCTTTCTTTTTCTTTCTTTCTTTCTTTCTTTCTTTCTTTCTATTTTTTTGTTTGTTTGTTTGTTTGTTTTGTATGCTTTTAGTTCCTTTTTAAATTATTATATTATGGCCATCAAAAAATTAAAATATTCATAATTAATCCTGTGATAATTTTTTGTTTTTCTGTCTTTTTTTTTGTTTGTTTGTTTGTTTTTTGGCATGCTTTCAGTTCCTTTTCAAGTTATTGTTATGGCCCTCTCAAATAGTCACAAAAAAAATATATATATATATATATATACTCAAACCTGCGATCTTTTGGTTTTGTTTGTTTGTTTGTTTTTGTATGCTTTTAGTTCCTTTTTAAATTATTATTATATTATGGCCATCTAACAATTAAAATATTCACAATTAATCCTGTGATCTTTTTTGTTTTTTTGTTTTTTTTTACTTCCTTTTAAGTTATTGTTATGGCCCTATTAAAAATATTCATTAAAATCTTCATGAAAATATTCACAATTGATAAAAATATTCACAATAAATCCTGTGATCCTTTTTTTATTTCTGTTTTTCATGCTTTCAGTTCTGTTTTAAATTATAATATTATGGCCATCAAACGATTTTTTTGGGTGCTTTTAGTTCCTTTTTAACTTAATATATTATGGCAGTCAATTCCTGTGATCTTTGTTTTGTTTTTTTTTCTCTTTCTTTTTTTGTATGCATTTAGTTCCTTTTTTTACTTATTATATTATGGCTGTCAAATACTGTGATCTTTTGTTTCAGTTTTGTTTACTTTTTATGCTTTTAGTTCATTTTTAAATTATTATTGTATTATGGTTGTCAAATGATTAAAATACAATTAAAACAAACAATAGATCACAGGATTAATTGTGAATATTTTGATTGTTGACAACTATAATATAATAATTTTAAAAGAAACTAAAAGCATACAAAAAAAAAAAAAAAAAGATCACACGATTTTTTTCTTTCATTCTTTTTTGTATGCTTTTAGTACCTTTGTAAAGACAGAACAAAATAGGTTCGCTCAGAGGGAATATATCAAAAATTACTTAAGCTCACTTATAAATAAATGTCTTATAAATGAAAGTTTATCTATGATTGTTCCCTGAACTGTCAAAATGTGATTCAAAACAGTCACGGTATCTTAAGAAAGAGAGGAAGACTTATACTTGGCGAGTCTTTTATTTATTTTTTTTTTTACCCACAATATGGATTGTTTTTAGTTTTAAAGGAACACTCCACTTTTTTGAAAATAGGCTAATTTTCTAACTCCCCTAGAGTTAAACAGTTGAGTTTTACTGTTTTTGAATCCATTCAGCTGATCTCCAGGTCTGGCGGTAGCGCTTTTAGCATAGCTTAGCATAAATCATTGAATCTGATTAGACCGTTAGCATCTCGCTCAAAAATGACCAAAGAGTCTCGATATTTTTCCTATTTAAAACTTGACCATGGATGCAGGAGGTGCAATGATACTACACAGCCTGCAACTCTGCATCTCCACAAACTTAGTGCCGGTCACTTTCAGGCGCTGCGTAATATCATTGCACCTGCTGCAGCAAAGTTCCTTGATTATTATGCCGGAATGAGAGTATAGTTCCTAGCCACATCAGCCTAGAAAATCACAACTTTTTCATTTTCCGTCAGTCTTAGTACACGATATCGTCATTATATATGGTAATTTTTGAGCGAGATGCTAACAGTCTAATCAGATTCAATGATCTATGCTAAGCTATGCTAATAGTGCTACCGCCAGACCCGGAGATCGGCTGAATGGATTCGAAAACGGTAAAACTCAACTGTTTAACTTTAGGGGAGTTGGACAATGAGCCTATTTTCAAAAAAAGTGGAGTGTTCCTTTAAAGTCAATAGTAGAAGCAGCATGTTAATATTAATAATAAAGCCAAATGATATCTAAAATATGCCTTGAAATAAACACACATTTAGTGATGCGATTGAGACAAAACAGGTTGAAAACGCTGGTAAGACTTGGAGAAAGTGTTTGACGTGAGTTTTGGTCCTGGGTCAACATTCCTGTCAAACAAAGGATGTTGATCCAGGACGTCCTACTTGGCTGAAACACATTGTTTGCTCTAAAACACAACTTGGACTGCTTTGACCGTCTTAGTCTGGTATGATCTAGTTTTTCCATTAGGACTGTGATGCAGAACATTTCAGGTTATAGGGATTTCATTTGTTTAACCCAGCAGTATGAGAAGCCACTAAAATGATACACCCATATCCCTCTTGTTTTCCCTTGTTTCATTTGTTCCGTTCATACATAACCTCTCCAGCAGCAGGGCGCTGATTTATCACACGCTCTCTCGCTCTCTCCCCGTGCAGATCCCGTCTACGGTGCGCTCCATTCATCAGGATAAGATTCTGGCTCTGCGACAGCAAACGCAGTTCTTGTGGGAGGCCTACTTCTCGTCTGTGGAGAAGATTGTGCTCACCACTCTAGAAGTAAGCAATGACTGTTCAGTCACGCCGTCTCCCGCTATCTCACACACACACATTCACTCTCATTCCACAGCTGTGACACTCACAAGAGCCGCTTCAGACGCACAGGCTGGGTTCAAATATTTTGACAGAAATTGTAGAAGTATGATGATTTATTAGGGGTTGTGCTAAGTGCATACACATTCACATGCCTTGTTTAATTCTGTACGTCCTCTTTATCAGTGTTTGGGAAATGATGCATGACCTTGGTTCAGTGACCTCTCCTTAGAGTTATTAGCGTTTGGCTAGACGCAAAGCTCTAATACAGCGGCCCTAAAAGTATTTGGATGCTTTTTCGCTGTTTATTTGGCGCTGTTATATATGAGAAATATTCTGTCAAAAGCTTTGTTAGCGTAACTACTCCCCCAGGGTCTTAGATCGACATGCCGTCGCGGTCCATGTTTAGCAACTGCCAGTGTCATACAATGCATAAGCGTCTACAATCAACAAATCACAGCAATTAACCCCAGAAGACTATGAGCTAGTGACAGAGCTGTCAAAACCCCCCCACCACCAGCCTCCCACGGCGTGGGTACAGCGTCATTGCAATTACAGCTAGCATCCGAAGAGTTGCTTTCATCCGCTGCCCTCCATTTGGAAGATTGCGGCCATCCTGTTGCGAGATTGAGTCGTCAATCACATGTCTTCAGTCCCTAAAAGGGAGGACTTTTAGCTGAGCAAGAGGAACGGCATTTCATCAGCCGCTCAGATTGGGTTTTTAAGATGACAGGTGGGGTTCTGCAAGGTTGAAAGACCACGGCTTAATATCAACGCTCGTGTCAAATGGTTATTGACTGCTTTGGGGGGGAGCAAGAAGAAAATATAGGGGAAACACTCAAACTTGTGCTTTATATTGGTCTCCTCAGATGACATTTTGTAATATAATGTAATATAATATTGCTTAACAGTTTGTGATCTTTTTTGTTTTAAAAGGCTGCATTTGTTTGATAAAGTACATTTAAGGCAGTAATATTGTGAAATAATTTAAAATAGCTATTTTCTGTTGGAATACATTTTAAAATGTAATTTATTCTTTCGATGGCAAAGCCATTTTTCAGCAGTCTTCAGTGTCACGTGATCCTACAGAAATCATTCTAATATGCTGATTTGGTGCTCAAAAAAAACGTTTCTCAGGGATGTGATTCTTCCAGATTAATCTGGAATTCTGGTTAATGATACCACTCAAACATTTGTGGTAAGATTTAAAAAAGAAAGAAATGTAATCATTTTATTCATCATACATTAAAGTGATGAAAAGTGAGTGAAGAGTGAAAGACATTTAAAGTGTTGCAAAAGATTTCTATTTAATAAATGCTTTAATAAATGTATTTGATAAATGCAAATAAATGCTGTTCATTGAATTTTCTATTTATCTATTTATCTATTTATCCTGAAAGAAAAAAAAAGGAATCAGGGTTTCCACACAAAATATGAAACAGCACAACTGTTTACAGTGTTGCTAATCAGAAATTAGTAATGTTACTAAAATTCTGCTTTGCATCACAGGAATAAATTACATTTTCTAATAGATTAAAATAGTTTTGTTTTGTTTTTTAAATTAATATTTTGCAATATTGCTAATTTTACTTTATTTATCAAATAAATGCAGCCTTGGTGTGCAGAAGAGATTTATTTGAAAATCATTAAGGATAGTTATGTTTCCAAACTTTTGGTAAGTTAATAAAAATTGTATTAATAGTTTTACTTAATTTATTTTAATTCAGGGTTCCCACAGGTCCTTGAAATCCTTGAAAGTTTGTGAATCTGAAAAAAAAAAAAAAAATGTCAAGGTCCTGGAAAGTTTTTAAAAATAAACATACATAGATACAGATCTTTGACAGTGCTTGAATTTGTTTGTTTTAATTAAGTTTTCTGGAAAAAAAATCCATATTATTTCCTCCGGTCCACTAATGTGTTATTTCGCCAACACTTCGTGGCCTATGCATGCTAGCTTGCTTGATTTTAGGCTGACCATACGTCCTCTCTTCCCTGGACATGTCCTCTTTTAGGACCTAAAAAAATGCGTCCTAAATTGGCCAAAATGTCTGGGCCTTTTGCTTTCTACAGTTGCCATTCAGTGTGTGCGTTTTTGTATTAAAGCTCTACACGGGACTGTTTTCTTGATCCCACTCCCGCTGAATTTCAGGCCATTAAAGCCTGCTCACGCAATCATTCTAAAATTGAATATAATTTTTGCGCATCAGGGAGTATTTAAATCTCATTTAAATGAGCAGCTGTTCACTTTCACTTTCAATTTCGTAATCACAAGCAATCTGTATAAAGGGAGCACTTCTTACAAGATCAGATATGAGCACATTATCTCCTGAGCAGCAAATCCTTCAGCATGATTTGTCAGTCATATCTCATTGCTTTTATTTTGACCCATGATTGGTTAAATCTGATTCCTGCAGCTTGTGTTAGATGCAGGGTTGCCAAATCTGCTTTTTTTTTGCACGGAATTGGGTTGATTTGAAACTGTTGCGACGGGTTGATTTTCTCCTGTGGGTTAAATGTTTGAAATATTGCATAAATTACATTTGACTGAAATGATTGTATTGAAACATTTTGCATTCTACCTGTGATTAAAACTCTGCAAGATGTTAAGTTTTGTGATGGCCAGTGGTATTTCTGATCAATCTGCGCAAGGGTGACTGTAAAATGTACATTTTAGGTATGAAAATGAAATATTTTGAGTTTTGATATGGGACATGGTCATTGAGCTACTTTGGGGTCTTTTAGTTGTGTTTGACAAACGAAAGCTGTAACATTTAAGCTTGTGATAGATCGGGATAAAATCAGCACTAGTGTCACATTGCTCCTGCTGCCTGTGTGATACATGATATATATAAATATGAGACAGAACACATACAAGGGTATTTTTTGCACCAGTATCTTGAATTTTTAGGGCATAACTGCATTTGTGGAGTTGTTGCCCTGCATCATATTTGTCAAGTCTATATTCAGATCTTTTTAAATGATCTTAATTTTTGGAAATATGTATTTTCCTGCTTTTTTTTGATCACATGCCTGATTTCTTATTATTATCAGTGTTGAAAACAGCTGCTGTTTAATTCTTTTCTGGGTTTTTTTTTTTTTTTTCAGGTTAAATGCAAAGTTCAAAAGAGCAGCATTTATTAGAAACACTATAAATATCTTTGTCAGTTTTGATCATTTAAATGCATCCTCGCAGGGTAAAACTATTGATTTCTTAATAATAAATGATCCCAAACTTTGAAACCGTAGTGTGTATTACATTATATTATGCCTTTTTAATGAAAGTATAATTCTTAAATATGACTCAACAAAATATTGACAATTTAAAGGATATATTTTTCAAACTATAACAAAGGAAAAAAAAGTATAAATGATTCCGTTTGGTACTTCTAAATTACACGCTTCACCTTGAATGCCTCATGTGAATTGAATGTTTCGATTTGTTGCCCAGATTCCTCTTTAATCATTCTGAATCGACATGCATGATTAGTCCTAATTAGCATTATTAATGCAGGACGAGTTTATCTCCCCCATTCACCTTCCCATACACCTGAACTAATTATGCTGTACGGAAAATGTTTGTATTTGTATTCGAAAAGTATTTTTTATGTTCGGTTTTATGTTGAGGTCTTCTGTGGGATCTCACCATCCTACAACCGATGAATTCACTCCAGATGCTGCTCAGTAAATTCTCCAAGACTTTTGTCATTTGTACTACAAAATAGCCTCCAGGCTAGTATTAAGAAGCTGCAATGAAGACACAATCTCACAGACATCCAGCTCGTGTGAAAACCCATTCCAGTTGCCAACGATTAGGCTGTCACGAAGCCAAGCCGCTTTCACACAGAGGGGCGCAATATAAACCAAAAACGACGACGACAACAAAAAAGCCTATCAGTCTTTGTCTCTTTTTACAGCAACCATTCATTGCTGAGAGCCTCACTCAAGGCCAGAGAAGCAATTGCTCCTCTTAATGCTGGAGCAGCTGATTGGCACGATGAGGGCGGTGAAATCGCTGGAGCATTTGATCATTTGTCTCATAGTTTATAGACCCAGAGTGGCACCTCAACTTGAAGTTTCAATTTGAAACATTAATTTAGCCTTTCGCAAAGACTTCTCCAAATGACAACTTCACAGCTCTCATGGGCGAGGAATTTAGCTGGAATTGTTTACAATTTACCAGGCTGTTTATTTGTTTGTTTACTTGTTTGTCTAGATCATACAGGACCGAGTGCTTCAGCAGACCTCCAGGAGCAATCTGATGTGGAACAGTCATCCCGGTGGGCTTTTTACACTGCCCCAGTACTCATCCTACCTGGGCGACTTCCCTTTCTTCTACGCCAAACTTGGTAATTGACAATCATCTTCTTTATAGTGCACAGTTTTTCCACAGTTAAGGATGAAAGCTGTTTCTAAAATTGCTCTTCTTTTCCCTATAGTGCACTGTTTGGAGGTTCGCCATTTTTTTGTAGTGTCGTCCAAATTCATGGAGATTTCTTTTATACCTATAATGCTATCAGATTTGCTGTGTACAAGTGCAGCATACTTGCTGAAATAATATTTCAGAATCTAATGGTGAAAATCTTGAGCATAAAGTAAAAAGAGTATGTTGCTTCCTTTTATTCCAGCAATTTTTATGTGCTGCTAATTGTCTTAAATTTTAATAAATTATTGACGTGAAAATGTAACATTTTATTTTGGCATTAATTCCAACTGTCAACTCAAAAGAGAATTTTTTTTTTTTTTTTAATATATGATAAAGTAATTTTCTTTATTTATCACTGAGGTTATATGTTGAACATAAACAAAACAGTTTTTTTTTTTTTGGTAAAATGTAATTATTTAAAATATAAATAAAAATATTTGATAATTACTTATTATGATACAATTGGTGCTGATTTCATTTATTCTTATTTTTAATTATTATCAGCAAATATATTAAACAAAAACAGAATGAAGATTTATTTTCATAATGCCATCCATGAACCCCAAACCACAAAGCTGGTGATGTTTAGCTACAAAAAATCTATAATAAATATTTTCATCCTTAATTTACAAAGGTACATAGAATATGAAGTATATGTTGATTTACTCTACCAATCAAAAGTTTTTGAACAGTAAGATTCTTAATGTTTTTAATTCTCTTCTGCTCACCAAGCCTGCATTTATTTGATCCAAAGTACAACAAAAACAGTAATATTTTAAAATAGTTTTACTATTTAAAATAACTATTTTTCTATTTGAATATATTTTAAAATGTTGTTTGTTTGTTTTTATCAAAGCTAAATTTTCAGCAACATTACTCCCTTCTTCAGTGTCACAAGATCCTTCAGAAATCATTCTAATATGCTGATTTGCTGATTTGAATTATAGAAATTAATTCTTTTTATTTAGCAAGGCTGCTTTCAATTGATCAAAAGTGATGATAAAGACAAGACAAAGATAGTAGATTCTGAAGAATGATGTGCCTGGAGTAATGATGCTAAGAAATCAGCTTTAAAATCACAGAAATAAATTACATTTTAAAATATATTCACATAGAAATCAGTTATTTTAAATAGTAAAAATATTTAAAAATGGTACAGTTTTTACTGTACTTTGGATCAAATAAATACATGCTTGGTGAGCAGAAGAGACTTCTTAAAAAAAAAAAAAAAAAAAAAAAACATTAAAAATCTTACTGTTCAAAAACTTTTGACTGGTAGTGTACATTTATTCTATATGTAGCATTAGCTGTATAGGGAATCGTGAATGAGTGAACAAGTGAGTGATTTTTGGACACAGCAGAAGTTTTTCTGACTTTAATATTGTGACACCCTTTTCTCTGAAACTTTCCGAAACTAGTCCTGCATGACGTTTTGAGGTTATGTTCAAATGTTTCTGGAATTAATGAGCTTTCTAAGACATGACAGACAGGCATTATGGGACTTTCGGATCCTCTTTCATCTCTTACAGACGTGGGTCTTGTCATAGCCAAATTTGCGACTAGCCTCATTCAAAGCCCAAGTTGTGTCGTCTCTGGTTCTCCCCTTTGTCATCATCTGATTTATTTTTAAACACCCTCTCCTGCCATATCTTAATTGCAGAGGTGTCTTGATATCTACAAATTTACCATGTAGCTAAGTGACAACCATTGTACAACGTGATAGATTATCGACCAGCCCTGTGTAATTGGATCGCAAAATCCATATTCACAATCTAAAGTCGCGCATCGCCACAGTTGCTAATGCAGCCCACGCATGCCTCTATCTTAATCTGCGCTGCTTGTCAGGCCAATCAATATGAAGCCGTTGATTGAGCACCTCTTGTTAGTGGGAAAATGTAAGTGGGAAAAAAAATGTGGTAACCAACAGGAATTATCAGCTTGTATCTATGCGAAAATTATCATATTGGTTTGTCACCGCTGCACCAATTAAACATGGTGAGTTATTTGAAGATGAGGGAAACACTCTACGGGATGGTGCCAACTGTCTGTATTATCATCTCATGGGCAAAGCAGAAATATAAAGATGAAAAATAAAGGCGTCTTTAGAGAGATTAAAAGCAATGTGCATGATATTAATGCCATTGTCATTGATTGTAATTAAATATGTAGTTTATTTAATAACTGTAAAAGTTGGATTATTTATCTCCCATTAAATCCCACTTTAGTCATACCAATAAATCACTGTGCTTGAAGTATTTTATAAATATGTTCGGCTTATTTTCAAGCTCACAGAGCTTCTGCACAGAATCTGAGTTTGAAATACTGTCATTCAATAATATGTATGCATCCTTCACCCCATGTGTCTGTTAAATATTTTATCAAATATTAAATTTTTTATTAGATATTTTTTTACACCATTTACTGTTTAAATCCAATTTCCAAGAGCAGAGCAAAAAAAAAAGCACAATGAACAGCTGCGTTATAGATCTGTGACATAATTTTTGTCTGATTATGGGCCTTTCAAACTAATTCTCTCGTTTGTTTTTTAGGGATCAAGCCGAATCCCAAGTTCACTGCTGTTATCCATGCAGTCACACCCCTGGTTTCCCAGTCTCAGCCTATTCTCAAGCTCCTCGTCTCAGTGGCAAGATCCCAGTACTGTGCTCAGGTAAGATCTAGTTCTTTTGATGGCTGATTAAATTATTAAAACAATGGCAAATTATTGCTTATATCAGTGTTTGCTGAAAAAAATAAAAATAAAAAAATGTCCCAAATTAAAATGATTCAGAGACAAACCTAGCTTTAGTGCCTTTACTTCTTTAATTAAATATTTAAATATTTATTACGCTAATTAATTGCACTAAATTAGTGGTTCTCAATCAGTGGGTCTTAGCAAATTTCCAGGGGCTCTGCAGAATGACATAGGTCTCTCTTAAGTATCTAATCTAAATTAAAACACAAAATCAAGTACTGTTGCTCTTATGGAAGAACATACAGTTCTTGAAATCGCAAAATGAATCATGGTTAATAAGTTTAATATATCAGAAATTTCAGTTTCTGTTAAAAGGTACCCCAGGGTGTTAAGACTTGTATGGCTTAATATAATGTAAATGATGTCTCTGACTGAAATGTTGTAGAAAACCTATGAAAGATCTACATTATTTGTAGGGCTGCCCCCTAATAGTCAACAAGAAGAGGCTTGGTTGACCAAAATTTTATTAGTCGCTTAATGGCAGAAAATAAAAATTCCACAGGAAGTGGCGAAGTCACGCAGTCTGTGACGGACAGATTGTAAACAGCTTGTCTATGTGGTAATATAGTACATCAGGCAGGACATTCAAACACTCACCTATCATTTATCGACCTTTAATATTGCTTTTCATCTGAAACATATGTAGTAGTGACTTTACAAAGCTTTACAAAGCTGCTCAATCAAAATGTGCGCTATTCAAGTGTCTTTGTGGAGTGTGGAGGCAGTAACGCTCTTGCTGCATGATAGATGGAGGCGGCTGTGCGCTCACTTGCTCTTAAAATACTCCGTCATTTTTGGTCATACAGAAAAAAGTAATACATCTTTTGAATTGGTAAGGACTCTGTTTATTTGTGTGCACTCAGAATATCAATGAAACGTGCTTTTGTAAAATAATTCAAGCAAACAGGATGCTCTTTCTGCTGTCTTCCTGAGCACTTCAGGCGCATCACTACTGTGGAGTCTGTGTTGCCAACACAAAGAAAACAAAAGAAAGCACTAGTTTATCAATAAATTATTAAAACAAAAATGCAGTCTACTTGCTGTTTTTCCCTGACAAATTCATAATTATTATCCACCAGTACGCTTTGGCAAGCTTCTTTTGCATGTGCTTGAGCGCTTATTAGACTGTAGGCAGTTAAAGGCTCATTATTATGATTTATATGGTTTATTAATAAACGTGTGACTAATAGTCGACTAATGCTGTTTAAAATGAACGACTACTAGTCACCCAGAAAAATCTTTAGCCAAGGACAAGCCTTAGTTATTTGAAAAATCCACATCATTTTATACATATTTTGGACTATGGGGGCGCCATTATTTAGATGATGTAAAATAATGTCACTCAGTGAGCTACCGGCGCTACCTGTTTCTATTTTTACCACAACACAACTTGGAAAATAAAATACTGATATAGTGCCACATTGTGCGCTTTTGATTGTAATTTTCAGTCGAAGGGTAACGAGAAGCAAAGTCTTCACTGCTTTTCCTAGCGATAAGAAGAGGATAAAAGAATGGGAAGATGCCTGTGGACAAATAAAACTTCCTAAAGACCTGCGTCTTTGTTCTCTCTACTTTAGCCCTGATGTCTTTGAGGCTTTTAGTAGACCTCAGCTACTGAAAGAGCTTAGAAACGGCAAAGACAAGAAACGCTAGATGCCATCCTGGCAGGATGTAAACATGCGACGCTTGCAGCTACTAAAGGAGTTTCTCAGGGTGGATTTCACTCGATATCCGGAGCATCACATGGTTTACGTCTACGCTTATATCAATTGCCACCTGTTAACATGTTCAGCAGCTGTGGTATTAGTATTTTATTTTCCGAGTTGTGTTGCAGTAAAAATAGCAACGGGTAGCGCCAGTAGCTCACCTAGTGCAACCATTTTACATCATCGAAATATTAGCGTCCCCATAGTCCAAAATATGTATAAAACAATGTGGATTTTTGAAATAACATAAATCTTTATGGGATTTCTACTACACGTTTCAGTAAGAAACATCATTTACATCATTACATGTTATATTAGCATTAAATTGACAGCTCTGCTATACATCCTATAACGATAAAAAAAAACCTCTGTATCAAAATCAGATCTGCTGTTTTTGACATGAACTAGTTACTTCACTTTTTGACTGCTTGAGGCTTCTCATTAGGCTGTTTGATATCCGTACTTCAGAAAATGCTGAGATTTGTTTACGCAATTTGATCTGATGAGGACACGGAGCTATGTTGTTTTCCCTCTTGAAGATGAGTGGATCTCTCTCAATGTTAAAAGTGATTTGAAGCGTCATACTTTCGGTGCATCTGGACGACTCGTCTCTGCCGCCCCCTCAGTTTACTCCCCTCTTAAACCTCAGGGACTAAATCAGAGCCTAGCAGCCCGAGCGTTTCCATGGCATCCACTGCCTTCTGAAGTGTTTACCACCCTGGGAACCAATACGTATTGATTCCCAGTGCAGGAGAGAGAGAGAAGGGACTGGTGGGGGAGGAGAATGAGAAGGAGAGGTGGGGAATTAAATGCAACGTGTCCCCTGCGTGAAGCATGTTGCGCACACACAAGCTGACGGTTTTCTCAGACTGTCTCCTCTCTTCTCCGCGGGAGGGCTTGAAAAGACTCGGCTGCTGAACGCTTGGCTTTTGTTTTTCTGGCGGAGCTTGAATTGAGCACGCTCTACTCCAGCTGAAGTGGAGGGATGGGAATAGCAATGCTAGCCCCTTTAGCTACAATTCATCAGCCGGAGTCTTTGCGCAGAGGAATGGAAAGGAAGTAGAGGAAGGAGGGATATAAATAAACAAGGGGAGGCAGAGGAGAATGACGGGCGTCTTTTGAGCTCATTCTGGCAGGCTAAGTAAGTGAGATTGGGCCCACCGCTGTGAGTGAGCAGGCATGTACCTCCACCCCCAAAACTAGGGGAAGTTGCTAGAGATGCCGTCTGCATTTAAAGACGCTACAGAGCTAAAAATTAGGGCTGCCCTCGACTAAAGATTTTTCTGGTCGACTAGTTGACGTTCATTTTAAGCATTAGTCGACTATTAGTCACACGTTTATTAATAAACCATATAAACATAATAATGAGCCTTTAATTGCCTACATAGCCTAATAAGCGCTCAAGCACATGCAAAAAAAAAAGCTTGCCACAATGTACCGGCAGATAAAATAATTATGAATGTATCAGGGAAAAACAGTAAGTAGACTCCATTAGCGTTTTAATAACTTGTTGATAAATTAGTGCTTTCTTTGTTTTTGGCTTAAGAGGTGAAGTCGGCGAAACTGCCTCGTCATTTCCGCAGTAGTGATGTGCCTATATGCATGTTTCATACGGATTACATAATATAAAAATGTTTTCTATTTGAATTTAATTTAAAAGTAGGCATTTCACTCTCAATAGATCTATTTTCCATTTCTGTAAGGTAAGTATACATGGAGTTTCAAAGTGCATCCTGTTTGCTTTATTTTACAAAATCACAACGATTCGTTGTTATTCTGAGTGCACTCAAATAAACAGTTTTTACAGATTTCGAAAGATTTATTACTTTTATCTGTATGACCAAAAATGAGGGAGTATTTTAAGTGCAATTGACCGCACCGCCGCCTCCATCTGTCTTTCACACTCCGCACAGACACTTTAATAGCACACATTTTCATAACTGAGCTGTTATTTAAAGATAATCATCAGATGAAAAGCCATATTTGAGGTCAGTGAATAATAGGTGAGCGTATGGATGTCCTGCCCGATGTGTTGTATTACCACAAAGACCAGCCATTAATGACTGCATGACCTCACCACTTCCTTTTTTTTTTTTTTTTTTCTGCGACCAAGCCTCTTTTCATCGACTAATGGTTAGTCGACTATTAGGGGGCGGCCCTACTAAAAATACACTCTTAAATTACGCATATAAAAGAACTACTTGCAGGTCTTTGTAAATTTAGCTTAATTAAATTTAAAGAGTACACCCAAAAACAAAAATTCTCTCATTAATTGCTCACCCTTATGTCTTTCCAAACCCATAAGACCATCGTTCTTCTGAACACAAATTAAGATATTTTTTTATGAAATGCAAGAGCTTTCTGACTCTGCATAGACAGCAATGCAACTGATACCATGAAGGTCCAGAAAGGTAGTAAGGATATTGTTAAAATAGTCCATGTGACATCAGTGGCTCAGTTGTTATTTTTATCATCTTTGCACACATAAAGTATTCTCATAGCTTCATAAAGCTATGGTTGAACCACTAATGTCACGTGGACTGTTTTAATGACTATTTTGACTAACATGTCAGTTGCGTCTATGCTGGGTGAGTAATCTCTTGGATTTCTCACTTTATTAATCTCCCTACACAATTGTTCAGTTGTTGGACGGCTAGTTCACTCTTGTCAACCAGCTTCGCTCTTGTCAACATGCTTTAGCATTCCCTGTCCTATCTTTGCCTCGCTCGTCCATGAACGTAGTCTGCGATATCAAAAAAAAATCCAACCTTCAGGCTTTGTTTTGTTTCTAAGAGTTTAAGTAGTTTAATTACGTCTCTGATCTTATTATAGATTATAGAATACTTAGAGTTTGAAGAGGCCTCCTGATCCTCCTGCATGTAATATCATTAGACAGTCGAGCTTTCATTTATTATGTTCTGCTCTGTGGTTTGAGAGCTACGTGACTCTGCGATTGGGAGTTAATGAAATGAAAGATGTGGTTAAGTAAAAGGTTTGATGGCTGTTTATATCACCAGCGTATTAAAACAGGATTTTAAAATCAGTGCATTAATATAGTACTTTCTCATTTTGACCAGCTCTTGTGTGTAATAATGACGCTCATGCAGCAGGAATTGAGCCTGTATCATGTCATAATGCTTTTCCCAATGCATTTGTGAACAACAAAGTTTTAATTAAAAAAAAATAAATAAATAAATAAAAATAAATACAATTTTAATGTAATTATCAAATATTTTTAATATTTTCTATTTTAATATTATTAGGTCTTTTCACTTTCATACCTTTATTGCTTTTCTGTCAGCTTATTCAGTGTGTGCATGTCTGTTCATGTTTTGATGTCAACACCAAATGAGACTGGGGACTTTTAAATTCTCATTTATATGCATTTATTTTTCTTGTGGGTTTTTAGAACTTTAATAGACTATTAATGTTTTGTTGTACATGTGAATGTTCCTGAAAAATCCCCCTGAAAGTGTGCAGTGCTCTGTTAGTGTATTGGGTTGAGTCCAAATTCTCGAGCGCCCTTAATGAGTTATTTAACCCCGCTCTGTGAACTAACTCACTTCTAAATCAGAGACACTCTCTGAGAGGAAGGGTCCCTCTTAAAATGTTCCACATGAAACATTTATGAGCGTTAACGTAAAACCAGAGCCAGTCATTTCAGCCGGAGGTGTAATCACTCTAAGACACTTGAAAGTGACAAAACAAAATGAATATATATATAAAAAAAAAAAAAAACACCTCACGGCTATGACAAGCTGTAAATTGAAACTGACATCACATCCCAAATTTGGGACATTCCAGGCTAATGCTAAAAACAGATACACAATTACACAAATGTGTGTGAACTTCACAGTGAAAGCCCTGAGTGAAATCCCTGAGATGTCAAAATATGTCTTGTTTGGCATTCACGGCATACGTTTTACTGTCACATGCTCTGTTTAAGTGTGGTTTTATTAATAAAGTATGACTGTGTGTGAAAATGTGGCATACAGTATATTATGATTTGTGTTATTTCTTTGGAAAGAAACATGTAAGCTGGCATATAAACTGGATCTGAACGAATGTGTCTGCCCAAGGCCTCAGTAATAGAAATGTACTGTATAATTAATAAATGCATAGTTCTGTGTGTCTGATCTCTCTTTCTTTCTGTCTTTTCTCAGATTATTGTATTGTGGAATTGTGACAAGCCTTTACCTGCCAAGCATCGATGGCCGGCCACTTCAGTGCCCATTATTGTAATCGAAGGAGAGAACAAGGTGATAGTTTGTTTGTTTTTTTTTGTTTGTTTTCTATTTAAAGGCATAGTTCACCCAAAAATGAAAATTCTGTCATTAATTACTCACCCTCATGTCGTTTCAAACTCGTAAGACCTTCGTTCGTCTTCGGAAGGAGGGAGGAGAAGAATTGTTGAATAAAGGTGTTATTTTAGTTTTTTGTGCAACAAAAAGTATTCTTGTAGCTTCATAAAATTACGGTTGAACCACTGATGTCACATGGATTATTTTGTCAATGTTGGAGGGTCAGAAAGCTCTCGGATTTCATCAGAAATATCTAATTTGTGTTTCGAATCTTATGGGTTTGAAACAAAATGAGGGTGAGTAATTAATGATAGAATTTTCATTTCTGGATGAACTATCCCTTTAAATATGATTATTTCCACATTTTTGGCATGTCAAAGCTGAAAAATAAACATTTTCTTATTATGGCAGCATTAGATGTGTCACAGTAAGTCTAAAAATAAATGCATGACATGCAAATACAAGTTTTGATGTTTACACTACAGTTTGAAAGTTTGGAGTCAGTAATTTATTTATTTATTTATTTTTTTATAAATTTCTTTGTCAAGGCACATTAAGATGATCAAACGTAACAGTAAAGACTTCTATAATGTTACAAATATATATATATATATATATATATATACATACACAAATACATGTACATTTCAAATATTTTTCACACTGATAATAAGAAATTTTCCTTAAAGGGAACATCGTTCTGTCATTAATTACTCATTAACACTCATGTCGATCCAGGCCTGTAGGACCTTGAAATCAGAGAGCTTTCTATACTGTCATGAATGTGCAGAAAGCTCTCAGATTTCATCAAAAATATCATCATTTGTGTTCCAAAGATGAACAAAGGGTGACGTGTCTCTTTAAATGCTAATGAGCTACTGCTCACCCCGCCCCCTCCCTTCTGTTTTTTGTGTATTCGGAGGTGCACTACCATCAAAAACAAAACTAATCTACAGCGTCCTCGGTGTCGGGAGAAAATTAAGACTGTTATGTTCACTTTTACATCCAACTACAAAACACCTGCATTGTTTACGAAATGTGACAGCTGCTCGAGCACAGAGAAAATGGCAGACTCTGTACAACTGGCTAAGAGCGGGAAATGTGCAAATCCATCAGCAGTCATAGGCGGAGCCTGAGCAGTATGACGTCATACTGCTCAGAAAATCAAAACGGCTTCATAGAGAGAGGTCATGAAAAAGATGTGAATGGATTTTTATGATTGTAGGGTGTTGTGTGTGTTGTGCTAGGACAAGTGTGACCCTGGACCACAAAATCTTAAGTTGCTGGGGTATATTTGTAACAACAGTTTCTGATTTTTCTTTTATGGCAAAAATCATTAGGAAATTAAGTAAAGATCGTGTTCCATGAAGATATTTTGTAAAATTGCTACTGTGATTATATGAAAACTTAATTTTTGATTAGTAATATCATTGTTAAGCACTTTATTTGGACAACTTTAAAGGCAATTTTCTCATGTATAAATCTCAATTTTGAAAAATTGACCCTATTGAATAGTTTTGTAATCCAGGGTCACAAATTTATATGCAAACACCACGTAAAAGTAAATTTTGCATCCCATGTCCTCTTTAAGCATCATATTAGCATATTAGAATGATTTCTGAAGGATCATGTGACACTGAAGACTGGAGTAGCGGCTGCTGAAATTACATTTTAATTGTAGTAATATTTAAAATTTTATCTTTGATAATTCAACATAAGAGACTTTCAAAAAACATTAACTGACCCCAGAATTTGAAACAGTAGAGCATATGTAACGCTTTTCATTAGCGCTAAAAGTTTTTACCCTGCTAAATTATTTTTCACAAAATTGTGGAAAATTGTTGATGGGGTGTGTGTGGATGTTTTTGGTGTGGGCTACAGCTGTGGAACAGAGAGGGGCTGTGAGTGTGAGTGTTGTTTCCCAGTGTTTGGAGCAGAGAGGGATTAGTTTTCCTCTGGCTGAGGGAAGAGAGCAGTGAAGTTGTGCCAGTCAGCCTGTGGTTTGTACGGCTTGTGGCTGTCTTGTTTACAGAGTGGTGTGTACGTGTGTGAGCGTGTGTGAGTGTGTGTTCCCACCCAGACTAGCTGACGAGGAGACAGCTCTTTTAAGCCATGATTGACAGCCTGGTCCCATGCCACACTGAAGTCTTGCTCTGGGCATTTTCCTTATTAAACACTCCCATTTCTACAGTATATGAGATCCTACAGAGAATACTGTGCCTTTCAGACTCGCTTCCTGTGGTGCAGCTGTGCTGCAACGGATTTCGTTAAGGGATGCATGAAACAACATTAACTACTCATGGAGAATTGGTTTAATTTTTGTGTGAAGTGTAAAATTCAAAGGAAAATAATATAGGATGGGAATTGATTTTAGCAATTGGGATTTGATTGGATTGTAAAAAGTTATTTCGATGTTATTTTGTGAACAGAAATGTTGGTCAAAGGCAAAAAATATTTTGATGAAAGAAATTTAGAATTTTAAACACTGACATTAGTCTAATTAGTTCTAATTGTTAGTAGTAATTTATTAGCAGCGGAACATGACAGTGAAATCTGCTTGAAACATGACTCGACTCACTATGCCGTCTGCGGATTTGAAGGAGAGAGATGTGAGACTTCCAGCGTTAGATTTAATCCTGACTTCACAGGGCCGTCGCTCACCTGCACGTACCTCATCTTTCACCCTCATATTGTGGCTGTGGCTTTCTAGAAGTGCAGATTGTATGTGGAGTGGTCCCTGCGGGCACTGCTGGCAGGCTGTTTGTGTGACTGAGGGGGGATTTACAATGGGAAGCGTATGTGTATTATTTCCTGTTTAGTTGTGCTTTTAGACACCGTCGTCTTTTGACATATTTATGACTCCGTTTGTCGCTCCCTGACACTGTTATGACGTTTACTGCCGTTGAGACTTGTTTTGTCCGTATGTGTTTTGACAAAAGTTAAATTAAATGTTTGCATGTGCGTCCATGTTTATGAAGTGCTGTGAGGGGATGTGTGTGGGTGGCCTGTTGCTGCTGTACGGGTCTGTGACGGGACTTTAACGTGTTGTGTGGTTAATATAAGTCTCCTGTTGTACATTTCTGCATCTTATTAGTGATCAACCACATGTAGAACGGTAACCAAGTATTTGGAGTTTAATGCAAACAGAGAGGCATTTTTCCTTGTATTATACAAGCTTCCTATCTGAAGTCTCAAGATAAAATCTTGACTATACGTTTATTTTCTCTCTGTAGGTCATGAGCAGTCGGTTTCAGCCCTATGACAGTATCATCAGCGATGCAGTGTTAAGTCTGGATGAGGACACTGTGTTGTCAACCACTGAGGTATGGACTATAATTCTCTCCATCTCTCTCTCTCTCTCTCTCTCTCTCTCTCTCTCTCTCTCTCTCTCTCTCTCTCTCTCTCTCTCTCTCTCTCTCTCTCTGAGTCACACGTCAGCAGTGAGGGTGACTGCCGTCCTGAGCTCTGTTAGCCTGTGGCCCTGCGGCCCTTGCTGAAGACGCCGCTTCCTCCTAGAAAATTTCTTTTTTCATTTTTTATTTTGTCACTATTCATGGCTGTAAATGTCATCTTTTTGCTGTTTTCTGGGGTCTTTGACAACCCTAAAATAAAAACGTCACAGACCTCCTGTCAAAGTGAAAGTGTGAGATTTTAAAGACGCATTTAAAACAGTTATCGTTATTATTAATACCGTTAATAAATGATTTGAATGATTTGAAACAAGCAGTGCCGACTAGAATGTTTTCTCTAAACAGTTATTACTTGTTTACTTTATTAAATTTACTATTTAAATTGATTGCAACTAGTGCTGGGCAATGATTGATTGCAATTAATCGCATCCAAAATAAAAGTTTTGTTTGTATTATGTATATATAAAGACACACATACAGTATATATTTTGAAAATTATTTACATGTATTTACATGTGTATATATTTATATTCATATAATTTATATATAAATATAATTAATATATAAACATAACATTTTTCTTAAATACATGCGTGTATTTATATTTACATAATAAATATACACAGTACACACTGTGTATATGGATTAATTGGGATTAATAATTGCCCAGCATTAACTGAAACAGAACTGATCAGTCCATTTTTAGTTTTTTTGACATTGTTTTCATTATTATTAATTAATCAAACCAGGACGGTACATTTAACCACATTAATACATTAGAATTATTTACATTATGTAATAAAATGACATTTTACTTGAATTTTGAAAACAATTATGTTAATTCATGAGTAAAACACCATACATAGAAATGCGAACAATAGTGGAGGACATATTTGCAAAGACTAAATCCATAAAGTGGTAATAATTTGATACTTAGTGAGTTATTGCAGAAGTACATTAAGAATTGTATATGCATGTAATTTTTTTTTTTTTGCTATATATAAATAAAATAGCCAAAAAAATTACATGCATATACAGTGGGTGGAGCATAATTTTATTTATATATATATATGGCAAAAAAAAAATTACATGCATATACAATTCAGATATTGTTTTGGTTTTTTTGTAAAAAGTGTGCATATTTATATTTTATATATATTTATTATATATTTTTTTATGTGTGTGTGTGTGTGTGTGTGTGTGTGTGTGTGTGTGTATATATATATATATATATATATATATATATATATATATATATATATATATATATATATATATAAAATTATCTGTGTGTATATATAATATTGTTTTTAAATAGTTTTATTTATACACAGTCATGGTATTTGGTATTGAATGGGTGGAGCGTAATTTTATATCCAATTGTTTAGCCAATAATAACAGAGGTCATTTACATAGAGGTACAGAGAGATGAAAACTAATGAAATTTTTTGGTCGGAGACACCTTGAATAACATAAGTGTGCTTCAGCGGATGAGATTGGCCCTTTCCTGGCCCTCTATTAAAAATAGCATCCATTGCAGCTAACAATAGGGCAGATGTCGGATCCATAACCCTGTAGCGCCTTAAAGTGAAAGACGCCTTATCGTTTGAGCAGGGTTGTGATCGCTCCCTCCTCAGCCGCTCTCGGATTAAACCCCCAACCTTTCAGCTTGCAGTGCAGATTTGGCAACCACTATGCTTTCGCCAGCCGTAATCAGCTCAGCATGGCCCCTTCAGCCCTCGGTTCCTCCCTCTCTCGGCTTCTTTCTGTCCCCTGCATTAGTGGCACTCTGCAGCGTACGCCGGTGAGAAATGGCCGTCCCTTATCAGAGGCAGCAGAGTCAGCGTGAACGCACACAGCTGAAGTCAACCTCCTAAACCTGTCTTGCCTCCTGTGCATTCCTCTTTTCTTTCTGAAATGGATATCTTTAATCATGTGTTATCTTGACCACACTGCAGGGAAACTCCAATTACTCTTTCTTTCTTGAACTCCCCCCTCCCAAATAACCCCATTTGTGTAGCTGGAGACTTAGTTTGGCATTACATGTGAGGCGGATGTACTGCCGGTGGGGTTACGCCAAGGTTTCAGTGTATATAGTTAGTCTGTTTGTGTGTGTCAGTACGTGTGTGGTTCAATACACTGCTGACTCGATCCAGCTGAGGCTCCGCTGCTGACACTTTTGATGTGTTTCAGTAATTATTTGTTTAAATGCTTTGATCTTCCAAAAAGGAGGGCATCTTCTCAGCCTGCGGCTTTGAAAGCGTGTTTGTGTATGTGTGTGTATCTTTGTGTCTGGCTTTTGTCATGAGAGAGCCTTCATGCCACCATCCTTGATTCTTTATTCCTTCTTTTTAACTCTTTATAGCACTGATTTGGCTTCTTACGTTGGCTTGCAGGTGGACTTTGCCTTCACGGTGTGGCAGAGCTTCCCTGAGAGAATTGTGGGATATCCTGCCCGCAGTCATTTCTGGGACAATAATAAGGAGCGCTGGGGTTACACCTCCAAATGGACCAATGACTATTCCATGGTTCTCACCGGAGCTGCCATTTACCACAGGTACCGCTTGTGGAAACAGCTGTTTCACTGAGAGGAAATTAGGGCAATGCCTTCCCTTTACATTTTATCTGCATTATTCATAGTGCCTGAAGGGGAATATACGCTACCATTCAATGGTTTGAGGTCATTTTTATCCAGAAATGAAAACTTTTATTCAGCAGTGATGCATTCAATTGATCAAAAGTAAAAGGAAAGAATTTATTTAAAATAAATGCTGTTCTTTTGAAATGTATGTTTCTCAAAGAATGCTAAAAACTGTTTCCACAACAATACTAACTGTGTTCAGTAATTTTACTTAAACATTAGAATGACTTGTGAAGCATTGTGACACTGTATCTGTTTCCATCATTGCTGAGGACATTAAAATTTTCTTAAAATATCATCAATACCAGTCAAAAGATTTTTAATGTTTTTTGAAAGAAGTCTCTTCTCCTCCCCAAGCCTGCATTAATTTGATCCAAAGTAAAGCAAAAACAGCACAATTCTGAAATAGTTTTACTATTTAAAATAACACTTTTCTATTTGAATATATTTTAAAATGTAATTTATTTCTGTGATTTCAAAGCTGAATTTTTAGCATCATTACTCCAGTCACATGATCCTTCAGAAATCATTCTAATATTCTGATTTGGTGCTCAAACAACATTTTTTATTATGTTGAAAACAGTGAGTAGATTTTTTTTTTTTTTTTTTTCCCCAGGTTTTCTTTGATAAATAAAAAAGTTCAGAAGAACAGCATTTATATGCAATATACATCTTTTGTAACATTAGAAATGTCTTTATCATGACTTTTGATCAATTTAAAGCATCCTTGCTAAATAAAAGCTTTCATTTCTATAATTTCTTTCTCCCAAAAAAATAAGAAATGATACAGACTCCAGGCTTTTGAATGGTATAGTATATATAATGTGTTACAAAAGACTTTTATTTCAGATAGATGCTCATCTTTGGATCTTTCTATTCATCAAATAATCCTGGAAAAAAATGTTCTCAACTGCTTTAAATATTGATAATTATAAAAAAAAATATGTTACTTGAACAGCAAATCAACATACTTGAATAATTTCTGAAGGATCATGCGACACTGAAGACTGGAGTAATGATACTCAAAATTCAGCTTTGATCACAGAAATAAATTACATTTTAAAATGCATTCAAATAGAAAGCAGTTATTTTAAATAGTAAAAATATTTCACAATATTACTGCTTTTGCTGTATTTTGGATCAAATAAATGCAGAATTCTTTAAAAAACATTAAAAATCTTACGGTTCAAAAACTTTTGACTGGTGTATAAAATTATTTTTTTAGTTGTATTTAATTCAACATGCATAATATTCATTTTAAACAATTCTTTTTTTACAAATTTCTATTGTTGTAAAAGATAAAACTACCTGCCACCACAAATAAAGAATGATCTAATATGATACCACTGGTTTTAGGGTAGAACTGTTCATTAATTTTCTCAGAAAAACATGTTTTGTAGTTTTCATAGTAAGCTAGACACTCGCAGCAAGGACACGTTTGTAGGACAAGCACGCATTAAATATATATTTAAGGAAAACTGTATTAAA
The DNA here is from genome assembly GCA_036247105.1 of Cirrhinus mrigala. Taxonomy (NCBI): domain Eukaryota; kingdom Metazoa; phylum Chordata; class Actinopteri; order Cypriniformes; family Cyprinidae; genus Cirrhinus; species Cirrhinus mrigala. Next base: position 21,434,780 of record CM070025.1, on the reverse strand, counting down.
AAATGGCATTGATTAAAAGACTGATATCGGTTGTTTTGCAGTTGATGGAAAAAAATCAATATCTTTTATCCAGTCTAACACATTGTGTTCATTGTCCTATTGAGCTTTTGAATTTATGATTTGGTTGTCTCAACATGTCCTTGACAATGTCCATGCTCTCCATTCCATCCTTTTCTCCAGATATTACCACTTCCTGTATACCCACTTCCTGCCAAATAGCCTGAAGAGCATGGTGGACCAGCTGGCCAACTGTGAGGACATCCTCATGAACTTCCTAGTGTCCGCTGTCACCAAGCTGCCGCCCATTAAGGTCACACAAAAAAAGCAGTACAAGGAAACCATGATGGGTCAGGTAATCGAGAAAAAAAACGCAGCGTAGATAATTAAACCGACGTGAGCTTGAACAAACCATCTAACGCTGTGAATCTGTTCCTTTTAGTCATCTCGAGCCTCGCGCTGGGCGGACCCGGACCATTTTGCCCAGCGCCAGACCTGCATGAACAAGTTCGCCAGCTGGTTTGGCGGCATGCCACTGGTCCACTCCCAAATGAGACTGGACCCCGTTTTGTTCAAGGACCAGGTCTCCATCCTCCGCAAGAAATACAGGGAGATCGAGCGGCTCTGACCAGACTGGCGCCCCTTGTCGGACATTCAACAGGGGGCCGCCAGAGACTCTCCAGAGCAGAGGAGGACCATAGCAGAAGAGCCCACGGCTCACTTTTCCCTTCAGCACACAAGCAAAGGACAAAGACAGCAGGATGTGATGGCCTCTGTGGACCTTCAGACACACGTGACACACTTTTAACTCTTCGGAAGATTTAGTTTGCTTTCAAGGTCGGTAACGAACGCCACAGGAAAAACTCATCTTTCCCAGCACACGAGCGAGTCGTTGGACGACAGGAGGGACGCATCATCGTGTCAGCACTTCATCACCACGCCGCATCTGGATCCATCCATCCTCCCGCCGCTTCTTTCCGAGGTCTCAAGACACTTGTGTGTACGATTGAGCTCATATGGTTTTATTTCCAAGTTTTTGAGGTATTAGGGGTTTTTTCCTTTTCAAAAGGCTTCATAATCATTTAGTGACAGTGCAGGTGAAAAGTTCACAGACGTGGAAGAAATATAACATTGCATTCGAGACGGCGATCCCTTTTATTAGTGGCGTAACCACCGTTTAAACACCCTGCAGTATTTTATTTCTCTTCTTTTTAAAAACGGTGCCAAGACTAATGAGTTGCCTTAAGTGGCTCGTCAAACCCTCCCCACCTAATTAATTCATGCAAATCCACCTTAAAGTATATAAAAAAAAATTAATTAGAACTCCCTAAATCCTCACATTATTAAACAGCCGGAAAAATGTTTGTCATAGTCAAAGAGAAAAATTAGCATGGAAACAAAGGCAGAGCTTACAGTGCAGGAACGCCATCTGTTTAGGTGCGAAAGCTTTCGTAGGCATGAGCGCATGACAGGTTGCATCGTAAGGACTTACGGCCGTAATTTAAGTGAGACGTCTCTCACCTCCTTTATCTTCCCTGTCTCTGTGAAAAATGAGCTGTCCGTCAAAGTTCAATGGCGCTGCCTCGTGCCATCCTGTTTTAAACGCGACTCCGCGTATAAAAATGGACACCCGGCTAATTTATGACAAGTGTATGCTTCCTTTACATCCTTTCTGGTTGATTTCATATCAAGGGAACGGTTCTCGAGACATCGTGTTGTTTCTCTGTTTTCCAGAGTCGGAGCGGAGCGTGTTTTCAGCCTCCGCTCGCAGGTACTTGAATGTCTGATGACTTGAAGGAGTGCTGTGCTTTAGTGGCCTTTTGTGAAGGTGACTGGACTTAAAATGTGCCAGCTGTGAGCCAAAGCCTTTTTTTCCTTGTTTTTTCACATGCATCAGAATTCGGTCGATGCCGTGATGTACACTACGTTTGTTTTCCCCTCTATGTGGTCCACGCTGAAATTTAAACGCATATCTGACACTGAATGTTGTTTAGGACCCTTCAATTGTTGTGCGTTGTATATTAATAAGCTATATGACATTGAATCATGACTTAAATGCAAAATGATTTAACAGACATGAAAATCTTATGGCCTGAATGGTCTAAATTGACGTTTAGGTGCTCGAATCTTGTTATACAAGTATTTGAATTAATTTCAAGTCCCTGAAAGCTTCTACTATTACAGTTGCATAAAATGTTCATTAGTGATTAATGTCTTTGTCATTCTTTTTAAGCTCTAACACAAATGGCCCACATCTGGTTAGGTTTTAAGTTCAGCAAACCATTTAAAAGTTTATATCCAGCATTGTCATATCACAGAATTACCGTCTGGCCTCGCACAATTTCATTGGCCGAATCGTGAGACACTTCAAACACAATGTACATAATCGTTGTTCATACAGAATTATATATAGGGGTAGATGTGCGCATCAAATGTCTGTTTTGATTACTATGTGCATCCCATCCTGTCACTATGCCCTTGCCAACACTGTCATCAGGGCTTGTGATTTGCCCAGCATCGTCCAGATCTGCCCAAGGCCCTTGTCAGTGCAGAGCATGTGTACAGACGACACATTGATACAGTAGGTGTTTGCATTGACGCCAGTGTTATTTTAATTACCCAGCTTAACGTGACAAAGCCATTCATTTGAAATTGGCCTGTTGAATGCTGCTGCTACCACTACACACTTGCAAGATCACCAAAGAATCTTTGCAAATTTAAGAATCTCATGCAATTGTATTACGTTGTTCTTTCTCGGTTTCTGTACTCGTTTCTCATTCCGTAAACTGGTAAAATTAGCGTCTTGCATTATGTTCTGTGATTAGCAATAAGCGATGTAGAGTCATGCTCAAAAACATCACTGATCGCTCCCTGATTGTGCCTTTTAATTCAGTCGAATTGAGTTCGTGACCCCGCTGTCACACGGGACTTAAAATCTTAAAATAAAGTTGCGTCATCTGCAGACACTAAAGATTCACAGCATCTGTTAAACACTCGACTCAATCACGTTAGGCTGTTAACCAGACTTGCATGACCACTTTAGACTATTTATGAGTAAATGCTGATTTGTTTTGGGTTATTTTTGTTGAGATCTGTTTGTTTTGCTCCCTCCTGTCCTGATCCTACATCCCAGTAATTAACAGATGACTTTTTATAGAGGTAATAAAGAAATTGCAAAATGCCAATTTTGTATGAATGATTTATAAGAAAATGAATAAAGTCATATTTGATGCTATAATGATGTGACTTGTACTTTTTTTTTTTTCAATTAAAGAGGTTACACTATTTGATAGCACTAATGCTTTTATATCTTTTATCCAGCACAAAAGTAGGAAATAGTCAAGGATTTGATAAGGTTTATACTTTATAGATATATTAACATCACACTAATACGCAACAGTTTCACACAATATTTTTCTGTAAGTTATGATTGAGAACTATACCGTTTAACAGTCAATAGGCGCTATCGCTCATGCAAAATATGAGGAATATACTTGCGTAAAAGGTTCATTTTAAAGCATATCTGAGTGAATGAGCAGAGCGCTCAGACCTCCTAATGTTCATCAGGTTGAAAATTGAATCCGAGACAGCTGAACCGAATGGTATTTCAACCGTGTGTTATGAATGTAGCAGAATTTCTTCAGTTCAGTCCTCTTTTTCGCTTCCTACCTTCTCTCAATTTTGTGCCTCGCTGCTCTTTCCTGCATCTATCTTACATGTCCTGCTGAAAACCGAGCTGCAGCGAACACGGGCTGTGTATGTACAATGCACATGCATGTGTGTGTGTTTCAGCTCCTGACAGCCAGCATTGAGTTGATCTCCCAGATGAGGTTTCTGAGCTGGTCCATAATCATCTTCAGCTGCTGGTTCTTCTGTTTGAGTTTCTGTGATAAAAACGAAAATAAATATTTTCAGTTATTGAGCTGTTAATATGCAGCACTGGTAAGCAGAACGTCACTGACTTAACATGTTTCAGCAGCGTAACAGCACAGCTATTTTCAAAATGATGTAGCAGGGGGTTCCTAACAACTACCTGTGTAGCATGACAAAACTTAGCATTAACTCATCTTATGCTACATTATGTCATCATTTCAGTCTCTAAAGCCAGTAATGTAAGCAGACTTACAGCAACAGAAACTGTATTTTATCTAAGACATAAATTGAATATGATAGAATAACATGGCGCCATTGGATTATTTTGATTATGCCCTTTTTTTTTTTGTGCATGTGGTATTCCAGTTGATGAACAACTGAATCAGTCAAAAGATTCAAAAACTCAAAACAAACCTATTTGAATCACTCTAAAAAAAAAAAAAAAAAAAAAAAAAAAAATTTGATTACCTGTAGGTAACGGAACATATTCTTAAGAGTTTTATAAAAAATGCCATTAATTAGTTATGATACTTGATCATGGGAGTGTCTTGCTTTATTTAAAGATGAAAGTATTCTAAAAATAATTAAGATGAAAATAAGCTTTATATATTAATTCTGAAACCCATTTATGGCATCCTTTTTGCAACACTGAATAGAAAAATAAAATAAAAAGGCAGTTCTGACTCAAAATGTAAACTCAAATTCTGAGAACAAAAAAAAAAAAAAGTCCAAATCGTGAGATGTAAACTCAGAATTCCGAGTAAAACAGTCTGAATCGTGCAATATAAACTCGGAATTCTAAGAAAAAAGTCTGAATTGCGAGATGTGAACTCAGAATTCAAAGGAAGAAAAGTCAGAATTGTAAAATGTTAAATCAGAATTCTAAGAAAAATAGTCTGAATGTAAACTTGGAATTCTACAAAAAAAAAAAAAAAAAAAAAAAAACAATTGCAAGATGTAAACTCAAAATTCTAAGAAAAATGGTCTGAATCACGCAATATAAACTCGAAATTCTAAGAAAAAAGTCTGAATTGTGAGATGTAAACTCCGAATTCTAAGAAAGGCCGAACTGTGAGATGTAAACTCAGAATTCTACGGAAAAAAAAAGTCTGAATTGTCAGATGTACATTCAGAATTCTCAGAAAAAAAGTCAGAATTGCAAGATTTAAACTCAGAATTCTAAGAAAAACTCAATTCTAGAAAGATAAGTCTGAGGCCCTGTTTACACTAGTGCGTTTTAGTGTTAAAACGGCGTTTTAAAATGAAAACGATCCTACACTAGCATTTTCACTGCACTTCAGAAACGATCTCCGTCTACACTATACAACCGAAAACGCATGTCACATGACCATTCATGCAGGTACAACCATAGATATGTATAAGTAAATGCCCTATTATTTAGATGGAGGACGCGTCTATGTGCTTGAAGCGGTCGAATGATAAATCTACCTATACAAATCTATGGGTACAACAATGAGCATGATGTTATTATTTACATGGCCGTCAAAGATAATCAGAGAGAATGTGGACAGCCACACCATCGTTTTTAAAAGTCTCCGTTTTCGAGAGTCGAAAATGCCGGAGCAGTGTAAACGACATGCCTAACCGTAGCAAAAGTTGTGTGTTTTAAAACAAAAACGCACTAGTGTAAATGCAGCCTGAATTGTGAGATGTAAACTTAGATTTCAAAGTAAGAAAAGTCAGAATCACAAGATGTAAACTCAAAATTGCGAGACAAAAATATCACTTGGGATTCTACACCAATCAGATGATTGTGTTAGTTCATTCAGTGAAGAATTCATCACACTAATTCAAACTGGCATCTCGAGTTTACGAGTCTTTTAAATGATTTGATAAAGAAAAACTGCTCAGAAGAGTTATTTGCTCATGATGTAAACTCATAGCTGCACTATGTGCTTGTCCAGTAGTACATGGGGATAACTCAGCAGAAAAGTTTTTTTTGCCAATATTTGCCATCATGTTGTGCTTCTTATCTCATCATATCCAATTCACATTGCAAACTCACATTCATGACAGATACAATCATTTATTTTTACCATGTTGCTGGAAATCACTGAAAAGCAGTGCAGAAAACAGTTTCATACTGTATGTGTGTAAATGCTTTATGATAACGACTATACACTCAGAGATTCACTTGCTTAACACATAACAGCAATTCAACACGAAAAGCAAGCCAATAGAGTCATGATGTTTAGTTGTTTTTCGACCAAAGTGAAAGGGGAATAAATGTGATACAAGCCACTTTGTTGTATGATTGCTGGTGTTATACCGGACTCAGCAGGCTAGAAACAGCGAGAGGTTCTCTGGCCAAAAACACCTTGTTAAAGAAAATGGCTAGAGGAAAATGCCATTCAAACTGACATTTTTTACAGTACTGTGCAGAAGAGCATCTCTGAAGCTTCATAGTGTTGGGCCACAGCAGAAGCATAATGCGCTTAAACCATCCCACCTCATGTCAATGGTACAAGCTGCTGGTGGTGTGATAGTACAAGATCTGTTTACTTGGTGCACTATTACAGGCTCCTCAAATACAAACAGTGCTCTATTTAGATGCTGTAGTGTATGAGCATTGTTACTGACCATCTGTATCCCTATATAGCCACAGTCTACCCATTTGAAATGAATAGCCTACTTCCACTGGGACAATGCGCCATGTCACAAAGCATTCATCATCTCTACCTTGTTCTATTGTGGGAATAGCTTGTGACTTCAGCTTGTTCCAGTGGCAACACAGTCCCCTGATCTCAATCCAATAGAGCACCTTTGGGGTGAACTGAAATGAGAAGTTCATGCAGCCTGTAAATGGGCAGAGGCTGTGTGATTGTATTGAGTTAACCCGGCTAGAACCGCTCAGGAATTCTTCCAGCATGATTTGCTGAAGCCTTGCCACAAACAATTCAGACAGGAGCTATGGAGGCAAAGCAGTGCACTGATCTGTACTACATAGGTGTACCTAACAACAGACATTGAGATTTAGTGATATCTGTATTTAATATATTCAGTTTATTAGAGGAGCTGACATTTCAAGTAGGGACAACAGAGCACTGCAGACTGACTAGCAGTGTTAATTTCATTACTAAAAAGATGGTAGGACAACAATAAGATCACTAAACGATAACTGTGATTGCATCAACATGCATAATAAAAACTATACCAAAATCTCTTTTTATTGTTGTCGGAAAAAGGAGACAATATTATTGCGGACTGCTGTACGTTGCCTCTACTGCGTTTGCTTTCATGCGTGCAGTTGGCCAGATATTCAAATCAGCAAATCAGAGCTTCTCTGTTAAAGGGATACATTTTCTGGCTGGTGTTTTGCTTAATTTTTACAATCTGGCAACTATGCATACATGCTCGCTCTTCAGCGGTCTACATGTGAGATATTCAGGTTTAATGAAAATGTCATTAAGCCCATCTGTGTTCTGACATAAGATCTTGACATGTCCGTGAGTCCATATTCTATTGATTTGTGCTTATTGGTGAAAGTGTAATACCTGAAATAATAATAACTTTATCAGTTTAACCATTATACAGCATGACAAAAGTGAGAAGTTTTCACTGACTCATAAAAATGCTAAATCAGACATTTAGTTGACTAAAACTTGACTCAAGAAAAACAGGACAAGGCTGACTAAATATAATAACTTAAAAGTACATATGACACAGGACTTGGACTAATTAAAAAAAAATGGCTGATAAAATTAACACTACTGAAACGATGTATTAAGAGCCAGGGGGTGAAAACTTTTGAACAGAAAGGAGATGTGTACATTTTTCTTATTTCGTACTGCCCTTCAGAGGCTACAGAAGGTAGTTATATGTTATAAGTTAAATTTACCCTGATCTTCAAATTCAAAAAGTTTTCATCCCCCGGCTGTGTTTCATTCTGAAGCATCAGTGAGTGTTTGAACTTTCGGTAACAGTTGCATTTGAGTCCCTCAGTTGTCCTCAGTGTGAAAAGAAGAATCTCAAAATCATAGTCATTGCTGGAAAGGGTTCAAATACACAAAAATGGTGGAAAACCAAAAGAATTTCTGGGACCTAAAGGATTTTTCTGAAGAACAGCAGGCAGTTTAACTGTTCAGGACAAACAAGGGACTAATGAACAACTATCCCTAAACAAAACAAAACAAAACAAAACAAAACAAAAAAAAAACAGCTGTGGATCATTCAGGCAACAACACAGTATTAAGAATCAAGGGGATGTAAACTTTTAAACAGGGTAATTTTTATAAATTCAACTACTATTTACTCTTGTGCACTATATGTAAACGTCTTTCATGTGAAATATCTTATTCAGGTCAGTACTAAATAAATGTGACACTGAAGACTAGAGTAATGGCTGCTAAAAAATGTAATATTTCACAATATTAAAAGACTTTCAAAAACATTCAACAATATTACAGACCCCATGCTTTTAAATGATAAATCCCTCAATTAATCCCTCATTGCAATTAATCATACATTTGAATTTAAAAATTATTTAAATATAATTCAAAATTATATATATATATATATATATATATATATATATATATATATATATATATAGAGTTTAGATGCAAAAGCCTTTAAATCCATCTGACATATTTCTTTAAAATTAGCATCTCTTTCTTTCTACTTTGTATAGGTTTCTATGTAAGTATTGGTACTTCTGATTGGGCTGAGGCTGGAATTAAGCGAGTCTGAAGTAAAAGTATTTGATGAACGCATACTATGTGTCAGGAGCATTCACTCAGTATCTTTATCTCATTTTTGACCAAGATGGCTTTTAGCTGGTTTTGCATCTGAACTCTTCATATATATATTTATAGAGGATGAACTTAGAGATGCAACTTCTCCAAGACAGTCAACCTACTAGTAAAAAAGCAGAGCTACTGATGGCGGGATCAGTAGCAAAAGATGACCCTCGTGAGCTGAACTCCTGTCTAGCACCATTAAGACACAATAAAGACTCAGTATAAGTGAACAGGTCCCAGCTGGTCCAGGGCAGAACACTACATTGATCGCTTCTTCCTTTCCTAGCAGGGTCAACCTGGATCATGATTGCTCCAGGAACACTGACAGGAAGAGAGTCTGAGGCACTTGTTGTCAAGCACCGAAACAGGAGTCCTGAGGCAAGCTCAGAGGACATGAGTCTCTCATAGAGCAGAGAAGTAAAGTCTCACTTGATCATGATTCTCAGTACAGATGTTAACTGTGACAAAGGGCTCTCATCTTCCCATTGGTTTTCTGCATTTAAGCAGGAGGTTTCAGAAGTTAGCAAGAAGGCAACTGGTTGGTGACAGCCCAGCTCTCATGAAAAAAGCTCTTATCGGGCACTGAAAGCCTCCGTGGGCTGCTTAACAAATGTGAAGTCAATGTGACCTGAAGTCTAATAACCTACTTGCACTTTAGTATGTACTTGTGCAGTCATATTCTGATTACTAAAGGGACAGTTGCACTCATTTACTCACCGCCAAGAAGTCAATGGTGGGCCAAAACAACAACTGACTTTAATAGACAAACACCAAGACATTTTTCATAATTTCTTCTTAAGAAAGAAAGATCGTACGGGTTTGGAATGCAGAACACAATCAGAAGAAAAAGCCTGCATTTTTTTTTTGTTTCATTTAATTCAGTCCTAGGCTCAAACATGGCGTCTCATTTCGCCTCTCCCTTCATCTGATTCTCTTACCTCATCGACTCACGATGAGATCAAAGCAGCCGTCCTCGATAATGTGCGCAGAGGGAAGAGTTTTTGATCAAATGCAGACTTATTAAAATTCAGGTTTGTTCAAATGTGCTATGTTTTACACCTTGAGTGACAGCTGGATGATGTGCTAGCAGCAGTGCACATTTTGTGTTTTTTACATATCACCCAAAACTGCGGGAAGCACATATTAGTCTCTGAGGTCTGAATGGATTAAAACAGATCTAATATAAGTGCGCTATTGAGAACTGTGGCTTAAATACTAGTTAATATGTGTTTATTGCACAGACTGATCAAAGTGAAACTATTTTAAATGAAGAAAATGTTAATAGAATCAAATGAAATGCAGAAATTGTCTGTAGAACAAGCCTTCATTATAAAAACTGTGACCTTGGATTCCACATGGCTAATCCGTCTTGTCTCTCTCGACTCGTTTCAGCATTTCTGCTCGCTGAGATTGAGTAGGAATTACTAGTGTAAGTGTCTGGGAGTGAAGCAAGGGATTACACTGATTGAAGAGCGGGAAAGGATGTACCACCTCATTCTAATCCAGGTGACATCACAACATCTTTAATGCAACCATTATGTTCTGCTTATTTAAAGACTGCTTATTCTTTTAAAACGTTGACTAGACTGAATCCAGAAGTGCATGCCCCTAAGATTCCTGAGCCAAGTGGATTTTGAATACAAAATAATTTTAATATTTGATAATTAAGTTGTAGGGCTGCACAATAATGGTTAAACTGATAATCATGATTATTTTGATTAAAAAAAAATTATAATCATGATTATTAATACTATTATTCTATCAGGGTAAGTAACATTTCATGTGTCCTTTAACCAACCTCCACTGACTACATATGCAATGACTTCATTCAACCAACTATGATAATAAAAAACATATGGTTTTGGTTAGTGTTTTGAAATCTGGATTCACATTAGATTTTCTAAGTGACAATTTGTTTACAAATAAGACTCAGATTGCACAGTAAATTTGCTCAAAGATCGTTAATATACACTGATTGCCATGCTGTTTTCACCAGATTAATATTGTAAAAACTTTAGAAACTCCTAATATAACTTAAAATAATTCCAATATATGTACTTTTTCCCAATTGTATTGCCACAGGTAGCAAAAGTGCATCCTCAAACAATGGATCTACTATTGAAACTCTGTGAAAGCTTGATTATGGCAGATTTGGTTACACAAGCTCATCTTGTCTTACTCTGCCTGGACTGTTTTTGTTCTGGTTCATAACAGTTAGGGTATGTCGAAAAACTCCCATCTCATGTTATCCCTCAACTTCAAAATCATCCTATATTGCTGTTTTACCTTTTTTGTTAAGGTTGTTTGATCTTCTTTGCATGTTCATTTTGCAAAGACTGGGTCGGTACTTCTGCAGCGATGTAGGATGATTTTGAAATGATTTTTGAAGTTGAGGGAGTTGTATTTCTTTTAAATGAAAATAACCGATCGTTTCGCTAGATAAGACCCTTCTTCCTCGCCTGGGATTGTTTACAACCACATTTGGGATTGTTTGAAGCCGCATTTAAACTGCCTGTTGGAAGTTCAAAATCGGGGCACCATTGCAGTCCATTACAGGTATATGGAGAAAAATGCAGAAATGTTTTCCTCAAAAAACACAATTTCTTTACAACTGAAGAAAGAAAGACATAAACATCTAGGATGACATGGGGGATATCGTTATCGAGATTTAAATAGGATTAATCGTGCAGCCCTATTAAGTTGCATGAAAAGTTGTGGCACAAATCACAATTTAAAATTTTGTCAGTCGGGACAAACCTTGCTTTAAACTGAAAATTCAATCACTCATTCAATTCAGTTCATTCAATTTGCTCAACCTTGTGTTTTCCATGTGGAACATAAAATTATTAGTAATTATAAAAATGTCAGGATTGCTCTTTTCCATCAAAATGCATCATGATCAGGTTAGCTGCAATTGTTACTAATTTCTTAAATATAATAGAAACACTTCATTGGGTTTGAGAGGTTGACAAGTTTTATTTGTTAACATTAGTTATGTTATTATATTAGTTGTTATAACATTTAACATTATAACATTTATTTGATAAAAAAATACAGAAAAAACAGTAATACTGTGAAATATTATTGCAATTTAAAATGTAATTTATTCCTGTGATGCAAAGCTGAATTTTCAGCATCATTACTCCAGTATTAAGTGTCACATGATCCTTCAGAAATCATTCTAATATGCTGATTTATTATCAATGTTGGAAACAGTTGATGCTTCTTTTTTTTTTTTTTTTTTTTTTGGGGGAACATTTTTCAGGATTTTTTAAACAACAAAAATTTCAAAAGAACAGCATTTATTCAAAATAGAAATATTTTCTAACAATTTAAGTCTTTGCTATCACTTTGTATCAATTTAACACACCCCTGCTGAATAAAAGTATTAATTTCTTACAAAAAAAAAAAAAAAAAACGAAAGAAAGAAAAAAAAATTTACTGACCTCAAAGTTTTGAACAGTGGTGTATATTGTTCCAAAAGATTTCTATTTTAAATAAATGCTGTTCTTTTTAACTTTTTAAATCTCATATGTTTCAATAAAATAAGAAAAGCATTTTCAAATGTTTCCAACATTGATAATAAATCAGCATATTAGAATGATTTCTAAAGGATCATGTGTCAATGAAGACTGGGGTAATGATGCTGAAAATTCAGCTTTGATCACAGCAATAAATTAGATTTTAATGCATAACAAAATAGAAAAAAAATGTTTATATACACATCATAATAATATTTCACATTACATTTTTTTCTGTCTTTTTGATCAAATAAATGCAGCCCTGATGTGCAGAGGAGACTTCTTTAAAAAAAAACATTACAAATCTTACTGATCCCAAACTTTTGAACAGCATTAATAATAATGTATAAATTAAATTAAATTAAATTAAATTAAATTAAATTAAATTATTAATGAAGTACTTAGGGTGTATTTCCCTAAACAGATGTGAATTGCATTAGTCTTTTTTGTGAATTAGCATTATCTCTCCCATGTTGACTATCTTGTAGAGTAAATGATGTGGACAGTGTGTTCTTTTGGCATTAATGGCGCTGCTGAACATCCAAAAATTGAACTAGCTTCATCAGCTGTTTATTTTGATCAAAGCTGAAGCCAGATGGCCCCTCTGTGTGTTACATGAGAAGACTGCTGATGGCAAGAATGCAGTAAATGATGAGTGACAGAAATCTACCGAAAAAAAAAAAACACTGCACAACTGCCCTTCAACAAAATTCCTTTAGACATGTTGACAATTCAAGCAGAAAAGATACCAAAGTCTTTGAAAGACAGCTAAAAATACAACTAGATGTTTACATTTTCTGAAAAAAAGTGGTGCTTGCTTGTGCAAGTCACCTAAAGAACATGAAGCTTGTACAAATGTCAACACTTTCCAAAGGCACCAAAGACCCTTTGGTGTTCAGAGATGGAGCAAAGATCCCCGTTACATATTGTATAAAAGTGAGTGTTGCATTTCAAGCCTCACTTATAACAGAATAAACATAGTCCCATACCCAAGAAACCTCTTGGATTTCATCAAAAATATCTTAATTTGTGCTCCGAAGAGGAACGCAGGTCTTATGAGTTTGGAATGACATGAGGGTGAGTAATTAATGAGACAATTTTAATTTTTGGGTGAACTATTCCTTTAACAAGTTGCACAATTTCACTCCTAAGTACATAAGTATAGGCAACAATAATGACACTTGCTTCACCGTTCACCACAAATGAACCAACATGTACTGTAAACCGCTTTTCCTACATGCTCTCCGGCAGTAAAGCAGCAGTAAAGAGAGACTGTGTGTGAAATGTCAAAGTATTGAAGGTTGTCTCCATTGATCACTGCTCTGCTCCCCAGCATTTTTCAATCTTGCAACACCAGACTGCTGTCAGCCTGCGGTATTGATTTTGCTGTTTATTGTTACTTCGTTTACAATGCTTGTATCAACCCTTCATGACCATTCCCAGCCCACTCCATCTGCGACTATAAACACAGATATGTACGTAGGCTGTCTGCTGAATTAACATAAACCGATCTAGTTGCAAATGATTTGCAAATGATCTCCTTTCCTCTCTCAAACGTCTCATTATTTTCATTCCACTAGAGCAATTCATAAACAAGAACCTAAACTCAATTAAACACACGATGTTCAGGTTGAAAAGTTCATCAGATCTTCAAAGCAACGTTTCGGTTCTGAGCTAAACAGTGCGCCGTGTGTGAGCTCTGCGACTGGGACGAGTGGGAGTGAAAGGATTGATGGAGAAACGAAACAGAGAGGAACTAAAACCCCAGCCCTGTGTGATGAGACCAAGACGCCGGAGGAGGGAGGAGATCTCCATAGATCAGAGGTGAAGGACGAGAGGGATGAAAGAAAGATGGCACCCACTTGGGGAATGATTGATACAATGGAATGCATTAGAGAAACCACAGCATGTCAAATAGTAATGCGAACTGAAGTGTTTTCTTGTTACCAGTTTGTAATCCTTAAGTCAGCCAGTACTGAATTTCAGACTTAAATAAGGCATGTCCTTTCATAGAGATTGTAAAAATATGCGCAATCCCAATGCAATGACTATTTATTTAAATCTTGATTTTTTCATAAGTAATTAAGCTTATGACCTTTCCCTAAATACTGCTACTATATATATAATTTTTATTACTGTATTACAGTAATGAGAACAAGATTATTTCGCATTTGGGGGATTGCCTTTGGAATCTGACTAGTCCTACAATGCAGAAAATTGTTAATGCTTCTAAAAATATGCTTCATTTTCTTCATGCAAAAATACACAATGGTGCTAAAGACATTGTTAAAACAAGAGAAAGCTTTCTTTAAAGAACGGATTGTATGATTCCCAATCAGGCATGTCCCTGCATCCCTTTCTTATAGCAAGCTCTTTCATCTCTTCTCAGACTGTCAGGGGCTTACTGCATCTGGCTCCAATGAGCGCTTCCCAGGCAGCATAAAGGAGAGATGAGCAATAGAAATCTTTCAGGGAAAGTGTAGCAGTAATTCCATTTTAAAGCCTAAAGTGAGAAAGATGTAATTTTAGCCTCTCCACTCTTATGGGAGAAAAGGGAAAACTCTGGATTTGGCTGAGGAGACAAAAAGGGTTCATTTTGAAACTGTATCATATTCCCTCATGGGCAGCAGGCCAAGAAAAGTACAAATACAAGACGAATCAGAGCAGTGCCAGTTCGTATTTGAGTAATGATTTATGGAGTGTGAATCTGTATAATCTGATTACTGATAATGCAAGGATATTTTAGTAACTGAGAATGATCTCTAAATTTCTAAATAACCTAAATATGTTTCTCACACAAAGCAATCCGAAGACATCATGAAGACAAAATAAAAGTGAGTTAAAGGGATAGTTCACCAAAAATGAAAAATCTGTCATTAAATAATCACCCTCATGTTGTTCCAAAGCCGTAAGACCTTTGTTCATCTTCGGAACAGAATTTAAGATGTTTTTGATGAAATCCAAGAGCTTTCTGACCATGCATAGACAGCAACGAAACTGACATGTTCAAGGCTTCGAGTGGACAATCAATGACATTCTTAAACGGGTCATTGGATGCCTATTTTCCACAAGTTGATATGATTCTTTAGGGTCTTAATGAAAAGTCTGTAACATTGGTCAAAAAATTTCTTAAAGGTAATGTAAAACAACACCCTTTTTACCTTGTCAAAATCAGCTCTGCAGACATGAACCCGTTTTGCTGCATGTTGCTTAAAATGCAAGTAAGCTCTGCTAACCCCACCCCTCTCTTTTTTGAGGTGATGAGCTCTGAGCTCTGAGAGAGTTTGCTTTAGCCACATTTAGCCACGAAACTTGCTAACTAGCACATTATTAGGTAAGGCAATTGCAAAGATTCATTAAAAACCCTTATACTCACTTCTGCTCTAGGTGTTGCTGGATCGTGAATGATTTGCTCGAACATAGACGTATTTATGTAGATCAGGTGGTGCATTCCCTTTACAAACAAACGTAATCCACTGTGTCCTCAGATGTCGGGAGTAAATGACGACTACTATGTTCATTATTACATCCAACAACAAAACACCTCCATCACTTAGGAGCGATTCTTCTCTACGTCCTTGCTCTGGCATTGAAACAATGGCGGTCAGACGGTCACAGCTCACTCAGGGCGGGTCTAAGCAGGGTTGTCAGGTTTTCACAACAAACCCTGCCCAATTGCTACTCAAAGCTAGCCCAATCATGGACTATTTTAATGATGTCCTTACAACTATTCTGGGTCTTGAACGTGGTAGTTGCATTGCTGTCTGTGCAGGGTCAGAAAGCTCTCAAATTTCATCGAAAATATCTTAATTTGTGTTCCAAAGATGAATGAAGGCCTTATTGGTTTGGAATGACATGAGGGTGAGTAATTAAAGACAGAATTTAAATTTTTGGGTGAACTCTTATCTTTAAGAAGCTCTATAATCTTATTTTCCTTTTTTTGTTGTTTGGGTATAGACCAACATTAGACTGTGAGACTTTCTAGACCTTGAGTGGCTTTAATTTGTTGTTTAAATGTTAACACAATCATGGCATGGAAAAAACTAATTATTTGTACACTAGCACAAAGTAATAATAGGAAAACAAACAGCAATTGCTCAACCTGAAGCGCAACGAACCGCTGCAAAATGTTTTCTATTTTCGGCGTGTCCCTTTTTTCCATGCCCTAAGCATGCTGGGCCTTCCTCCCTGACCCCGTGTGCACCAATTAAAAGGCCTCTAGCCGGTAAACCTGTTCTAATGGATGACATATGAACTGACTAATCATGTGGAGAATTGAGTGCCTCCTGCGAGCATGTGTGTGTGTGTGTATACAGGGAGGATTGTCTCCTCTGAACCGCCTCATTATGGTTCCGGCGTGTTTGTTTATCAGAGCGCCGCTCCACCACGGCCCCTCAGCCCCAGCCCTGCTCCAGAGATAACGGTAAACGCCCGTGCCACCACCTCTGCCGCAGCCTCTGCCGTTGTTGATTACGCTCACGGTATCTGCCTTCTGAGAGGCCTATTTGAAATTACAAACATTCTCCTCTCACATTTCTCACTTTCTCATTTGAATAAAGAGGACAGACGGGGTAATTAACAGGGTATTAAAAAAAAATATTGAAAAGGGGGGCGAGTGAGGAAGAAAGAGTGCAAAAGAGGGGGAGAAAAAAAAAAAGAGGAGAGTGGTGGAGAATAAATGAGAGCAGCCGTCTCTCCAAGGCCTTCTTAATGGGCTGTGACAGGAATTTATTAACAGTTAGAGCAGTGTTCAATCAAAGCGCCTGCCCGGATGAGTTGACAGTGCCTCGACTACAGTGGACCTTTGGATGGCCTCACACATCTGTGGGGCCCTGAGGGGCCCCAGGGACTCTCACACCAAAGCAGTTAGAGAGTCAAGAAGAGGGGAGGGATGACAGGGCTTGCAGTAAATTATCCTCTTGAGTCAAATGATGCATATTTCGGACCTGCACTTGTTTACATTAATGGCTTTTCATGCGCTTGTTTCCTCTCTAAATTGCACCGAAATTTCAAGTGAGTAAAGCACGATTACACCTCAGAGATTTCGGTGTTATAAAAGCAAAGCCACAACTGTTACGCCACTAACGAAGGGTACAATAAAACACTGCAGAACACATACAAGATGTGTGAAGACAGATTGGTCATGGTGATGAAGGCCGCTCTAGATTGCAGGAGCATTATTCAACCTAGTCCTGACAAACAACAATTACCCCAATCGACAGATAACGAGAGCAGGGTGATCATTCAGTGACGGGACGTCCCATAAAGCAGCGAGGCATTACCATACTCGTGCTATACATCTCTCCACCACTTCACCAACTTGTTGGAGCTCCAACGGTGATGAAGGATTCAGTAAATCAAGCCTGAGCTCCATTGGCACAGAGAACGACGCCACTCAATCAACAGGACAATGGCATGACTCTATTAAAATGCGCAACCTAGCCTACAATGGGATGAGTCAGACAGCCGGTCTCCATTATGTTTCAACAAACTGACCTGAGTGCTAATTTTCAATCATCCATGGCCTCATTACTTTCATGCGTGCATCCATTTGCTCGTTCAAGCTGATGTCTATCTGCCAATTCATCCATCAGTCCATACATGCATACATTTATCTTTTCTTCTATTATTCTTCAGAAAGATAGATAGATGGATAGACAGATACATAGATAGATCTAAAACTATACACCTAAAAGAGATAATGGTAAACGCCCATGCCGCCACCTCTGCCGTAGCCTCTTCCGTTGTCGATTACACTCACGGTATCTGCCTTCTGAGAGGCCTATTTAGACAGATAGATAGATAGATAGATAGATCTAAAACTATACACCTAAAAATTATACATTTTATTTGTTTACTTGAATGTCATGTGACTATTAGCCAACATCAGACATCCTTGAACATGCAAATGCTGCACAGGAAGATGACGGAGAGCTGTAACACATCTGCACTCCACATTCTGACGCAACCTTGACCTCCCCTGAGTTTGACATCCTTTATTCCCTCAACATGGTCGCCTCATCCAGCATGTTATTTGCAGCTGGCTATTTGGCCGGCGAAATGCTCCAGGGCCCTTGTCACATGAGCATTTCCACACCGGCTGCCTTTCATGAGCATACTGCAGTTTTTAATAAGGCAGAACCAATGGCAGAGGAGTGCAGAAAAAAAAAAAGATTTTTTTGCTTTTACTGCAAAAAAGTCATGAAATCCATGAGTCGTCAGGTCGGTTTTCAAACACTATGGCTTCATTAAGAGAGTGAATATGGCATTGCTTGCTATGTTAAAGGACACCGTAAACAGATTCTGAACAAGATCTTTGCAGGCAGTGAAGTGGCCTGTTTTGGGTTTACATATCCAGTACATTAAAGTTTGGGGTTGGTAAGATTTTTGCAATGTTTTTGATAGAAATCTCCCATGCTCAAGAAGGCTGCATTTTTTTTTTAAAGAAAAATACAGTAAAAACAGTAGGGCTGTGCCCTAACAGTCGATTAGAAGAGGCTTGGTCAACCAAAATTTTATTCAAAAAAAAAAAAAAAAAAAAAAAAAAATTTTCACTGACCTCATATGGCTTTTCATCTAAAATATGCAAGTAGTAGCAACTTTACATGGCCGCTCAATCTAATGCTAACCTACCGTCGGTGCGGTCACTTGCTCTTAAAACATTCCATCATTTTTGGTCATACAGATAAAAGTAATACATCTTTCGATTCTGTAAAGACTCCATGTTTATTTGTGTGCACTCAGAATAACAACGAAACGTTGCACTTTTGTAAAATAATGAAAGCAAACAGGATGTGCTTTCTGCCATCTCAGTCTCTATGAACTTGAGCACGAAACTTCAAAACTCTGTGTATATTTCCCTTACAGACATGAAAAATATAGGCTATAGAGAGTGAAATGTCTACTTTTAAATTAACCAATTCAAATAGAAAACAGATATTCTCAGATTATGTAATCCGTATGAAACATCACTACTGCAGAGATGACGAGTCAGTGTCGCCAACTTCATCTCTTAAGCCGAAAACAAAGAAAGCACTAGTTTATCAATAAATTATTAAAACGTTAATGCAGTCTCCTTGCTGTTTTTCCCTGAAACATTCATAATTATTATATCTCCCGGCATGCTGCGGCAAGCTTTTTTTGCATTTGCTTGAGCGCTTATTAGGCTATGTAGGCAATTAAAGGCTCATTATTATGATTTATATTGTTTATTAAACGTGACACTAATCGTCGACTAATCCTTAAAA
The DNA here is from genome assembly GCA_036247105.1 of Cirrhinus mrigala. Taxonomy (NCBI): domain Eukaryota; kingdom Metazoa; phylum Chordata; class Actinopteri; order Cypriniformes; family Cyprinidae; genus Cirrhinus; species Cirrhinus mrigala. The sequence continues at coordinate 21,415,382 of CM070025.1, read as the reverse complement.
TTAACGACCAGAAAAGCTTTAGTCGAGAGCAGCCCTAAAAACAGTGACATTGTGAAATGTGATTATAATTTAAAATAACTGTTTTCTATTTGAATATATTTTAAATATAATTTCAGTGGCTGAATTTTAGTGGTCTTTAAATTCATTTGATCCTTCGGAAATCATTCTAATATGCTAATTTGGTGTTCTAGAATCATTTATTATTATTATTATCCATTTTGGAAACAGCTGCACTGCCTAATATTTTTCAGGATTCTTTGATAAATGATCAACAGAACAAAATTTATTTGAAAGAATGTCTTTCTTTACAGTCACTTTTGATCAATTTGATCCAACCTTACTGCATACAAGTATTAATGTATATATGTTATATACTGTCTATATAATATATACTGCCACTAATTTTGTTATTTTGTTTAGAATGTATTATTTTAACATTTGATGTAGGAGTTTTCCTATGTCAATGGGTTCGGTTCACAGAGAATCCATGACATAAATGTATACCGCTTTAGATAAAGGAGCTGTCAAATGTAAAATGTCCAAACAATAAATGGTTCTAACCTTATTAACTTCCAGTACTTCTCTTCTCTCTTCGCTGGCTGCTCGCATTTGATTGGCCATTCGGTCATCCAGTTTAGAACTGTCATCCTCTACATACGGGATAAGTTGCTGAAAAAGAAAGACAGAATACAATTACAACATAATGGGCTGGTTACATAGACAGGGTTTAGACTAAGCCAAGATTAGGCCATAGTTCAATTAGGACATTAATGTAATTTTTATAAACATGCCTTAGAAAAAACATTACTGGTGTGCATCTTGAGACAAAACAAGGGCACTGAGATATTTCAAGATCAATCAGTGCAAGCTTCTTTCAGTTGTAACAGCTCAGACTTAGTCTGGAACTAGGTTTAAGCCTTGTCTGTGAAACAAGTGGAATGACTTTTTGATGACTTCAATTACTGTTTTGTACTTATTTTTGTGTTTGGCACTGACAGTACAACAGAAACATGCTCAGTTTCAACCCCAAAGTGTGATGTCTAAAGAAGCAGGCAATCAGGCCCTGGTAAAAGATCTACTAAATGTTGTTCGTTAACTTGTCTTAAAATGCATAGCTCTTTTAAAAAAAGCAGTCAAAGTGCTTTTTGGATACAGCTGGTGTAGTTATGGGCATCTACCAGCAAGCTATCCAGCCAAAACCCTGACCCCATTCTGTGAACACCTAAAAAAAAAAAAAAAAAGTCAGGGGATTTGCCCATGTTTTATTAGCCAGTTGAGTTCAATCAGATCGGCTGTGGCTAAAGAGATGGAATAGTTTGATTCAGGTGGTAGAAGTTATCTCCTACAGCATTTAAAGTAAGTGTTTTTACCTTGAAATATCAGTTACAAAATCATTCTGATGGTACACTGACTTCTGTTTCTTTCCCACACTCCTCCCCAAACATCTGTTTTGGAAGTATGTAAGTTTGGCGAGTTTGGGTATGACATTTTGTGAAAAGGGCAGACTGTTTTATGGCAGCAACAAATGCACTTGTACAGCTATCCACAGCTCATTCTCAGCCAATCACATGGCAGCAACTCAATGCATTTAGGCGTGTAGACACGGCCAAGACCTGTTGAAGTCCAAGCCAAGCATCAGAATGGGAAAGAAAGATGATTTAAGTGACTTTGAACGTGGCATGGTTGTTGCTGCCAGATAGGCTCATCTGAGTATTTCAGAAAAGGCTGATCTCCTAGGATTTTCATATACAACTATCTCTAAGGTTTACAGAGAATGATCCAAAAAAGAGAAAATATTCAGTAAGCAGCAGTTCTGTGGGCGAAAACTATTTGGTGATGCCAGAGGTCAGAGGAGAATGGCCACACTGGTTTGAGCTGATAGAAAGGCAACAGTAACTCAACTAACCACTCATTACAACCGAGATATGCAGAAGAGCTGAACGGACAACACGTTGAACCTTGAAGCAGATGGGCTACAGCAGCAGAAGACTAAACAATGAGTGCTTCTGTCAGCTGTAAATTTAATGTGTTTGGCTTCTGGTGTCATCTACTTCCAGCTGTTTTTAGCTGTACAAAACAGCTCGTTTTGCTGCTTGATATTGCAAACTGTTGTGTCTTCCCATATTATTTTAATGTATTATCTTAATTATGAACACAATGGTTTGTAGTGCAAACAGTTTTACCGTTTACTGCATGTTTACTTCATTCTTTTCGTTATTTCCCTTCCTGTAAAACGAAGTCTCACGATTTACTAGAAAACATCTTACTTCTGCATTGCAAAATAAGGCGGATAGGGCCTTATATATATAACCACATATAATTGTTTTAACCTGAAAAAATAAAATAAAATAAAATAAAATAAAATAAAATAAAATAAAATAAAATAAAATAAAATAAAATAAAATAAAAACATATAGCTCCTGATCTCTTTCAAACAACACATTTTATCAGTTATTTCATTTTATTTTATTTTACTTTTCACTCTTTCTACTCAAATGGTCTTGCAACCCTATTATTTCAGGGACAGTCCCTCAGGAAAAACTTAAGGTTAAGTGCCTTGCTCAAGGGCTCATTGATGACCTTACAAGTTATCAACAAGTGTATTTACGACAGTGAATTACACTCATTTATCTATAGGGTACTCCAGAATCTCAGAAATACCCACAACCACATATAGTTGCTTTAACCTGAAAAAAAAAAAAACAGTGACATTGTGAAATGTGATTATAATTTAAAATAACTGTTTTCTATTTGAATATATTTTAAATATAATTTTAGTGGCTGAATTTTAGTGGTCTTTAAATTCATTTGATCCTTCGGAAATCATTCTAATATGCTAATTTGGTGTTCTAGAATCATTTATTATTATTATCCATTTTGGAAACAGCTGCACTGCCTAATATTTTTCAGGATTCTTTGATAAATGATCAACAGAACACAATTTATTTGAAAGAATGTCTTTCTTTACAGTCACTTTTGATCAATTTGATCCAACCTTACTGCATACAAGTATTAATGTATATATGTTATACACTGTCTATATAATATATACTGCCAATAATTTCATATTTTGTTTAGAATGTATTATTTTAACATTTGATGTAGGAGTGTTCCTATGTCAATGGGTTCAGTTCACAGAGAATCCATGGCATAAATGTATACCGCTTTAGATAAAGGAGCTGTCAAATGTAAAATGTCCAAAAAATAAATAGAAAAAGAAAATAAAAAAAATAAAAATTTCCTGATCTCCTTCAAGCAAAACATTTTATCAGTTATTTATTTATTTTTATTATATATATATATATATTTTTTTTTTGACTTTTGACTTTTGACTTTTGACTTTTTCTACCCAAATAGTCCTGCAATCCTATTATTACAGGGACAGTCCCTCTGGAAAAACCTAAGGTTAAGTGCCATGCTCAGGGGGACAGTGATGACCTTAAATGAATCACCCCCCTTTTAAGGTTTAACTCTGCAACCTTCAGAATACATACCTTGATATTCAAACACTGGGCTACCACAAACCAAAAAGGTTCAACAACGATACTATTCATTTTTAATGCGCAACCGTAGACGAATGAGTCCCCCTTCAAAACTCACCTGCATAAATCAGGGTCACTACACAGAAGAATCAAAGCATTTATTTGATTATTTACTTGCCACTAGCAATCTGATGCCTTTCTGAAGAAACACCTTGGATTAAAAATGAATGAAAAAGATATGGTGGTATTTGTGAACAGAAACATGAATTTTGATAGTCGGGTTATCTCTAGGCAGCTTAAAAGATGAGCGCCCTGAACTAAGGTTAAGCTGGGCCATTATCCAAAGCTGCATGTGAAAGCCTGAAAAATAATCGGAGGACAAAAACTACCGTGGTTTGAATACAATTTTATGTAAACATTAACTGTGGTGAGTTACTGTCTAAACAACACAAGAGCTTAAGAGATGAAATTGTTAAGTTAAACAACCTGGTGAAGCCCCAGTAATGGATTGTTGCATAATTCAAAAGGCTTTTTCGTAAGCCTTAACAGAGAAATCAACACCACCAGATCAACAGCCATCTCTGCTATTTTGCCTAAATAAATCACTCCACAGGCACTGCCCTTTGGCTTTCAAATGAAGTGGTTTGAATAATTCAACTTCACAAATTGTCTGAGCCCTCTCAACAGCCTTGGACGGGGTTACAGTAAAAGCAGACCGTCAGATCCACCCTCAAATAAATCTCATTCACCTTTGGTACAAATTTGTTTCTCTCAATTTATGGCAGGACAATGGTTCAAATAGTTCTACCCACATATGCTTTCTGAGATCCATAAAGTGTCTCATTCTTTTCGTGAGGTTCCATCATTGTTTGACCTTGCCAAACAGACAGCGGTCTCGCAGCTCTGCTGGCGCTGGATCACGATCTCCGCGCTTTAACATCACAGTGACACCTGCTGGTGTTCTGCATGAGGAATCAGTGCATGCAAGTAAAGAAAAAATATCCTTATAGACAGGTGGTTTTGTCATAACGGGGATAAAACCACTTTCTAACTCTATCATTGAAAATAACTGGTCCCACTTTATATTAGGTGGCCTTAACTACTATGTACTTACATTTAAATTAATCATTTGGTACATAATCAATGTTAATAAAAAGATTTGTACTTCTACACTTTTCATCTACACTCTCTTTTATTCTGTAAACATTCAAGGACTTTGAGCTCAAGATCTACTTTCACGAGAAGCATTTTCAATGGGAAATGCCAGGAAAAAACTTTTTTAAATTTAATGTTATTTGTGTCACTATTATTGAGTTGTATGACATCATGTCATTACAATAAAAAATAAACTAGACATGAATAGTTGACAAGAAATACTGACATGTCCTCATACTGACATGTCCATAGTGACATGCTATACTTTTTTTTTTTTTTTTTTTAAATATTTTAAATAGCATTTTGATCATTATTTTATTATGCATGCAGCTCAGATTATGAGGCTTATGAGGAATATTTGGGAAATATTTGTACTTCTAATACCATTTAAACAGTGCTGGTTAGTGAAGGCTAAAAAGTAAAATATGAAATGCAGTTCCTTTATTCATATACATTAACTGGATATATTTTATAAATCTAAAGACCTTCGCTACCAATAAAACAGTTTGGGGTCAGTAACATTTTTTTATGTTTTTCAAAGTTTATTATGCTTATAAATTCTGTATTTATTTAATACAGTAAAACTGTAATACTGTGAATTATTAATATTATGATTCAAAATAATTATTTTCTATTTGAACATATTCTAATGTAATTTATTCCTGTGATGGTGCTGAATTTTCAGCAGCCATTACTCCATTACTGATTTAATGCTCAAAAAACATTTTTATTATTATTATTATTATTATTGCAGCTTTATATTTTTATAGAAACTCTGATACCTTTTTTTTCTCAGAATTCATTAAATAAGAGAAAGTAAAAGAAATGTATTTATTTGAGATTATATATAATATATATATATATATATATATATATATATATATATATATATATATATATATATATATATATATATATATATATACACACAGCATTAGTTTTTTTTTAATAAATAATATATATATGTGTATATATATATATATATATATATATATATATATATATATGTACTTTTAATAATCATTTAAACAGTGAAGGTTAGTGAAGCCTAAAAAGTAAAATCACAAACTTTTGAACAGTAAAGTCTGCCTTTTTCCCTCTTTATATATATGTATATACAGGGGTTGGACAATGAAACTGAAACACCTGGTTTTAGATCACAATTAGTATGATATTGGGCCTCCTTTTGCAGCCAATACAACATCATTTCATCGTGGGAGTGACAAATACAAGGCCTGCAAAGCAGCCAGAGGGATTTTGAGCCATTTTCCTCTTGCAGAACAGTGGCCAGGTCACTATGTGATGCTGATGTGGGAAAACGTTTCCTGACTCGCTCCTCCAAAACACCCCAAAGTGGCTCAATAATATTCAGATCTGGTGACTATACAGGCCATGGGAGATGTTCAACTTAATTTTCATGTTCATTAAACCAGTCTGTCACCAGTCTTGCTGTGTGTATTGGTGCATTATTATCCTGATACAGAGCACTACCTTCAAGGTACAATGTTTGAACCACTGGGTGCGCATAGACAACCTTCACACTCCAACACTATATATATATATATATATATACACACATACATACATACATACATGTATATCTTTAAAAACAGCAGAGCAAAGGTAACCAATCTGGAGTTATATCGAGTTAACCAATGAGCCATAATTTCATCAGCAACAGAAAAATCAAGTCCCATATTCTGAATCACTCATATTTCATGGGTCTGCGGTTTACAGAACAGACCTTACAGGCTTTAGGCTGTCACATGCCAGCAGAAAAGCAAGAAGGAAAAATCTGATCATATGAAATGCAAAGGAGGGAGAGAGAGAGAGAAAAGCCCCTGGCAGGTTTGTCAAGGAAGTGAATGCAGCAAACCACAGGCGGGTGACTGGCCCAGCAGAGAGAGAAAAGACACAAGCCGGAGCTCGAGGACTGATTTAATTAGCTTTGCACACTTTAGGTCCGACGAATTTTAGAACAAAAACAATCTCTGAACCAAACTCACATCGAGTTTCAAAGGAAGTTCCCACCTGTCTCCAGCAAGTGCAGTAAGAAAGAGCCAGCTAGTTAATATAACTTGGACAACACATTACTCAAGGTCCAGACACTGAAAGATGGATGTGTTCTGCCAGCTGCCTGAAAACAATGATTCAGTGAGGTTCACTCGGGTTGATTACTTTGAGGGGACTGAAGTGGATGGAAAAAGTGAGGTGGTAAATGAAATGACATGGCTATTTCGTTTGCGTTGTGCAGGAAATTCCACCGCTGGGAGCCGGTGATTGCCTGGGTTGGAAAATGCTGACATGAGGGACTTCGCCAGCTGTTCATTACAGAGCGCCGCAGCTAATTAGCGAGGTGATGAGGTAATGCCACTGACTCCATTATAGCACTTCCTGTTTGGAGAGAAAGCGCAACAGGAGCTAAAGAGAACACCTGAAATTCAAACAGACGAGGTCGTGCCAAAATAAATATTCTGTGAGCACAGGGACACTTCTGTTAATGAGAAGAACCAACCTGAATTTCCAACTCTCAAGGCTGTTGTTCATACCCTCCAGTTAAAGCTACGGCAGATCGAACGGCTTTATTCCACCTCTCTCTTCGATAAATTAAAAAAGACTGCAGGAGTGACTGGCTTAAATGACTCAACAGACCAGCTGTGCATTCGAATCCAACTCTAAAGGGCTTAATTTGCTCTCATACACATTTAAGTGTTAATTCCTGAGGGCTCTAAATCACAGCAACACCTCATATGTTTCATATGTACCTGTGACTTATGAGTTCTTTGGTCTTTCAAAGGCAAGATTATATCCTTTTCTCAATCTGAACATTATATTTCATTCCAGATGTTTCCAGAAGTCATAACAGTGCTTCAGAAGATCTGAAAAACATTCAAGCTCATGTAGAGCTTGTTCTTTACAAGTCCAGACATGACGTCAATGAGCTCTTAGGGTGACCAAACTGAGTCGGTGGGAATCTCAGTTGGAGTCAATCACTAGATCACTTCAATGCTAATAGGAAGTCAAGCTGACAATGTGATTCAGAGATGTCTCCTCGACTGGAAATTGAAAGCTAGCGCTCACAAGGTGCACTAATTAAAACATTCGCAGGAGAGTATACGTTATGGATGGACAGAATTCCCGCAAGTACAAGATCAAATGAACCCACTCTTAAATATTCACTTTAACCGCACTCTTTCAAGTTTTCAACCTCTTGTAATATAATTAATACTTTTGAGAAATGTGTTTAAAAAGATGCAGATGCATACAAGGCACTTCAATCACATCAGTGGCCTAGAGAAAGATGTTTTATTCTACATAGGCCAGTGTTTCTCAACTTTTTTTGATACATTTACTCTTCCATTGTCTAAAACAATATTCAAAGGCCCCATGATGACTTTTCCACTTGTCCGTGATTTACTGGATTAGAAATACAGACAAGGATTTTTACAAATATTTTTACACACATTTTCTACTTAATATATATATATATTTTTTTTTGGCTTTATTAGGATAGGACAGATCAGAACTGACAGGAAGCGAAGTGGGAGAGAGATAGGGGGCAGGATCGGGAAAGGTCCTCAAGTCGGGATTCGAACTCGGGACGCCTGTTGCGCAAATGCGCTGTATAAAATTTCATTTTACCTTAATAAAATTTTAATAAAAAAAATACCTTAACAAAAAAAAAAAAAAAAAAAAAAGTACACTACCATGTTTTTTAAAGAATTCCTTTCTGCTCACTGAGCCTGCATTTATTTGATCCAAAATACACAAGCAGTAATATTGTGGAATATTTTTTACTATTTTAACATATTTTAAAATTGATTTTTTTCCTGTGATCAAAGCTACAATTTTTTCCAATCTTCAGTGTCACATGATCCTTCAGAAATCATTCTAATATGCCGATTTGCTGTTCAAGAAAGATCTATTATTATTATTATTATCAATATTTAAAACAGTTTTTTAGTTAATTTTTTTCCAGGATTCTTTGATGAATAGAAAGATCCAAAGATCAGCATTTATCTGAAATAAATGTTTAACAAATTCATCTAAAATAAATATTTAGCAAGGACACTTTAAATTAATCAAAAGTGGTGATAAAGAAATTTATAATGTTACAAAAGATTTTAGATAAATGCTGTTCTTCTGAACTTTCTATAAGAAACCTGAAAAAAAATCTACTCAGCTGTTTTCAACATAATAATAATAATAAATGTTTTTTGAGCAACAAATCAGAATATTAGAATGATTTCTGAAGGATCATGTGACTGGAGTAATGAGGCTAAAAATTCAGCTTTGAAATCACAAGAATAAATTACATTTTGAAATATGTTCAAATAGAAAGTAGTTTTTTAAATAGCAAAAATATTTCAAAATATGTTTTTGCTGTACTTCAAATATCAAATTAATGCAGGCTTGGTGAGCATAAGAGACTTCTTTTAAAAACATTTTAAAAAATCTGGCAGCGTATTCAATTCTCGTGTAGTTTTACTGTTTTATTTATTTACATGACCAGGTCTAGAAATCACTTTTAAAATGAGGTTTTTCCAGGTTTTTCAAGACAGTGGTAAACCTGGTTCTTTAAAGAAAAAAAAAGTTGTCAAGGGGGTGTGAGATTTCACGGGAAGTCACCGTGCAAGTGTGTGGCTCAGTGCTTAGCAAAGAAAGATTTTTGATGAAAACAGTAGGTTTCTTCAAACAAATATTGTACTTAATTTTGTTTTCAATACAAATAACTGTATTCTACAAGCTAACTTGACATATATTGTTACTACCTGGTTCTTCAAATTTAAAAAAAAAGTTTTTGAGGGGGGGAAACATAAATATAAATAACTATAATGTGTGTGTGTGTGTGTGTGTTTTACAGTACACATTTTTTTTATTTTATTCAATTTCATTATTTAAAAAAAATGTTATTATGTCTCTATATGCTCTACATGAAAAAATGTCTTCAGCCTTCAAGATCAACTTCTACTGGTAAACCTTTTACTAAAGCAATAGCATCTCGTGACTGACAAATGTTGATCTTTGTTCCTTGACATCAGTATAACGTCAAAGATTAATACTATAGTGGCCATTAAGCTTATTTCATCTTTAAAATAGCATCAAATTATTCAAGGTCTTGAAAAGATTTAGTATCGGTTCCATATTCAGAACCGAATGACTTAATATCATGAAGGAAGTGAAATGTGAATCTGTTTCATTAAAACTAGACTGAAAATGAATGGAGAAAGTATAACCTCACCTCAGGAGGGATGGGGTCCAGACCAGCGCAATTTTCATTGCATTTGTCATAGACGAGCCGGAGCTTGCGGAAGAGAACAGAGAGCATCCGCAAGTGCTCCTGCAGTTTCCCCAACCGGTCCTGATGAGTGTTAGGATGATAGGTGACTCCATTCGGTAGCTGAGTGAGAAGACAGGGAGAATGAGAGTCAGCAGGGTAAAGTCTTCACCTGTGATGGATGCCTTTGAGGGGATGAACTCACCTGCATGTTTCTCAGCAGCTGAAAGATCTCCATGGTTCGTAAGACGATGTCCTGCACCGTCTCCTGTCCGATCCGACATAGTGAGGCTGTGTTCACATCCCGAGCTGCCTGAGCCTGTTGCCCAGGGAACTGGGCCAGAGGAGGGGTTGTCATGGGGACAACGGGATGTGGGCACTGATGGCTGGGTGGCTATTCAGTGGGACCTTGTGGCATGTCTGTTAACAATATATGTTCATGTTTGTATGAGAGAAAGAGAGAGAGAGAGTACTGACATGTTAAATGAACCTTACACCTAAACATATAAACATAACAAACCATACATCACATTTTAGCATTACCTAATCAAATTATAAACAATAAATAAAAAACAGCAACCTACAAAAGCAAAGGAAACCACAAAATAACAGTCGTAACAGAAGAAACATTATTTAGATACAAGCAAACATCATTCAGCTCTACATTGAGCTATTATCATCAAAACTTGAATGTCTAACGAAACTGGACAAACAGAATCTATCAACCATAACATATATGTGACAGAAACACCGAAAACGTTATTCGTTCGTATCTATACACCATTCACAGCGTTTAAATACCTTTTCACTTTGTTAGTGTTGTTAACAAGACGTCATCTTTCCGTGCTGTGTTCTCGTCTGAGTCAGCCATCGCGAGATTTCACGAGAAGTCACGGCTTAGGCAAAGTCTGTGGCTCAGTGTTTAGCAAAGAAACATTTTTGATGGAAACAGTATGTTTGTTCAAACAATTTACTTAAAATTTGTTTTCAATACAAATAACTGTATTCTATGATCTTACATGGGATATATTATTTGTAAATATATAGTGGAAATAGGAGTACGCTTTTAGCTGAAGGTGCAGCGCGCCATCTAGCGTTTACTTATATTTTGTGTACATTGTTGCATTTTTTATGCCAAGATTATTCATGCCACATTTAAAAATCCTAGTTTATGTAAAAAACTGTTGCTATCGACAGTCCTCCAATAACATTTGGAATTAAATACAACGATGTGTCTGTTTGCATCTAAAGAAACCCAGTGCATTATTGGGAATTAAAATATTAAAATTGCATAATGATCTCAAATCATTGGTTCATGACAGAAAAACAAAGGTAGACCTTCATACTGAATCAATTTGTGGGATTTTACACAACAACTGAAAAAGAATCAATGAGAACTTCTAACATCAGACTCCCTGTGATCAGTAACATTGATTTCACTTGAGTTCAAGTCTGTTTTGTAGACCTGCTCTTTTGCTTATGTCTATTTATATGAATAATAAGCCTACATATCCTTTTACAATATCAAAGAAGATGATTCCATATAATTTAAGGTAATTTAGGGTCTGTGGCTTTCAGGGATGCAAGTCTTTCATTGTAAACCTGAGTGATCTCGTTCCTTTCGGTAGAAAATATGCACTTACACACAACAATCTGCTGTTTACTCTTCTTATTCATAGCGTGTAAAGCCATGCAGGGACTCCCACTTCAAAAGGGATTTTCTATGTATATTCTGATTATTAGCTTGGCTTGATTTTCTATCCTCATCCAGTGGACTATAAGAGGCTTAGGCCACGGATGAGCAGGAAAGATGCAGTATTTTACTTAAAAGAGAATGAAAAGAAGAGAGCAAGAGATAGCGATGGCGCAAATTAAGCTGCTTGTTCTTTTGATGAGCATAACTTTGAATATACATCCAACAAGGGAATCAGGAGACAAGAAAACAGACATCTGTGTAAAAACCTGTTCTAGATTTGATTTAAATTGTGTGTATTATATGTAAAGCATCAGGGATGGATGAATTAAAGAGTTTGTTTGGAAGATCATGAAACATGGAATATCTTATCCATCTATTTAAGATTATAATCAAAGATCACCAGGTAAATAACACCGCAGACAAAGTTGTAAAGTTAAATTCATCAGTTTTATTATGAGTGATAAAAACAGAACAAAGACTGTAAGACTTTACTAAGCAAATGCACCAAACTGTACAAAACCAACAAATACAAATACTTTTCTATTTTAATATTCAAATTCTGAATTAAATTTTTAATTAAATATGTATAGGAATATGGGTAACACTTTACATTAGGGTCCCATTACTACATTAGTTAACATAAACAATGAAAAGCAGTTAATGCTAATTTCAACATTTCCTAATGATTATTAAAATCAAAGGTTTTATTCGTTAATACTATTTGTTAGCTGTTAGCTAACTAACATGAACTTACAATAAACAGTTGTTTTTTATAACTATTCTACACAAAGATTAAATAAATGTTGTACTGCTTATTGTTAATAACTCTTGTAACTAATGGAATCTTATTGTAAAGTGTTACCGTAATATGAATATTCATTCTTTGCTCTAGGATACCAAAACATAACATAGGAAATGGAACAAAATCACTGATCAGTCCTGTAGTGATCAAAGAAATGAAAAGTCCTCTCAGTCTAAGATCAACAATAAGACTAACGTTCTGTTAATTACATTGAACATTCCTTTAAATAAGGCAAAAAGTACAGTACATTAAACAGTACATTGTCTGCTGATGAAAAATAAATGAAAACTGTAAAATGACAAAACAATAAATGGTATTATATACCTTTTCAAAATGATTTTCATTGCTAAAGAACCTGGTGAATTAGATTTGGCACATAGCGACAAGTCGTTTCCACACAGATCTATTAACAACAAGCTCTTCTTAAAGGGACAGTTCACTCAAAACAAAAATCAGGTATTTATGCTCACCTTCACCCATTTCAAACCTGCATGACTTGCTTTCATTTACAGAAGACAAAAGAAGAACAATGGGCTCCAAACAACTTTCATGAATAGACAAAAAACACAAAAGAGAAAGCAATGCAGGTTTGGAACAACATACAGGTGAGTAAATAATGGTAGAATTTTCATTTTTGGGTGACCATCCTTTTAAATCCAAATTAGTGAAAAAACACATAAGAATAGAGGTGTCTGAAGTCCAAAAGGACTTTATATTGAAAATAAAATAATACTTGTGAATTTAAAATAATACTTGTGAATTTATGGCAGCTATAAAACAAGAACACCACAATAATCCTCTTGAAATGATCTCTTTCATGGGTCTTTTGTCCCTTTGAACCAGGGCCATTCTTTAATGTAAAAGTCTCTGGGTGTTTCACTTTGTGGGCTCTTGACAGAGGCTACAGTCAGCCCTTTGGTCCGCCTGATGCTCCAGTTGAATGGTTACTGAATGGAAACTGTATGTGGTAAAACAGGCCTGGGTAATTTCTCTCAACAACGCCTGTGGCTCTACGGAATCATCTAAGGAGTTAAAAAATGAACAGACGATTATAAACTCATGCCTAGGGTGAATATTTAATAAATATGTTTGGTTTTTGTTTTTTTTTTTGCTATAGGCTATATGCTAATAAACGCCACAAAGATTCCATGTGGAGTTAAAAGTGTTACCTATAGCCACATGAGTGGAAAGCACAGCCTGGTTCATTGTCAGGGCCCAGATGTGAAGGTTGTGCACAGCTTTGACACCCTTTACTCTGAGCAGTCGTTCCCTCACCTCATTATAGTTCACACCAGCTGGCGTACCTGTGGAGGAGAAACAATGATGCTGAGGAGCTCCTAATTAAAATCTTTATGTTTCAAGAAATGTTTTAATGAGAATAAGAAATTCAGAGAACATGAAAAATGAAACAACTTTCCATACAATGCCTAGTGGACAATTAAACACCTTATGTTTATTTATAGATACTTATATTTAAGATTTACTTTCAAATCAAAACACCTACACATTCATTATTATTACCATATTCTATATTTAAGAATAATAGTTAACTCCTCGAAACTTTGGATTTGCACAATGGAAGTTTTACAATTTTGTGGTGACCAGAAATGAAGAAATTAAATTGATCAAAACTATCTTTTACAGCAGTTAATTCTGATCCTTGAATTCAACTGATGACGTTTCATTGTTTTAATCATTCTGTTTGTGTTTGCATGTTCCTATTAGCAATGAAGATGAGTGACTTTTTCTGTAGGCTAGAGAAGCGAAGAGACCAAGTGAGTGAGTAATCAACCATTTGCTCAACCGATTTGTTCAAAACCCTGATTCGTTCAGAAACAAATTTAGTGATGATCAGAAACACTGATTCACTCAGGAACTTAACCAGTGACGGTCATTATAAGTGAGTCAGTGAATTATTCACTGAACCGATTTGTTCACTGATTCTTTCAGGAACAAAACCAGTGACATCATTTTGAGTGATTTAGTCATTACACATAACTGATTCACTCAAAAACACTGATTCATTTAGGAACAAAACCAGTGGCCATCATTATTAATGAGTCGCTGAATCATTAACTTAAAGGAGCAGTCCACTTCCAGACCAAAAATTGTACAGATAATTTGCTCACCCCCTTGTCAACCAAGATGTTCATGTCTTTCTTTCTTCAGTCGATAAGAAATTATGTTTGTTGAGGAAAACATTCCTGAATTTTTCTCCATATAGTGGACTTCAATGGTGCTCCCAAGTTTGAACTTCCAAAATGCAGTTTAAATGCAGCTTCACATGGCTCTAAATGATCCCAGCCAAGGAAGGAGGGTCTTTTTGAAACAAATTGACAATTTACTTACTTTTTAACCTCAAACGCTCGTCTTGTCTTGCCTCTGCGTTGCGCATGCACATGCGTAGTCTGTGTAATCCGGGTCAATACAGTTACGGTATGTTAAAAAACTCCCATCTCATTTTTTTCTTCAACGTCAAAATCGTCCTACATCGCTATTTTTCCTTTTTTTGTAAAGAGCGTTTGACCTTCCCTGCATGTTCATTTTGTAAATATTGGGTTGGTACTTCTGCAGCGATGTAGGGCAATTTTGACATTGGGAAAGAAAACGAGATGGGAGTTTTTCGACATACACTGACTGTATTGTCATCCAAGATGTTCATGTCTTTCTTTCTTCAGTCAATAAGAAATTATGTTTCTTGAGGAAAATTATGTTTCTTGAGGAAATTATGTTTCTTTCTTATGTTTATTGACTTCTCCTTCAACCGATTTGTTCAAAAACACAGATTTATTCAGGAGCAAAACCAGTTGCGTCATTATGAACAAATCACTGAATCATTCACTCAACCGATTTGTTCAAACACACTGATTCATTGAGAAACAAAACCAGTGACATCATTAGGAGGGATTTAGTCTTTCACGTAACTGATTCGCTCAAAAACACTAATTCATTCAGGAACAAAACCAGTGACGGTCATTATAAGCAAGTCACTGAATCATTCACGTAACCGATTTGTTCAAAATCACTGATTCACTCGGGAACAAAACCAGTGATGTCATTATGAGTGATTTTGTCATTTACATAAATGATTCGCTTGAATAACTGATACATTTAGGAACAGAACACCACTATTGTAGATTTACAGATATAACAGATTCACTTTTAACCTCGTTTGGGATTATTTTAGTTGGTGGAACTAAAATAGACAAAGTACTGTAACTTAAACAAACAATATCACATGTACATTACATAGTCAATATTATGTCTGTATGTTACTCAAAATTAACTTAAGTAAACATATTTATAAGATTCTTTAAAGTCACCACTCTTTGCCTGAATTCCAGCTCTACATTTTCTGAAACATAACTGAAATAGCAAAAATCACAAGTAAGACATATTTACCTTCCATTAGAACAACAATAATGTCCCTCATGATGGTGAATGTGGTGCCCAGGACAAATAGAGAAAACAGGAAGGTGCAGATGGGATCTGCAATTTTATATTCAGGCTATAAAAAGAAAAGAATTCAGCTCATTAGGATTATGCCATCAAACTGAATCTATATTTATCATTATCTGCCACACTATTATATTAAAATCAGTTCAGACAACACCAGTATTCCTCATAACTGCTTGATTTCTGTTCTTTCTCTATATAACAAACAACAACTGGTTAAGCCAATGTTACTTTTACATTAAATACTGCTGTTCCATCAGTTAAAACTCAGACCCAAGAATTTAAAGTTAAAATGCTAATAATAACTTACCTTAAAAAAGATGATGAGGGCACTGACAAGCACACTGACACTCTGTAGAAGGTCTCCGATCACATGGACAAATGCTGCCCTGACACTAGCATTAGCTTGTTGTCTTTTACCAGACCCATGGTCCTCTACGTCACAATGGTTAGCGTTAGAATGGCTGTGGCCCTTTTTCTTCCCATGGTCATGACTGTGCCCGTGCCCGCTGCTCAGACCACCGTGACTATGGCCGTGACCCGACTGATGCAGAGTGAAGGCCATTCTGCACAGAGAGGAACAGACAGAATGTCCATTTTTGCAGCATATAATGATTTTGTTAAAATGCAGATGTACTCCGTAATAGAACTGCATTGCACAATGAGCTTTTTGTCTTACATAATATTGGCCAGTACAGCACAGCCAGAGGTGATAAGCATGACTGTGCCCTCAATAGTGAAGTCATCATCAATGATCCGTTTCACTGCCAGATACACCAGCACACCAGTCACCAGCCAAATGGTAAAGACAGATAGCAGAGCACCCAAGATTTCTGAAAATACAAAATTGCATATGAGTAGATGAAATTACAATTGTAGTTTGTATTATTCGAATATATAAGAGGTATTCTAAATACAGTACTGTTTGGGGTCAGTAAGATTTTCTAAAGTTTTTTAAAGAGGTCTCTTACACTGTAAAAAATGCAAATGCATATTTTCCAGTTTACGAAACATTTTGAATCTCAAATACTAAAAAAGGCTCTTTTCTTGAAATGACATAAAAACCTTTGTCAGACCAACAAAATTGCCCCAAATTTTGTCCCAACTAGTCAAACACAGTTGTCTGAACAAAGAATTTCATATTGTTGAAATGTTACGGCTTTGTGAGTTCCCATCATGCATTGCAGCATGAATAAATTATGCAGTTACTGTTATAAGATTATTTTTTTGCTGTTTGCTGACGTAATTTAAACTTTTTGTTGTTGTTTTGTCATTATTGTTAGTTATTTGTTGCACTGTGATGTAAAAAGCTCATCTTTTTAACTTTTGTTTGCAACCGTTTTTGAGGTTTGTGTGTCTAGTCTTGAGGCCTAGAGTATGATAAACCCCTTATATCTGTTTGCTGGATATTTTAGTCTTGTAAGATGTTTTACAACCAAAGACAATGTTGTCTACATATTAGACCAAGTTATCCTTTAAGGTTTCTATAACAATTCACTTTTTGTAATTTGTAAATAAACAAAAAATTGATACATAAAAAAAAAAAAAATGATCTCAACGACAGTAATTGTTTCAGTTGCTGTGATGACCTTTTCTATTAGCAAAATAAGACAATCAGCATTGCATGAACAAACACATTTATGTTGACTAAACAAAGTATCTTTACTGAGAAAAACTAAAAACTATTGTTGAGAGAACTCAAAAGTCTTACTGCATCAAGTTGCCTTACTTTAAGTTTCTAGTTTTTAGTGTATGCTCACCAAGGCTGCAGTTTATTTGATCGAAAATACAGAAAAAAATACTAATATTGTGAAATATTATAACAATTTAAAATAGCTATTTTGTATTTTAGTATATATTAAAAATGTTATTTATTCCAGCAGCCATTACTCCAGTCTTCAGCATCACATGAACTTCAGAAATTACTCTAATATGCTGTTTCGGTAGCATTTCTTATTATTAGCAATGTATGGGTGAAATTATTTCTTCATGAAACCAAAATGTCAGGAACTCTCACAAACAGATGCCATGCAACAAAACAATAAAACTAATCTGGAGAGGAGATCTCCAGAGAGAGCATGCAGCTCTTCTTTGACAGTGTTCTTTGAAATAGAGTTGCCACACAGCTACAATGTGATTTGCAATTGCATTATCCTTTCTGAACTGGCTTCTAATTGTTTCATTATGTAATTGGTGAAATGATACATTTCTACCTGGCAAATAAAATGCTGTACTGTATTTGATTTATTTTGATCTCTTCTGAAATCATTATGATTAGTAGATCATGTGGAAGGTGATGTTACTTCAAATCTACAGCCAGGTTAGTGCAGACTGAAGGCCCCCAGATGAATGGAGCAGCATGCACGTCATCTTTTGATTCTCGTTTATCGCTGATTTAGCAAGTTGCATGGGAAGTGACTAAGTTAATTATGCTTTTTATCAAAAGCAAGCAGTATACAGCGGATTTAAGTGTATTGGTCAACCTACATCCTCTGATGACAATCAAACATGCGAATATGTGATCGTAAGATCAACGTAAGGCTAATGTGAGACTTAAATGGGCCATCCGGTCCCTGATGAACGAATAATTCAAAGTATGGAATGTCCAGAACAATCAAATATCTAAATAAATTCATAATTGATATTTGTGATCAGCTTTTGATTAGAAATACAGTCTAAATTTAATGATCACTTGAAGTTGGAGTCAGATTAAACACAGAGCTAGACTAAAATTTAACCCTTTAACTGTCACTCCCTATCTTGACATGAAAATGCACTATCCAGAGTAAAATTTTTATAATTCATGAATGAAAACATTTTGTAATATGATTTTGATGTACAACTTCCATGGTAATGCAATGTCTGATTTTAAAATGGTTTTCAAAGGATGGATTTTGAGATTTTAAGTTTTCAGTTGATATATAATTTCCTAAGATTTCTATTGCGTGATAGGTAAAAAGGCAACAAAGAAAGTCTTTTTGTGACAAAGGTCAGAACTTCTGTTATGGTGTAGATTTCTGAGGTGCACTCTTGTCATAAATTAATCTGTAACTTTTCCTACATAATTCATAATACAAAAGAGTGGTAAAATATCTATTTAGGAGTCTTAGACCTTCTCAACAATATATAGTTTGTCATGATTAGATTAGGATTTATTTGTAAAATGGTGAAGTAAACTTAGGCGTCCCACAGAGTGGACGGTGACAGTTAAAGGGTTAAACTAAATCCTGATAAATTAAGTATACTTTGCAGAAGCGCAAGTAAAACCTTCAACCAAGTCGCTGGACTCCGCTTTTGGGCCGGCGAGTGGATCCTTACAGCAATGTTAAAAACAGTTGTGATGCATAATATTTTTTTGGAAACATTATTTAGACATAATTTATTTGAAATAGAAATATCTTGTAACATTATAAATGTCTTTACTGTCACTTTTGATCAATTTAATGTGTCTTTGCTGAATAAAGGTAGTCATTATCAAAAATATATATTTTTTGTATATATAGTGTACTATTTTAAAAAAATGCCAGGATATCCAGGAGTTTTGGGCCACATGACAGCAGTTTACTGTTCTACAATACCAGTGATTCACCTGCTCGATGCCAACCATAATTAAGAGTGCGTGTAGCAGGTCTGGACGACAGCCACAGCGAGCACAAACTGATGATGAAGCTGGTGAGGTCCACAAGCAGGTGGGCAGCATCTGTCATCACTGCCAGACTCCCAGCAAAATACCCACCTGTACACAGACCACACAGCAGTGCATGTTCACCAGCAATCTTTTGTGTGCACAAAAAACAAGAATGGCAGCCAATATACAGCCAATCAGCAGTACGGGTCACACACCTAAGATCTCGCCCACCATGAAAACCAGACACACTGCTGAAACGATGTATAGGCGTTTCCTGGCAAGCTTCTTTTCACGCTCTCGGTCCTCCAGGGCATGGCTGTTATCGTGACAGTGCATACCATTCTTCATCTCAACTGAGGACATACTGGAACAACAGAGGAATGAATAAAACAGTAATTAACAGAGGGTTTTCAATATGTGTCATCGATCATCCATATTGATATACACTGAATATAAACAATGCCACTGCACCGAACAAAACCGCATATTTTGCTGATTATTTCTGCTGAAAATGGTCAATTATTGTCATGTTTTGGGCTATACTAATCGGACCAGGAAAACATTTGGAGTACTATAGATTGCAAAAAGTTTTAACAAATCAAGGAGAAGAGTGCAAAAAACTGTCTGAGGAACAAAAGGCATTTGTGGGTGGCCAAACTGAACCAAGATTTCCAGGGCAAGAATCTTGACAACATTCGCGCTTGCTCTTATCCTTTCTGGTCAGGTAGGTGAAATATTAGCCTAATACCTCCATTTCCAGAACAACAATTTACAAATAATTTACTCACCCCCTTGTCATCCATTCAGTTGTGAAGAAATTATGGTTTTTGAGGAAAGCATTTCAGGATTTTTCTCCATATAATGGACTTCATTGGTGCCCCGATTGTGAACTTCCAAAATGCAGTTTAAATGCAGCTTTAAAGGGCTCTAAACGATCCCAGCCGAGGAAGAAGGGTCTTATCTAGTGAAACGATCTGTCATTTTTTCGAAAAATAAAAATTTGTATACTTTTTAAGCACAAAAGCTTGTGTAGCACAGGCCTGGGGATGCATGTCCACGGTGCTACGAATCATGTCTAAGTTTATCGTCTGTGTACTCCGGCTCAAAAAGGTAGAGTATGGCGAAAAACTCCATCTTATTTTCTCCTACAACTTCAGAATCGTCCGACATCATTTTACATTTTTGTTTGTAAACAGCGTTTGACTTACTTGCACTTCCTTACTATTTGTGCGTTCGCTTTGTAAACACTGGGTCTGTAGTTCCGCGTGACCTTTCAATGTGATTCAATAGTACGTAGCGTCGTGGACACGCATCCCAACGCCTGTGCTACACAAGCTTTTGTGCTTAAAAAGTATACAAATTTTTATTTTCAGAAAAATATCGGCTGATCGTTACGCTGGATAAGACCTTTCTTGGGATCGTTTAGAGCGCTTTGAAGCTGTATTTAAACTACATTTTGGAAGTTCAAAATCGGGGCACCAATGAAGTCCATTATATGAAGAAAAATCGTGAAATGATTTCCTCAAAAACCATAATTTCTTCACGACTGAAGACAGAAAGACATAAACATCTTGGATGACAAGGGGGTGGGTAAATTATTTGTAAATTGTTGTTCTGGAAGTGGAGTTCTCCTTTAATTAATACAGCTTGTACATATTTTTACCACCTATTAACTTTAGTTTGTCAAAATATTGCACCCTTTCCTGATTAATAATTCCTTCCACACATTTTTCCGTGGTTTAGACAGCATAAATTAGAAGAACAACGTATTCAGTAGTACATTAACCTTGCAATCCATGCGGCTGTTTACATCTGAGTATCTCCAATATGGCCACACATCCAGGTAACTGACTAAACAGTGATGTAATTTCTTAAATCAGTCATAGTTTTGAATGACAAATAGCAGATTTATCTAAAAGTACTTAAATGTATGACATTTCACCTGCCTACAATCATATATAAATATAGACCTAAATAACTTAAAGGATGCTTATCAAAGCTAAAGATACCTGAAGGTATCTCTCAAAAAGTAGCCTTTTGTTTCAGTTGAGTTATAGGCTAAATACACTTATTTTCTCTGTTTCTTCTGTGTGTTCTTATGCATAGGCGGAGCGTGTATAAGGCTGGGGAAGGACCAAAAGGAATTGGGGCAAAAATGGCACTTAATTGGACAAAAATGCCCCTAACAAACAAACAAATTAAATCTATTACTTCTGTTGCTAACAAAGTGAAAATAAATAGAACATGTCGATTGCAGCATTAAACTAAGGTCTGCTCATGTTGCACCATATTTTTTTAGGCGTTTTTACAGTTTTGCGCAGTATACCTAATCACACACGATTCTGTTGAGCTTAGGAGTGTAATAGCCAATCAGAGGCGTTCGAATGAGTCATCGCTGAAACTCATCAGTTTTGTAGCGTGTGCGCGCTCGCTTACTGAATTACAGACTTTTGCGAATTCTCTCATCACAAACATCAAAGCACAGATGTACTTACAATGTAAGTTAGATATTAATGTCACAGTGTAGACAGCTTCAGTGATTATTTAATGATAGTTTCGGTTTTTTTGAGAGTAAGTTAGTGATAATATTGCTTTCTGTATATAATTTATTCACTGTTGAATAGCGTGTAAGTATAAGTAACGCCAGTTACTTGTTTTCCCATTTATTGATTGAAGGCTCCCCTGTCCCCGTGTTGAGAGAAATCGGGAGTAAGATGTTACTTCAGTTCTAGAATAAATGTGAACATGCATTATTTCATTTCACTCACAAAAAACACTCAGTCTTCGTCAAAATGAATAAAAACTGTGAAATGCAACTCAGAATATGACGCACACCTGCAATAATTCAATGTTAAATAATACAAATATCCTTCATGTATTTAATCCCATTTTATTAACCAACGTCTCTGGTGTTGATTTTCTGATCCAGTTTAGGCATAATAATAAGCAAAAATTACTCAAGATAAACTAACATTTGTTCTTTTTTTTAATTGCTGAAGAGTGTTGAACTTTCTTCTTTTGCATTCTACAGACATGAATTTACTTTTCCTTCAGCCTGAGGATTTTTTGGTGTGAAAGGGATTTTACATTTGCCAAAAATATAACTTTTAATAATAGAAACAAACAAGCAAGCCCTGTCAAGATTTAAAAAGTAATGCAAAAGTAATGTAACGCATTACTTTCTATAAAAAGTAAATAAGTGCCGTAATTTTTCCCAACACTGCGCAGAAGTGCGCTGCACAACGAAATGAACAAGTTTATAATCTAATTCATAAATATTAAACCTTTTTAACATAATAAAAACTACATATTGAGTGACTGATACCATCTTTGTGAAAACACTAGGTTCTTATTGAGTTCTCGTGTTTTACTATGTTTGCTTAAATTAATTTTCAAAATCTGAGGTAAATTATTTATTGTTGCTTTCAGTATGGCTATAAATGTCAAATATTATGATATTCAAACTCACATTAGACACTTTTAAAATTTAACAAAGCACATAATCTGTACCTGAGATTAATTGTCATAGTTTGCATGTTGTTGTTCCAGCCGCGACGTCGCAGAAACAAAACCGTTTCAAAAACAGAAAATAGCTAGTTAGGACAAAAACCCCGATTAACATGGAAAAGATGGAAAAGACCTTTTATCGCACGTCGCGGCGTCGCGTGTAGTTGGCACACTCGCACAATTACATTTCCAGAAAGCACATGCTTTGTGGTCAAAATGAGGCTAAAATGCAAAATAATAAACCTCATTAGGGACAGAAAAGATCCATTTCCAAAAGCATAAGCATAAAATTTGTAATTCCAAAAGTTGTAATTATTGCACTCACAGTTGTGAAAATGTTAAATACAGTTTCAAAATAACATATTTGTTAAATACAGTTTTATTTATATGTTTTCATATTTATTGTTTTAGTTTTTCCATTTACTAGCCTATTTGCTATTGTATTAAAAAAAAAAAAAAAACTACCCTAAGTTTGATCCTCAGACATCACTGTAATCAATTATGGAACCCACAACAATTAAAAAAAAAAAAAAAACTTTTTGTCCTCGTTTTTTAATTCGTAGATAATCACAAGTGAGATTTCAGTGTTATTTTGACCACTGAACTAGGAAATGTCCCCGGTTTTCATATCACCTAATCAAATCTAGTCACCTACTGTTGAATAACCGTGGAAATAATACGACATAATGATCAATTTCTAATTAAATTGTAATCAAGTTATATACACATTAAGTCCCATTAAAATTTTTTGTTAGCCTACATGACACCCATGTCTGGTTCCTGACTAAAAAGACGAATTTATGATGTTTGCAGTTAATAAATTAGGCTGCTTTTAGCCTTACCCTGAAGTTGGTTCACCCTCCGCCTATGTTCTTATGTATGTCGATACTGTACTGACCGAGAAATTAGATATAATCGCGACAAATGATTCAGTTAGAAAAGAGCCGACCCGAACGAATAGAACCGAATCGCAAATCGATTCAGACCGTTTTGTAACATTAGTCGGCCAATTCACTGAAAGGAACCGACTCAGTCACCACAGCTTTACTGATGAACGAATCACATGTGTCTGTGTTCATTTCTCACCCGGATTGTGGCGCAAAACAAAGTTTGCACTCCACTGAGAGCATATGACCTCATGAAATATAAATTATGAATGTTACATTAATGAAAAGAAGAAAAAGTAAAAAAATAAATAAATAAATAAAAACTTTCACTGTGCCCTTATGCAGCCTATAAAACACATTTACAATCTAATTCCAGAACTCAACATTTTGTTAAAATAATACTTTTTACAATACCAGTAAATTAAGAGAAACATAGAACATTTTGTTAAAAATAATATTTTACAATACGAATAAATTAAAAGAAACAAGGATAATAAAGAAACCAGTCCGTTTACCTTTCCGGCGTGACGGTATACATTTTTGCGCCATTCTCCGTGACCAAACGGAACTTCTCCGGATCATTTTTGACCATGGTTTTACTTTTGCTTCACTTGACTTAATTTGAATTATACTCTTTATCAGACGTTTAAAATTTGACGTATACCTATCTAAAATGCTAAAATAATGATAATAAATAATAAAAAGGCGTCCTGTCACAGTGCTGGCAGCATCCCCAGGAGGTAAAGTGGGCTACTGATATTTGAGGCTCAGTGCAAAAGCGCTGTTATTTGAAGCCTTGTGACTGCGAACCGTGTGCAAACAGTTTCTGATCAAACTATGTCTTTTTCTTCTACACATCACGACAATGGCATCTTTTAGGATCATTCAATCTGGAGACATAGTGGAGGACGATATCTCAACCACACATGAATGAAATGACGCTGTTTACTTGTGCATAATGAACTCACTCACAAACTTCTCCAGGCTGCTGTGGCAAATGTTAAAACTGTTATGTGTAACTTTAAGATGTGATTATATCAAGGGGAATCACGTGTTTCAATTTTAACCCGTCTTGTACACTATGCAAGAAGTATAAGTCTTAATATTTGGTGCTCAGTGAAAAAGCGGATTTATCTGAAGCCTTGTGACTGTGAACCGTGTGCAAACGTTCAGGCTGCTTGCAACTCCAGACTGCGGTGATTGACAATGAAAGACCTCAAGAAAACTGACCTTTTTTGCAAAGACAATCAGTTAACACGTCCTTGAAGAGCGCTAACACATCCAGTAAGTTGATTAGATTTAAACGTTTGACTAATTTAATCACTTTTTAACGGTAGGCTATATTTCCAAACAAATCACAAAAAGACAGTCGACTTGATTATAACAGTTTGATACTAACCCCGAAGGACACTAATGTAAATTTCACATCATATGACTGACAACAACACCAAAACTTTTTAAATACATAATAATCAATAGGATTTACCCTCCCAGCAGCACCTGTAAAACACAAGGAAATTAAAAAAAAGTTCCAATTGTTCGACAGAAGTTTTAACAAATGTTTTGACACTTTTCTGTTTCAACTTCAAATCTGTAAAAAACTAAAGTGCAGTTTGTGCAAACATACATCCTTTTCACTTTCAGTACAATCATAGAATATAAACAAGTAAAAACAAATGATTCTTTGCCTTCAGCTTTATTTGGCTCAGACCAACACATTACTTACAAAGGCTGATGTTAAAATGTAGACTTGCAACTAAATAAGTTAAAAGTTGTGGTTTCACAGGCAATAAGTGGCCCCGTCAGATCCAACAAAGGAAACGGTTGCAACTAGTAGTTTGATTCTTTTCATCACAGATGACCAATGAGGGAGAGACCATACAGTAAAATGCACATAAACACCAATGCTTCAACCAACAAACCCATAGAGACAATAAACAATTTAGTCATCTTTACCAAACATTGTCTCTAGATGAAAACGGGGACAAGATAACAGCTAACATATATTTGAATTTGTTTGATCAATGGTGCGAACGACCGCTGACCTTTTGAGGCAACTGAAACTGTGTTTCAGACAGGTTTACTTCTTGGTCATAATTCCATGATTACAAGTAAATAAACCTACAGAGATTAAAATCTGAATATTATTATAAGGTATACTCTACTATTGGAGCAATGTATGCTGGTAAGCACAAACCCAAAAGGGAAAACATCTCTTTGCTCACTGCAAAGCTCTTAGAACTACATTAATTATAGCACAAGTAACCTTCAGTTTGCAAAAGGGGTACGTTGATATGACTGCCGCACTAAAATACTGCAGCTGATTATAAGATACTGCACTGAAATGAATATTCACTGCAAAAATACAAAAATATCATCACCACAAATCTGGAGATCTGAAGTACTATCAAATAAGTCAGAGAGGAGCTGGAGAGTAACCTACAGACTGAAGAACAGATGGGTATTATCAAACCAAACTGCCATATAATGTCCATTTGTGAAGTAATTTACCATTCCAGATGTTTATTTGTTGGATAGGATGCCTATTTTAACTTTTTGGCGTCTCGCTTTTATGGAAGCTTCCAAAACAAAGCAATAAAAAAAAAAAAAAAAAAATCTGAAGTTCTTCTGACTCTTCTTAGTTATTCAAGAACAACTTCTACCATTTAAATTGTTGCATTGCTTCCAATGCACTTGAACACGAGTGATCATACTTCCCGGGATGTCTGAATTTTGTCTGCGTTTTCCTATTGACGTGCTCTTAAGAGTCCTCACACGTGTATTTGCATTGCTTTGACTCGCACAATGCCTACACAATGAGAGCAAGTCAGTAAGAAAAGAAAGCCAAAACACTGACATTTAGGCAATTTAGAAATCCCAGCCAGGACGTGTCCAGGATGGCCACCCCACTTGAACAACACTTTTTTTATTTAAATGGAGAACAATGAATTCAAGAGATGGTGCTCATCATTAAAACACTAAGGCAGCCATGGACTGCATATTGGACATATCCACTAACAGTATAGTGGCTAGATGGTGTCAACTCTTAGAAAATAAAGAAAGAAAGACTGATAGCCAGAGGACCAGGAGAGTGGTGATTTGGTTAGAGTCCAGCTCAATCAGAGGGGCTGTAAAGATCGCCGGAGGAGGGGAGGCGAACGTGGCCACCTGTAACGTTAGGGAGCCGAGAGAGGTCTGGGAGACCGCCGAGACGAGACCGCAACTCCTTTCGTACTTGGGACACCCGGGCCAGTTTGCGCTTGTATTCCTGAAATAAAAACATGCAAACAACCTAGTTAGTGCAAAAAATATAAATGCCGATATATTAGTAAAATAAAAAATGTACAATGAAAAGAATATAGAATTAAACGTAATTAAAATTTAAGTAAAATAACTGAAATAGTATTCTCTTGTAAATGTACTCGTGTTTTATTTACACCTTTGAAGTCATTTTTTACACGGTATGGTTTCCTTTGTTTTGTGGTGCTGCAGACATCCTGATTTTTTTTTTATGAAAATGTTTTTACATATTAAAGATAAGGCTCTTTAAAAGGTGCAACAAGTCAGACTTTTTGAAACTTACTCAATTTAATGAATTCATTCAGTTAAGATACACTAAGTGTGTTATTACCTCACTTTGTTTCAATTCTCAGTATCTCACTCATAGCCCGTAGCAGCTGTGTTGAGTACAGATACACCGAAACAATATCGTCTGCTGTTATTTAAAGTGCGAGCGTAGACAACATCCTGAAGTTTTTAGAATCAATACATTTCGCATGACATATATTATGGACATGTTTCAGTATTAGTGAACCTCTGTGATTGTGTCAAAGGCTTAAGTTCTTGATATTTGTGTTTCCTAACAACCGTTTTAAACCACTAATGTTTAACTGAGATCAGTTAGGAACATTATTCTGTTCCATCATGTAAAATTAAGTGCATAAAAGTCTCTTCACAATGCCTATGAGTCTAATTAATTAAACACCAGAAAGTTTTGTATCGTATTAAGAATTAGAAAAGCATCTCAGAACTAGTTTTAAATCATGATTTAAATTTAAACTTTAATTTACACCGAAATCTTTTTCAACTATAATACATGTCTGTCAGATAGACGTGTTAGATGCATGTTATACATTAGACTAATTACAAAAATTACAAGTTTGTTCCTTTGTATATAGTTAATGTTTGTTCTACTACAATGTAAAGTAAACAATACATAGCAAATATTTATTATATATTTGACATTTCAACTACACTGACGCAATAACTATTATTTATAACTACTTTTAACCCTTAAAAGTTTGCATTCAGACTTCAAGGGGTCCAGCTGTATAAACCAGTATATAAATGCATGAGCGCTTTTCAGATGTTTACTTCCAAACTTTTAGTTCTAGCTGATGATGTATAAAATTTTAATTTAATTTAAATAAAAATTTTACTGATTACCATTAACGCATTAACTAACAATGAACAATCTTTTACAAGCATTTGTAAAAGATTAGTTAATATATTTTGAACTACCAATGTTAAAATAAGCCAATAATAATAGACGCTGCAAAGGTGTTCATTGTTTAAACCATGTTAATGACAGTATGACTACTTTTAAGGCATGTAACTTTTTAGTAAAGCGCTACAGAATAACCACAGCCAGTTTCTTAAAGGGATGGTTCACCCAAAAATGAAAATTCTGTCATTACTCACCCTCATGTCATTCAAAACCCATAAGACATTCGTTCATCTTTGGAACACAAATTAAGATATTTTTGATATAGTCTGAAAACTTTCCGACCTTCCATAGACAGAATGCAACTGAAATATTCCCAGGCCCAGAAAGGAAGCAAGGACATCGGTAAAATCGCCCATGTGACATCAGTGGTTCAACTGGAATTTTACGAAGCTACGAAAATACTTTTTGTGCGCAAGGAAAACTAAAATAACAATTTACTTAAAGATTCTTCTCCTCGGGTTACCATCTTTCACCATTATCGAGAAGAATTGTTGAATAACATTATTTTTGTTTTCTTTGCACACAGAAAGTATTCTCGTATCTTTGTAAAATTACGGTTGAACCACTGATGTCACATGGACTATTTTACCTTACGGCATTTCTTGGCCTGGGAACATTTCGGCTACATTGGTGTCTATGCAGGGTCAGAAAGCTCTCAGATTTTATCAAAAAGATCTTAATTTGTGTTCTGAAGATGAACGAAGGTCTTCCGGGTTTGGAACAACATGAAGGTGAGTAATTAATGACAGAATTTTCATTTTTGGGTGAACTATCCCTTGAAGTTATTTCACTCAATAAGGATGTATTTGTGAAAGCCAGTGCATAAGCAAAAAAGATGCACACTCAAGAGATTGGTGTTTTTCCTTTTATTTTTATTTATTCTGTAAAGGTGACATCAGGTGGAACACAGGAACCTGCTCACTACCTGTTGGCAAAGGCTGGAAAATGTAGCAGTTAATGCCCATAAAACTTTTACGAGAACTTAGAGTTTATACTTACCAGACCAGTCACATGTCTCATGCATAGGAATTAAAAGATAAGAGATATCTAGGGTTGCATTTGCTGAAATTAATTGATATTGGAGTTTCACTGCCCTCTATGGGCAGAACAAACCCAAATATGAAGCGAGGACATGCAGCTATGACCACTTTAATCACACGAACATAAGAAGAGTAGAAAGAAACTGACATGTAGATACAGCAACTGAGGAAGAAAAAGAAAAGGGAGGAAACTGTGAAGTCAGTAAGTTTACCCACTTCTAGTTTCTGCTCGTTCTGGGCCAGGCCGTCTCTCTGACTCTGCAAAAAGACAGCAAGCGTGCGTGTGAGCTGCCGCCGATCATCAATCTCTGCTGCCAGCCGCCCGCTGTAGTCAGCTAGAAGCATGCAGGCCTCTTCCACCAACCGAGAAAGACGCTCTCCTGACTCTTTATCTGAAAAACACAATCAGAACAGACTTAGACGATAAGAATAGATAACTACATATGATTTGTTTCTATATGGTGCTGCAGAGATGGCTTACTTTTGTAGGCCAAAACCCGGAAATGAGTTAGCTTTTTTTTTTTTTTTTTGGAGGGAACTACGGTGATGCTAACTTTTGGGTTGGCCTTAAAAAAAAAAAAAAAACAAATACGTCATCACTGTAGCACTCAGTCTATAAGTTTCTTAAGCCTGTATAAATTAAATCACTGATTATCAATTACTGAGGACCTTCAAACTCTCCAGTGTGCAGTGTGACCATCATTAAGCTTAAATAGTATGTGAAAGCTTCCATCATTTGTGCAATAAAAGTTACTGTTGACTGTATATTTTGCTGTTGCATCACATTTCATGCTAGGAACGCTGTTTTCTCTAAGACAGTTTATCAAATTAAAGACAGTTAAAGTTTTGAAAATCTAGGGACCCCAGCATTCTGTTCCAATTGAGCAATTACAATCTGTGCTTTGTCTAGCTGTTTCTGAACACCAGAAACAGCTAGACAATACTTTGCTGACACCATGAATTATCAATGCAAAATTAGATTTTTAATTAATTGTGTTTTGTTGCATTTACTTCTGGCACGACGAAGGGTTGCATGGGTGTTCTCACCTGTAACTTTGTGCAATAGGGAGGTGTCCTGCACCTCTGGGGGTAGAGCAGATATCCTTTGGCGTAGAGCTGCGTCGCTGGAGGCTGCGTTCTCAAGCTCCTGTAGTGCTCGGATCAGATCTGCAGTCTGAGATGCACAAAACAAGTCATGATATGCAAGATTAAACATGCATAAATATGCATTACGTAAAGTCATTCTTTCATACCTGTGGAGGTTCGGCAGGGGAGCTTTGGGAGGCAAAGTCATCATCGTTCACCTTGATCTCTTCATAAGGCCTTTTCTTGGCCCTCTTTTCTACCTCTGTAAGTCATGAGGAGACATTCTACATGTCATACTTTAAACAAAGGTGTTCTCTCTATTAACAAAGACTTTACATGACACTTAAACTTGTAGTCGCAATAACCTTTAAAAATCAGTGTGACCAGTGTGTTTACTTACGCAGGACATCAGAGAGTTTGTCCAGTATCTCATTCTCATAGACGGCTCTTTCCTGCCAGATGGACAGAACTCTACCTAACTGTTTCTTACAGCTCTCGTCACCTTCACTGGACAGGATAGACAAAAACATGGCAAATATAATTTTAGCACAGGGAAAAAAATAAATAAATAAATAAATAAAAATAATCACAGCAACAAGACGCAGATATCTGGGTTCAAGTTAAGACCAAATACACTTGACTAAGAAAAATTAATATTTGAATTATTAAAAAAATAAATTTAACTCCCTTGAAGATTACAATACTGTACTAGGATGTTTATTACGTTAATTGGGCATGATTAAATTATTAACTGCAGTTAAGAAATACCAAAATCTCAAGACAAAATTAATAATGTATATTAATATTATATACATTTTTAAATCTATTGACAGCTATTAAAATGGGAAAAATGATCTATTACACAATAACACAGCCTTTATACAATCCATAATATAATGTACTAAACCCACTAAATATGAAAATATAACAATTACAATTTTAAAGATTAGTTAAATCCTGAATTAAAATTTCCTGATAATTTATTCACCCCCATGTCATCCAAAGAGTTCATGTTTTTTTTTCTTCTTCGGTCAAAAAGAAATGAAGGTTTTATTTAAGAAACATTCCAGGATTTTTCCCCATATAGTGGACTTCAATGGGGATCAGCAGGTTAAAGTTCCAAGCAGTTTCAATGCAGCTTCAAAGGGCTTTAAACCAGGGGTGTCAAACTCAGTTCCTGGAGGGCCACAGCCCTGCACAGTTTAGATTCAACCCTAATAAAACACACCTGATCCAGCTAATCAAGTCATTCAGGCTTGTTTGACAACTCATGGTTTGTGTGTTAGAGCAGGGTTGGAACTAAACTCTGCAGGGCTACGGCCCTCCAGGACCGGAGTTTGACACCACTGCTCTAAACGATTCCAGCTGAGGAATAAGGCTCTTACCTAGTACAATGATCAGTCATTTTCTAAAAAAGAAAAAATAAACATAAATGTATATACTTTTTAACCACAAATGCTCGTCTTGCAATAGTCTTGCGATGCATGGTTTGTTCTTCGTCTGTGTACTCCGGTTCAAAAAGGGTTGGGTGGGTCGTGCTTTTCTTCACTTTCAAATAGCTTGTAAATGTCTGTGCACATTTTACTTTCACTTTCAAGTTAGTGGTAATTCGGCATCAATTGATTGAATGGTCAACAACAAAACAGTACGACAAACTAACTTATATTAAACACAGAATGACTAATTTATTAACAAAACGAATAAAAATACACCATGGTATAGCCCTACTGTAAAATAACAAATAACTCACACAAAGTTTAATGATAAAAAAAATACTGAAAATCAGCAAACACAGAACCAAATAAATAAGAAACAAATGTTCTTCCAATGAGCTTCCAAAAATCACCTCTTTGATAAATGGCAACAGTCAACAGGCCTGTCAAAATCCAAAATATTTTTAAAACATTTGTTTCAAAACTAAATCTTTCACCAACACCTCACTCGTCAGCTTGACTCAAAAAAATCTGATTCCCGCCACGGATCTGTGATGCGACTGTTGTTTGGTTTAGTTTTTAATTGTACTGTCTGTTCTCTAACTTAATGAAATGATTTTTATTATTATAAAAAAAAAAAATAATAATAACAACATTCTAAATGACGTTGGGGGCAGTGGGCAAGTGACAAAACCGGTGTTGCAGCTTAATACCAGGTAACACCTGTAACACAGATCGCAACAAGCTAAAGGGACTTCGACTTTCTTTGCACGTTTGTAAACACTGGGTCGGTACTTCCACCTACGTAACGCGTGACCTTTCCAACGTTATTATGTAATTCATAAAGTTGTGGACACAGAGCTAGTGCAAGATATGTAATTTTGTTTTATTTATTTTTATTTTTTTAGAAAAATTCCTCGGCTGGGATTGTATAAATGCCTTTGAAGCTGCACTGAAATTGCAATTTGGACCTTTAACCTATTAAATCCCAAGGAAGTCCACTATATGGAGAAAAATCCTGGAATGTTTTCCTAGAAAACCTTCATTTCTTTTTGACTGAAGAAATAAAGAAATGAACATCTTGGATGACATATGGGTGAGTAAATTACCATGAAATTTGAATTCTGAAGTGAACTTATCTTTTAAATGGGAGCCCAAATATGCTGGTCTGACTTACCTGGAGACATGTTTGAAAGCATCAACAATGACTGGGGAAAAATCTTGTGTGAACTCTGGTCCTTTCCTCTTGCTGTTCTGTATGACATCATTTGCAAGATACAGGAAAGTTAGCTTACGGGACACCTGGGCTACAGAGAGAGAAAGAGAAGAAAGTGTATGTGCTGTTTAACTAAACCAATTAAATCATTTAATTCATCTGCTACATTTTCCAGTTTTGAATCTTGAGTGAGAAAAAAAAAATCTATGTGAGGCAACTAAATAGCAATTAAAATACATACTAGGCAACAAAAACACTATTGTTAGGATGTGAAAACGGGTCAACCACGCTCTGCATGTGCGTTTGAGCGAGAAATGATTGTTGTGGATTCCTCCTGAACACAAAAACCTGCTATGGAAACTACACCTTCACTATAGAGACAACAAGATCTCTGGAGAGACGATCTAAAGATAGCTCTGTTTTTTTTTTTAGTATCACCACCTGAGCAATGCACCCATTATCCAATCCCATCTCCAAGCAAATACACAGTATTCAGAAATGAAGGCCATGTAATAACCTGAACACTCATGAAAACAAATCTAATTCAAAAGCATAATACTGAATTCAGCAGGGCTCTGCACTTGATCATGTTATTCCGAAGCTGTAATATTATCCCATTAGCCTAAAGGGAGCTCATTCTCAAGCAACTAGGTTAAACCATAAAACCAAGAACGCACGATAATCACTGGGAGACGGCATGAAATCCTATGAATTAATTTTAGCGCTGCTATTCCACACAGCAATCCAAAGCCCTCATTGTTATCCTAACCTCTGACTAGGTCTAAATAAAAATGACCCATAAGAAACTCTTAAGAAAACAATGGAGCAGATTAAAATGCACTTCTCGATCAACAACAAACTACACAGAGGCTTAATAAATTGCATTCATTATGTCAATCAAGTATTGAATCTACTCTGACTGAGGTCAACTGTAAACAGCATTGCTAAGTACATGCAAACATAAATTTAGACCAGTTTTCCAAACTCAAAGAATCATTATACTATACATTCAAAGCTAGACTGAGACCTAAAGTCAAATTGTTTAATGTAAACCTTAATGTGATGTTAGTAAGCACTGTGTTGGAGGCAAATATAACAGAGCTGATCAAAGAATAGATGCCTGGAGCACATTAGGTGTCATTATCACAAAGGTGCAACATTATAATAAGCCTTCAGTGGCACCAGTGGTTATACAGGATCAGACTAAGTAATTGTTTATCATGTATATGAGAAGATAAAAAAGGGCTGTGCAAACCTGTGATAATACTAGCAAACAGAAAGCCTTAAAAAATTTTCCTATGCAATTTCTGGTAAATTGCTGTATACACAAATAAATACAAAAATCTTTGCAAACATGAAATGTGAATAGGAAATTATCAGGAACAGGAAATGAAACCTACAGCCACTGATAAATTGGATTCTAACTGGTAAATTGTAGTGCATCAAAAGAATTTCTTAAAAAAAAAAAAAAAAAGGTTTAATTTAATATAAATAACTGGATACCTCAGGTATATGGTAAAGTTCTTCAGCAACGAGCCAAACAAACTGTACATATTACTTCTCTAACATAATTTTTGGTCACATTAAAGTATGTCCATGTTATCCATGTGTGAATGAAACAGTTAGTGGCACACATTAAAAAATGCCTCAGAGAAGCACTAATTAAACATTTTTTTTTTGTACTTTTTAACTAAATATTTAAGTGCATCACTACTTCAGTAATAGCACTGACAAAATCTGCAGTTATGGATCTAACAAAGATATTTATAGCCATCAGACTGGTTGTTCAAGCAAAGCAAGTCTGTGTTTGGGGAAAAAACAGTACTTTCCATTCAAAGTGGGAAAATCTAGTAGATCCTAAACTAGACTGTCTTGACCACTAAAAAATAAAAAAATATGTCCCAAAAACCCTGTAACATACCGCCTAAAACTGAATCTAGCAGAGAAACACATGAGTAGATGCTTCAAAATGGCTGCCAGGGTCAGTGGGAGCATCAACAACTGTGGAAAACAGATCATAACATATCTAATATAGACATTATATTGAATATTTCTTTTGGGGCTTACCAAAATCTCATTTGCAGTAGTGAAACTTTAATCTGAGCTGCTCTAGCACTTACTGTGCACATGTTGCTGAGTGTCTCACATCTGCAATTTTCACACTGGTAGTGTTTATTAATAAAGAAACAAAAAAGATAGAGAACTGAGGTTTTGACTCAATAATAAACTGTAAAGTAAGCTGCAAAATATGCAAAGGAATCAAAACATGCAGATAAGCTAAGCTGCTAGCTTACAAGTGAACCTATGATTAGCTTGTTTGCTACATGTGCTGGTTAATTTAATTCCCAAACGACAAACCATAACATAACCTCGCATTGTACAACTATTCTATGTGTTTGAGATAAATTGTACCTCTCCTTACCTTTCTTCAGCTCGTTATACCAGACTTTGACGATGGTTTTGGAGTGTTTTCTGTGGTGGATGAGCCACAGTGAAAGGGTCTGCACGCTCTGCTGGGAGTTACTCAGTTCTGATAGTTTCTTCTCCAAAGCAGGCTCCGAGAACACGGACATTTTCAATTACAAGTAAGAATTGGGTAGAAAAGGCTCCTTGCCTAAACCAGGCACCCGAAGGTCGAGGATATTAGAGCTGATAACTCCTCAAGCTAGCTACACATTCCCTGGTTCACCACAGACCGCACACTGAGCATGCGCACAGTCAACGCGCATGTACGAAGCTGTTACAAATCGTAGTCTAGCTGTTTCAAACGGCAGTTAATCATGTAATACTAAAATAGATAAATATAAATATCTTATATGAGTTTAATAAATGGGATATATAGTGTTGCGGGGAATACAGAGCGGATCAGACACTTAGTTACAGATGAAGACACCAGCACAGCATAATGCAAAAATAGAAAAAAAATAATAAGAAATATATTTTCAACATGGATAATAACAAACGGTTTTTTTTATTTATTTTTTTTTTTATAAATAAACGTCATCAGTAATGGCTGCAGAAAATTCAGCTTTGCCATCACAGGAATACATTACATATTAAAATATACTGAAACGGAAAACGGTTTTTATTGTAATATTTCACAATATTTCTGTTGGTAGTGTATTCTCGATTAAATAAATTACGCCTTGGTAAGCATATGATACTTTTAAAATTACTGCAAAATTTTAAATGTATCCACATGTTTCTTCCCGTACGAGTGGGCGGGGCCATTTGTAAACTTTATGGGTCTGGCTTCTGGTCTCATCAGCTTCCAGCTATTTTTAGCTGTGCAAAACAGCTCGTTTTGCCGCTTGACATTGCAAATTGGCATGTCTTACCATATTATTTTACTGTATTATCTTACTTATGAGCACAGTGGTTTGTAGTGCAAACATTTTCACCGTTTACTGCACATTATTATTCTTCTTGTTATTTCCCTATAGCGGCTAATGAGCCAGTCTCACCCATAAGCTTACTTCTGCGTTAAAGACAAAGGTGGATAGTGTTGAAAATGTATTTCAAACCAGTTACTGTGGTCTAAGCTGGTCTTCAGCTCCTCTAAAACCAACCAAGACTAGTCTAACTAACATCGACTAACATTACATCAATGTAACATATATATTTTTTTAAATAAATAAATAAAGTGAAATAAATCAAATTAAATTTTAATTTTAAATTTTAAGTGATCTATATATATATATATGTATATACAGGGGTTGGACAATGAAACTGAAACACCTGGTTTTAGATCACAATTAGTATGATATTTGGGCCTCCTTTTGCAGCTAATACAACATCATTTCATCGTGGGAGTGACAAATACAAGTCCTGCAAAGCAGCCAGAGGGATTTTGAGCCATTTTCCTCTTGCAGAACAGTGGCCAGGTCACTATGTGATGCTGATGTGGGAAAACGTTTCCTGACTCGCTCCTCCAAAACACCCCAAAGTGGCTCAATAATATTCAGATCTGGTGACTATGCAGGCCATGGGAGATGTTCAATTTAATTTTCATGTTCATTAAACCAGTCTGTCACCAGTCTTGCTGTGTGTATTGGTGCATTATTATCCTGATACAGAGCACTACCTTCAAGGTACAATGTTTGAACCATTGGGTGCACATAATGAAACTTTACACTCTGCTCTAACTGGTGTAATGTACAATAAGTGAAGATTGGGCACCAGACAGCGCAAATATAGCCTTGAAACCTCCAATACTATATTGGCGAGTGTTTCAGTTTCATTGTCCAACCCCTGTATATAGATATATATTTTCTAATGGGCTACCTATAGAATTCTCAGGGTTCAGCACACTATTGTGATATGACTGAAAAGACTGAAATAGTATTGTCTTGTAAAATGTATTGCTACAATGTTTCTTTACAACCTTGAAAAAATAGTATAGAGAGAAAAAGGAGGAAAGACAGGTGAAGAGAAAGGTGAAGAAGGAGAGAGAGATGAATGACGGAGGAAGTCATGAAGACAAGGCTGAAAAAGAAAGAGAGACACTTGGCCTAAAGGAGATAAAGATAAAGGAGAGAGGACAAGTGCAGCAGAAAAAAAGAGCGTCTGCCAAATTCAGAGAGATGCAGAGTCTCCAAAATTTGATGGAGGGAGAAAGTGAGCATAGAGAGGCTGGAGAAAAGAAAAAGAAGAGAAAACTGAAGGAACGAAAGACCACTGAGCCAGCTCCACTTCTTGTGGAAGTTAAACTTCAGCAAACTCAAGTCGGTCCTCCAGGGAGATCTCCCTTCTTAAAGCCAATAGAGGCAAAATGTCCAATGCTTCCAAGTGTCTCTGAATACTTCGCTCTACCAGCTGCTCGCTTCAAACCCCTGCCACCAGTGACCGAACTGCCCATGTGTCCTCAAAAGCCAGCTGCTGCACCTGAGGAAGTGACCCTGCCAGGTAGTCCTCTTCAAGTAGATCCTCCAAGTGTCTCTGAGCACTTCGCTCGACCAGCTGCTCACTTCAAGCCCTTTCCGTCAGTGACCAAACAGCCCACGCGTCCTCAAAAGCCAGCTCCTGCTCCTGAGGAAGTGACCCTGCCAGGTACTCCTCTTCAAGTGGATCCTCCAAAACCGTTGGTGGCTCCTCCACGTCCTACTCCAGCACATGATGAACTGTTTTCTCTCCGACGCTCCCAAGTGAGTCCTCCCAAACGACTGGCTGTTCCTTCAAAGCCCACTCCTGCACCTCATGAAGTTGTTCCTCTACAACATTCTTCAGATGAAGTGTGTCCTCCCAGCCTGCTGAAGCCTCAGCCAATTACTTCTTCCCTGTTTGAGCCGCCTCCACAACTCATGCTCACTGACATAGAGGATGAGGAGAACGAGTATATGGAGTACACAGGGAAGACCATTCGGGCCTGTGACTTACTTAAGTCTGAACGCCCCTGACTACTAGAGGCTGAAATTAATCTAAGAATGCCTGCTTGGTTGGAGAGTGACAATGAGGTGCTGGAAGAAGTGCGGGCGAGTGAAGTGGTGGAGGTCCTGGGATTTGAGGAAGAGAAAGATGACCCCAATGAAATGGGAGACTCCAAGGCCACAGAAGGCCATTTGGATGAAGCCTCTCAGAACAAGAAGGAGATGGATGAGCACATGAAGCTGTTCTGTGTAACCTCTCCTGAAGGTCCCAAGAATGAGACCTAGCACCATGTGAATGTCCAGGAGGAGCCAAAGAGCAAGAGAAAAGTGCCACTTGTTCTGTTCACCTGGGCAGAAGAGAAGGCCAAGAAAAAGGAGGAGAAGAAAATACGGAAGGAGAAGGAGCAAAGAGATAATGAGTTGCTGCTTGAACGCTATAAGAACGA
Source organism: Cirrhinus mrigala (assembly GCA_036247105.1). Lineage (NCBI taxonomy): Eukaryota > Metazoa > Chordata > Actinopteri > Cypriniformes > Cyprinidae > Cirrhinus > Cirrhinus mrigala. Next base: position 21,376,397 of record CM070025.1, on the reverse strand, counting down.
TCCAAAACTGAGACGCTTGTTGATCAACAAGCACAACCGCCACTACCGCTCCTCTGAGTAAAGATCATTATCCCTCCCCAAAACATCCTCTTCACCCTGAACCTACTGCACAATCGTGTGTACAAATAAAAAACCTGTGCAAAGTAAATACTGAAAAATGCATGCAAGTGTCTTGACTATTAAAACATAAAAAACACAATGTTTAAAAGTTTTATATGAAAACATGTTTAATATAAAGTGATTTCTGAATACCATCTTAACTAGAACAGCTATAGACATCGCTCAATAAATTAATAAAGATTTACACAGTAAATATTTACACTTGATTTGAGTAAGAGGTAAATTCACAGGTAAGTTCCTGTTAATTTTATCATATTGTCTATGATGTGGATGTTTCCAATACATCACCTGCCACTCTGTTTTAATTTATGCTTCCTCCATTATAGGTCCCCTATTTGGATTTTTGGAGCAAATCCTCCCTAAAAATAAATATCATATGCTACCGTTGTTGTTTCTGACGTGTATATTTATTTATAATGTATCTTTCAGAAGCAAATACTGTTGCACATTCATGTCAACGGTCATGTAAATCCATATTTGAGAGTAAACAATTTCAAATTTTCTAAACAAAGTTGCGGTAATGAGGAATATTAAAATTAAAAAATCTCTATTTTTGCATGATTATAATTATGAGAAAAACAGTAAATCACAAATAAATAAAAAATACTAGAGTCAACTTTACATGTTTCCATACACAACACTCTCTGCAAAAAAAAGTACAAAAGCTGAGGCAGAACCTTTTCAAAAGGTACACTTTTGTACCTATTGGGTACTAATATGTACTTTAAGGTACCAATATGGACTCTTCAGGTACAAATATGTAATTTTTGAAAAGGCACTGCCTTAGTAACAGCTTTTGCACTTTGAGAGTTTTCTGAGAGTGAAGAGTTTAATTTTATCAATGTACAGTTGAAGTCAAAAGTTTACATACACCTTGCAGAATCTGCAAAATGCTAATTATTTTACCAAAATAAGAGGGATCACACAAAATATGTTTTTTTTTATTTAGTACTGACCTGAATGATTCACAGCTTTTGTTTAGTGATAGTTGTTCATGAGTCCCTTGTTTGTCGTGAACTGCCTGCAGTTCTTCAGAAAAATCCTTCAGATTCCACAAATTCTTTGGTTTTTCAGCTTTTTTTTTTGTATTGAACCCTTTCCAACAATGACTTTTTTTTTTCTCTCAGAAGCTACAGAAGAGACTTATTTGTTTCCCAGAAGACAAGATAAGTTAAATTTACCCTGATCTTCAAATTCATAAAGTTTTCACCCCCCGGCTCTTAATGTATTGTGTTTCCTTCTGGAGCATCAGTGAGCGTTTGAACCTTCTATAATCATTCAGTAACAACACAGTATTTTGAACAGGGTCATTTTTATAATTTCAATTGTTCAAATGTGGACTATACGTAAACATCCTTTATGTGAAATATTCAGGTATAATATATATAAAAATAACATGCATTTTTGTGAACACGGAACCATTTTCAACAATTCACACCATGTGACATATTATATATAATTTGCAATATACTCCAGTTACTTAAAGTACAAAAAATGACAGCTTCAACCAGTGTTTTCCTCTAATTTTATTTTTGTAATGAAAAGCAAACAGGCTGCAGAGGAATATAATTTAACTTCATTTTAATGCAAATGTACAGTGCAAAGAGATCTACAAAGCCCAAACACACTCTACACACCCCAATCCACTATAGCTTTACTTATGCAGAAGTTAGTAATAAACACAAACATTTCATAAAAATAACCCAAAAAGGGTTAAACCACCCAAGTCAATTTTTTCTTAACCCATGACTTTCACAGCCAGTTCAGCGTTTAATTGCTCCACATGCAAGACAGGAGATTTCCGCTGGGTACGTGACATTCCAGTGAATGTTATGAGTTAACTAATTATTTGTAAAACCATTTTACATTCACATCTGAAACCATGTGGAGTGTGTATTTTTATTATACAATTTTAATAAACAGAAATCTGTCCTTACATACTGCATTTAGCCTAATATGCTTAAATAAATGCCTGTCAATGTTGTTTTTTTTGTTTTAGATTTAAATATATCACAATTTCAATTTAAATTTTAAAACCATATTACTATGTTCATGACAGTTCATTCATTACTCAGCAGCCTTCCTCTGGCAGTTTAATAAATAACTTATAAATTACCACAAAAACATCAAATGCAAGAATTATCCTAGAAATATCCTGTTAATTTCCAGCACATGGAACAATTTTGCAAGGTAACATGCAACTAGCGATATTTCCAAAGCATCAAATAATCCCAACATTCCATTCACATTCGTTAAAATAAGGGAATATATATATCTTTCCCTCATTCACACACACGTATACACAAACAAAACAAGAAAATGACCTATTTAATGAAAAAAAAAAAAGTAAAGTAGTCAGCATGAAAGAGAAAAGTCATGTAATGTAGTGTTTGAGCCTCAAATACTGACCTTCGGAACGATTTTAATTGTCAGGACAACCTCACAAGCTCACCTTCCTCTCAAAAAGAAAAAAAAAAAAAAAAAAAAAAAAAAAAAAACTATATACAGGCTTTATGTAACTTCTCAGTTACGCTGTAGACAATGCAGTCAACTGTTTGTCATCTTGGAGTGTATATATCTTGGTGTTACGTTGCAAAGCGGTAATGTTATGTTATAGAAACGCACACATAAGTGAGCAGCAGAGCCAGATATTCAGCTATTCATGCCTAGAACTAGAGGGGTCTGAGCTTTACTTGACTATTTACAGCTACTGAATATATGCAAATGTTTGGAGAAGTATCTATGTCTGTCTGACATTCTTCGCTGTGTTAGACTATCATGCAGAGACTTTATATTGACTAGTGGAGCACATATCAGTAATGATCATTACTCGGATGTCTACTCTTTCTTTCTCTCTCACTGTCAACGTGCAAAGGTTAGTCGAGTGAAATTTCTGCCATGCCTTTTAGATGCAACTGTTGAGTCATATCACGCTATAAATCTCCAGAACCACAGAAGCAGTGATAACAAGAAGGACAGAGCGAGCAATGTAGAGGAACTACATTCAAACGGGTTCTTAAATTTCTAAATAAATTGCTGGTTTTTATTTTTCAGTTGGAGCTTATGGCCTGATCAGCCTGTACATGTTAACATACAGGAATGTTAAAAACAAATAAATTAAGAATATGAGGAAAGGTGATAAGATGTGAGGTGGTACATCATTCCGTGTAAAGTGTACTGCACTTCCCTCTTCTCACAAGTAGGGGGTGCACTCATTCCTTGGTACGACCCACGATGGCCAGGATGTAAAGGAAGATGTTAATGATGTCAGTGTAGAGGTTAAGAGCTGCATAGACGTATTCCTCTGGGCTAATGGCCAACTTCTTGTTGCCCAGGAGAAGCTGGGTGTCCACAGCCAGGAACTGTGAAAGAACAAACAAGCACTGAGTGTCGCATCCATGTTGCGCTTGGGGAAAAAAAGCAAGCTGAACTGTTTCAAAGGATTGAAAAGATATTAATCTTTCCTTTTCTTTGTTTTTGAGATGTGTGCCATTATATACAATTTTCACTTTGTGGGTGATTGAAAAAAACAAATCTCGTAGAATTACATTGAGTGTACATTGAGTGATAATATTTAGGGACTAGAATATCATAGAGACTTGGTGATGGGCTCTTTTGACTTGGACTTGTAAGCAACCACCTAGCAACAACTTAGAACTCCCTAGAAACCACATAGCACAATGCACTTGTGCAGCACCACTCATTTTATTCAGAAACTATGAAATCAAACGGTCTTAAAGGGAAAGTTCACACAAAAATTAAAATGACTCACTCTCATGCTATCCTAGGCGTATGTGACTTTCTTCTTTCAGACAAATACAATCAAAGTTATATTTAAAAATGGCCTGGCTCCTTTAAGCTTTATAATGCCAGTGAATGGCTGTTAAGATTTTAAACTCCAATAAAATGCGTCCATCCATCATAAAAAGTACTCCACATGGCTGCAGAGGGTTAAAAAAGGCCTCCTGAAGTGAAACAATGCATTTTTGTAAGAAAAATGTCTATATTTAAAACATTATAAACCAGAATCTATAGCTTGTGCTGACTGTCGTACGTGCGTTCACAAGAGAGTGGCGTCCCAGTGGATGACGCAGGTGTAGCGTAAGCTACGGTGAGAATATGCTAGTCTTGCAAGAACCAAGTTTTGTTTACAGGAGCACAGGAAGCAAAGTTCCTTTGTTTAGCTCAGACAAACTCTTTCTTTACAAATCCACGTTTGGACTTCTAATTCAAAAAGTGTTTTGTTTTGCTCTCACCTCTGCACTTCCGTGTTCGTTACTTCTCACCATAGCTTACGCTACGCCTATGTCCTACATTATCAGTTATCCACTGGAACACCACTCTCTCGTAAAATGTGAACGACAGTTAGCAGAAGCTAAAGATTACGGTTTACAAAGTTTTAAATATGGATATTTTTCTTACCTAAACGCATTGATTCGCATAGGGAGGCCTTTATTAACCCCCCCAGAGCCATGTGGGCCACTTTTTATGATGGATGGATGCACTTTATTGGACTTCTATTGGACTATTGAATATTACCACCACTGCATTATAAAGCTTGAAAGAGCCAGGACATTTTTTTAATACAACTTCAATTGTATTCGTCTGAAAAAAGAAAGTCATATACACCTAAGATGATTTGAGGGTTAGTACATTTCATTTTGGGGTGAACTATCCCTTTAAATCATCAGAAAATACTACATGAAATTCACTGGGTTTGTATCCTGTTTAACTGCAACAGTTAACTATATACCGTTTAAAAGTTTGTAGCTGGTAACTTTTTTTTTTTTTTTTTTTTTTTTTTTAAAGTGAATGTTGTTCTTTGGAACTTTCTATTCATCAAAGAATCCTGAAAAAATGTATCAATGTATCAAAAGCACCACAGCTGTTTTCAACACTGATTATAATAAAAAAAAAATCTTCCTTAAGCACAAAATCAACATATTAGAATGATTTCTGAAGGATCATGTGACACTGAAGCTGCTGAAAATTCAGCGTTGCTATCACAGGAATAAATGACATTTTAAAATATATTCAAATAGACAAAGGTTATTTTAAATTGTAATAATATTTCAAAATATTACTGTCTTTACTGTATTTTTGATCAAATAAATGCAGCCTTGGTGAGCATAAGGGACTTCTTTCATAAACATTTAAAAAAAAACCTTACCAACCAAAACTTTTGAAAGGTACTGCACACCATAATTTCCTGAAGGCTTTATCCAAGACCTCTACTGTAATTTCCTGATTGTCCAACAATTTTAGTTCCAAATGCTTAAAATCTCACTGTTCCAAAAGACATAAGATTTTATTCAGCCAGTCAGACTGGAAAATTGGACATTTCAAAAGAGCCCAAGTTTGGTGACCCAGTTTAAGACAGATGGTAAACTGTTTTACATGTACCCTACAAAGACATAATGATTCTTACACTGTTTTGACAAAGGATGACTTTAATAGCAAACAATCAAACTATAATGGCAAGTTCAGGTTTCCACTTGTGAAAGATATATGTTCACCAAAGCAACAAGCTACTGATCAAAAAAGCCATCCAAACTCTATTAATCTTATTTTTTACTTTTTGTTTCTTTTTAATCTAATGGTCACTTAATCTTTGGGTGTATTCACACCTGTCTTGTTTGGTTCAATTTGAATCAAACTCAAGTTTGTTTTCCCCCTTAGTGCAGATCTTTTGGGCAGGCCTGAATACAGCAATTGCACTCGGGTGCGGACCAAACAACCGTACCGAGACCCAGCTGAAGAAGTGGTCTCAGTCCGGTTCCAAACAAACTTTGGTTTTGTTTACAGTTTCTGGTTCACTTGCAAAAAGTGCAGTGTGAAAGCAAACCGCACCAAAATCATATTTGGTCCAGACCAAAGCAAGTGAACTAGTGGACTTTCCTGGTGTGAATACACCCTTAATGTGTAATAGCAAAGACCCAGTCCAGCCATTAGTCCAGACCATGGACAAAGCAATGTAACCTCATCCCTAATCACTGTAGTGTTCTATTTTGGCACTTGAAAAAACTGTTTTTTGAAAACAGTGGTGGTGGAAAGTCACAATACAATCTTTTCTAAAGTCCAAGAATTTTTTTGTTTTGCTGAAGAGATGAAAGAAGAAAAAAGAAGAAAGCGAACTAAATCTAATGAGAGAGAGAAGCTCAGATGTTTAGCTTTACACTTCTTTTGAATAAACTGACAGCTAAAATGCCAAAGGTTTTAAAAGTTATCATTAATGCAAGTAAATAATTATTTGAAGAACAGAAAAAAAATATTTTTCAAAAGGATGTTAAACGAGATGTCCACTTCCAGAACATGTACTCACCTCCTTGTCATCCAAGATGTTCATGTCTTTGTTTCTTCAGTTGTACAGAAATTATGTTTTTTTGAGGAAAACATTTCAGGATTTTTCTCCATACAATGGACTGAGAAGGTGCCCCGAGTTTGAACTTCCAAAATGCAGTTTAAATGTGGCTTCAAACAATCCCAAATGCATTTGTAAACAATCCCAGCCGAGGAAGAAGGGTCTTACCTAGCGAAACGATTGGTTATTTTCATAAAAATAATACAATTTGAATACTTTTTCATGTCAAACGCTCATCTTGTCTTGCTCTTCCCAACCTGTTTTGTTCCAGTTCATGACAGTTAGGGTATGTCGAAAAACTCCCATCTCATGTTCTCCCTCAACTTCAAAATCATCCTATATCACTGTTTTACCTTTTTTGTTAAGGGTGTTTGATTTTCTTTGCATGTTCACTTTGCAAAGACTGGGTCGGAACTTCTGCAGTGATGTAGGATGATTTTGAGATGATTTTTGAAGTTGAGGGAGAATACGATCTGAGTTTTTCGACATACCCTAACTGTCTTGAGCCAGAATACGCTTAGAGTTCAGGGAGAGCAAGACAAGATGAGCGTTTGAGATTAAAAAAATATTTAAATTGTATTTCTTTAAATGAAAATAACCGATCGTTTTGCTAGATAAGACCCTTCTTCCTCGGGTGGGATCATTTACAACCGCATTTGGGATCGTTTGAAGCCACATTTAAACTGCATTTTGGAAGTTCAAACTCGGGGCACCATAGAAGTCCATTATTATGAAGAAAAAATCCTGAAATGTTTTCCTCAAAAACAACATTTCTTTACGACTGAAGAAAGAAAGACACGAAAATCTTGGATGACAAGGGGGTGAGTACATTATCTGTAAATTGTTGTTCTGGAAGTGGACTTCTCCTTTAAGGTATTGGTACTTACACAAGTGAACAGCAGGGCCCCAAGTGAGGCGTAGACAATGTGGAGAATTTTGTTTTGGATGAAGATGCAGAGGAAAGAGGCCAGGAGCAGGACAATCAGACAGACAAAAAGAACACCCCAGCAGGAAGTGAAGTCATATTTGCTCTATTTTTGGAAAAAAAAAGAAGGATAATGTCAATCAGTGGTGGTTACCATAAAGGATGCATGGCAGACACATGAAAAAACCTGCCTAGTTCAAAAGCTCTGATACTAATGAATGGCAAGGTCCATAACCGTGAACTTTGCTTTTAAATCTTTACATGTTATCATTATAATCATGAGATACTGAACAAAGTGTGTATAAAATAAAATAAACAAAGGAAAATTATGGGATATCTACAGTTAAACAGTAGCGAGCAAACAAACCTGCAGTGAGAAAAGCACAACTGTGAAGCAAACCACCGCAGTGATGCCCACTGCCATGATAACTGCATCTGTATCATAGTAGCTGGCAACCATTCCAACCATATAGGACAAGCTCAGGGTCAGGATGGACTGAGAAAGAGAAAGAAATACAGAAATGGGTCAATCGGTACATAATAAGCAAACCTAAATTTAAATATAAACTTAAAGTGTATAACTATAAACTGCAATAATAATAATGCAAATATCTTATGTTTTAATGTTTCAAAACATTATTGTATTTTATTGTACAGTGTAGAATAAAAACACTAAATAATGTATAAGCATTGGCAGTTGTACCAGTGCCACCAGGTTCCATGGGTGTTTGCGGCGAAACTCTCCACAGCAGCTGAGAACGATCAGAGAAACAAAGAAGATAGCGTAGGACACATAGTACGTCCACTGATTTCTCCGTACAAACACTTTGACATCAGTTGCAAAGGTGAAAACAGCAACAAAAGAGAAGGTGATCAACAGCTGCACGGTCAAGACCATAAACACCTGAGAAGAGAGTTACAAAACAGAGTTTTTCTGTGACACATTGTACTGCTACATACAATACTTGCATATTTTGATAAAAACATTTGTTAAAGTGCTTCATTTATTCCAGTTTAAATAAACATATTGGTCATTTATCTATGTGTATACTGTACAGTTTGTAATATATGCCCTTGAATGTAGTAGTACCATCACTGTCTATGCAGGATCAGAGAGCGCTCGGATTTCATCAAAAATATCTTAATTTGTCTTCTGAAAATAAATGAAGGTCTTACGGGTTTGGAACGACATGAGGTGAGTAATTAATGACAGAAGTTTCATTTTTGGGTGAACTATCCCTTTAAGCCAATGGTAATGCAAAAAAAAAAAAAAAAAAAAACATATTTGTTGTGTTCTCTCATTCAACACTATAAAAGTTTACTTAAGTAACCCAACTATGACAACTTCTGCTTCTGAGAACCCTGGAAATGTGACAAGGTTCTATTTTTGCTCATTTTACCTTTTTTGATTACTGGACTTTCTGCAAATTAATTTCAAATCAAATAAATCAAATAAATAAATAAATAAAGACCCCACCTGAATCCCTTTCTGCTTACCTTTCTAATGAAGGCCTGTCGGATACTTTTATCTTCCCAGCCAGAGTTTGTGAACTCGTCATTGCCATAGTAAGATGGGGGTCCGTCTCCACCGTGGTATCCAGGGCTGTCCATGGTAGCTGTAAAAAAAAAAAAAACACAAATGCAAATAATGCATGTGATGAATGAAATCCAATACATGTTAGAGCCCTCACAACATTCTAATGTATTCAAACCCATCCAGTATGTTAGTTCAAGCAAAAAACAGCAAAAATGGAAAACGGGACAGATTTGAACAGTTTTATAGGTTTGGAAAGGAAAGCACATTTTATAGCATCTACACCAGCAGCACCAGGAAAACCTCGTAATAATTCTGCTGAAAAGACATCCTAATTGTTACAGCAGGGACTAGGGATGAGGTAAGAAAGGAACAAATGATACATTTTCAGCCCTCACAGAGCTAGCAACCTTTTGTTGAATTGCTCAGGCAAAGCACTTCACCTTGAATAACCCTCAGGAGGACAGAGCACACTGACTAAACATGGTAATTCGACCTGACAACACCTGAACTCAGCAGGGACATCACTCGCTACTCTTAAGAGAGTAACACTGAGGCTTATCTGTCAACCTGTGTACAACATTTTCTAGCAAAATACTTAAAGGGATAATTCACCCAAAAATTTAAATTCTGTCATTAATTACTCACCCTCATGTCATTCCAAACCTGTAGGACTTTCGTTTATTTTCCAAACACAAACTAAAATGTTTTTGATGAAATCCAAGAGCTTTCTGACCCTGCATAGACAGCAACATAACTGACATGTTGAAGACCCAGAATAGTAGTAAGGACATTGTTAAAATAGTCCATCAGTGGTTCAACTGTAATGTTATGAAGCTATTAAGAAATAGTTGAATAAAGTCATTATTTTTGTTTTCTTTGCACACAAAAAGTATTCTTGTAACTTCAGAATATTACAGATGAACCACTGATGTAACAAGTTCAATTTTAATGATGGCCTTGCTACCTTTCTGGGTCTTCAACTTCATGTCAGTTGTGTTGCTGTCTATGCAGAGTCAGAAAGCTCAAAAATATCTTAATTTGTGTTCCGAAGATGAACAAAATTCTTACGGGTTTATTTACATTACGTTCATTTACATTTTTGGGTGAACTATCCCTTTAAGTATCAATATTGAGTCCTGAGTTGTCTGGAAATTTCCTAATGGTACTTACCATTAGGATCTACACCAAAGGCAGGCTGGCCGGGCCCCTGCTGGTATGGACTCTGAGGGTATGGCCCCTGAGCGTAGGGCCCTTGTGGGTACGGCATCTGTGGATATGGCATCTGTGGGTACGGACCAGGGCCGAACCCTGGTGCAGGAGGTTGGCCGTAACCGGGCTGGCCGTAGGGTCCTGGTGCCGCATATGGAGGTGCCCCAGGACCCTGGCTATAGTTGGGTGGAGGCATTCCAAAGGCATCAGTTTTGGGGGGCCCATAGACATTGTTATGAAGGGGGTTGTTCTCCCCCATTATAGGGTAGGCTGGCTTATCCTGGGACATCTCTCCTTCCCTCACTGGATTCCTGATATTGAAAAACAGAAATGTTAAAATGTAAAAGTAATGTCACTAGTAAATAACTAGTAACACTACAAAACTAAAGCAGCTTCCTAAACATTATAGAAATTCATAAGTAACTAATTTGGAATGCAGTAATTCAGTAGTATTGAAATAGTTGATTTCAATAAAGTATGATGTTAGCGTGTTGCTAAGCTAACAGCCTGATACTCTAACAAGCACACAAAGACACAAATTACACAAACAGTGGATAAAATAATCTGATATTACTTTGATATAAACATAATACCATAATTGACTAGTTTCAATATGCAGTGCAGCTGCATTTGTAAAGTGATAGCTACACTAAAATCATGATGAAAACAAAGTAGCACCAAATCTTTATTTTCTGTATTGTAACATACAGATTCATAAAAAAGTGTTTTTAAGCTGACTAAATGATTAGAGAAGCTCAGCATGCCTAACCAGAGAGAAGTCTAAAGTTTGGCTGAATTTTGATTAAAAATTTAGGTCAAAGCAAAAAAAAGAAAGAAAGAAAGAAAGAAAAAGAAACTGATGTACTGACGAATCACCAACAATAAGATCAATAACATGCATTTATATAATGTATAGGGTGAATTTTAATTTCTTGTCAACTTTCATATTTAACTTATTGATATTTTTAAAGTAAAGTAGTTTGTGCAGTAATAAATCCTAAAAAAAAAAAAAAAAAAAAAAAATATGGACAAAGCACAAGTCAGCTGTGATGATCTGATGAAAACAACTCTAACTGGACCAACCGCAAGTGAACAATCCAGCTCTGTTTACTCAAAGATTCAGTTCAGTCCACTGAATAATGGTGTATTTCAAGACAAAGGGGGCTGCCAGAAGGCAGAACGGGCACGATTCAGGGGGAATTACTACTGAATGCTCAGGAAAAAAAAAAAAACTCAAAAACCTGTTGGCAACCCACACCCAACCACACATTATCCACATGTTTGGAAAGTTATTTGGTATCATACTTCACAAGTGCTGCATGACTGAAATTGATTCAGAGAGCTTTGTGGGTTGCAGTTTCTCACTGAGAAAGCAAGGAGGACAAATGATTACAGGTTTTTAAACAGCTTTCCGGTAACCTGGGCTGTACAGCTAATAGAGGGGGCTGCTATGGACACTGATGTTGAGGTAAATGCAGTGGGTGCATCTGAATACATGAGTTGGTGGGGAAACTCCTTCATTTAAAGGTGTCAGAAGTGTGACTATAAAAAGAAGATCGAGTCCGTAAATAACATGCTTCCTGTTTCTAAGGGGTCGTCCACACACAACATGTTTGTGCATTTGAAAAGCTAAACGGAGCATAATGTAATGGAATAAATTGTTTGTATGTCAAAACTTCATAGATCAGAGCTCATGTATGAGAAGCTGAAAAAAAAACAAAAAAAAAAACACTGCAATACATATCAGAGAAGTTAAAGATGTCCACAAAAACAACATAACATTTAAAATTGTATTACAGAATTGGAATTATTTAGTTTTTGGTTTAAATAAATAAAAAAAAATAAAGCACTAAAAACAATCATTTTAGATGCTACACGTGAATTTAACATTATAATGTACAGTATGAAAAGTATTGATTTAGAGATTTCTTAAAAGATTACACTTAAAGGACTAGTTAATTTCCAGAATAAAAATCCACCCAAGATGTTCATGTCTTTCTGTTTCCAGTCGCAAAGAAATTAAGATTTTTGAGGAAAATATTCCAGGATTTTTCTCCATATAGTGGACTTCAATGGTGTCCAACAGGATGAAGGTCCAAATTGCAATTTCAATGCAGTTTTAAAGGGCTTTACACGATTTTGAAGTTGAAGAAGAAAATGAGACGAGTCTTTCGCCCTACTTTTTTAAACCTAAGTACACGACGAAGACGAAGAATTAACCACGCGTGACCTTTCCAATGAAATACGTGACGTCGTGGATGCACATTGCAGAGCTGCAAGACAAGCATTTGTGATTTAAAATGATGGAAATTGTAATTTTTTTTTTAGAAACATTTTTTTTTTAAAAAATGCCAGATCACTGTGATAGATCAAAATTTTTATTTTGGAAGTGAAATCCTTTAATAGTGTTTTAAAATTAATATAATTTAAATAATATTAATAAATATTAAATAATATAAATTAAAGCTGTACAATATTGAAGAAAAATGCGATAACTCATTAAATAATACAATATTCGATTTGCAATAAGTGCCACATGCTCAGCTGTTACTGAGTCAGTTCTGTGAATTTCTATAACTCTTGTGTCATATAAATCATTATTTATATATATAAATGTATGCATCACAAGCTCCTGTAAAACCCCAATAAATTCCTTGTGTTTGTGCACACTTGGCGAATAAAGCTCATTCTGATTCCGATTCTAATATAACTAGCATACATATTTTACTTTTTGTGAGAAGAAAGCCCCCTTACAACAACTTCTGAGAGTAAACAGTAGTGTTTTACTCAAGCATTACATAAAAATGTAATTTTAACATTAGTGTAATTATTTTAACATCAGTTAAGGAACTGAATAATAAAAAGGAAAAATAAAAAACTGCTTAGTCTTCACTCTATAAATTCAATATGCACTGATTCTTATTTAAGTTACAAAGGTTATTTAGGCAAGAGCAATAAATTATTTTCTTTTTGTCTTTTGTTCATGGCCCCAAATTTGTGACCCTGGATCACAAAACCAGTCATAAGGGTCGATTTTTCAAAATTGGACAATATTTGGTTGAGATACAATTATTTGAAAACTGGAATCTGAGGGTGCGTAAAAATCAAAATATTGAGAAAATTGCCTTTAAAGTTGTCCAAATAAAGTTCTTAACAATGTATATTACTAATCAAAAATTAAGTTTTCACATATTTACGGTAGGAATTTTACAAAATACCTTCATGGAACATGATCTTTACTTAATTTCCTAATGATTTTTGCCATAATTTTGACCCATAGTTTGACCCAATGTTCTTTTGGCTATTGCTATAAATATACCCCAGCGACTTAAGAGTGGTTTTGTGGTCCAGGGTTACATACAGCAAGCTGTAGCGATATGCATATTGCGTTATGTACATTTGCAATATTTCGATAATTTTGATATATTTCACTGCCCTAATATAAATGTAAAAATAATTAGCATAACCAATCTGATATCAATTTGTAAATCAATTTCTAAGAATTTATTAATAAAACTAAATACTGTCATTTTTATCAATTGTAAAATAAAGGGAAAACAAAAAACAAAACAAAAAGGCAGGTTAGCCAGCATAACATAATGTCTTTCTAACACATTATAATACTGTTAAATGAATGTCACTATGAATAATCTCTGTCCCCTTTAAGGGACTTCACAGTATAACAGCAGTTATGCAACACTGTCCCATTTACTGCGGATGCCAAATCCCATGTGACTTGATCTCAGCTCAGCAGTCTTCCCAGCATTAAAGACCAGGTTATATTCAGTGGCCTGTTTTCCACTGCCCCCCTTCACAGCAGCAGGGATTAAATAAAGCAATTCCACATCGTTTTCCCTGACAAATGCATTGACAAAAGTCCTGATCCTTTTAACACATACAATATGTTCAAAATTATGATTTTTCCTAACTCAAAACACCAGCTATTAATAACTCAAAACAGAAAATAATAACTGGTGTTTGTTGTTGTAGTGTTGTATTTAGGACGAAAACCCCAAGCTTTTATTTTTTGTAATCTGCAAACCACATCAGGGTGCTCTGTTAAATCTATGCAGTGTTGAAAGCTCTCCATTCATTAACATCCCTGTCTGTTTATCTCTCAAACTACACAAACCAAATTACGTGGCTTAATATGCTGCTAAGATCTGTGCTGCTGGTTGCTATTAGATCACTGCACTTTTCAAGAATCAGTAAAGTTTGAGAGCTGTTATTTTAGACATGTAACCCTGACGGATTCCAGCGTACTTTATTTTTAACTCAGCAGGAAGGGCTCCCAAAGGTTCATGATTATGACTCGCCTAGGGAGTGACTGGAAATGAAAAATAAAATAGTTCAGTGAGAATTAAATTACTTCAAAGCAGAGCTTTACATCTATGACTCATTAGATTAGCTATGAAGTCTTTAATCAATAACAACGCATGTCTTTAAGCAGCAAACAAACTCAAAACATCAAAATCAAACATCAAAACATTTACTCTTAAAGCAAATACATATAGAACCAAGGATTCAATGTATGTGGTATAAAGTCTGATTTAAATGTAAATTTGTGAGAAGTCTTACGACATGCATGTTCGTCAGCTGACTAGTCATTTCTTGACGCTGATACATTTGTAAGCTTCCAAAATGGGGCTTTCACAGCGATGCTATTAGGGATGGGACGATAAATCGTTGCAATGCGAATCGAGAAATGATTATGCATCGATTCGAGATTTTCTAAACACATCGCAATTCTTTCTCAAATTGATTCTGAGCTTAGTGTTGAACAGCAGATGGCACTGCTTGCTTTAGAAACAGCCGTGCTCTGCTTGTTTCCAAATCCTTACTCGTACTTGAACCTAAAATAATAATTCATACAATGCGAAAAGGTTAAAGCGAATTACAAGGGTGTTCACAGTGGGTTGTGTTTACATTAAACTCGCGTCATAAAAACATTCTGAGTGCTCTTCAGCACTCTTCTTCCTGAGTGTACTACATTAGAGCACCATCTGCTATTGAAATTTAAGCTCAGAATCGATTCCAAAGAGAATCTCAATGCATTCGGAAGATCTCAGTATCGATCCATGAATCGATTTATCGTCCCATCCCTAGATGCTATAGAAGAAGCATTTTTGGTTTCCCAAAGAACTTTTCAGTGAACAGTTCTTAAAGAGAACCCTGGGTGTTAAGATGTGTATTGCTTAATATAACATAAATGATGTCTCCTACTAAAATATGTAGCAGAAAACCTATAAAAGATTTTCTGTATTTTTAAATATCCACATCATTTTATACATGTTTTGGATTATGGGGGCGCCATTATTTTGATTACGTTGAACTTGGTGAGCTACTGGCACTGTCTGTTGCTATTTTTACTGCAACACAAATTGGCATACACGACTTGGAAAACAAAATAAAGATACGATGCTTCATTGTGCAGCTTTTGGTTGAAATTTTCAGTCAAAGGGCAACAAGAGAAGCGATCTTTCCTAGTGATAAGAAGAGAAGAAAAGAATGGGAATGCTTGTGGAAAAATAAAACTTCCTAAAGACCTGCATCTGTGTTTTTTCCTCCAGCTACTGAAAGAGCTTACAAACAACGTAAACATGTCAACGCTTTTCCCAGGGTGGATTTTACTCGATATCCGGGTGCATTTAGACTCCTTGTGGGGAAAAATAGAATGTATGGCATTTGGTTTGAGTCTACGCTTATATCCATCGCCACATGTAAGCTCTTTTAGTAGCTGTGGTCAGATCAGTATTTAATTTAATAACAAAGTGCATTAAATGGTAAAACTGTTTGCATTTTAAACCAGTGTGTTCATAATTAAGATAACACATTAAAACAATGTGGTAAAAGACACCAGTTTGCAATATCAAGCAGCAAAACAAGCTTTTTGTACAGCTAAAAATAGCTAAACGCGGATGAGACCGGAAGCCACAAAATATACATTTACAAATAGCCTCGTCCGCTCTTAGGGAAACCTTTTGTGAAATGGAAAAGTTCCATGGATGTTAAAGGATCTTCACGAAAACATAGATATCAATAGGGAACCTTAATTTCTCAGAGTGTTGATGCATTCAAAGTCAGAAGACAACCTCAAATGTGCCAATGAGAACAACAAAATGAAACGTGTATCTTGACCATGGTGATATGTTTACAATTATGAAGGCAATTCACTAAAAATAACAAGCTGGCATTTTTATTTTATTTCTGTAGAGACAAACTTTGTTTGTTTATATATATATTTTATTTATAATATATTTATATTTTAACATGAGAACAGGTGCAGACATTTTTAACCTGAACGTGCGATGCTTCCAGTGTCCGTTATTTTAGCTGTACAAAAAGAAAAATGTTGCTTGATCTTGCAAACCGGTATTTGTTATCAGGTTATTTTAATTTACTACCATAATCATAAATGCATTGATTTACAATGCAAATAGTTTTATCGTTTACCTCATTTTGTTGTTGTTCTTCTAGTTATGACCTATAGCAGCTAATTAATCAGAATTCTCAAGTCACATTTAAAGAAATTGTGCTTCAAATTATGCTTGTTAACATTCATATTTTAGTCTTTACAGTCATGAAACCAGAACATGCATATATTGATGATGATATAAGGAGACTCAAGATTTTATAAAAAAAAATTGAATTTGAAATAACCAAACAAACAGATGTAAAATTATTTTCGGAAGTTGCTAAACTTGTAACAGTAATGGAACAGATTCAGATGTCAAGGCAATTCACAAAAGCATGTAGGAAAGAGATATCTCTGAGGACTGTTGTCCTAACTGGTGATTCAATTCAGTGTAGGAAGAGTTACAAAAGGAGAAAAATCCTCTTAGGTGACATGTGGTGGATAAATGAAACAGGCACTTTACTTGGCTGCTGCTGAAGTGGTTCATGGAGGGAATTATATGGAAGGAATACCGCTTCAATGAGCCAAACACCTCACAGCTTGCACAAATCACTAAGCATTAGTGAACAGGGTTACATACCTAAACCTAAACCTGTTTGCATATTTAACTTTTTTTAATCTTACATAAAAACCGGGCTAAACTGTATTTGGGAGCCACAGAACTCAAAACAAAAAACTTGGCTATTTTGAGAAACAATGACAAGCACAATGCAGATTAGGCAAAACTAAAATTAGAATTAAGTGAAGCATAAAATTTGTACAAAAACTTTTTTACAGCCTTCTAATGCATACAGTGTGGCTCTTAAAAATACAATACTCAACATACACTACCATTCAAAAGTTTGGAGTCAGTACATTTTTTTACGAAATATATAGCCTGCTGTTACTGAGCAGAATCAAACCGATCAAAGTTTTTACAATGTTACAGAAAAACATATTTCAAATTAATAATTACATTTAAAGATAAAATAGAAAGTTATTTTAATTTTAACAATGCATAATATAGCTGTTTTACTGTATTTATAATCAAATAAATGCAGCCTTAAAGAACATATACGAGAACAGTCTTGTATATTCCATGATGTCTGAACTATAAGTTTTAAATCACCAGCTAAAAAATGGTAAACTGACAATTTATGTTTTCCTTAAAAGCCTCACAAAGTTCTAGAGCAGATGTGTGTCTCAATTATTTCCATGGATATTTACTCCATTCTGTAATCTGTGGACCCATGTCAAATTCATTCACATTTCTCTAAAGCATTTTCCAAATGTGCATGGAAGATGCAGACCCCAGCTTTAAATCACCATTTCAGCATTTTATTTCCATGTGGATGAAGATGCGTGAAGTTAAACATCATCCGCTTGCTTCCATATAATACAGAGAATGTGCTTTTACACTTTACACTTATGATACAGATTAAACCACAATAACATTATGCAAAATGAACTGATGCAGTTCACGGTTGCATCCACAGCAGCTTTATACACTCTGCATTGGTTGCAGAGTGCATTTGCATGCATGCATGAGCATATTATGGCAGCTAACCAATGCACAGGAACTGAGCTAAATCAGACAGGGTTGAAGACTTTGAAGAGTGGCTGAGCAGACGTGTGCAATTGTCCATCAACTGAATGACAAACTTCAGCATTTGGTCAGCTGAACATCACCAGGCGTTAAACACTGAGCCCAACAGAAAACAGCCACCTACTTTTCAACTACAAGACAAAAGGACAGATCGCCAACACCTATTGTTTGAAAAACTGTATAAAACTTGCAGAAACAGAAAAACCATGCACAATGTACCAGTGTCAAGAAACAAATAATCATGGTTTAAGCAAGGCTTGGGAAATGGATGTAGGTATTGAGCTGTATTATTTGCTGAGACGGGTAGAAAGGGATGATGAGTAGGCCTGAATGTTATCCAGGAAAGGGAGTAGGTGGTGACTTGGCAGATAATGAGATAAGAGAACATCAATTTTAGAGAAAATAAAATAAATAGAATATTACAAGGATTCCCTATTATAAAGCTCATTGGGCTTAATGAATATTATGCTCCAGAAAGTATAAGCACATGATCAATGTAAATAAAATGCAAAGTCATGCTGAAAGGAAGAGGCTGTGGTTATCAAAATCTTGCACATTAGACACAAGCTGTGGGTTTTCCAGTTGTTTGTTTTGTCTGCATGTTAACAAGCATGGATTTGAATAGGACTGCACCTGTCCTTTTGCTTGTCAAAAAGAAACCATGACAGAGTGTGTATGGCAAGCTGTCTAAGCATTTATACCTTTACAACTGACAAGCACTTATTTTTGTACTAACAATTAAGCCAGTGGTGACATTTATTCCCAATTTCACTATAATTATTTCACTATTCATTAGATAGTAATACTTATTTATCAGATAAAGTACTAGCACTTATCCCAATAGTGAATAGTATCTACTACTGGGGCTTTTCCCACTGCATGGTATGGCTCAGTACAGCTCATTTTGGGGGGTTTTCCACTGTGTACAGTACCTTGTGCTTTTTTTAGTACCACCTAAGCAAGCCGTACTGATACCAAAATATGACGTGTAAACACTGCAGATGACTGATTGGTCAGAGCGAAATGTCACTAACAGCATCAATGGATTTGCAAAATAAGACACCAAACCCACTAGATTTAAATAGTCCGTATCAGCCACAACAGTTTCATTTGTCTGCACAATTTTTAAATGACTTGCTTTAAACAACCTTCACACGCAGCTTGTAAAAAGAAATGGCTTTATTGTGGCCAGTAGTCGAGGTGGTGGTGCAACTTTAACAAACAGTCTATAATCCCACCCACGTTGAAGCAGTTTTAAAATACCGTGGAAAAGCGAGCCGAGCCGAGCCGAGCCATGCCGTGCCGTACCATGCAGTGGAAAAGAACCAGTTCCTTCTGGTGCCTTGAACAGTTTTACTATTTAGTAGTAAATAGGTACTAGTAATATTACCAATAGCTATCAGTATCCATTACAGTTTCACCAGTATTTATTTTACTGGATACTCGTCTCAGCATCCTTTCCCATTGCATTTCTAAAATAAGTATGTATGAATATCTAAGGCTGGTCAAGATGGTTTTAGCTGATTGTTTTAGCTGGTCTCCCAGCCTGACCAGCTAAGGAAGTGGCCAAAACCCCTCTAAAACCAGCTTGCTAAACAGCTTAGACAAGGCTGGATGACCAGCTAAAACGACCTGTTTATCTGTTTTTTTTTTTGTTTGTTTGTTTGTTTGTTTTTTTAGCAGGGAAGTATTAGTATTTAACGTTAATAATAAGTACTTGCATTTAATGAATGGTGAAACTGAAACACGTATTTGTCATTACTGGATTACCCACTAGTAATTAAAAATAAGTAAGAGTAAAATAAAAATAGACACTAGTTAGTTAAGGACAAAAGTTAAAACGGCTTGCCATAAAGTATGTGATCTACCACTCAATTCAAACTGAACTACTTTCACTATTATTATATTAGGATTAACTAGTACCCACAACAACATGATAAACTCAAGAGGTTTAAAGAAACCGTTTTAATGAGCCATTTGGGACTCCGGTGTAAAATACATTTTAAATACCACACTTTTCTCCATTCAGCAACACATTCATCACAGGAAAACCATTAAAAAAAACTAAAATAAAATCTACATAGGTAAGCTTTTTTGTTAGCTCAGACGAAACTGGAGTAGGTTAACCTAACAATAAACCTGTGTTAATCTGTCGCTGGTATAACGGGATGTCCCGCTGCGCATGTCGTTAATATATGAACCAAACAGCCACGTTTGTTGTAACATATAATGTCAATCGTAGCAGATTACAGCACAAGAAACTATATCTCTTAAACGACAGAAATGTGAGTTGACAGAGCTGGCTTTAAACATGTATTCGCGTCAAAACAAACCGTAATCTGGCGCACCAAACAACACCATGACAACACGAGCGCCATGTCCATCCACCTGCGTAATTCAACAATATTTGCTTAAAAATTAGCAAATGCAACGCGCTGAGAGAAAATTAAGACAGGTTTACTTACCCTTCAGTTTATGAGAAGCGCAGCAAAATGCAACGTCTGTTTATTAAACAACAGCAGAAATAGAGTCCGTGTTTGTGTTGACGTTGGCTGCAGAATGCTTGTCTGCGCTGATCCGTTAGCCACGCCCACCACGACTCTCTCACAGCCTGACCGTGTGACGGTGACGTTTGTGAGAAGTCACATGACCCTAGAGAAACATCTTCTCACTGTACAGATGGGACGTAAATGCAGAGACTCTCCCATTACGTAATTGCTAGAATGTTCTACAAATATCTACAAGAGTAGAATATAAGACAGAACAGACATATGGAGGAGAAAAAAATGCCCCTTTCCAGGGTTCAGAGTTTCTCAGTAAACAGTGTTGAGAGTAATAAATGGGCTTAAAAATTACATTAAGTGAAATGCTGTTCTATCTAGGCAACTAATTTAATGTTAAACACTGTCCTTGAGTAACTCATATATCTGTATAATGGGGTTCATATATTGAAATATTTGTATAAGGGGGTTCTCTATTGTTTGCATCATTCAAATGATGCAACAATATAGGCAAATGATGTATGGAAATCAGAGACTTGATGCTCAGCATGTTATCTTTGGAAATATTATGAAATATAGCAACTTGGTTCATTTGGGGGGAAAAAAAAAATAATTATGTCCCCTACATATAGCACCAACAAACATTCAAGGTACCTCAATATGAAATAAAATGGTTTAAAACAAGTTTAAGTCTTCATGATTGTTGAAGTCTCTTAAAGTTCACTTCCAAAATGAAACTTTCCTGATAATTTACTCACCCCCATGTCATCCAAGATGTTCATGTCTTTCTTTCTTCAGTCGAAAATAAATTAAGGTTTTTGAGGAAAACATTCCAGGATTTTTCTCCATATAATAGACTTCAGTGGTTGCAAGCTGGTTGAAGGTCCGAATTGCAGTTTCAATGCAGCGTCAAAGGGTTCTACATGATCCCAGCCGAGGAATAAGGGACTTATCTAGCAAAACGATCTGCCATTTTCTTAAAAAACTAAAAATGTATATACTTTTTAACCACAAATGCTCATCTTGCACTAGCTCTGCAATGCGCACCTTCACGCATTACGTAATCACATGGATAAAGTCATGTGCAGTTAGTTCTTCATCTTTGTACTTCGGTTAAAAAAGGTAGGATAGGGCGAAAAACTCTATCTCATTTTCTCCTCCAAAATCGTCCGACATCGTTGTTTTACCCTTTTTTGTAAAAGGTGTTTGACTTTCTTTGCACGGTCGCCTTGTAAACACTGGGCTGGGACTTGTTGTGCTAGTGTAAGACATGCAATTGTAGTTAAAAATTACATAACTTTGTATTTTTCTTAGAAAATTACTGATTTCACTAGATAAGATACTTATTCCTCAGCTGGGATTGTGTGGATCCCTTTGAAGCTGCATTGAAACTGCAATTTGGACCTTCAACCCATTGGCTACCACTGAAGTCCACTATATGGAGAAAAATTCTGGTTGTTTTCCTCAAAAACCTTCGACTGAGGAAGGTCAGACCAAAATCTTGTATGGCATGGGGGTCAGTAAATTATCAGGAAATTTTCATTCTGGAAGCGAACTTCTCCTTTAAGCCAACAACCTGGACACATACAAACTGTTCTCTACATGTTTAATAAATGTTTTCACCACATATTTACAAACAAGAAGTTGACACCTGAATTTAAACTGATCAGAAAAAAAGTTATTGGCAGCGCTAATCTGGGATTTCCACAATGGAGATCATTTTCAGAGCATGTAATGAGTGTGTATTTATCTTGTCATGTGAAATCCACCATTTTAATATGAACTGAGAGATTCCGATGAGCGTCTGCCTGCCTCATGATCTCTCCACTCCTCTCACACTTTACACTTCAGTGGCAGTTCCTAAGCAGATTGTCCAGTCCGCTTTTGCTGATAGTCCCATACGCCTGAGAATAGCTGCCTAGTTTGGCGCGAGGGTCGCCGGCTGCAGAAACATTCGAATTGCTCTGGAACACCTTCTTGCTGAACCTTGGAGGAACCTTGGCATCACGTGAATGCGAATTAGACCGCTGGTTCTGTAGAGCGGGATATTAAGATACCATAAGGAGAAAAAAAACAAAAGATATCAGAAATATTCATTAAAAACAAAGCAATGGAGGTGATGTAACGAACA
The DNA here is from genome assembly GCA_036247105.1 of Cirrhinus mrigala. Taxonomy (NCBI): domain Eukaryota; kingdom Metazoa; phylum Chordata; class Actinopteri; order Cypriniformes; family Cyprinidae; genus Cirrhinus; species Cirrhinus mrigala. The sequence goes on along the minus strand of CM070025.1, from coordinate 21,353,613 downwards.
AAAAGGAAGAATCAACACACTAGAACAGATGGCAGTAAGACCTCCTGATATGTGTCAAAACGGGAGGATTCTCAATATGGCACTGCTTTCTATTTTGTGACATACACAGTCTCAACCAAGAGTAAACAAGAGTCAGACGGGTCACATAGGTTTTATGCAAACTGGAAACATTGATGGTCGAATATATGGTAGCTGTGATTTGTGCAACAATTTTATCCCCCGCAAACAAACAAAAGCCCACTCACCAAGCGAGCAGAGGTGACACATAACCCAGGGGAAACAATGGGTTCATCCTTGCGAAGCAGGGGATTATTTTGGGGCTGTGCTAGTGTGAGAGAGAAAGAGTTTGTACGCGCCACGGGGGCGGAACGACCTCGTTGGTCTACACCCTGATGGAAAGAATGAACAAAGAAACATTTAAAGTGAGCATTGAAGATGTTAGCAAAAAAACTCCACCATATTACCTTTAAAAATGTCTTTAAATGTTAAACAGACAACAGCTCTTATGTAAAATTAAATGTCATATGAGATAGAATGTACCATAGACCCATTAGCGCCATCTGTAGGCAGTACACCTCCAGTATCCTGAATCCTCCTCCCAGTCCGCTGAGGATGAGATGGGTAGTGCTGTGGGTTGACTAAACCATCTGGAAAATAAATGGATAATACTTTATATGGCTGTCTAATGAGTAATATACTAGAATTATAAAGTTTGTGGTTTGCAAGAGTTGTTTTAATGTTTTTTAAAGAAGTCTCTTAAGGTCACCAAGGCTGTATTTATATAATCACAAATACAGTAAAACAGTAATATTGGGAAATGTTTTTACAATTTAAAAACTGTTTCTAATTTAATATATTTTAAAATGTAATTTATCGCTATGATGCCAAAGCTGAATTTTCAGCATCATTACTCCAGTCTTCAGAGTCATATAATCCTTCAAAAATTATTCTAAAATGCTTATTTACTGTCACGTTTGAGCCATTTAATGCACCTTTGCTGAATAAAAGTATTATTTTCTTTCAAAAAGAAAAGAAACTACTCCAAACTGGTGTATATTCTAAGTCAGGGGTGGCGAACGTCGGTCCTGGAGAGCTGCAGCCCTGCAGAGTTTTGCTTCAACCCTAATCAAACGCACCTGAGCAAGCTAATCAAGGTCTGAAGGGTTACTAGAAAGCTACAGGCAGGTGAGATTTAATTAGGGTTGGAGCTGAACTCTGCAGGGCTGCGGCTCTCCAGGACCGATGTTCGCCACCCCTGTTCTAAGTAGTATCCACTTTAATCTTAAACACGGAAGTAAGCCTATAGGCGAGACTTCCGGTTCTTTAGCCGCTGTGGGGAAATAATGAGAAGAATAATGACGTGCGGTAAAACTGCACTACAAACCAGTGTGTTCATAGTTTTATGTAAAAATTATATGGTAAGACACACCAGTTTGCAATATCAAGCAGCAAAACAAGCTGTTTTGTACAGTTAAAAATAGATGGATCTGGATGAGACCCGAAGCCTGTACCAGACCCATAAAATTTACAAAAGGCTGTGCCCACTCTTACAGCAAAAATAAGGTGGATAGTTGTAATATATTTTACGGTAATATATATTTGAAAATAGGATCTTCAGTTACCAAAGCTGTATGTGCATTACACATAATTGAATGTATAAGTGTAGTAATTGAATGTTATAGTATAACCACTATAGAACTCACTGAGCATGTGTGTGATGGGGTTATAAGAGGTTTTGACCGCACTGGGGCTAACTGTTGGGCTGGTGCTTTCAGGAGCTGAGTGTGTTTGCTCAGGCCTACTGAGGGGTTTTGCAACAGCTGCTCCAGTTCCATTAGAGCACTTCTTGTCATTAGGAGATTTCCTGTCATGATCTCCGTCCGCACCACGCTTGCCTTCTTGAGAGCCAGCACCTGTTTCATTGCTTTTGTCTATTCCACTGTCCCCATTCTCCTCTGATTTCTGTCTGAAAACAGGTTGTTTCTGCATATGCCGACAAGCCCTTTTTTCCAGGATCATCTTTTACAGGAGAAATTGGAAAGATGAAGAGGAAAGTTGTTTTTAAGCATTTGCTAATATATTATTCATGTAAAAATACCACCATTCAAAAGTTGGGGTTGATATGGTTTTTCTAATATTTTTAATGATTTTTAAAGCTGCATTTATTTAAACAAAAATACAGTAAAACAAAAATATTGCAAAATATAATTACAATGTAAAATAACTGTTTCTATTTGAATTTTAAAATGAAATTGATGGCAAAGCTGAATTTTCAGCATCATTACTCCAGTCTTCAGTGTCACATGATCCTTCAGAAATCATACTAATATGCTGAAAGTTAAAAAGACTGTTTATTGTTTTTTTTTTGTGTGGAAACTAACACTTTTCTGAGGATTCATTGATGAATAGAAAGATCAGAAAAACAGCCTTTATTGCAAGTAGAAACCTTTTGTAATATTACCGATGTCTTTACTATTCTTTTAGAACAGTATTCATTGACCAACTATTTTCAGAAGGAAAGATTTTTGTCACTGTGACACAGCATTTGTTAACATAACACCAAAATCATATGACTGTGGACACTCACAACATTATGATAGCTTGAGGCAAAGTACGAGACAAAGGTCAAAATAACACTGAAGAAAAAAAAAAAAAAAAACAACTGTTGGAAAGTTTCCACTCACCTCATAGAGTTTGTTTCTGTACTGAGTAACAGAGAGTTGGACATCATCATCCACTGGCAAAATGACATCATAGACCAAACTAGGCTCTCTGGCTGGGTTGTGAAATCTTGCATGACACATGGAAAGAAGATGGATGTTTTTAGATGATGTTATTCATTTATGTATTTAGTAATTCATTTATTCATATAGAAAGATAGTAAGGACATTGTTAAAATAGTCTGTGTGACATCAGTGGTTCAACCTTAATTTTATGAAGCTACGAGAAAACTTTTTGTGTGGTAGAAAATAACTTTATTCAACAATTTCTTCTTTTTCATGTTAGTCTTCGACGTGCGTTCAGCAGAGTACCACGATGCATGTGGCGTTCTGATGTAGCCGGTGTTCTGATGTAGAGCATAAGATGATACACGCTGTACATAAAAGTCTTTCTAAACATGTCTGAAAATTGAGAGGATGAGTTGCCATTTTTCACCCATCCCTACTTATTTGAAACAGAATATACTGATGAACGCCGGCTCCTGTTTTGTGGTACTCAGAAGAGAAGAAATTGTTGAATGAAGTTGTTATTTTTGTTTTCTTTGCACACAAAAAGTATTCTCGTAGCTTCATGGAATTACGGTTGAACCACTGAGGTCACATGGACTATGTCCTTACTATCTTTCTGGGCCTTAAACGTGGTAGTTGCATTGCTATCTATGCAAGGTCAGAAATCTCTCAGATTTCACAATTAACAATCATCTTTAAAAATATAGTGTACTGATGATCAAATGCACTGTGTCAAGGTCTGTGCATTAAGAAAGCAGACTGGGTAAAAGTTGATTTCATGTTGACTTACATTACTATTAAAAAACATTAAATAACTAAAGAAAGTGAAACTCACTTGGACACATAAGGGTGCTGCAGAGCTTCCTCTGCACTGAGTCTCTTGTCTGGATTGAAAACCAGCAGGCGCTGCACTAAATCAAGGGCATCAGGTGGCACTGATGCCGGCAGAATTTCATCTAATGGCACCTGCGGTCTAAACACACATTCACATTAAGCATTATTATGTTAGCAAAGTCATCATTCAAGTTCAGCTAAACAACCATAGAGTGAACAATGAAGATAAAATGTTACATTTTAACATTACATACCTAAGCAGCATTCTCTGAATCACAGAAGCCCCATACTCTGATCTGATAGCCAACACATCTACAAAAAAAAAGAAATGACACACCGTACTATAAGCAAAGGTGAGTTTGTGTTTTTAATTAAGTAATAATTGATGAAACAATCCATAAATCTTTACGGCTGGTTATTTTAGTTGTTGTCTGAAAGAACAAGTCTCATGTAAAAAACGATCTCACCTTCTGTAGAAGGATGTGGAATGGCGCTCATGATTTTTTCAATTTGATTAATGGTAGACGTCCCGGGGAAGAGCGGCTTGCCCAGGAGCATCTCTCCCAGGATGCAACCTATGCTCCACATGTCTACACCTTTTGTGTACCTGCAGGAAATATAGGACTTGTTATCATAATATATTATATACATTATAATGTTTAAACAATATATTTTGCAGATCACCCACCTACTAGATCCCAAGAGAATTTCAGGGGCTCTGTACCATCGTGTTGCCACATACTCTGTCAAGGCAGGATTCACAGCATCCTCTTGCATCTGGTACAGGGATCTTGCCAAACCAAAGTCGCATAGCTTCACAAAGCAATCTGAGTCTAGTAGAATGTTGGATGGCTTTCAGAAATAAAAATTAAGCAATTACTTCAACCAGGACTTGTTTAAATGAATTCCACAAGCATGGAGTGATGTTAAAGGTGGGACATACCTTTTGGTCCCTATGAATGACATTGCCTGAATGGAGGTATTTTGTTGCTTTAAGAAGCTGGTACATAACATAACGCTTATGAATGTCTTTTAATAGACTTCCTTTGTTTATTACTGCATGTAGATCTGTGTCTGAAAAGAAAAGAATACTTGGTGTAAATATAGTATGGACATTGTGAACAAAATCACATCACCACCTACTGTCACAATCAACATAATAAAAACTAAATCTTATGTCAATAACAGTAACTTGGAAGTATGAATAGTTCAAAAGGCTCTGGAAAAGATCACACAAATGGTCTCCTACCCATGAATTCAAACACAAGGTAAATGTCTTTGTCGTTTTGGGCTCTGATGACGTTCAGTAATTTAATTATGTTAGGATGATCCCCAAACTCCTGCAAAAGGGAAAAAAGATGGACGTTTTATAATATGGATTAACAAATGCAAAATTAAGTTTTTTATGTAAACTACTGTTCAAATGTGTGAGGTCAGTAGATTTTGTTTCTCAACAGAAATTAATACTTCTATTCATCAAAGATGCGTTAAATTGACCAAAACTGACAGTAAAGACATTTATGATGTTACAAAATATTTATATTTCAAATAAATGCTGTATAAGGATATAAGACTAAGAATAAACAGTTTATTGAGCACCAAATTAGCACATTAGAATAATTTCTGAAGGACACTGAAAAATTGAGTAATGGCTGCTGAAAATTCAGCTTTGCAATCACAGGAATAAATTACATTTTAATATATATTAAAATAGAAAACAATTATTTGTTTATATATAGCAATTTTACTATATTTTAGCTAATAAATTCAGCTTGGTGAGCATAAGAAACTTTTTTCAAATACATTTTAAATCTTACCAACAACAAACCTTTGAACTGTAGTGTAAATATGCCTTGAAACAAATATTTGCATTCTAAGGTTTGGTCAAAAAGCTATATTCTTACCTGGAGGAACATAATTTCTCTGAATGTTCTCTATAGGAAAATGCAGAAAAGCAGATAAGCATGCATTTGAGACAGTTTAAAAAATAATTAATAAATGATCTTATGTTTACCTGCTAATACATAGAAGACTACTATAAAAGAATAGTATAGTAGAGTATAGCATAGTATTGCTTTTTCAGTCTGTTCATTGCTCTCTACCACTATATTTTACTTTTCTCTAACCTGAGCGTCTGTCCGATTCCTAAAGGCATCAAAGATTTTCTTCACAGCGACAGTTTCTCCTGTTTTTCTGTCCACAGCCTTCCAAACAATTCCATATGCCTTTGAAATGGATTCGAAAGCACACCGTAATAAAATTATAGTTGATTGAAGGAAAACATACAGTGCATGACTTAATGGGCAGCTGTCAAGGAAGGGTTGCCATGAAACCCTCATTTAAGTCATTTGTGCTCACTGCAGTTTCCATTTATTCACTCGAGTGACCGAGAGAGACGAGAGTTCATGCAGTCTACAGAAACTGTTTACTGACTGCCATTATTAGCAGTTCAAATTGTTTCCCTATTATCTTTACTGCTAATATTAATTCTAAAATTTGCCTTATTTGCGCACACATATTTCACGTTAGGATTTCTTCTTTTGCAGATTATGTTTTTACCCAAAAAGTGACTTTTTGTCACATTTACTTCTTGAAGTAAACAACAGAGCTTCATTGCACCCACTTAAACTTCATAAACTACAGTACAGCAGTTCTTTCAAGCATATACGATCATGTGCAAAACAATAAATGTTAGAAACAATAGGTGGGATTTCGTCAAAACTTTTTTTTTATTTTATTTAGGATGGTCCAGATAAGACTGATGGTGTAATTCATGACTACAATCAACATGACAGCAAATACATGACCCTGTCTGGCTATTATATAACTATTTATAAGGTTTATCTTTGCATTTTTCCATACACATAATGACATAAACATAAAAATAAACATCTTACCCCTTTTCCGAGTCTTCTCTTGATTTCATACTTCAAGGTGATGTGTTCTTCCACCTCTGTGATGTTCATTCCGTCTGTTTCCTGGTTTACCACTTAAAATGAATCTGAATGTGTTTTGATCGTGGCAGGTATAAAACCCAGCTGCTTGAGGAACACAGTGTCGCCACAATATATATTTAATAAGCAAAAACTAAAAACAAGATCTTAGGAGTGAACTTTTCCTTAGCGATATGCCGAATAATCGAAACGAAATTATCACGAGTTAATCTTAATCACTATTTACCATCCAAACATTTAAACTGCGTTACATAAATTGTAAACCCAACCTGTTGAAAGCAAATGTTTGTGTCGTTTGGATTTCACCATTGATAGCTGTGTTATGCAAAGTTACGCATCGCTTGGGTTTGTAATTGTTTGTCGCCATGGACGCCAAAGGACGCAATCTCTTAAAGGAGCCGCGTGTTTCCTAAAGTTTCCTAAAGGGTCCATTTTGTGTTGCCAATAATATGGACATGGAATATGGATATTATACATTACTGAGTGCTGTTGGCAGGTGGACATTATTTTGGTCTTAATTTCCCATTCGCTGTATGTCATGTCATAAATAGTAAACACTCAAGTACTATAGAAACATATTAGCTGAGCTCCCACACATTTTTATTTTTTATTTTTGATAATTATTATTCGAAGCATAAAACATAAGATGTTTCCACCTTGTCATGGACATATATATTACTGTTAAATACGTTTTCATTGCAATATTAAGATGCAAATTATATTTTCTGAAAGGTATAATGTCTCTTTCCTAAACTGGATTATTTGTTTGCTTTTAAATCATAAACTCATACAATTCTTATTTGGAGAAAACTGTGATATTTGGATGCAGTTTTTTGTTTGCATGTTATTGACCCCCACACCTAGCTACTGGACACACTGGATTATATAGATATGATTAAATTAATATTTAAAATATTATTTTAAAATATCAAGATGACAGGGTGGACCAGCAGATGACGGGGTGGACACATAAAGCAGAACAACATATGACGATGACACTTTTATTCAACTTCGAAAAAATAATATAATAAATAATTTAATTATATTCTCAATCACATTGATATCCCCCCCATTCATTTTAGTTTTTAGCAGTATTAATTACAAATGAATGCTATGTCCACCCTGTCATGTGTACATCCACCCTATCAAGTAAGTGTCTGATAGGGTGGGCATTTTGAGCTTAAATTAGCATATTAGTTTACAACAAACTGTGACTAGCTAAATAGTTAGTCTGGTTGTTGAAGAGAATTTGATATATTTAAACTTACATATTTAAAAAATACTGTATTCTAAACACTTCTGGCCTATTTTATGCCGACAGGGTGGACATGTTAAGCTTAGGAAAAGCAAGTAACCAAACTCATACGAAAAAAAATTGTCAATTTAAAACTCACAAAGTTACCCCAGCCGTTGAAATTCCCGCCACTGAAGATACAAAAAATCAGTTGTTCTGATGTCACTAAAGGGGATGGCCTTTTCTTAAAGGGGCAGATTCCCTAAGAGGACAGGGCGGACAACCATTCAAGGGACATCGACAAACTTTTATTACCAAATGGTCAATACACTAAAATTGAGTAATCTCTTATTTACCAAAATACTAATAGGAGAATGAAATTTTAACATTTTATGATTTGACTATATTCTACCTTCATTCAAATTTAATAAGCAGTGCATGGGACATAGCAAAATAACACATATCCTCCTACACAAAACTAAAATATATATATAGAAAATGTATCCAAAGAGCCAAGTAATGCTTCTGTTATGAATATAAAATCTTAGCCTAATATAACACACCCTTTCATATTCATTTTTATGTTAACATGGCAAATGAGTTATTTACAGGACACCAAAAGGCACCCTACAGTAATTTTGACCCGTTTGTACATATAATCACACAGAGATGGGCAAATCTTTTTTTTAAGTATTAAGTTTATTTCAAAACTATTATATATACATTGGTCATTTAATAAATATGAATTATTACATAACAAAGTAAGCTAGACCAACACCAAGCAAAGAAAAGAGTAAACCAAGCTCTTAATCAAACTTTTATAAAAGACTATCAACCAAAAATGTTAAGAGTACTGTAAATGAATGAGCTCTGTCTCATTGAAATACTGGGAAAACACCTATTAACAAAAATAAGGAAAGTGTAAAGCTAGGGAAAACATTTAAAATAAAATGCAGTACTGAGAATTCAGTATTAAACCTAAGCTCTATGATATTATGAGATCAATAACCTATTAATTCATGTTTATTTGCCTATAACAAACTCCTTCCTATAACGCCATCCTTGCATCTCAGTTGGCTATGTATTCGCTATTCCCATTCTGGTGAACACTTTCAGACCACCATGTGATAGAAAAATCTCATTACATTAAAAAAAAAAAAAAAAAATCTATTATTAATCTTAAATGTGTGAGTGATATAATCTTGATTGTATTACTGAACAACATAAGCCTTAGTAAACAGCACTCTAAATGGATATGAGATTTCTACATTTCTACAATAGACATGGGCAAAATAGGGAAAATGAAACCAAGGTTTAATAAAAAGGAGTTCAAAGAGCTTAGAGGGGGAAGGAACATTTAAGAGGAGTGTAAGAAACGATTAAAGGCGTTGTAGGCAGACTCCAGGTCAAAGAGCATCTGGCGAACCTGGGAATCATCCAGCTCATCAGATGCAGACATGCTGCTTAGTGTGGTTAACCTGTGAGGAAGAACAACAGGAAAGTGAGCGTTGCTTTTAAAGTTGCTTTTTAGTTGATTTTGGCAGATGAGCTATTTTATTTAATGGCTTCTGTGACTGTTTATGCACATACAGTTTAAGCATAAAGGACTAAAAATTAACTCTAGTCTTCAGTGTCACATATTTCTTCAGAAATAATTCTAATGTTGATATGGTGTTCAAGAAACATCTAAAACATGGTAGTGTGTTTCCACAGTGAAACTAGGCTTACCAGAGGCTGACTTTGTCTTTGGCCTCTGAATCTGGAGGCATGTTGCTCATTCTATTCATGGTCTCCATAAGCTCTCTCAGGTCAGGCTGGATCTATAAAATAATATTCTAAAATGTAAATCAAGAAGAAGTCAACTGCCTCTAAATAACTTGATGTTAAGCTGATGTAGCTTCTGAGTACCTCATCCATGGCACGAATCTCAAGTCGAAGTTTGTCCATCACCGTGATAAAGAGCTGCATGGGAGAAAGCATAAAGATTAAAACAGGTATAGTAACAGATCTTGCCAGTTACTATCAAAGTTAAGTGTTTGTTTTAGCAGGGACTTAATGCACCACGTATTTAACTGTGGAGCACTGTGCTCAAATAAATGTACTTAATGGAACTAGAAGGTATCCTCTGAACTCAATCAATAAACAACTGAGGTGTTCTGGCATTAACTCAAAAAGCTATTCATTCTAGGCTACATACAATCACTATACAAAGTGTTTAAGATACATACAGAAACTATGTCTGCAATGCAGCGATTCAGGTTGCCCTTGTCATCCTTAATGGTGATTGGTCGATCCTCTTTGATCCTCTCCATAGCCAGTGGACAGTCCAGCTGTCAGAAACACACAGGGGGAAAAAATATAAAAAAACTAAAGCATACTGAACCACATGTTTGGGGTCAGTCAATTTTTATTCTTTTTAGTTTTTTTTTTTTAATTATTTAAATTAAATTAAGTTTTATTCAGCAAGACTTGTATTGTTTTTAAAAGATATCTATTTTGAATAAATGCTGTTCTTTTTAAAGGATAAATCCACTTCCAAAACAAAGATTCACATGTAATGTACTCACCCATTTGTCATCCAAGATGTCTATGTCTTTCTTTTTTCGGTCGTAAAGAAATTATGTTTTTTGAGGAAAACATTTCAGCATTTTTCTCCATATAATGGACAGATATGGTGCCCCGATTTTGAACTTCCAAAATGTTGTTTAAATGTGGCTTCAAACGATCCCAGCCAAGGAAGAAGGGTCTTATCTAACGAAACGATTGGTTGTTTTCATTAAAAAAAATACAATCTAAATACTTTTTAATCTCAAACGCTTAAAAAACTCCAACTCAACTTCAAAAATAATTTCAAAATCATCCTACATCGCTGCAGAAGTACTGACACAGTCTCTGCAAAGGGAACATGCAAAGAAGATCAAACAACCTTAGCAAAAAAGGTAAAACAGCAATATAGGATGATTTTGAAGTTGAGGGAGAACATGAGATGGGAGTTTTTCAACATACCCTAACTGTCATGAACCGGAAAAAAAACAGAGGTCGGGAAGAGCAAGACAAGACGAGCCTTTGACATTAAGAAGTATTTCAGTTGTATTATTTTTATGAAAATTACCAATCGTTTCGCTAGATAAGACCCTTATTTCTCGACTGGGATCGTTTACAACCGCATCTGGAATCGTTTAAAGCTGCATTTTGGAAGTTCAAAATCGGGGCACCATAGCAGTCCATTATATGGAGAAAAATGCTGAAATGTTTTCCTCAAAAAACAAAATTTCTTTACAACTGAAGAAAGAAAGACGTGAACATCTTGCATGACGGGGGGTGGGGTACATTATATGTGAAAATTTGTTTTGGAAGTGGACTTCTCCTTTAATGTTTTATTCATCAAAGAATCATGAAAAAAGTATCACAGGCTCAAAAAAATATTTGGCAGCACAGCTGTTGCCAACTTTGATAATTCAAATAGTAAATCAGCATATTAGAATAATTTCTGGAGGATGGCTGATGAAAATTCAGCTTTGAATCACAGGAATAAATTATATTTCAAAGTATATTAAAATAGAAATCATTATTTTAAATTGTAATAACATATTGCACCATTACAGTTTTTTCTGTATTTTGGATCAAATGAATGCAGCCTTGATGAAAATAACAGACTTTACATTACAAGTTTTACTGATCACAAACTTTTGAACGGCAGTGTATATTTAACAAAACTTAATGTCATGCAGTAAACTAATAAACAACTAAGGAAAGGTGCAAAAGAACTCTAAAATAGAATAATTTTGAGTTACTTATAAGCAAAACAAGCTATACCCTGTACTTCCGACAAAAGTCATCAATGGATCCCACATCTGATCCCTGGACTTGTTTGAAAGCAGCCTTGTATTGGACAAGCAATCTTGAGCAAGCTCCTGTGTATCTGCAAAAACAAGAAAATATGCGTTTTATATTATATACATATATTATGGGCAAAAAAGGTCCATTGTCAGTTGTCAATAGATCAGTGATATATGTGACCCTGGACCACAAAACCATGCTTAAACAGCATGGGTATATTTGTAGCAAAAGCCAAAAATACAGTGTATGGGTCAAAATTATTGATTTTTCTTTTATGCCAAAAATCATTAGGATATTAAGTAAAGAACATGTTCCATAAAGATATTTTGTAAATTTCCTCCCGTAAATATATCAAAACTTAATTTTTTATTAGTAATATGCATCACTAAGAACTTCATTTGGACAACTTTTTTTCAAATAGTTGTATCTCGACCAAATATTGTCCTATCCTAACAAGCCATACATCAATGGAAAGCTTATTTATTCAGCTTATTCAGTTTATTTAATCTCAATTCCATAAAACTGACCCTAATGACTGGGTTTGTGGTCCATGGTCACATATGACTTTCAAACAAAGAAGTGAATCTGCATGAGAAGTGTTAGGAGAACTGTGCAGAAATATTTTGAGCTCACATGAAATCTCCAAACATAAACTTTTGGATATCATTCGCAAAAATTTGCCAAACAACAGTAAACATGACCACACCTTAACTTACAATATTTTACACAAACAAATTAAGTAACTAACTCGTTTGGAGTCACACAGTCCTTAATGTAGGCTTTTTCCAGGGCCTGGAGTGTTTTGACCACAGCAAACAACTCTGCCATGTTGTCATACCTTTCAAAACAGAAAAAAAGGACATTAATTGCAGCCTAATCACATAATCACCATTCTGCATCATCATCATCAATAAGACAAATTAATAAGGAAACTCAAAAACAATATGATGTCGGTTAACTTACTTTTCTCTTTCTCTAGCATTTTTGTACAATTTCACTTCCTATAACAGACAAAACACATCATTTAAACACAGATGAATGATGACATGAGTCCATTATTACAAATGATGTGTACAATATAACATTCTTACTTCATACAGTTCTGGCTTGTTGGGAGGTGCTGGTTAAGGGAAAGCAGAAAGGCAAAACAGATATAAAATCTGATATAAGACTAGAAAAAATATGAGCAAGAGTAACAGGATAATGAAATGCTTTGATATTTGGGGGGGTCATGATTAAGCAGGTTCTCTCACTCACCTCCTCCCATCACTCCAGAGGCAGGTATTCCATGAAACATGATGAACTACAAAACAATTAAAGCGAGAATTAAAGTTTGATTTAGCAACGAGTCGACGCTATTCTCAAAGAAATGAATGATGTACACAGTAGTTGCGTATCAAAACCGACTGATCTTATCTCATTATGTTTACAGACACAGCGTGAACAAGGAAATGCACTTCAAACTTCTAGACAGACAAACATTGTGTTACTTATAAGATTTTAGACATTTAACGAACGGAATGACACAGTGTGTAGTGAATCTTAACTAGAGTATATAATACAACAGATCATTTTGTTTTGTTTATTTCCTGACAAACACTCAGCGATGCTAGCTAGCTCAGCTAGTGCTTTCATTCCGCTATAAAAGTACAAGAGACGTTGATGACCCTCGTCAATTTCCACCTTATATATGGCTATAACGTTAATGTGGTTATAAAATTGTACATATTATTAAAATCCTAAAAGCATGTATATAAAAAAACGCACCAGGAAAAATGAACTCACCCTTATATTGACGTCACCCACTCTAGCAAGCTCACGTGACGTCGCCGGATGATTTCGTAACATCCTGTATTCGCCACTATCCCCCTTATTCTTAATTACAAAAATATGCTTATGCGAAGAATATACCTTTTATTTAATCCTAACTCTAAAATAATAGGAATAATTTAATATTTATTAAATTTAACATTAACGTTTTTCATTCATATGTTTCAGGGTGAGGGTTGCCAAATCCTTTTAATCTTTCCACGCTAGTATATACATTACACTTTATTGACTCAGTTATGTAATATATAACTACATTATAGTATAACAATTCTTTTATATAGTATATTGCATATCGCTGTAAGGTGATCACCTTCATTATTATAACCAATGCTATTAATCGAAAATAACTGATGTGTCAGACATTCACAAGAATATTTGGCAACCCGACAGCGTCTTTGAATACGCGCGCGGGAATGAGAGCAGGAACACAGCAGGTACAGTGAACAGAGGAGCTCGAGGAACTGTGCACAAAAACCTAAAATATGACGTTGTAAATGTTCAAGTTGATTGCTAGCTTTGTTTGTTATGAGTCTGTGAGCGTTTTAGGGAATTGTTTGTCCCGCATATAAAGCGAGGCTTGTTCTTTCAGTGTGTGTAAGATTTGTAAACAATGAAATCCGCCAAAAGCACTAAAGTGAAACTTGCTGCAGCATCAGCTAAAGAAGAAGAATGTGGAATATGGCTCGACACAAAAGAATTAAAAGAAAAGAAACAACAGGTAAAACAATTGTATTCTAATTAAATTTATTCTATTATATCAAAAGTGTATTAGAAGTTTGTTCCTTTTATCTTCGTAAAAACACACACACACACACACACACTACAGGTTTGATGAAGTGATCTCAGATAGCTTTTACGTTTTTTCAGAAACAGCAGACCCGGCCAATATCCAAATTATTGAACCCACTTGCGAGATCAGGGGGATACAGTGTGGCAGTGGCACTGAGCTTCACTCAGACCAAACTCAACATGCCTGTCACAAGACAAAGCACAATATCAACTTTCTTTTCACCCAAATCCAGAGGTAAGAAATTCCCGAGCTGTATCATACTAACTGTATCAGATTATGTGATGACTTTAATATTGCCATTAATATTGTTTATTAATGTATATAACTATGTATATGTGCATGTATGTATGTGTATAGACAGAGAGATATACCATTGGTACCATTGTAGTATTTTATTTTATTTTAGTGTGCATTTATTAATGGTAATTATGAATGAATGAGTTTTTACTTTTATACACTGCAGTTCAAAAGTTTGGGATCAATAAGATTTGTAATGTGTGTTTTTTTTTTTTTGTTTTGTTTTTTGTTTTTTGTTCTTCTGCACATCAAGGCTGCATTTATTTGATCAAAAATAGAGAAAAACTGTAATATTGTGAAATATTATTGGAATTTAAAATAATGGTTTTCTATTTTAATATATTTTAAAATATAACTTATTTCTGTCATACAAAGCTGAATTTTCGGCATCATTACTCCAGTCTTCAGTGTCACATGATCCTTCAGAAACCATTCTAATATGCTAATTTATTATCAATGTTGGAAACAGTTATGATGCTTTTTATTGTTATTATTATTAATAATACCTGTGTGGAAACTTTTTTCAGGATTCTTTTATGAATAAAAAAGTTAAAAAGAACAGCATTTACTTAAAATATAATTTTTTTGTACCAATATACACTACTGTTCAAAACTTTGGCGTCAGTAAATGTTTTTTTTTTCTTAAAGAAATTAATACTTTTATTCAGCTAGTATGTGTTAAATTGAAACAAAGTGATAGTAAGGACTTGTATTGTTAGAAAAGATTTCTATTTTAAATAAATGCTGTTCTTTTTAACTTTTTATTAATCAAAAAAATTCTGAAAAATGTATCACAGTTTCCAAAGAAATATGAAGCATCACAACTGTTAACATTGATAATAAATCAGCATATTAGAATGATTTCTGAAGGATCATGTGACACTGAAGGAGTCTGGAGTAATGATGCTGAAAATTCAGCTTTGCATCACAGTAATAAATAATATTTTAGTACATTAAAATAGAGTATATTAAAATAGAAAACCAGTATTTTAATTGCAATAATATTTCACAATATTATTGTTTTGTTTTGTTTTTTGCTCAAATAAATGCAGCCTTGATAAACATAAGAGACTTCTTTAAAAAATTTCAAAAATCTTACTGATCCCAAATTTTTTTCGTTTTAATTTTTCAATTTTAGTCATTTTATTCTGTGTTTTTGTCTTTTGTATTAGTTTTTTTTTAATATGCTATATAGTTTTTATTCATTTTTATTTTAGTTTTAGTTATTTGAGTACCTTACATCAAGTACCTTTTGTCCTTTCCTGGCCAGATCCTAACCCTAGTGCAGCACACTCTGGGATGTCCAATTCCATGCACACAGAGGCACGTGCCGGGGCCAAACGGAAACATAATGTGACTTTGGACCCATCTGAGGTGTGCCAGCAGAACTGTGACAGAGATTTTGAAGGATTGTCAGCTAAGGACAAAAAACAACAGCATTTCCTTCATTTAATATGCAGAGATGAGCCAGATGAAGAAGAACCTCCTGAAAAAAGGAGACATGTTTTCCAACATATAGACCAAAATGTGCTAGAGACACAAGAATATTGGAATAAAGAAGCTTCAAATAAACATCCAAATCAGACAGTTCCTGAAACTGAGACTTTCTTTTATGAAGAGTCCCCGGAGCACTATGATTTGATGGTCTGGAAGCCCACTGAAGATGCACATAAGCATTTCCTCAAGTCTCCAGGTCCTAAACACACAAACAAAAATGTATTAAGAAATCAGAAGGAATCCGTTAAGGGCTCTATCTTAACCTCTAGGCCTGTCAATGAAAACCACAAAAGATCGAGTACTTCTGTGATTGCTATTAAAAATCAGGAGCAGTCTTGGCCCAAAAATAAGACATCACCCATGAAACGGATGGGAAAAGAGAATAGCTGGCCTGCATCACCTATTAAAAATGCTCCAACATCACCTTTTAAACGCCAGCTAATTTCCAGTCCAGCAAAGTGCAGGCTGAAAGAGAAATATACTTTCTCCCCAAAAAAATCAAGTAAGGAACTTGCAAACACAGAGATAGCTGGAGAAACTCTTGCTACGTTGTTCACTCAGGACTCAGAGGGCTTCTGTGTGATTGCTCATCGTGACCAGCACTCAAAGAGCCCACTAAAAGACCAGAACAATTTATGTGTGGGCAATGATTACGGGAATAGTCCATCCGCTGCTTCTTTAGAAGAAGAAGAGGAGGAATCAGAGCCAGAGATGCTTTTCACCCAAGACTCAGAAGGAAACATGGTCATCAAGCATTACCCAGAAACAGATGATTATAAGGTGCTATAAAATAATTTTAAGTGCCTTATTTTGATTTTATTTTTCAAGCTCTTGATTTTAAGTAGACTTATATGATACAGGATACAGTGTAATTAATGAAACTACTTGAAAATGTAAATGAATATTCGATTCAAAAATAAACATGTACAAAAACAAATAAACCTCAAAAAAATGATGTTGTATAATATTTTCTAAAGATTCCCTGTTTGCCAGCAGATGGCAGACTGCACCATGAAGCTTTTACTGTCTGTTTAGTGAATTACTTAGCTGTGCTTATAGAATTGGTGTATATTTAGGACATGACGTGTGTCGCATTAAACATTTATACAAGTTGTTCATTTGAATTTAAAGCTCTATCATTTCAAATTAATTTACGTTTTGTATTGCTTTAAATTACCAGCATAGAGTAAGGTGAATACTTCACATTCTGTTCTCATTTGCCAAGTTGATGTTTCCCCCAGTGCTGCTCTGTTTAATTTCGCTGTCAGGGACAGAATCTATGAGTTTCATTAAAGAGCCATGTGCTGACGAATTCACTCATTTTTCACGCATTTATAATTAATGCCAACGACTCCCAAATATGACGATCGCCTTGAAAGGCACCCTCGCCCTTCCTAAAATATAAAGGTAGTTTCACGTATAAAAACCAATTTATACTGTGTGAGGAAAAATATTAAGTGTGATATTATAATAACCATTAAAATAAGTGACCTATTATATCGTCCTTGTACTAAAGCAAAATGTAACATTTTAACCTGGACAGCTCTAATAATACATTTTGTGAAAATCTTTTTGTCCTTTTTGAAAATCATTGCTCTAACCTTACCTTACTTTTCACTAAGAGTGGGCGCTGCCATTTGTAAATTTTGTGGGTCTGGCTTCAAGTCTCATCCATATTTTTAGCTGTCCAAAACAGCTTGTTTTGCTGCTTGATATTGCAAATTGGTGTGTCTCATCGTATTATTTTAATGTATTATCTTAATTATGAACACACTGGTTTGTAGTGCAAACCGTTTTACCATTTACTGCACGTTGTTGGCTGCATCCGAAAGCCTACACAGCTGACTTGCTGCCTAGCTGCCTTATCAGTCATTGACTTTGCAGGCAGTGTTTTTGCACGAAGGCACCTCATGAAACTGATTTCGGACAGGCTTCTGAGGCAGCGTAACGGTTTAATGATCTACAACAAAATAGAACGAGTTTTGGTGATAACTAAACAAATATTTAGATGCTATAATATTGATTTCTCGCTAGAAATAACATCAAAAGTGCAAAAGTTAGTCAGAAATATACATTTACACACAAACTGACCACCAAACGCAACTTTCAGACGCCGTCTTAATTTTTTTAGCTCAACCATCACGGAATGGAATGCACAGAATTGTGGGATATCTAAGGTAGCGAAGGATACATCTATGCTGCCTTCAAAATTCGATAACAAGAAGGTACCTCCGAGACACAAAGTGAAGCAGAATTTGGATTGGGACGTGCCTTGATGCCTTACTGCCTCGGAATGCTGCCTCCGAAGGCAGCATTTTAGAGCTTTTGGACGCAGCCGTTGTTATTCTTATTTGCACTTACATCACGATTTGGTCAGTTACCCGGATGTGCGACCGTTATCGGCGATACTCGGATGTGGACAACAGCATGGATTGCACAGTATGTACTACTGAATAAGTCGTTCTGCTAATTTATGCTGTCTAATCCACGGAAAAAACGTGTGGAAACTGCTAAATCATACAGAGAAGGAATTAGTAAGCAGGAAAGAAAGAGTGCAATGTTTTGACAAACTAAAGTTAATAGGTGATAAAGATACATACGATTAGTATTAATTAAGATATTAGCCTAATATTTAACTACCTGAGTGGAAATAAGAACAAACACAAATGTTGTGAAGATTCTTGCCCTGGAAATCCCAGTTCAGTTTGGCCAACCACAAACGCCTTTTGTTCCTCAGACAGTTTTTTTGCACACTTCTCATTGATTTGTTATAACTTTTGGCAGTTTGTAGCACTTAAAATGTTTTCCCGGTTCGACCGATTAGTACTGCCCAAAACATGATGACAAGTGACCATTTTTAGCAGCAATAATCAGCAAAATATGATTATTCGTTTGGTTCAGTGGCTTTGTTTATGTTCAATATGGCCGATTACACTCTATAGGCTTACTTCAGTGTTTGAGGTGGATAAAGCTTAAACAGAAGATGGTTAAAAAAATCCAATAAAATACAAAGAACAGTATAGCGAGTTCACAATTACTTTATTTGATTAAACTGATATGGTAACATGAAAATACTTTGGTAAAGTACAATTTAAGGCGTGTGATTTAATACAGTGTACACGTTCTACTGTGTTTAAGCATCATTTATAAATGTGCATTACATTGTTTAGTTAAATGTGGACTGTTTACCGACCAAGCAAATGTAACATGATTCCCTTTTATGGACTGAAGAATGCTACATATTAACACATGTTGGCATACATTCAAAATGAGCTGAAGTGTTCAAGACCTTCCCGCTGAAGAAACATGTAAAGCATGTAAATTTACAAGCAGATGTAAAAGTGTGAGTGCAAAGTGGGAACATGTAGGAAAACATTTTGGACATGAAGTTTGATATTTACTACTTAATTCATGTTATAACACTGCACATGTCATTACTGTCCTGATGGTGTTGAATGGCATGTAGAAACATTTGACTAACAAAAATTAGTTTCAGAAATGTATAGTCTGAGATTAAAAATGAATATGGAGTGATAAAATTAAGCAATGTTTGAACTACATTAAAATAATATAAAATCTTATAAAAACACCCCCAAAGGCACTCATTCAGTTAACCAGTTATCACACTCACAAAATACAAAGCGCGTTGATTGTAAAATATCCGTTGATTTTTTTTTTCCTCTGCTCATGATTGCACATATTCTGCGTCCAAAGCCTGAAGATACAAGTTTACCTTGCCAAATAAACATGTTTTTTGTTTTGTTTTGTTTTGCAGAAGAAAATGTTATGATCTGAAATTGGAATCTAAACTGTAGTAAATGTCAAATGTGGAAAAAGCACAAAGGACTAGTTTCCCTATAAAAACAAGTTATAGCTAATTATAGTAATAATGTATTAAAAATATTTTATCTTTACTACATAGAGCATGTATTTAACATGAGAATTTATGATGTCAACACAAAGTACTTTGTCAAAAAGACACAGACCAAAAAAATCCATACATTAATTAAAAAAATGTAAAAGAAGAATCAAAATTTAATTGCTGATTTATTACTTTAACTTAATACTTTGAGTTGCTCACTGAAAAATTCCCATATTCACACATAAAGGTGTCATCCTGTGTAATAATCTTTAATGTATAATTATTAATGTATTTTTATTGCTGCTAAATTTAGGGGGAGAATATTCAGAGATTGGTTCAAAAGTTTCATAACCGGTGTAGGGAAATGTTACTTGTTTGTCCATATTTTGCTCTTAGTTTGAATTTTCCTAGCCTAAATCTACTTTCACAACCACAATGTATGAATTCTTACACTGCTGTTCAAAAGTTTGGGATCAGTAATATTTTTTATGTTTTTTAAAGAAGTCTCTTATGCTTATCAAGGCTTTATTTACTTGATCAAAAATACAGAAAAATTATTGCATGAAATAGTATTGCAATTTAAAATAACAGTTTTCTATTTTAATATACTTTTAAATTTATTTCTGTGATGCAAAACTGAATTTTCATCAGCCATCACTCCAGTCTTCAGTGTCACATGATCTTTCAGAAATCATTCTAATATGCTGATTTATTATCAATGTTGGAAACAGTTGTGCTGCTTAATATTTTTTGGAACCTGTGATACTTTTTTGCAGGATTCTTTGATGAACAAAAAGTTGAAAAGAACAGCATATATTCTAAATAGATTTTTTTTTTCTAACAATATACGTCTGTAATATCACTTTGTAAATATCAATGTAACACATCCTTGCTGAATAAAAGTATTCATTTCTTTCAAAGAAAGAAAGAAAGAAAAAATGTACTGACCCCAAACTTTAAACGGTAGTGTATATTGTTAAAAAAGATTTCTATTTTAAATAAATGCTGTTCTTTTTAACATTTTATTCATCAAAGACTCTTGAAAAAAATGTAATAGGTTCCAAAAAATATTAAGCAGCACAACTGTTACCAACATTGATAATAAATCAACATATTAGAATGATTTCTGAAAGATCATGTGACACTGAAGACTGGAGTAATGATGCTGAAAATTCAGCTTTGCATCACAGAAATAAATTCTATTTTAAAGTATATTAAAATAGAAAACCACTATTTTAAATCGCAATAATATTTCACAATTTTACATTTTTTCAGTATTTTTAATCAAATAAGCAGAAAAGACTGCTTTAAAAAAACAAAAAAAAAACATGAAAAATCTTACTGATCCCAAACTTTTAAACAGCAGTGTATATCTCAGCTAACAGTGTGACACAGTGAAAGTGCATGAAGAATTCTGGGTAGGAGGAAAGAGGTGACGAACTGGGAAAGGAATCAACCAGCGATCTTTGTGGGCTCTGTCACCAGGCTGGAGCCGTCCCAAACCGTTTTAAACTGCTCTGGGATTGGAAACTCCCTCTGTTGAATATACAAGAAGAAATTAGTCAATTAATGTATAAACAATGTCTCAAAGGCCAATGACAGATTTTTCTCTCATATTTGAATGTAAAGCAGGTCAAATCTCTGGAATGAAACATTGATATTTTGATATTATGATGTAATGCATCAAGAAAGATATTTGTTAAAATTAAAGTTCATAGTAGCCCTATTGGTATATTTCCAGTGTTCATGAACTCACATAATCATCTTCTCCCTCAGGAACAAGGACGTTCATCTCAGAGCTCTTGGCACTGACAATCTCACAGTCAAGTGAATCCTTGCTCAAGTAGACATGGCACCCCTCAGTCTTGTTAATGGAAATAGTAGGAACTTTCCCCATTACCTGAAAATCCAAAAACAAGTGTGTTGTTCACAGGCAACAAAATACGTGGCACAATATAAAATTGAAGTTTGAGGTACGACTTTATGTAATTTACGTCCGTTAACGTCTTTTCAGTATCAACAGATGCATACCACAATGCTATTCAACATTCGTAGTTGTGTTGACAAGGATATTCTTTATAGATCCTAGCAGTTATGACCATAATTCATGCACATACATTATGCTAACACGTTCTCTTTTACAATAACAACCCTGAGTGCTGATCAAAACATTTCAGCCGGCAACTTGTTATGCACAAACATTTACGTCTAACCTGAAG
This sequence comes from Cirrhinus mrigala, assembly GCA_036247105.1. NCBI lineage: Eukaryota > Metazoa > Chordata > Actinopteri > Cypriniformes > Cyprinidae > Cirrhinus > Cirrhinus mrigala. The sequence continues at coordinate 21,331,527 of CM070025.1, read as the reverse complement.
CCGAATGTCTCTGGAGTTGATGATCTCAACGATGCCAACCACATTGTCAAACACGAGTCCGAGCTTCTTACAATTATCTGTGAGAAGAGACACAGACATTAGCCAGGCGTGGTGTGCGGTGCTACGATAAAGGAGGAGATAACGTTACTGAATAAGAGCAGCTGGTGTTATGAGGAGCTCCTCTTACCCACTATGATGGAGTTGACTTTGCCTTTGATCTGGAGTGTGGAGTTGCTACAGCTAAAGACATAAACCACCTGTCTGAGCTCGGTCTCCTCTATCACCAGGTCATGAGACTTCTCCTGGTGCTCCTACAGGCCAAAAACACACAATAAAGCCATTAAACACATGCTGTAGTCATGGTAAACCAATAGAATCAAGCTAAATGGGCACGGTACGGTAGCTGAGTTTACAAGTGTGTGAGGAGTGTTACCATTTTAATACATTTCTACATTCATCCAACCCACTTCTTGGGATTTAAAGGAGAAGTCCACTTCCAAAACGAAGGTTCACATATAATGTACTCACCACCTTGTCATCCAAGATGTTCATGTCTTTCTTTCTTCAGTCGTACAGAAATGATGTTTTTTTGAGGAAAACATTTCAGGATTTTTCTCCATATAATGGACTGATATGGTGCCCCATTTTTGGACTTCCAAAATGCAGTTTTAATGTGGCTTCAAACAATCAAAATGCGGTTGTAAACGATCCCAGCCGAGAAAGAAGGGTCTTATCTAGCGTAACAATCGGCTATTTTCATAAAAATAATACAATTTATATACTTTTTAATGCCAAACGCTCATCTTGTCTTACTCTGTTTTTGTTCCGGTTCATGACAGTTAGGGTATGTCGAAAAACTCCCATCTCATGTTCTCCCTCAACTTCGCTGTTTTACCTTTTTTGTTAAAGGAACACTCCACTTTTTTTGCTAGTAACTTAGCATAGATCATTTAATCAGATTAGACCGTTAGCATCGAGCGAGATGCTAACGGTCTAATCTGATTCAATGATCTTTGCTAAGCTATTAGCAAAAAAGTGGAGTGTTCCTTTAAGGGTGTTTGATCTTCTTTGCATGTTCACTTTGCAAAGACTGGGTCGGTACTTCTGCAGCGATGTAGGGGTGATTTTGAAATGATTTTTGAAGTTGAGGGAGAAAATACGATTGGAGTTTTTAGACATACCCTAACTGTCTTGAGACAGAATACAGAGAGTTCAGGGAGAGAAAGGCGAGACGAGCGTTTTAGATTAAAAAGTATTTAAATTGTATTTTTTTAATGAAAATAACTGATCGTTTCGCTAGATAAGACTCTTCTTCTTCCACTGGGATCGTTTGAACCCGCATTTAAACTGCCTTTTGGAAGTTCAAAATCGGGGCACCATATCAGTCCATTATATGGAGAAAAATGCAGAAATGTTTTCCTCAAAAAGCATCATTTCTTTACGACTGAAGAAAGAAAGACATGAACATCTTGGATGATGAGGGGGTGAGTACATTATATGTGGATCTTTGTTTTTTGGAAGTGGATTTCTCCTTTAATCATTATTTTTCTTAATGAATCTCCTCAACTTTGAAATAATTTGTGCCACTAAGAATGATTATTTATTTAAAATCTTTAGGCTCTACTAAAAGTCTTTCTATTGAGAAAATTGTATAGTATTGTTATTGGGGCCAAGCACCGAAGATGCTTAGGCACTTATTGTATCCGTTAGTTTTCTTATTATTATATTCCTTCTTCTTCTTCTGCTCTGACAGCCCACAGAACTGCTTGTGGGAAAGTTATGAAATTTGACACACTAATAGAGGACAGTCTCAATATTAACCATAGCAAATTTGGAGTCTCTAAACTCAAACTCTCTAGCGCCACCAACAGGCCAGATTTGCATTCATATTTCTGCGAATAACTTTTTGAACCATAAGGTATAGAAGCAAAATTCTTTCTGCAAATTTCTTGGCTCATGCCGAGTCGAATGCATACCAAAATTCAAATATTTCTACGGGTCAAGATTTTTCACAATTTCGAATTATGCGAAAAAAAACATTTTCGAACTTGACCTAGACGGTTTTTCAGATTTTCACCAAAATTGGCTCAGATCATCTTCAGACAATGCTGGCAAAAATGTATCAAAAGATTTCTGATAGACCAAATCATTCTTATAGAGTGTGTTCATGAATTTGACGAAATTCAAAAACTGACATAAGGCTATATCATTGCAATGCTTTAGCAGATTCTGACCAAATTTGGTACATGTTATACCAAGCATGACCTGAGGGCACATGAGTAGTTTCGGCACAGTGCCACCTACTGGTCAAAAGATATTAAAAATGTACATTTTTGTTCTGAATTTTTTAACAGTTTGACCAAAAATCATAATATTGATCTCATTAGATCAATCAGATCATCTTCAGAGGATTCTGGCAAAAACTTTTTAAAAGCTTTTTGATATACCAAACTGTTTTCGTAAAGCACATTAATGAATTTCATGAAGTTTGTGCAAAAATCTCTGTGACGCTTTAGTGGATTCTGACCAAACTTGGTGTGTGTTCTAAGAAGCAAAACCTAAGGGCACATGAGTAGTTTTGGCACAGCGCCACCTACTGGTCAAAAGAGATTAAAAATTTACATTTTTGTTTATAATTTCTGAACAGTTTGACCAAAAATCATAATATTGATCTCATTAGATCAATTATATTTTCAGACTAATCTAGTAAATCTACTTTTTCGAACTCGTCCTAGAAGGTTTGTCCAACTTTTACCAAAACTTTCGGCAAAAACTTATGAAAAGCTTTTTGATATAGCAAACCATTTTCATAAAGCGTGTTAACAAATTTCACAAAGTTTTTGCAAAAATGGACGTGAGGCTAGATCTCCACAACGCTTCAGGTTCAGGTTATGCCAAGTAACTTTGAGTCATTTCAGTACAGTGTCACCTGATCAAAAGATGTTAAAAATAGACATATTCTGAACAGTTTGACCAAAAATCATAATATTGATCTCATTAGATCAACTGAATTTTCCGAAAAATCTACTTTTTCGAACTCATCCTAGAAAGTTTGTCCAATTTTCACCAAAAATGGCTCATGGCTGCAAAAATGGACGTAAGGCTATATATCCGCAATGCTTTAGCGGATTTTAATCAAACTTGGTATGTGTTATGACCTGAAGACACTGGTCATTTCGGCACAGCACCACATACTGGTCAAAATATTAAAAATTGACATTTTTCTTTATAATTTGTGAACAGTTTACCAAAAATCATAATATTGATCTCATTAGATGAATTGAGTTTTCATTAGATTAATTAAATTTTCCAAAAAATCTGCTTTTTTGATATCTTTTTGATATATCTAATTGTGTTCATAAAGTGCATTAACAAATTTCACAAAGTTTGTGCAAAAATGGACATGAGGCTCTATCTCCAAAACACTTTAGCGGATTCTGAACAAACTTGGTAAAAATCATAACATTTGTCGCGTTATATTCGGAACGGCATACCAAATAGAACAATACCTAATTTTCCTATGTCTGCATTTTTGGACATCGGGCATTTTGAGTTTTGTGACAAAATGTTGTATCAACAGATGTCTTCAACCCTCAGCTTCAACCCTAATTACATACACCTGAACAAGCTAATCAAGCTATTCAGGGCTACTTAATTACTTAACTGTATCAGAGTAGGAACTTATGTTTGCAAGAAGGTAGCTCTCCAGGAGCAAGCTTGGAGAACCCTGGTCTTTACTGAGTAATTAAAGACAGCTCTTTAATTTGCATGGCCCCTTAATTGCTGCTTGCAGCTATATTTATTATTTTATTATTATTATCACAAAGGTATTATATTTTAATAATAAGAATTAGCAGAATGACACAATTGATCAATGTGAATCTAGTATTGCTGAGAGCTGTGCAATATGGCAATTGTAGCAGAATTATTAAAAGTACTATGATTTAATGCTGGACACATTCAGACACATTTAGACACATGCCAGTTCATGCAGCGTGGACACCTACCACTCTCCACTTCTTTCCTTCTAGCTCCAGCACGGGGGAATGCTTTTTGGCAGGTGCACAGCTGGGGTTCTGACTTTTGGCTGGAGGTCCCTGGTGTGTCCTCCCTCCCTGAGAGCGCAAGTTAGGGTTCTTATGGGTCTTCTGCTCATCAGACACATGCTTTAAACCTGAAAGGCAGAACACATCACCTGATGTAAGTTTTGATGCTGGTATAGTATTTTGTAGTTTGATGGTGTTCTTCTGTCCACCTTTAGTGATGGCCTCTCCCTGGTTGAGCTGTGCAAACAGAGCCGAGTGTTGGGCTTCTGTGTCATCAGGTTTGTGGCCGTCATCCATGAACATCGGAGGAGGACCTGGTGGTGGTGGAGGAGGAGGGCAAGGACCATCAGAAGGAGCACTGAACAGTGAGGGAGGGGCCACAGGACCCTGTGGAGAACATCAGAGTTAGTCCAGGAGAAGCTAGAAACGTATATGCTCATTCCAGAATGGAAAAAAACTAAAAACAAAATATAAATATCATAGAATTTATAGTATAGGTGTAAATTCACAGCCTCAAATAACACTTTTTTTTTTTTTTAATTGTAAAATGGTTACTAAATGTAATTTTAACCCCCAGGTTGATGAAGTCACTGCAATGGGCATCTTGCTCAAGTAGGGGGCGTGTGAGGCAATGGATTAAGTCTGTAGTGTTGCTGACCTGAACGGAGGGTCTAAGTTCCAAAAAGGTGACCTCAATAAAAAAAAATCAACATAATTTTTGTTTTTAAGTCAAATCTATATTTCATATTTATGATGTTATTAAAACCTGACAAACCTGAAAAACCTGAATGTTACCTACTGAAACATGATCATTTTACTAGAAAATTTTATTATACAGTACTGTGCAAAAGTCTTAGGCCACTAATATTTTCACCAACAAAAAATGGTTTTAAGTCAGTTATTTCTATCTTTTGCTGTGGTGTGTCAGTAGGAAATATCAGTTTACATTTCTAAACATTCATTTTGCCATTAATTGTAATAATCCAGTGAGATTTTTGTTTGCACAAGGAGTCTGACAACCGCCAGTGCTCCACACAGAGATCTGATCTGACCATCATCCAGTCTGTCTGGAATGACATGAAGAAACAGAACAAACTGAGAAAGACTAAATCTAGAAGAACTGTGGCAACATCTCTAAGTTGCTTAAAGAAACCTACATGCAAAGCTACCTGAAAACTTATGCGCAAATGTACCTAGGGCAAAAGCTGTTTTAAACGCAAATATGGTTTACCAAATGTTGATTTAATTTAGTTAATAGAAGTTAATTGATAAAATCTATTTATGGCATTATTTTTGACAGTATCCTCATTTTACAGCATTTTTACACAAGTGCCTAAAACATTTAACAGTACTTTGCAGGTAGGTTTCTTGAAGCATCTTGGAGACATTGCCACAGTTTCTGGATTTAGTCTCAGTTTATTCTGTTTCTTCATGTCATTCCAGACAGACTGGATGATGGTAAGATCAGATCTCTGTGTGGAGCACTGGCTGTTGTCAGACTTCTTGTGCAAACAAAAATCTGACTGAATTATTATTACAATTAAAGGCAAAATGAATGTTTGGAAATGTAAACTGATATTTCCTACTCACACACTACAGCAAAACAAAGAAATAACTGACTTTAAACCATTTTGTTTGAGCTGGTGAAAATACTAGTAGCCTAAGACTTTTACACAGTACTGTATATATTATTATATTATATATATTATTATTTTATTTATTTATTTTTTACTTGATTACTTGAATTTACTTGAATTACTTTATTAATTTAAATGGGTAACAAAAATGGATTTTATACAGCAATACAGCCACACTTGATTCAATCAATATTTCACAATATTTTTCTTAATATTAATTTTAGAGGGACCCTTTTTTAACATTGTTTTTACATTTCTTTTATTATTACTGGACAATATTACTGCTTTTACTGTAGTTTTAATGGCTACATAAAAATAAATGAATAATATTAATTTATAATAATTTACTACAGTTAAAATGTATTTATTTAGTTCTATTTTAAAAATCTTAATTTCTTTCTTTTGAACAATAGTGTACATTGATTAAATTATAATGAACTATTAATAAACTCAAATCAGTTATTTTACATTTAGGCACCACAACTATATAATGTACAATATAAAATAATGAATATTTCATTTTGAAATTGGCTAAATATTGCATTTAACAGTGTTATTAAAATATTAGTGTTTTAACTTGGAGTGTTAGATGACAGAAAAGGTCGTCTAAATGTATAATTATAGGGGAAATTAGCATGAAAAATTTAATATGCAAAATTGACTGATACTGTCTATATATATTTTTTTTTCAATTAAAAAAAAAAGTCTTATTTTTTCCCCAAATTTGTGATTAAATTAGTACAAATTATTAAACATTTGAAAAAAAAGTGGTAAACAGTAATAATAAAGAATGAGTATGTGTGTTCACCTCTATGTACACATTATACATTTCTAACACTTCTTCAACAAAATTCTACAATAAATATAATACTCAATGAGTGTTTTACATGATTTTTTTCTCTAATAATCTGATCATTATTTCAGAAATCAAGTCCATGTGTTTCTGGCACAACTGGGATAATCTTATTTAACAACATTTAAAGTAAAAGAACAGATCAGTGTGGCACAGTTGGCTATTGTGTAACCCTGACGGCACACTTACGCCTGTTTTATATTGTCAGCACAGCTGCCATTGACAGTTGCACACGGTTCCCACTTCAACACTTAAACTGGCTTAAACAACTGTTGCACACTCATCTTTTCCTGTCTTGTACAAACACACACACTTCTAATCCCAAAGCTTGTGCTGATGTTCAGCATGGGTTAAACAGTTGGGCAAGCCAACCTCTGACCCTAAAGGTCATTGCCTCGTGAAGAGGTGAAAAGGCAAAAGTACTTAAACTGTTAGAGGAAGTTGAGAAGCATTCATAGGAGTAGAGAAAAAATTCATAGGGGTTTGATAGTGCATGATGCTTGAGGATATACAGAAGTAAATGAAGTCAAAGGGAGAGGTATAATGTGGAATACATGAGAAGGGAGGTTGAATTACGAGGAGTGTGTGCGAGAGCAGGTGTGTAAGCCAGAGACACACTAGGCTTTTGTTGGGGGCATTTCTATGGTAAACCCCCCATGCAAAAAGACCCAGATGACCACCTGTCCCCACCATACAGTCCTCCACATACACTCAGAGCCCTCACGGCAGGAGGGACAGCTGACACACAGTCACTGAAGGGTCTCAGGTTTCTGGTTGACACACACACACTCTATTTCACCCCGTGACAGTCAAGATTTAACATCTCAAAAAGTCCCTGAACTACTTAAGGGGATAACTGTGTATCCTTTCAAACGCATAAAAGTAGTATGAAGGTGTTTTTTTTTTTTTGTATAATAAAACAACCTTCTAAAACTCTTTTAAACTTTATTAAATTAGTGATTAAACGATAACACTTAAAGCCCTAATGTATGATCAGAGTTGGCTAGTAACGAATTTGGATTACGTAATCAGATTCCAAAAATTAAGTACTCGTAATCAGACTACAGTTACTTTTTTAGGAATTACATGATTACATATAATTTACACAACAGAAATACATTATTAATAATGATTATTTAATCTTTGAAATGTTCCTTACTAAGCCTACTATTTATATACACTACCAGTCAATGTTTTTGAATAGTAAAATTTGTAATGTTTTTTGAAGAAGTATCTTCTGCTCACCAAGCCTGCATTTGTTTGATCCAAGCAAAATCAGTAAAAAATTTCTGATATTTTTATTATTTCAAATAACTGCTTTCTATTTAAATATATTTGAAATGTAATTTATTTCTGTGATCAAAGCTACATTTTTAGCATCATTACTCCAGTCTTTAGTGTCACATGATCCTTCTGATCTTATTCTAATATGCTGATTTGCTGTACAAGAAACATTTTTTATTATTATTATCAATTCTGGAAACAGTTGAGTACATTTTTTTCAGGATTCTTTGATGAATTGAAAGATCCAAAGATCAGCATTTATCTGAAATAAAAAAGCTTTTGTAACATTACACACTATACCATTTTAAAAAAAAAAATCTACTCAGCTGTTTTCAACATAGTAATAATAAAAAATAATAATAAATGTTTTTTGAGCAGCAAACCAGAATATTAAAATGATTTCTGAAGGATCATGTGACTGGAGTAATGGTGCTAAACATTCAGCTCACTGGAAAAATCACTGAAATAAATTTTACAGTTATATTAAATTAAATTATACAGTTATGTGAATAGAAGAGACTTCTTTAAAAAAAACATAAAAAACCTTACTGTTCAAAAACTGAGTAGTGCACCCTCAGAAAGTCTTCCAGTTTTGTGGACATTCACAAAAACACCAGTCACTAGTCAGGTGAATACATGGCATTCGACCTCTGGATTTACAAAAATCCATTTACAAAATTGCATCAACTACTGATGAACATTAATTTCAATTTGAATTATCACTCTGCAGGTTAACCATGTATTTCTATGTCTTTTAGAAGGCTTTTCTCTTTCAAACACATTAAATTCACAAATTTTTTTTTCATCTGATCCTCTTTCACCTAATGGTTTTACTTGAACTACCCCTGATATTTTAAAAAAAATATGTTAATAATTAGGTAGTTATCACATTTGCATGTTCATGGTTCTCTGACATTGGTTAATAGTCACATAACATGCGGTTAAACAAATAAAATATTTCATTTTTTAGTGTGTGTGTGTGTGTTTTTTTTTTTTTTTTTTTTTGGATTGATTTTATTTTGATTTACTTATTTTAACATTTTTATGAATTAATTATTAGCTTTTCATTAAACTCATAAACCCTCCTGCAGTTCCTTCACAAACCACATTTTGGGAAACCTTGACGTAATATAATGTTTAATGCACTTCATTATGTAAATAACAATGAATCCAATATATTTTATCAATCTTTATATTTTATATCAATATGGTACAAGATTGTCCTATTTAAATCAATGCGATAAACGAGGTCAAAAGTAATCTAAAAGTACCCTAATTATGTTACCTAAAATGTTACATTACTAACTACATTTTTTTGTCATGTAATTTGGAATCAGTAACAGATTATAATTAATCTACCCAGCTCTGTGTATGATACATTATAAAGTTATTCATAACGTATGTTATAATGTATTATATCTTTTCATAAATAATTATGAAGTTAAAATGCATTATAATATTTGCAGATTCTAAAATTGGTTGTCATGGGTTTTAATGCATTATATTTTGTAAAAGTGTATTCAATGAATAAGTATTATAATTTTTATTATATATTCATGAGACCATATAATGCATTATAAGGTGTATTACAAGACATAATTACTGCATTAAAAATACTTCTATAATGCATTATACATAAAGGCTTTATGTAAAGCGTTACCAAATAAACTATTAATTAAACTCAAATCAGTTGTTTTACATTTAGGCATCATAACTTTACTATGTACAAAACAAATAATGAATATTCATTTTGAAATTTGCTTGTGTTATTAAATTATTAGTGTTTTTAAACATTAACTTGGAGTAAGGTATGGTAGTAAGTGGTATGGTACCAATATATTATGCAACCCTAGCTGGAAGAGATGAATTTCCAGGGCAGGCATGCATAAATATAACTATACTAGTTATCTAGATAGATATACACAGTATAGCTGTTAATCATCTGAAATTAATACTACAATCAACTACATTCTGTATGGCTAAAAATGGAAACAGCTGTAGTAATTGTACAATCTGAAAAAGAATTTTCACATACTTTCTAAACAAAAAAGTTGAGGTCAGCCTGAAATCATTTTCCAAATGAAAGTCTCACTTACAGTCTTGCTCCAGACAAGTCCAGTGGTGTGGTGCTCTTTTATGTAGGTCTGAAGTTCATTCCAGATGCCTAGATAGGAACGAACCCACTCGACATGACGGGGGTCACTGGGGTCAGCAGAGACACACACACACGAAAAAAAACTTTCAATGGCGTTGCTCAAGTGAACAAATAAATCATATTTTCTTATCAAAACGAATGTTCATATACAACATAATTGTGAGGGAAATTGACAATGTACAGTAGTATTACTTGAAGATCCTTGAAGTAGCAGATAAATGTCATTATGACTATGGTAATCATTATCACAATACCTTGTAAGGGACATTTCACATGAACATAAACTGACCTGATATGAACCAAATAAATAAGAACAATGCACTAACGTGTCTTTGTAATCTTTCAGGACTCTGTTTGTGTAGAACATCGCGGCATCGTTCATCTCCTTCACGTACGGCCCTGGTTTCTGACACTGTGACAGAGCAAGACAACAAAGGGTCAAAACAAGCTTATGTACTCATAAAAATAAATAATAAGCACACAAAAAGGGATCAATTTCTAGTAAAGCACTAGTGCTGAGGCTTTGAACCTTTGTTGTAAACATCAGTGGTAGTTTAAAGCAGAAAATGATAGAATCCAGATCTCTCGTAGTCCAAATTCCCATTGCAGAGATTAGATACAGCCATCCACAGCATGAAGACATCAGAAGAGTTTACATAATAAAAAATAAATACAAATTCAAATTTCATTTTGGTGGTCCTCTCACCACCGACTCAGAAGGTTTGTGTGAGGTCGTCCGGTTGTCGCAATCAAAGAAAATATGTCAAATGGATGCATGTCATATTGTTTGAAGTTTATTTGGTGGGCTTTCATCACTAGCGTCAAGCTGTGATTGATTCTGAATGCGCAGTCTTAGAAGTAAGCGACTCAAATGCATGAAATGCATGAGCCAAACCAGGTATTTTCTGGATTGGTTATAACCTAAATAAAGGAAGTTAGTGATTAGACTGTACCACACTGTCCACAGGAAGTCTAAGACAGAGAGAAGTGCTCACCACAGCCACCCAGCCCAAAGCAGGGATGCTCTCGCTCACGGCAGACAGGTGGTTGAACAGGCTGCTGCCACGGTTCTTCTCCCGGAAACTCTGGACCTCCTGGATCTGGTCGGAGATGGGTCTGAGGAGGTCAGCCATCTCTGTCTGATGGGGAATAACAATGGGAAAGCCTTAAATCAAAAGTTCAAAGTCATTTATGGAACATCAAACAGTAAATCTGATCAAACAGTCTGAGTTATGCTTAAAACAGGCTAAATTCATTAAAAAAATAAAAAATAAACATATTTATGGTTAAGAGTTTTAAAGATGTATGAGCAATACTAATAGTGATGATTACCTCGAAGCCTCTACTAATAAACTACTTAAACACAGTAATTTGCCATTTTAGTAATTTCATTACAAACAACGTCAATTGTGAGAAAACTATCCATAACTAAATATCCAACCCTTACTTTTATAATTCAATCAACTTAGTCTAATAATTCAATTAAATCTGTGAGCCCAGCCTTCAAAAATGAACAAAGGGAGTTTTTGTGCTACATACCGCTGTAGAGTGATCACTCGCTTCTATTAAAGACATCTATTAAAGATTTCTGCAGAAATGTATTTTTTTGTTGTCAATATTAAAGACTATTAGCATACAATGCATCTTAAAGGGATAGTTCACCCAAAAATAAAAATTCTATCATTAGTTACTCACCCTCATGTTGTTTCAGACCTTTGTTCATATTTGGAACACAAATTAAGATATTTGTGATGAAATCTGAGGGTTTTTTGACCCTGCATAGACAGCAAACGCAACTACCACGTTTAAGGCCCAGAGGCGGATATTGACTTTGTTTCAACATTCTATGTTTAGCTCACAGGCAGAAATCTACTCACCCTTTGATAAAAGTTGATCTAGTTCACATATTTACACATGCTGGAGGGGACTTACCTGTTTAAAAAGCTGTTGTTCAGGATTAGCCTATTAGGTTTACAATGAATTTTTATGAATTAAATGCTTACTTTTTTTTTTGCAATCGGTCTCTAAATGTTTGTATCCCAGGGGATACGTCGCCCTTTTAATGGTATAAATCAAGATATAAAAAAATAGGGTCCATTTTTTTTAAACTGAGATTTATACATCATCTGAAAGCTGAATAAATATTTTTTTTTGGTATGTTAGGATTTGGCTGAGATAAAACTATTTGAAAAATCTGGAATCTGAGGGTGCAAAAAAATCTAAATACTGAGAAAACCACCTTTAAAGTTGTCCAAATGAAGTTCTTAGCAATGCATATTACTAATCAAAAATTAAGTTTTAATATATTTATGGTAGGAAATTCACAAAATATCTTCATGGAAAATTAACTTTACTTAATATCCTAATGAATTTTGGCATAAAAGAAAAATCGATCATTTTTGGCTATTGCTACAAATATACCCATGCTACTTATGACTGGTTTTGTGGTCCAGGGTTACATATAGAAATTTTATGGATTGTGTTTTAGAGAATCAACAGTCAAAGTTCAATATTTGGTGACTGTTTTGTAATAGAAGTGATATTGTGACAAAAATGTATTGATTTGTGACAGAAAACTCCAACAAAAAATTCAAGAGAGTTTGTATGTAACCCAGTAATTATTTTTGGTATAGTGCCCAGACAAAAATCACACAAGAACCACATTTTTGTGATATCAACTTCAAATTTGGAACATAACTTGGTTAGACATATGGCTTTGATTTTATAGCAATTTTAGAGTGCAACATATTTTATGAAATATTTATTTTATATAAGATTTAAAAAGAAAATGTATACTACATTATCTTTACTGTAAACTTAAACTTCTATAACTTTTTTTATATTCTCTTTTTTTGAAACGCTTTCACTTAGCAATAATCTGCTATGTGGCTTCTTTAAAAAGAGACCTTAGGTCTGTATTCCAGTGCGTACAGGAATTACAACCATTTTGTAACAAGCATTGATAAACAAGTGTTCTGTTTTCAGTGAATTTCAAAAATAGGAGCCAAGTTTTGAAAAAAATAAATAAAACTGTATTATTTGAGTGCCAATAAGATGGAAAATAGCAATATATTAATTTTCTGATGTCTCTTTATGGTTTTGCTGTTTTTAGGGTTAAAATGTGACATCAGTGGTTCATCCTTAATGCTATGAAGCTATGAGAATACTTTTTGTGCAATGAAAACAAAAGAAAACAAAAATAATGACTTTATTCAACAATTTCTTCTTTTCCATGTCAAAGACTTTTTGTGTGCAAAGAGGCTATACCACACGTGTCGTGGTACTCTCTTGAGCATGTGACGAAGACTGAAAAGAAGACAAAATTGTTGAATGGACTATTTTAACAATGTCCTTACTACCTTTCAGGGCCTTGAACGTTTCAGTTGCGTTGCTGTCTGTGCAGGGTCAGAAAGCTCTCTGATTTCATCAAAAATATCTTTATTTGTGTTCCCGAAGACGAACAATGGTCTTCCGGGTTTGGAACGACATGAGGGTGAGTAATTAATAAGAGAATTTTCATTTTTATTTCATTTTTCCTTTAAGACTAAAACACACAGAGAAAAAGCTACTCCACAGCAACTCCAATTTTGATTTCATTGGGCCTTTTAAGCAAGCACAGAGAAAAACACAGAGCCTGAGGCACCCGAGCGGACTTTTAATAGTGGGACCGTTTTTTCCAATGAAACATCCAGCGAGCTTCACCTCCCTCCCACTCAGCATTCCAGCCCGTGATGGGGAGATCCCCCTCGCCTTGTAAGGCCCTGTCCTGTACTGATGTTTACAGTTTACCTCTGAACAAGGGGGAGAGGGAACACACTGTTTCCTTTGTTAAATGAACGTTTTTGTATTTATGCTTGTGTTCGAGCAGTTGCCATGTCCACCATTTCAGTCCATTTCATAAGAACCCAGTGGGAGAATGAGGACGACTGACTTCTCCGGACTAAAAATACTGCTTACTGTTTGCAGTCAGACTCATCAGCTCAGGCTGAACTTCTGTTCAAGTGCAAATCACAACAAATCACAGCTGACCTGACTTCAACCTCATCAAATAAGCGAGAGATAAACAAACAAGACAGACGGTGTGTATTTAGACAGTATATGTTGGCACACTGCATATTTATTCATCTATATTTACATGTTTGGTGGCTGAATGTGACTCATCATTGGTTTGTGGTGTCAACAAGGTCGAACTGTGGAGGGTTGTTTTGTGGCTTGAGTTTGTATGTGTGAGTGTGACACAAAGTGATAAAGAGCGAGGGGGGGCGAAAGAGAGAGAGAGCAAAAACGTATTTACATAAATTCCTCCCATAACAACATGCGCATGATTTTCATTTCGGTGAACAAAGGCGCCTCTTTCATCCATACTCGGACATTACAGCCCTTGTTAGGACGCTGTCCGAAGTGCAAGTACCTTTCCAGCATCATTCTGAACTTCCCTTCCCATCATGCGCAGCTGAGGAGAGGGACAGAAATAGCCTGCCTATCTCTAAGCTATGAATGGAGCTAGAGCTAAGAGCTTTCTCGGCAGATTATGAATTACACGACAAGAAAGTGAGAATGCATAGGATTGCTTTACATTTAAAATTTGGACTTAGCTTATCCTATTTTTGATTCGAACTACAGCAAAAACAGTACAATTTTGACATATTGTTACTATTTCAAATAACAGTCTTCTATTTGAATGTATTTTAAAATGCAATTTATTCCTGTGATTTCAAAACTGAATTTTTAGCATCATTTCTCCAGTCAAATGTTTCTTCCGAAATCATTCTAATATTCTGATTTGTTGCTCAAAAAAACATTTATTATTATTATGTTGAAAACAGCCGAGTAGAATTTTTTCAGGTTTCTTTAATGAATAGAAAGTTCAGAAGAACTGATTTATCTGAAAAAGAAATCTTTTTTGATCACTTTTGATCAATTTAAAGCATCCTTCCTAAATAAAAGTACTGTTTCTATAATTTCTTTATATTAGATTATTATTAGATTTAGGCCTATATTAATTTCTAGCGTATTAGAATGATTTCTGTGATGCTGAAGACTGAAGTAGTGATGCTGGAAATTTAGTTTTGATCACATGAATAAATTACATTTTAAAATGTATTCAAATAGAAAACAGTTATTTTAAATAGTACAAATATTTCACATTTTTACTGTTTTTGCTGTACTTTGGATGAAATAAATGTAGGCTTGGTGAGCAAAAGACACTTCTTTAAAAAAACAACTTACAAATATTACTGTTCAAAAACTTTTGACTGGTATACGCTCACACACATATTAGTTTCAAATGACCAAAAATTAATGGATAACAAAAAATGTTAAATAATTTTTAAAAATACATTTAAATTTATTTAAATAATATATTTGTTATTTTGTAATTAAATTAAATTAAATTCTCTAGATATATAATTCGATGCATATTAGCTGTATAACTCTGGAATGTATAATTTACATTACTCAAAATGACCCGGAATTAAGATTATAGACTATATATCCCTTGAACAGAAAGAAAAGTCTGTTTCC
Source organism: Cirrhinus mrigala (assembly GCA_036247105.1). Lineage (NCBI taxonomy): Eukaryota > Metazoa > Chordata > Actinopteri > Cypriniformes > Cyprinidae > Cirrhinus > Cirrhinus mrigala. The sequence continues at coordinate 21,316,029 of CM070025.1, read as the reverse complement.
TACAGTAAATGTTACTTTTTTTTTAATTAATTAAAATTATTTAAATAACATATGTTTTTAAATAACTGCAATTTAAAGAAATAAAAAATAAATAAATAAATAAAATTCCAGAAAAGTAATTGTACACATATTTACTCTATGAACTCCTAAAGTTATAATTTACTTAAAATGACCAGACGTTAAGATATGGATAAATATCCATTAAACAGACATCTTGGTTAGTCACGGTGCGATGCAATTTGACTGTGAACAACTCTTTTATAAGAGGAATTAGAGAGAAACAGCTGCGGTCTACAGGCCACACAAACACTCCTCATCTAGCGACAGGCCCGTCACGTGACCCGGGACACAGACACACACCGGCTCAAATATAGAACATGCCCATAAAAAGCCACAGAATGCAAGCACGGTCCCGCACACACATATACAGAGAGAGAGAAAAGCCAGAGGTTTAGGGCAAATGTCCAGCATCCCTCCAGGGAGCTATACGCACTTCACACTACTGATGGAGAGGAACAATGGCTAAACATAGCGTGTGTGAGTGAGAGAATGTTTGTAAGATATATTTATATATACATGAACAGAAAAAAAAACATATTTAAGAATTATTGTGAGGCTAAGCTGATGTGTGTGCACACGTAGTAGAGTACTACAGAGATAGTCGCAAGTCTTTTCTTAGCATATCTAATTCAGGTTGAGTGTTTTTCCATTCAGATTTGTGGGAATCCATTTGGAGAAATACCCTCCTCCACTCACCACTGCGTTTGACCATTGCAGTTGTCGCTATCTGGCCTTATTTAATATTAGATAACCACCACAATGCAATATTGTTACTGATAGGTCGTTAAAAGTGTTCAGACTATGTTCTTAAGTGTTCTAAGTGGTTGCAAGGGCATTTTGGAGGATCACAAGTAGCCAATTCTAAATCTCAATGCTATTCTGATCCCTACATATGGCTCGAACTCCTCAATGCAAGTCTATGGGATTTTTCAAGTGTTAGATCTGCTTAAAAAAGGAACAGCACAACTCTTTTCAACAAGTCGCATGATTCCCAAATTAAATGGGAATCACCAGGGATAGTTTGAGATATTTATAGTTTGAGATATATTTACTCACCCTCAAGGCATCCTAGGTGTATATGACTTTCTTCTTTCAGATGAATAAAATCAGAGTTATATTAAAAAATGTCCTGGCTTTTTCAAGCTTTATAATGGCAGTGAATGGGTGTTGAGATTTTGAAGTCCAATAAAGTGCATTAAAGTGCAATAAAGTGGGTTAATAAAGGCCTCCTTAAGCAAGTCAGTGCATTTAGGTGAGAAAAATATCCGTATTTAAAACTTTATTAACCATAATCTTTAGTTTCTGCTAACTGTTACATGTGCGTTCACGAAAGAGTGGCATTCCAGCGGATGACGTAGGATTCTCAGCTCTGCTGAGAATATACTAGTCTTGTGAGGCTTTATTGAAACCCTCTGACATTTTTCTTTATAAATCCTCGTTTTGTACTTCTAATTTGTGACCAGCGTTTTGTTTAGCTATCTACTCTGAACTTTCACGTTTTCCCTGCAGCTTATCCTTAGCCTACGGCCCATTATCTGCTGGAACGTCACTCTCTTGTCAACACAGATGCTACAAATTATGGTTCATAAAGTTTTAAATATAGGTATTTTTAAATATGGGTAAATGTATTGCTTTTCGCTTCAGAAGGTCTTTAGTCACCTCCTGGAGCTGTGTGGAGTAATTTTTATGCTTGGATGGATGCACTTTTTTGGGCTTCAAAATCTCAATAGCCATTCACTGCCATTATAAAGCTTGGAAGAGTTAGGACATTTATTAATATAACTCCAATTGTATTCATCTGAAAGAAAAAAGTCATATACACCTAGGATGGCTTGAGGGTGAGTAAATCATGAGGTAAATTTGATTTTTGGGTGAACTATCCCTTTAAAATCAAAATAAAAAAAAAAAACACCTGAAAAACATACTAAAGGCCAGTTTTACTAATAGCTTGCGCTAGCGCAAACTGTCTTTTGGTGTTAAAGGGGTCATCTGATGCCCATTTTCCACAAGTTGAAATGATCCTTTAGTGTCTTAATGAAAAGTCTATAATATACTTTGGTTGTGTAAAACAACACCCTTTTTTCCTTGTCAAAATGAGCTCTGCAAAAATCATCCCATTCTGAGGAATTGTTCCTTTAAATGCAAATGAGCTCTGCTCGCCCCACCCCTCTCTTCTCTTTGTGGAGTGACGAGCCTGTTTACTTTAGCCAGATTTAGCACCTTTAGCTGCTAAACTTGCTAACTAGCACGTTATTAGGAAAGGCGATCGCAAAGATTCATAAAAAAAAAACCTTATAATCACTTCTGCTGTAAGTGAAGCTGGATCATGAATGATTCGCACGAACATAGACGGATATATGTAGATCGGGAGGCGCATTCCCTTCACAAACAAACGTAATCTAGTGCATCTTCAGCTGTTCAGATGTCGGGAGTAAATGACGACCACTATGTTCATTAGTACATCCAGCAACAACACCTCAATCGCTCAATCTGAGATATTTTTGTCTAACTTACATCCCTGCTCCAGCATCGAAATAATGGAGGTCGGACTGTGGCATCCGAGAATGGCTTGATTTGAAAAAGGGGATATAATTTTTACAGATTAATTAAAAACCACTGCATAAATTATTATCATTATAGGGTAGATTTGTACATACACTGCCAACACACATTAATGTTCAAACAACATGTAAAAGTGAACTTTGCATCCGATGACCCCTTTAAAATTGTATTGTCAGGTTTTACTAAAGACACGCAGTGATGAATTAGCGCTGAAAAAAAACACTGACACTGTAATTTTTGCGCCTGACCTTATTGAATATGCATTTGTAAGAAAAATCTAAATTTGTAATTTATGGGAGGAGAGTATTCAAATGAATCAATTACTGGCGTTTGCGCCATTAACACTTAAAAAAGCATGTCTTAAACTATTTTGCGCTTGAAATGGCGAGGAGGAGACACAGCAGAGAACAGAGAGCACGTGGTAGAAGGGAGAGGATTTTTTCCACACGTATTCATTTATTTGGAATGCCAGGACAACACATTATTTGAACATATCATTTGCCAAGCCATGTTATTTTTAATTTTCTTCAGGAAATAAAAGACGACTTGGAACCCTCAACTAGGAGTCACGCAATACCAGGTCTATCAAAACTTCCAGCAAACCTTTATTTTTTGGCCTCCGGTTCATTTCAGCATACTGTGGCTTCTTTATTTCTTTTTTCTTTACTTGCGACTATGCAAATTTGTGCTGCGATATTACATTGGTCGATTTGTAAATGAGATGTTGCATCTGTGTCTTTTAATTTGCACATTGCTAGTAAACCACCCACAGAAATTTCCCCTCCCATCAGTACTGTTTTGGAATTGCACTCTAGTGCTAATTTGCCCGTTTAGTAAAATTGGCCATGAATATTGCCAACAGTCCTGCTACAGTACTTTTCCTACAACTTGTGTGTTTATTATCCAGTGTTTGATTCTCCATCCTACTTTCATCCAATAGCCTGTGGCCTGAGATCTTCTTCCTGTTTGGGCAATGTGAACCAAAGTCCGATGACATGACATCACGCTGGCCCCCTGCACTTCCCCCTGGCCACTGTGTGAATGCATTGGGAATGTGTCGCATTGGCATTTTTTAAAACGGGAGAGGTAATCCCTATGTGAACAGAAACCATAGTCGCATGGCTGACCACATCGCTCAGAATGGTATGGAGGAGAGTAAGAGGTCGGCATTACGGCAGAACAGAGCTTTTAAGTTGAAAGTTCTGAGTTTATATCAGCCTTAAAGGAATAGTTCACCCAGAAATGAACATTTGGTGTAAATGTACTCACTTTCAGGTCATCTAAGATGTAAATGAGCTTGTTTCTTCATCTGAGTGGAATAATTTTGCATTACTTTAAATGCTCACCAATAGATCCTCTGCAGTGAATGGGTGCCGTCAGAATGAGAGTCTAACCAGCTGCTGGTTTGTAATAAACAAAATAATCATTAAAACACTTTACTTTTAAAACCATTGTTTTGGCTAAAATAAGAGTCCCCTATCATAATATTGCTTTCTCCAGTGAAAAAGTTGTCTCATCTGAATCAGAAGAAAATATGCACAGATCAAGCACCGTTTACAAGCAAATACACTCCAAAACAAATATGTTGGTGGATACTGAAGATATTGCAATGGAGGAAGCGTTTTTATGCAATATGGACTATTTTGTATTGACATTTTAATGTTAAAACATTTAAATTTATTTATTTATTTATTTATACACTTAGCTTTTTGCTTCACTGATGGACTTGAGCTGTGTTTACTTGTGATTACTTGTAGATTATTGTTATGTTTTTATCAGCTGTTTGGACTCTTATTCTGACGGCACCCATTCACTCTAGGGGATCCATTGGTGAGCAAGTGATGTAATGCTACATTTCCCCAAATCTGTTCTGATTAATAAACAAACTCATCTACATTTTGGATGGCCTGAGAGTGAGTAAATGTTCAGGAAATGTTTATTTTTGGGTGAATTATTAATTTAAATGGACAGTTGACCCAAAATGAAAATTAAAGATTATTTACTCAGCCTCATGTCATTCCAAATTTATAAACTGTTATTTTTTAAAAGCTAAATATTTAAGACCAATAAAGTGGTAAACACAAGACTTCTACTTCAAGTCTTCTGGAGCACACAAAAGGTTTAGGTCATTATTCGAACTGTTTGGAAAATATCTACTTCGACAAAAGACCTATTTTCATCTTCCTCAGAAGCAAAATAACACCATTTAAATCTGGAGTAAATAATGGCAGAAATCAAATATTTGGTGATCTTTACAGTCGTTACAGTCAACTTGAAATTAAAATGCACCCTAACTATTTTCTAAATATGTTTAATACATTGATCTCACTGTGTGAACTTATCCATTAAGGTTTGTTTGGTTTCTTAATCAAAATGCCATAACTCATTCTTCCAGGGAAATGACAGACTTCTACCTAGTGACGTATGTTGTACTTCTTCAGTCATTTAATCTGTAATATGTCAAAACGAAGCATTCTTTAGGCTTGAACCAATCTGCCTCCATCTAATCAACAACCAACTGATAAAAGCAAGTCCTCCACCCCACTTTCTGTATTGTGACTCACGTTTCACTTGAACCTCTGTCACAATACAGAAGAAAAGATCTGATCAGACTTCAGTTTCACTGCGACTTTAAATTGCAGGTAGACATCTGTTGAGACTGCACAGACAAGAATCATATGGGTCATCTGCTGAAGTGACTCTCCCAGTAGGCACTTTCAGTCAAGCTAAACACTGTTATTATAACCCTTAAAATATGACAAACTCTGTAGTGTGAGATATGCTAACAGTGCTTCAATGCAAGTGATTACTTCAGGGGTGTCCTGGAGGGCCAGTGACCTGCATAGCTTATCTCCAACTTGCCTCAACACATCGACCGGGAAGTTTCTAGTATTCCTAGAAAGACCTTGATTAGCTGGTTGAGGTGTGTTTAATTGGAGTTAGAGCTAAACTCTACAAAACAGTGGCTCTCCTGGAGACCACTGGATTATGTCATGACCATAAAACTGGGAAATCTCACATGTCATAAGTTTAAATGTAAATGAAATCATACGCAGATATATTGGTTGGGTTATACCTTTGCTGGCTGCTGGTGTGTCATGGCCATTTTGAGGAAAGCACGCTGAACCTGCAGGGCATTGCTCACCATCTCTGCCTGTTGGATAAAAAAATAAATAAATAAATCAAGCAGCCACATATATATATATATATATATAGAGAGAGAGAGAGAGAGAGAGAGAGAGAGAGAGAGTGTTTGATAGCATTTTTGAGTGGAACTAGCATTTTTAATTAGCATTTCACTATCTGCATTTCACTTTTTTGCAATAAAATGCCTTTCCAGATAGCATTTTATATATGTATCCTAAATACACACAATTAAACTATAATTTTGCATTATGGTTTTGCATAATTTTACAAAACAAATGAGTAAATTGAAATGCTCACAATAACATTTTTTTAAATATGTGACCTTGGACCACAAAACCAGTCATAAGGGTCAATTTTTTGAATAAATAAGCTTTCCACTGATGATTGTTTGTTAGGATATTTGGATATTTAAGATACAACAATATGAAAATCTGGAATCTGAGGGTGCAAATCAAAATATTGAGAAAATTACCTATAAAGTTATCCAAATGAAGTTCTTAGCAATGCATATTACTAATCAAAAAATAAGTTTTGATATATTTACGGTAGGAAATTTACAAAATATCTTCATGGAACATGATCTTTACTTAATATCCTAATGGCATCATTCATTTGGACTCAAACAATGTATTTTTGGCTATTACTATATATATATATATATATATTTATATAAATATCCTGATCAAAATGGATTTTACCTTGTTTTTCTTACCTTTGTTTGCTTTCTTTGCTTTCTTTAATATAATGTTCATGAAAACATTTTGAAAAAGTTTTTTTTAATTCCATTTTATAATGGATCATTAATCGTCATCCTATTAATTATTATATCATTATTATTAAAACCTAATAATATTTGTATGATAGATTTTAAGCTTCTAAGATTATAAGGTTCTGCGACAATGATAAACCAAAATTCATAAAGCGTATTTGAGAAGCAGCAAAAATAAAGTATGAAAGCAAGATTTAAAGAAAGTTTTTATGTGACCTTTATATAATAAAATGTTCTGTTATATAGAAGTCAACCTTGGGAACATAACGTACCAAAGTTATAGAAACGCCTACTGTAAATGAAGTGTAACCAAAAAATTGGATAGAACTGACCCCTTTTGCTGCACACACACATACACACAAATTGAGGCAAATCCTACATTTAGGAAAAGACTTCCTCTTGCAGAACATGGGGAAAGCCAGAGGTCTGTTTTACCTTAAAAGGAGCTGACTATAGGAGATAAAACCCTCTCCCAGCCCATCACTTTCAGCACTGATGAGAAACTTAGATTGGTGAATATTGCCTTTCGAGGTAAAGACACTTCACGGGATTTATCATCAGTAATTCCCACACTTTCAGGTTCAAAAGGTCACCTCTGCATGACTCCTGGTTAAATCAAGACAATCAGGCTGTGCTTCAGAGCAGCAGTGTGTGGCAGAGGAGAAAGGGATGTTGTATGCGATCTCTTTTTAGAATCTTAACTGTACTGAAACAATAACTGTACAAATGTAGTGTATTACAGTGTTACAAATATAAACACGTCATGTTTCAATCAAGGATTTTATATCCCATTGCAATATGAAATCTTTCCAATATGCTGGTTTGTTGCTCAAGGAGCATTTCTTTTTATAATCAATGTTGAACACAGTTCTGTTTAATATTTTTGTGGTAAACATAGTACGTCAGGATTCCTTGATGAATAGAATGTTCAAAATGACATTCTATTTGAAAAAAAAAAAAAAAAAAAAAACTTTATTTGGAACAATGTAAAATATAAAACAAATCTTACTGACCCAAACTTTGAACAGTAGAGTAAGGTGTAGTATATTATTTAAATAAAAATATATTTTTAAATAAGTCTCTAAGATCAAAACCAAGCCTGCATTTATTTGATCCAAAGTACAGCAAAAATTGTGAAATATTTTTACTATTTAAAATAATTTGTTTCTATTTGAATACATTTTAAAGTGTAATTTATTCCTGTGATCAAATCTAAATTGTCCGCATCATTACTCCAGTCGTCAGTGTCACATGATCCTTTTTATTATGATTCTTGTCAATATTTAAAACATTTGAGAAATTATGGAAATTAATACTTTTATTTAGCAAGGATGCTTTAAATTGACCAAAAGTAATAATAAATGTTAAAAAAGATTTCTATTTCAGATAAATGCTGTCATTCTGAACTTTGCATTTATCAAAGAAACCTGAAAAAAATTCTACTCAGCTGTTTTCAACATAATAACAATAAATGTTTTTGAGAAGCAAATCAGAATATTAGAATGGTTCCTGAAGGATCATGGGACTGAGTAATGATGCTAAAATTTCAGCTTTGAAATCACAGGAATAAATTGGATTTTTAAATATATTCAAATAGAAAATAGTTATTTTAAATAGTAAAAATGTTTCAAGATTTTACAGTTTTTGCTGTACTTTGGATCAAATAAATGCAATTTTTTAAAAACATTAAAAATCTTACTGTTCAAAACCTTTGACTGATACTGCATAATAATTTGATATATATTGATACATTAAAATAAAAGCCAATTTTTTACTTTTACAAATTTTTTACAAATAAATTGTCTTTAATTACATAACACGTACTATTTTCACACTATAAATGGGTCTGTATACGTGAAAATATACAGCTGCCTTTATAATTTAGGAAGAGCGTCCTTAGGGGATCATCATATCTGGAGGTTGTTGCCGTTAAAAAGTTTGAAAACCCCCAAAAGACCACATACACACAGACCTACAGAACATGATAAGTTCCCACAAACATTTAGTGCAGACAGTCTCTTTTTTCACTGAGTGAAAGATGCCGCACACACACTCACAGACGTTGTCAAAGAGCCATTTCTCATCTCTTATTAGACCAAAAGGGAAATGTTTCCTCTCTGAGTTGAGCTTGAGGAGAATTCCAGTGTTAACAAAGAGGACACATACATCCTTCTCCCACTTTCTTTTCTGCTCTTTTTCACCCATTCCCTCTCCCTCTTCTCATAATATTACATTCCATCACTAGAATGAGCCACTGTGCCTCTGTGTACACTAAGTACATTGTCCAGCGCCTCATTTCTCAAGCAGCTCTTTAGTTACCAATCGGTAGCGACTGGCTATGAAATGTAAGCCATATGGACCGTGATGTACTGTCAGTCAAAAAGAAACCCTAACATTTCAGTTAGTGTTTACAGGCCATCAACTCAAAAAGTACCTTGTGTTAGGACAGATGGGATAGAAGCACTTGCTGATGAATGATTGATGGTAAGGGCTCTTATGGAGCAAATGCACCTACATTAAATTCTGATGAAGATAATGATCAGGACATTTTAATTAAATGATTATCTCATTATAAAATTATTGTCAATAGCCCAGATAGCTTAATTAAGAATTTAATGAGAATTCTTTCAGTTCATATTGAAATCATGTTATATAAAGCTGTTATTTTTGTTTTCTTTGCGCACAAAAAGTATTTTCGTAGCTTTAAAATATTACGGTTGATCCACTGATGTCACATGGGCGATTTTAACAATGTCCTTACTACCTTTCTGGGCATTAAACATGGTTGTGTTGCTGTCTATGCAGGGTCAGAAAGTTCTCAGATTTCATCAAAAATATCTTAGTTTGCGTTCTGAAGATGAACAAAGGCCTTACGGGTTTGGAACGACATGAGGGTGAGTAATTAATGAAAGAATTTTCATTTTTAGGGTAAACTATCCCTTTAAGATATCCCTTTCCAAAATCTTTCTCAGACAAAATTTCTAAGAAGCAGAAAATGTAAGCGAATGTCTTAATTTATTCTCTATTTAATCTAATTGCTTCCAAAGAGAAATAACTGAAATATTAAAAAGCGACCTTTAGGATACACTACAGTAAAATTAGAATTTTTGAAAGGAATTAATACCTTTAAAAAAAATGAATAATACTTTTATTCAGCAGGGATGCACAAGTGACATTTATAATAACACATTTATAATGTTACAAAAGATTTCTATTTCAGATAAATGCTGTTCTTTTGAACTTCCAATTCATCAAAGAATGTTTCCAAAAAAATCTAAAAGAGAAAATAAGAAGGCATGTTTCATTAGCTTCAAATCAGCATATCTGAATGAATCACAGGAATAAATTACATTATTAAATAGAAAATGTATTTTTTTTTTAATTGTACAAATACTTCACAATATTACTTTTTTACTGTATTTTTGGTCAACACCCTTGGTCAACATACTGTAAGAACCTTCTACATTTTTAAACAATAGTTATTCTGAAATTATTTTTTATTAGTCTTAGTAAAAAAAAGATTTAGATAAATTTATAACAATCCAGTAGTTAAATGGATAGTTTCCCTAAAAATGAAAATTACCACATGATTTACTCACCCTCAAGCCATCCTGGGTGTTTATGACTTTCTTCTTTTTGACAAATACAATTAGAGTTATATTAAAAAAATGTCCTGGCTCGTACAAGCTTTATAATGGCAGTGAATGGGTGATAAATATGGATATGGATATTTTTCTTACAAAAACACATTGATTTGCTTCAGAAGGCCTTTATTAACCCCTGGAGCTGCGTGGAGCACATTTTATGATGGATTGGCTCAGTTTATTGGACGTCTATTGGACTACTGAATATCACCCATTCACTGCCATTATAAAGCTTGGAAGAGCCAGGACATTTTTTATATAACTCCAATGGTATTCGTCTGAAAGAAGAAAGTTATATACACCTAGGATGACTTGAAGGTGAGTAAATTATGGGGTAATTTTCATTTTAATATATGAAGAGTTCAGATGCAAAACCAGCTATAAGCCATCTCTGTCAAAAATGAGATAATGATACTGAGTAAATGCTCTTGACACATATTATACATCCATCAAATACTTTTTCTTCAAACTCAAAATACCAGCCTCAGCCCAATCAGAAGTACCAGTACTTACATAGAAACCTATACATCTGAGCCTGATAAAAATGCATTTTTTAAAGAAAGACATCAGATGGATTTATCTGGTTTTGCATCTGAACTCTTCATATTAATATAACCTTTCTTAATAAAATAACACTGCGGAACAGTAATTTTCCAGTCCAACAAGACACTAATACAGCACTCCACTGCTGCAGCAAAAATAAGTAGCAGTTTAAACAAGCTGAGTTGTCTCTGCAAATAAGCTTTAGACAAACAAAAGCTGTTCATTTTTCAAACACCTGGTTTCAGATTATAATAAATTCATTTTCCATTTGTTATGATGCGAATGGACGTAACAAGGCTGCAGGGAAACAGAATAGCACAAAGCCAATTGTCAAATATAGCAGAGTTATGTGAACCTGGAAAGCAACAGCTGTGAGCTTGTGAGCAGCTGTACTGTTGGGCTGACGACGGGACGTCTGTGAGTGTGCGCAGTCATTTGGCACTATAAACTAAGGAGAATGACTTGACTCTTATATGATCTGACTCTGCTCATCTTCTGTCTCTAAAATCTGTGCTGACATTGATATTCACAACCATTCACACTTACATGCTTTGCCACATCTCCACCAATAGCTGTGCTGGTCCTCAAATATTCAGACACTGAACCACTCAGCAAATGGTCGAACGCCTCCATGCTTTCACATTCACCTTAAAATCAACGAGAGAAATCAACAAAACAATAGTTAATTCAACAGAATAAACAGAATCTAACGGAATAAACAACATGAATTCAACTGAATAAACAGAGTTTAACAGGACAAACAACCAACAGAGGATGTTTTGAAATCCCATTCATTATTGGGGACGTCAGGGTTGGAATAGGAAAGTAATATTAAAGGGATAGCTCACCCAAAAATTACATTTTCCTCAGTAATCACTCACCCTCATGTCATTTTGTTTTCTTTACACACAAAAAGTATTCTCGTAGCTTCATAACATTAAGGTTGAACCACTGATATCACACGGACCATATTAACAATGTTCTCACTACCTTTCTGGCCCTTGAACGTGTCAGTTGCTGTATCAGAAAGCTCTTGGATTTCATCAAAAATATCTTATCCAACTTAACTTACAGCAGAAGTGAGTATAAGGGTTTTTTTTATGAATCTTTGCGATCGCCTTTCCTAATAACGTGCTAGTTAGCAAGTTTAGCGGCTAAACACGGCTAAAGTAAACAGGCTCGTCACTCCACAGAGAGAAGAGAGGGGTGGGGCGAGCGGAGCTCATTTGCATTTAAAGGAACAATCCCTCAGAATGGGATGATTTTTGCAGAGCTCATTCTGACAAGGTAAAAAGGGTGTTGTTTTACACAACCATTGAGAATTTTTAACCAAAGTATATTATAGACTTTTCATTAAGACCCTAAAGAATCATATCAACTTGTGGAAAATGGGCATCCGATGACCCCTTCAACATTATTATTAGTAGTATTAGTAGTAGGGTTAATATAAGTGTTATTATTTGTAATAATGCTACTATTCAAATTAGTTTTACAGAACCAATAACTCAAGGGAAACAATTTGGAAAAGAAAATAAAGCATTTTGGTCGAACTAAATATAATCTGTCACACTGTGAAAACACTGAATTGCACACAAACTTGAGACTGAAGGAAGCAGAAGAGACAGTTCAGAAATCCTATTCACTGACATCCATACCCATTATATATTTCAGACTCAGTCTATGTGCAGTTTGCCAAGGCTAATGCCACTCTGCTCCTATGAGAATATTTTTCCCATGAAGAAGAAAAATCCCCTGAAAGTCAGAGGTCTTCTCCTTAAGATAATCTGTACAGACAATGCCCTGTGGACTCATCAAAACAGACCATTTTACATCATATGCTTTATAAATAAAAACTATTAATATGTTGAATAATCGGAACTGCTACAGATCTTTCAGTCAAAGCACTGCTGTACTTAAGGTACCTCCGTTGATAATGCTGCTGATGTCTCCGTTGACCAAACCCCCAGGACAGTTCTGCAATTTGACCGCCACCGCCTCCAGACGAATCACTGCCTGCTCCAGACGCTCAACCAGTGCTTCCATGACAACGGTCCTGGAGAAACAGAGCAAACTCTTGGTCTGTGCTAAACGGCCGTTATGGCCTATGAAAGCTGTTTGATTTGTTGGGACTTCATGACCTGAGTACACTTTCTGCTGTAACGGTCAAACAGCATGTATCCTAGACAAACATGACAACAATAATTATGAGGAACATTTTATTGACTTGATCTAATCCACTGTATGCAAAGAATGGGACTCTGTGAACATTTTTTGTTTAGCTAATGAGTAATAATAATAAACATTACTTAAACCAGCCATTGCTATCAATAACAACCATTATCAAAAATATCAAAAATATTACAATCAGCTAATATTGGCTTTCTGCAAATCTAGTGAACACACAAACTGTGCGTTTATGAAGGCGTGGAGACGTTCACTGGCAGCCGTCCACATGACCACACCTCAATACTCTTCTGCTAACAGGAATGTAACAGTCAATTCAGTTATGACAGTGTCAAGAGGAGGCCACAAACTGTGATGTCAACAGTCCAAAATCAGCAGTTTATCACATTTTTCATTTTCAATTACATAACATATTTAAAACCTTTCAAAAAGAACTCAACCAGAATACAGTACAAACCATAAATATTGCTATCTTGACGTTTCAGCCTCCATCTGAGCAACTGATCAGCAAATAAAAATTCTATTCTATTTTAAATGTTTTAGTCATTATTAGTCATGTAGTTATTATTAATTTTAAAAAAAAACCCATCAAATCAGTCATTAGACCATCTTGATTAATCTTTCATTTCTGAACTTTAGTCCTTAAAAAGGTTTACTAAAAACCATTTATTAAATCTGACCTAAAGTATGTGTATATATAGACATATATATTGTGTGTGTGTGTTTGTCAACATTTACATCAATTTACAGTGAGTGAACATTAATTAATGTGTGTGTGAATGTTTTATACAAACATTTGATCGTTCATGTTTGTTCATTGTGCGTGAAATAATGTCAACAGATACAACTTTTAATTTAAAATAAATTAATACATTTTGAAATTAAGAAGAATAATTGCTATGTAACACTTATTTATTAAGTCATGTTAAATGGAATCTTTTTGTAAAGTTTTTTTAATACTACAGTTTCCGTCTGTGTAACATTGATATCTTACACTCAATATAAGTAATCTTATCTAACTTTAAGTTCTGTTTAGCTGGTGTCAATCTAATATTGCATTTAGTCAGACTCAGCCCATTGTTTTACTGAAGTATATTATATTTTCCTTTTACAGCTGCAGGCTGAAGAAGACCACGAACCAAACTCCTAAGCAGACAACGGTTCCAGATGCTTTTCAGCAGCAGAAGTACGACAAAAACTCACCTGTGGCAAGAAAACTGAACCGAGCTGTTGCTGAATTCACATGTATGGATCAAGTGCCAGTTTATACAGTGAAAAATGGGGATTCCAGCAAATGCTTCATCATCTCAGCTCAAAATACCAGCTTCCAAGTCAAAACTTTGTTTTATTTTTGTTTGTTATAAATAAAAATAGTGTGTTGTTCAATTCATGTTTTTGTGTTTTGACTTGGTACCGAAATTGGTACCGAGAACCGTGGATTTTCACTGGTATTGGTACCGACTACTGAAATTTTGGTACCGTGACAACACTAATGCATACATATACTACCAGTCAAAAGTTTTTGAACAGTAAGAATTTTAATGTTTTTTAAAGAATTTTCTTCTGCTCACCAAGCCTGCATTTATTTGATCCAAAATTTAGCATATAATATTTTTACTATTTAAAATAACTGCTTTCTATTTAAATATATATTTAAAATATAATTTATTCCTCTGATCAAAGCTAAATTTTCAGCGTCATTACTTCAGTCTTCAGTGTCACATGATCCTAAAAAAAAAAAAATCATTCTAATATGCTGTATGATTATTATCAATTTTTAAAACAGTTGAGTACTTGTTTTTGGGATTCTTTGATGAATAGAAAGATCCAAAGATCAGCATTTATCTGAAATAAAAAGCTTTTGTAACATAACAATAATAAGTATACACTATACCATTCAAAAGCTTGAAGTCAGTATACATTTATTTATTTATTTATTTATTTATTTATTGGGGAAAGAAATTATAGAAATTAATACTTTTATTTAGCAAGCATGCTTTAAATTGATCGAAAATGATGATAAAGATAATATTTCAAAATTGTACTGTTTTTGCTGTACTCTGGATCAAATAAATGCAGGCTTGGTGAGCAGAAGAGACTTCAAGAAGAGACTAAAACAATAAGAATCTTACTGTTCAAAAACTTTTGGCATAGTGTACACACACACACACTTTAAGTCAAAAAAAGCAATAATGTATCAGGTAATGTACAAAATATTACACTATTTCAAACTGTTTTGGCTAACAATGGAAATATAATAATGAAAATTCTGTCATTAATTGCTCACCCTTATGTCCTTCCAAACCTGTGAGAGTTTCATTCATCTTATGAACACAAATTAAGATATATCTTTCTGACCCTGCATAGACAGCAATGCAACTACCATGTTTAAGACAACGATAAAAGGTAGAAGGGACATCAATAAAATACTCCATGTGACATGGGTGGTTCAACCATAATTTTATGAACCTGTGAGAATACTTTTTAGGTGCAAAAAAACAAAAATAACAACTTTATTCAACTATTTCTTTTTTTCTATTTCATAAAATTACAGTTGAACCACTGATGTCACATGGACTATTTTAACGACGTCCTTACTACCTTTCTGGGCCTTGAACGTGTCAGTTGTGTTGCTGTCTATGCAGGGTCAGAAAGCTCTCAGATTTCATCAAAAATATCTTAATTTGCGTTCTGAAGATGAACGAAGTTCTTGCAGGTTTTGAACGACATAAAAGTGAGTAATGAATGACAGAACTTGCATTTTGGGGTGAACTATCGCTTTAAATACATGAAATCATAATTGGCAGAAATTAAATCTCATGCTGGTAATTAAAGTCTAATAAACAGCTTGTCATCATCATCATTCTTAGTAGAGGAAAGAAGTGGAATTTGATCATCCAATCTGGTTCATATCACTGAACAATAATAATCACATCTGTCAACACTTTCTTTGTGATCACTGTTACTTATTAACTCTATTTCAAAACTGTGCTTGTCCCTAATTAATGAAAGACAGCAATCTTGCTGTCATACATTTGCATTGGTGGGTTTATAAGAAGTGAAAAAGACTGAATAAGAATCTGTAATGTTCAGCTCAGCTGTGCACCATGTGAAGGAGTACTGTAGATTCTCTTTATGTATACTGATTCAATTAAGAAATTATTTCTGTTACAAAAAACAGTGGAGCGTAAAACATGACTGATTTAATGTTTACAGAAATCAAACATAAAAATGACCACACTCCCACAAACAATATCACCAATTTATAACCTGACCACATCCACACAATCCAACATCATACAAAAGCACTGAGGAGCTAACAGCACACCACACTGATTCATTCACCTGCACATTAAAGAGAGAATAGACAACAAAAGAGCCGTATTTGCTGCCTTTGACATGTAGCTACCAAAAGAGCAAGTCTCTCTGTGACACGCGTCAGCAGTAATTAATAGTGACCCAGTGTGGAAACGCTCACGTCATCTTGTTATCTCTCTAGAGAATTCTCTAGACCCTGCCAAATGCCTGACCTGGGCCTCAGTTGGGCTTTTCAGAGAGGAAGAATAAGCCGTGAGCTTGTGACACAGACAGAATCGCTTCTAAAACACAGGGGATCAAACTTCCAGCTTAAGTAGAGATCATCTAACCAGTGGCTAAATTGCTTGAGTGCAGTGCTCAGCATTATGGGACAAAATATGACTTGAAATATCTAGTCAAATTAAATACTACAGCCTGTGTGTGCTTAGTCTGCCGTTAAACATGATAAACACTGACTGAACAAATATTTCAGGAGTGATGCAGTTACTAGGCACTCTTATCTATTTCTGAATGTCTATTCTCAGACTCTAAATGCAGAGCAACGCTTTACCCGGATACAGGGAGAGAAGGTGACGGAGGCTGATGATACACAGGGCAACTTTTTGAGCAATGTTGCCAAGCAACTTTAGGGAATGTTGCCGTCAACAGGCAACCAGGTGAGACACAGGGCCCGTGACCGATCTAAAGTATCCAGACACAAATTTGTTACCCGGCAACATTGCTCAAAAAGTTGCCCCGTATATCATCAGTCTGAGGGTCTGAGCTCATGTGCTAATAAACATTTCAAAGCATATGCTTTGAATGCCAGTGTGGCATTCTTTCAATATCACCCTGATTGCACATTGAATTAAAAATAATCATAATAACCAAATAACCATGTGGTGGAACCAATAACCATAAAAAAGCTTAATATTGGTGGCAATAATCATCCAGGCCAATAATCGGTCAACCACTAATAGGAACACTAATAATCTTTTGATGGGCTGACTGGAGGATATTCATTTACATATTTACATCATTTACTTTGTTTGAAAAACCTGGGGTGTAGGAATGTTTTTAAAGAGGGGGCACAAAGTAATGATTATCTCCCAAAAAGGTGGGAGTTGCGACAACCTGGTGAAAAACACTCAATATTAATTTTTAATCAGAATCAGAATCATCTTTGTTATGAACATTCCCATGCATAACTGTAGCTGCATTAGCAGTCGAAAGTTTTTTTTATGTTTTTTAAAGTAGTCTGTTCTGCTCACCAAGCCTGCATTTAGTTGATCCAAAGTACAGCAAAAGCAGTAAAATTTGTAAATATTTTTACTATTTAAAATAAATATTTTCTGTTTGAATATATTTTAAAATGTAATTTATTTCTGATTTCAAAGCTGAATTTTTAGTATCATTACCCCAGTCACATGATCCTTCAGAAACCATTGTAATACTCTGATTTACTGCTCAAAAAAAAAACATTTATTATTATTATTATTATTATTATTTTGAAAACAGAGTTTTTTCAGGTTCCTTTGATGAATAGAAAGTTCAGAGGAACAGCATTTATCTGAAATATAATTTTTTGTAATATTATAAATGTCTTTATCATCAGTTTTGATCAATTTAAAGCATCCTTGCCAAAAAAAAAAAAAAAAAAAAAAGATATTTCCATTCATCAAAGAATCCTGAAAAAAAATGTACAAATGCAAAAAAAAACTGTTTTAAATATTGATAATAATAATAACATGTTTTCTGAACAGCAAATCAGCATATTAGAGTGATTTCTGAAAGATCATGTGACACTGAAGACTGGATAATGATGCTGAAAATTTAAAATAAAATAAATTACATTTTAAACAGATTCAAATAGAAAACAGTTATTTTAAATAGTAAAAATCAAATAAATGCAGGCTTAGTGAGCAGAAGAGACTTTAAAAAACATTAAAAATCTTACTGTTTAAAACCTTTTGACTGGTAGTGTATATATTACCTAATAGGGGCACTATATACTAATACTCTTTTCATGGGCTATCTGGAGGATATTCTGAAGTGGAAGAAATATAGCTTGGTCATCTACATCATTTACTGTTTTTGAATAACCAGGGGTGTATGAATGTTTTGTAAAGAGTTGTGACACCCTGGTTAAAATACTGAATTTTAATTTTTAATCTGAATTAGAATCACCTTTGTTATTTACATTCATAATTGTATCTATAAACAGATTATTTTGTACATACATATTTTGTCTATTGTGTCCATACATAGGCATACATATTTATATTTAATTTTTTTCTGCATATTTCTCCAAATTCCTTGTGTTTATATGACAATAAATCTTATTCTGGTTCTGATTCAGGTTTAAATGAAATAAACACAACATAACCACAATTCATCTACTATTTGTAATTAAAACAACGTCTATACATATTAGCACTAATATTAGAAGCATTGGTAGTGGTATTTAAAATACGTGTTATATGTTTCATATTTTTTATCAATTTTCACATTTTTAATCATTAAAAAATTAATTGTTGAAACTAAGTTTTAAAATCTAGCAAATATGCAAGCCATGTAGGGACTTAGTCATTTAGCATGCTTGAATAAATGGTTATAGGACATATTGTGTATAGCCTATATAAAAAACATTAAAAATTAAAATAGTATTTACAATTATGAAAACATAAAGTAAATATATTTATTAAAAGGATATTGAATACTGTGAAATCTAGCCAATATGCAAGCCTACAAGGAGAGCATGCCATCCTATTGATTTATGACAATATTAGCATTACATAAATAGGCTACTAGACAGCATCACATCTAATATAGCTTATGTCTAACAGAGCTAACTAGCCTGTCTCGTCATCTCTATCCCACAGGCAGCAGACGCCTGCACTCGCTGATATGACAACTGACAGATCCTGCAATTAGTGAAAAGATAACCCACCCTGCCCTCTGACACCAACACACCACTGCAAGCTAAAAAATCGTCCTCGTTCAAACCAAATTCCTGCCAGCACAGCGTGTGCGCGTGTCTCCAAACACAAAAACGCGCACGTTTCCATGAGAACCTCCCACCCGCTCAGAGCTCGACCCAAACGTCCCGCTAACAACCTGGAATAATAACATGACAGACACAGAGTCATTCTTACCGATGTATTACCTCTGACAATGGATCCGGGGTTTACTCTCACGTTTTCTTTAGAAAAAGCGAGATGTGGATCGGCTATGGAGGTCTGGTCCTGGCGTCCCTGGCGCTCTCCCTGCTGTCACTCAACTGAGCCTCGGGCAGCCGCTTCCGGGACTTCCATATTTGGGAAGGATGAATCAGAGAAAGGTTACATCAAGATACCTAGATAGAGCAGTGAGACACACCGAGAAGGTTTCGAAGGACATCTTGAATCTTGATAGTGCCATCATCAATTGCATTATATACTGAAAGAATGGCAAACGCCTAATTAGTAAAAATGAAAATACGACATTGATGACAGTGAATGACACTAATTTCAAAAGGTGTTTTATATGAATAGTTTTATTACAATTTTACAAGGGAACGTAATATTTTTGTATGTTTTACTTAAGTCATTCAATTAAAATTTTAGAGAAAATATGATCAAAAATATCACTGAAAAAAATCAGAATAGTATCCACCTTATTCTTCAACGCAGAAGTAAGCCTATGGGCGAAACTTACGGTTCATTAGTAGCTATAGGGAAATAATGAGAAGAATAACAACTCGCAGTAAACGGTAAAACTGTTTGCACTATAAACAAGTGTGTTCATAATTAAGATAATACATTAAAATAACATTATGACACACCAATTTGCAATATCAAGCAGCAAAACGAACAGTTTTGTACAGCTAAAAATAGCTGGACATGGATGAGACCGGAAGTCACACCCATTAAATTTACAAATGGAAAAATAAGGTGGATACAGATATTAAAAATCAATAATATTATTACAAATATTATTAAAACATAAATGTGTTTAAAAATGTATAAAACTAACATGATTTACAAGGACATACAAGGATTACAAACATTTGTAACTTGTCACAAGGTTTTAGTTAGATTTTAAAAAAAATTTCTCCTTTTTGTCATTGCATTTTTATATATTATTTATATATATATTATTTATATATATTATACACACACACACACATATATATATATATATATATATATATATATATATATATGTATGTATAATATGTTTTAATGTCACTATTGATGAGGATTGTATGATCTTTAAATAATATCGGTCTTTAGATGCAAAATATTTAAAGTGTACCTAAAGTATACTTGCAGTAGTTCACTTTAGCACATCCATCTTTAGTTTTTAATTAAAAACTAATTTTATTTAAAGTGCATAAAGTACAAACTTAGTTGTTCCAATTTAGCAGACTTTAAATATACAATTTAGTATACTAAAAGTACAATTGCAGGGCATTTTTATTAATTGCATAATATGTTATTGCATTTGTAGTATACTTAGTATGAAATATTTTTTTTTTAATACATTTTAGTATTTATTTTTCACTATGGTATATATACACAACCCGCATTTATGAACATTTAATTACTTTGTTAATTAGTTTATTCAGTTTCCATTACCTCTTGAGCAACTAATTATATTATCTACACTCCACATTTGCTTCATTGCACTTTTGACACTATAACAGATTATCAAGTAATCTGCCTGTCAACCGGTATCAGTGCCCTTATTCTGCATCAGTTCCCATTGTCGTTTTCTTCCCGGGGTCCTCTGCTATCATGGCCGACGTTAGACAGGCATCCCTGGTGATGGTGTGGTGGAAAGTTTCCACCACTGCTGTGTCACAGTAGTACTGAAACACGAGCCAGCGTCAGGTTGCACGGCGGGCAGAAATAGAACATCCTCGAGAAGCACCAAGTGCACAGATGTGGCCCTTTGGCATTTCTTATTGATAAGAAAGGCCCTAAATAATTCACCGAGCCACTGCAGGTCTCCAATATTCGAAAGAGCGTTGAAAGGAATACAGGTGTTGGGGTTGGTTTGGTTTTAAGTACAGATAAAACATGCGTTGTGAGGGTTATATTTAAATGTAGGGTTGAGTTACATGGATAGGAATTTAGGGCCTGTTTATGGTCATTACCCAAAGTGCTCTGTCCTGAACTTTAGAAGTGTGGGTACAACTAGGTCAACATGGTGGATCTCAGATCCATGACACAGCGATTTGGCTCAAACATTGCTCAATCTATCCCATGTGAGGTGCACAAACAACACACATACACAAAACTGCTTGTACCATCACCTGACTAGACATATTAAATTATATTTAGTGATTCTGGCGACGTGTGTTTACACAAACACATTCATTATTCAACAGCCTTCGGAGATCAACACTTAATCATGCAAGTTTATTCAACATGTCTCCTCCTCTCGTTTAAACGTGCAGGATTTGTTTGAATCATTTGCAATGGTGCAAAACAATAAATTACACACATGAAGTAAACTTAACTATCTCTAAAGGAATATTCAGTTTGGTATGTATCCACCTTATTATTTTCTTCAGTAAGAGCAAGCACGGCATTTGTAAATCTTATGGCTATAGTCTGGCTTCCGGTCTCATCTGCGTCCATCTATTTTTAGCTGTACAAAACAGCTTGTTTTGCACTAAGTCTTCTGAGGCAGTGTAGCAGTTTAATGATCTACAACAAAATAGAACGAGTTTTAAAGATAACTAAACAAATATTTAGATACTGCAATATTGATTTCTCGCTAGAAATAACATCAAAAGTGCAAAAACTTAGTCAGAAATATACATTTACACACAAACTGACCACCAAACTCAACCTTCAGATGCCATCTTTATTTTTTTTTAGCTCAACCGTCACGGAATGGAACGCACAGAATTGTAGGATATATAAAACAGCGAAGGATACATCTATGCTGCCTTCAAAATTCGATCAGAAGAAGGTACCTACGGAGACAGGGAGTGTAGCAGAATTTGGATTCGGACGTGCCTTGATGCCTTCCTGCCTTGGAATGCTGCCTCAGAAGGCAGCATTTTAGAGCTTTCGGACGCAGCCAACGTTATAAGACGTTGATATTTGGTTAAATTTCTGTTGCGACGTTGGGAGGCCAAAATTCAATGTCGTTTCAACGTCTAATGTCAGCGTTAATTTGATGTCCAATACCAACGTAAGCTGACGTTTATATGTTGTTGATTTTTTGTAGGTTGTGTAACCAAAATCCAACCCTAAGTCAACGTCAATTTGACGTCAAACACTGACGTCAACCCGATTTTCATTCTCAACCAAAATGCAACGATTTTCCGATGTCATGTCCAGCATGAACCTGACGTTATATTGACATCCAGTGCCTGCTGGGACTGTTTACTGCATGTTGTTATTCTCCTCAGCTAATGAACTGGAAGTCTCGCACATAGGCTTACTTCGTGAAAAATTTAGGTTGCGGTTATGCACTTACAATAGAAGTGAATGGGGTTTACTGTTTCAATAGTTTTGTGACGTAAACAGTTTTTTAAGTTAAAATGCTTTTAGAAGAAAAAAACTACTTAACTTTATCTGTGTGAAGTTCGCCAATACCACTTAAACAACTATAAAAATGGTTAACATTTTTACATATTACATAATAAACAAATTTTACCAGAAGAATATATCTCACAAAAAAATGCTGGATAAAAACAACTCAGTGCTGGGTGAAATATTAATTAAAAAATAAACATTTTTAATTGCTTATTAATAAAAGATCACCTTTTGATTATTGCTGATGCCTCTAGTGCGTCTTATGCGTCTAAATTTTAATTTACATCCTATTTTGTGTTTATTTTAAGCTGGATATATAGTAATTTTCAAACCATACAAAACATTTAACCCAACCGCTGGGTCAAAACAACCCTACAACCCAATTCTAAAAAATGCTGATTAAAAACAACCCAGCACTGGGTGAAATATGGACAAACTCAACTACTGGGTTGTTTTGACCCAGCAGTTGGGTTAAATGCTTAACCCAACCTTTTGGGTAGTTTTAACTCAACTATTGCTTAAAAATCACTGTATTTCTTGCTTAAAATGAACCTAAAATAAGTTGGAAATGAACATTTATATGTTCAATAAATTAACATTTATTATTAAGTTCAAAACAACCCATTCACTGGGTTTGTCCATATTTATTTTTGCCTTTTTTTAATGGCTGAGGTCAAATTTAGCCACAAATGCTATTAATTTTACCAGAGGAAATAGTGTATTTTTTATCTATTTTTAAATGTAATTTTATCACACTTCTTTTAAATCCTCCAAATATGTGACCCTGGACCACAAAACCAGTTTAAATTGAGATTTATACATTACCTGAAAGCTATTAACTACACTTTCCGTTGATGTATGGTTTGTTAGAATAGGACGATATTTGGCCAAGATACATCTATTTGAAAATCTAGAATCTGAGGGTGCAAAAAAATCTAAATATTGAGAAAATCGCCTTTAAAGTTGTACAAATGAAGTTCTTAGCAATGGATATTACTAATCAAAAATTAAGTTTTGATATATTTACGGTAGGAAATGTACAAAATATCTTCATGGAACATGAGCTTCAATTAAACAACTAAGGATTTTTGGCATAAAAGAAAAATCAATCATTTTGACACATACAATGTAATGCTGGCTATTGATACAAATATACCTGTGCTACTTCAGACTGGTTTTGTGCTCCAGGGTCACTTATTGTCCCCATTTACTTGCTTTTTTTGAAAGAAAACAATGGATGAATCAAAATTATTTAAATCCCATTCACTTGCATTTTAAGTGCCTCACCACAACCAAGTCCAAATTATTTTGCGTGCTAATCAACATTAACCATCGACTGAGCTTAACTCGTAATGCACCCAGAATATACCTTTACCCGCTCAGAGTTGAGGTCAGTTAAATTTGTCACCTCACAAACCAGCATAAACAAGGTCATAAATAAGCAACTCCGTGTGTGGCGAGGAGAAGTGACGGCCTGCGTGTTTATACTGTTGGCTTGCTGAGAATATCTGTTTCTTTTTCACAACACCTTCATCCACGAGAAACACACAACAGCTTGTTCTTCGTCACTGCAGTGTGACTGCAGCGGTAAAGCTACCGCCTGTCTAAACAAAGGCCACAAGAAACAAAACATGAGCACTTTTAAGCCATTGAAATATTTTGCAATTCACCATATAATAAGTTTGAACCGGGATGACTCAATAATGTAGCAATGACCTAGAATGTGCGCTTTTGAAACACAATGAATAAGTTACACAATGTAACAATCTCCAACCATGAGCACACCATCCAGGCACCCAATGGAAACACTGACAAAAATCAATCCTGTGCAATGAACAAAGCAGGTTTGAGGTTTAAATATAGAACCTTTTATTTCCATTTAGAGTAAATAGTGTTGAAAATCTGAAATAAGGCTTAAATACCTACAGAACGTTCGTATTTAAATAGTCATTAACACTTTACATGCCCAAATCCAGTGACAATGAAAAATGTCCTTGTTTGTTGTGTGTTATTCTTCTTTTTTTTTTTTCATATTTTCCCTTGTAAGAAAGAGTTCAAGTATAAAAATTCTCAACAGTGTAAAATAGCCCATCTGATGCATATTTAAAGCAATAGAAGCACAGCATCCATCCTCGACATTGACAATACATTCTAGTGTATGAAGCAGCATGTCCCTTAGGTTTCGCCATGTCTTTTTTTTGTCCTTTTTTAAAGTCTTTTAAACAGTTCTGGATATGACAAATGGAGATAACATGCCCGAAACAACAGGCCTGCAATAAAATAAATGTCATACGATAGGCATTAAACTAGCCGATATTTAATGTCATGTTCTAAAATTCCAATGTATAAAGAAAAAAAAGAAAAAAAAAAAAAAAAGAAAAAAAAAAAAAAAGAATTGTACAGTGCACATACAGAATTGTATCTTAAATAAGTCCTACGCCAACATTTTCGGTTGAGTATGTTAATAATACTACAACTAAGCCTACTCAATAACTTATAATAATAATAATATGCCATGAGATGAATACATTATATCCATACAGTACCGCTTCCAAGTCTGTGACCTTAGAGCGCAACATAAGTCAACTCAAAATAAATATCTTAAATAGCAGATCTCTTTAAATAGCATTACAAATGTAAGGCACACAAAGAACCCTCGGATCCTTTCGCTATAGTGCTGTTCTGTAAAGAGTTGCTCATTGAAATACATAGACCTTATTACATGTGCTGGTGCTCAGACATATTTCTTAGTGAACATATAAAGACCAGGCCGATAGCGGTTCGTCAGTATAGGGTTGAAAAGCTTGCGGGAACCCCCCCTCCCTTATCGCAGCTCCTCGTCGGGTTCCAGATAAAGATCCGTCGCTGATATTGGGAGGATGCACAGATCTGCCCCTCTCTAGGAGGATAAGAAGAGTTGACAGACCCGGGGATGAGACTGTGACAGCTCAACAAACGAGCACCAGTGATCTTTCCAGAGCGATCCGACTGTGTGTATGAGTTGTGTTTGTAATATCAGTGCCTGTTCCTTCCAACACAGCAATTGCTCCCTGAATCTAATACTAGTATTGAGCAATGCCCCTTGCTTTTTTCCCTACGTCGTCATCTTTGCGTTTGTGTATTTACGCATCCTCCCTCGCCCACATTAGACATTAACACTTAAATTTGTGTGTAACGGTGTACGTTAGTCCGTGTGTGTGTGTGTGTGTGTGTACGTTTTGTAAGCATATAATACAATACATCTCAGTCTTTTTGTCTTTTCGAGAGTGCCTTCAAATTGTTCGATGCCCATTGTGGGGGAGCAAAAGAAAATCTCTCCTGTTCCTGCACTTTGTTTTGTCCCCTGGCGGCCTGTTTGCTTTGCATAGGTCAGGAGGTCAATACAGGAGTCAGAGAAAAGGGGGACATTCAGCATCAGATAGATAAAAAGGTAGTTCACAACACATAAAACATGCTAACACTGGATCTTTCTCCATTTCGCCACAGTTAGGTCTACTATCCCTGATTGGCAGAGTTTGTCGTTTCTAATTCGCTGAAAAATGCTCCATTTCCCTGATGATCAAAAAAAAAAAAAAATGCACTTGAGAAGACGACAGAACAAAAAGAGCCCTCAAAAAATGAGAATAAATATAAAGGGGCCCTAGAGTCAAAACGATGCGGGACATTTCCAAGTGTCCTTCGGAAAAAAACGGTCGCCTACATTAACTGACAGCATCGGGACTTAAGGTTTCGTCTATAACGCACCTATACCACAGTGATTAGTCGCTGCATACCTCCTTTCGCAATAAATATCCTACTCTAATATTAATTATAGTAATAAAGATAACATAATGATAATGATAATAGTAAAAAGCTAGATTCCATCCTTTTCTGCGATTTTTTTTTTTTTTGGTTTTAGTTTTTTTTTTGTTTTGTTTTCTTTAAATCACAGCAAGTTGGAAAGCAATGGAGTTCCCATCTCACTAATAATCTTTCTATCAATTACTATCCCCCTCCTGTATGCTTGTCGTCTTCCTCCTCTTGCAATCAACCCACAACCAGCAACTATTTTCGTCACCATCCTCTTCATCATCTAGTAGCAGTCGCTGGGCGTCGACTCCCTGCGCGTCTCCCGTCCGCCTCTTTGGTTGCTATTGCATCCGTTCGGCTTGCAGCTGCTGAGGCTGGTACTGACCGAAGGCCGCAGCCGCGGCTGCAGACCCCGGCGCGGCGGTGGCCAGCGGCTGCTGCATGGCGTAGCCGTAACCGGCGGTAGCTACGTAGCCGGTTGCGGCAGGAGAGGCAGCGTACGGGTACTGCTCGTAGGCTGCAGCGGCCGCAGCGGTTGCGGCACTGGCGTACTGTGCGTAGGCAGCACCTGTGTAGTCGATGTAAGGTGAGGACGCGGTGGCCGAGGCCGCCGCTGGCTGGATGTGAGGGATGACCACACTGGGCTGCATGAAGGCCTGCGGGTACACGTAGTGAGTGGGGATCCTGTGAGAGACAAACAAGACAGCATGTTAGCAATGCATTATGGACATTTTACATTCAGAATCAGAACCACAATCACAGCGCGGCCAAGCACCCCATTTCCACAATTCAGTAACACCAAGGAAATGCCTGCTAGTGATTAGAAATATAAGGTTGCCAAAATAGATATCTCTCTGTACAACTGTCATTCTGTGCCGTTAGCGTTACCAAATAATTACTGTGTTCATACAGGTTTCATTGGTTAAACAACAAACAGATACCCCACCCCACAAAGCCATGTTGGGCTTATAAAGACACTTAAATAGCAATCTTAGCTAGCATTTACATGTTTAAGGCTGAAAGGTATTTTAACACAGGCGATTAATTTTTTCAGGTTTAACGCAGGGGCGGAGCTAGGGTTGGCCACCCCACTCACAACTGCTGCTTCTGTCTTTTTTTCTTGACAAGAAGTGTCAAATGGGAGACTTTTCAGAAGCGCACTTTAACTTCACTTCAGCGCCAAATGAGTGTAGTCAGATGAAATGTTGCCAGGCCATATGTTAGTAAGAACTCATTTCCTACATACTGATACAGTGCTTCACTTACACGCGCTGTGGCCTGTATCATTTTGTATTAAAGCAGGGTTGCCAGGTTTTCACAAGAAAGCCTGCCCAACTGCTACTCAAAACTAGCCCAGTTGAGTTGTGGAGGTCCCCCATTAAAAATCACGTTCAGGGCTGTTAAATGCACTTTTTACATAATAACATAATATTTAGCCCCTTGAATGCAAATTTATCAGTAAACCCCAAAAAAAAAAAAAAAAAAGTGTATTTTACACCCCTGCAATTTTTAACGGGGGACCCCTCAAAACTTGATTGGGATAGTTATGGGCTAGTTTTGAGTAGCAATTGGGTGGGTTTTATTGTGAAAACCTAAATTCGCATTCCAGGGACTAAATATGACATTATATTATTGGGGTCTCTTAAATCCACGGACATCAAAAACAACCCACGGTAACAGTGTTAGGCCGGATAGCCCAATTCCGTGGGAAAACCATGGACTTGGCAACACTGTATTAAAGCAAGACTGAAATTACGAGCATGCGTGTCAGATCCGCGTTACGTTCAGCAGCGGCAGCTCTTAAAGTAATAGCAGCCAAATAATCCAATAACCCAGCTGCTGTGAAAAAAAAGAGGAAATCAATAACTTTTGTAGCTTTAATGATTTATGTATAATGTAGTATTTAGTGTTTGATAACTTTGTTTAATTTCTGTATATTTCCTACTTGCTGAAAGGCATGAAATTGTTCACTTAAATAAGCTATTTTTTAAATTTTAATAAACGTTCAAATTGATAGCACTTAATTATACTGTAATGTTGAATGGCTATAGTCAAACGTTAAATATTACAAAAAATAAATCCTAGAAACATCAGTAATATTGGTATCAGTGATACTCACCTTCAGTCATAAAGACAGTATATTTTTAATATTTGTTAATGTTTTATGTTGTTTCTACATTCTACATTAATTTGAAGATTGAATGTGAAATTATTGCAATATAAAAGTATATTTAAAAACTTTAATGTTAGGTGGGATTAATCGCGATTATTCACGATTAATTTTAGAAAAAAAAAGTGTGATTAGTAATTTTTTTTACTTGATTGACAGCACTAATTTTAACTTAAAAATAAGAAATAAAAATTACCCTTTAATATTTAAAAGCCCAATTTAAATTCCACTAAACATTCCCCATCAGTGACTGGTCAAAAAAAAAAAAAAAAAAAATCAGATGCCCCACCTCCAAATTCATGCCATTGGCTAAGCCACTGTTGCTATCATATGGTAGATGCGGTTGACACGTCCGCCATCTTATAATGGTCAATGTGTCATCACGCACAATAAAAATCAATGAGTTTTAAGTTGCCACAATATTGCACAGTCTCTGGTTGTAAAAACTACCACCATTTAAATACCTGAAGAAATTAGGTACATTTTTAGAGGTAAGAATGTGTAGGTTTGTGTTTTTAATTTGCATTAACTACAGGTTTTTAAATTGTAGTACCTTTAAATGTTGTGGCAGCTAACGGTTTTGTCTTTTTGTATTGCATTAATTTAGCAAAATCATCTGCTGAAGTCTATTGCAGATAGACTAGATATTCTAGATATTCATACATGCGTATGACAACAGTTGCAGTCACAAAGACAACTTGCTCTCGAGTGTTCACGGACTGTCCAATATGGCAGACAGGTTACGTATAGCAGCCCATAGAAATAGCCGCTAATAGGGCATCTACCTATACATGGCCTGGCCAAGACACTAAAATAGAGCAATGCTTTGATAGTTTTCATAGATTTAATTTAAAAAAAAAAAAAATAAATAAATGTAAAAGTTAAAAAGCCAAGTTAAATCCAATTAAACATTATCCCCATCAGCTATTGGCCAATCAATCAGATGCTCCACCCCCAAGCTCATGCCATTGGCTGAGCCACTGTTGCTATGTCAGGCTGGTCGGGATTCTCAAACAAAGAGAGCAATGTTTTGACAGCGCCTCAGTGTTTACACTTTCTGGGCGAATCAATATCATCATACAGTTGTCTGTATCTTAACCTGGGACAGGAGGAAAAAAAAAAAAGAAAAAAAAAATTATATATATATATATATATATATATATATAAAACACCTTTTATTACCTAAAATGCTAAGTTAACAGATTCTGAATAATCAGCATCAGCTGTGTTAAAAGTCACATGCGTTCAACACTCCTGTGTCCGTCCTATGAAAAGGGGGAAGGTAGGACCCAGGAGAGG
The DNA here is from genome assembly GCA_036247105.1 of Cirrhinus mrigala. NCBI lineage: Eukaryota > Metazoa > Chordata > Actinopteri > Cypriniformes > Cyprinidae > Cirrhinus > Cirrhinus mrigala. Next base: position 21,286,029 of record CM070025.1, on the reverse strand, counting down.
CGAAGAGGAGATGAGGGGAGCATTGTGAATATGTCAGGGCTACTTTGACAGCTGGACAGTTTTCAAAAAGAGACGTTGCTGGCTGTTTCCCCCTCCGCACTTAGACAATGAGCCTCAGGCTGGACAGCGCACACAGAGGGGAGTTTTGATTAAATAAGCAATCAGGAACAATGAGCCCATTCTGCCTTTCATTACGTACCCCGTTGCACTTTCAGAGCGCTTTTCACATTTACTGTCTGCACTAAACAGACGGGTGAGAACTTTTTAAATTAGTTCAGGCATGACAGAATGCATTGAAATGCCTGTGACTAACTAAATATGATTTAATAAGGCAATACAACTACATTGTAAAAGTCAGTGACATCTGTGAGAATTTAGGCTAAGCGATTTAGTGGAATAGGAAGTTCCACCGTGAGGCTTTTTTAGTTCAAATGGTGTTTATGACTGGCATTTGAGTTGGTTAAGCTGGTTTGACAAAGTGAGAGAATAATTCTATCATGGCAACCCTATTTGTAGCACACCATTATATCAAATCAAATCTCAACCCCTGACCACCCCAAAACAAACTCCAAAACCTCTGCCCCAAATTAAATAAGCATAACACAGGCGTCAAGAAAAGAAAAGAAAAAAAGAAAAGAAAAAAAAAAAAAAAAAAAAAAAAAAAAAAAGGGCAACAGTATGTATTACCAACATCAAATCAAACCAAAACAACCACTCACATAATGCCACAAATGAGAGGAATGAAACAAAACCTTCCTTTTTCTCACTCAGGTCAAAGGGCAAAGATGCTCCTATGAAATCTTTCATAGATGCCTTGCCAGCCTGAGGTGACAGCAGGGATTGCGTTAATGTAGCCTACCATAAAAGTCAAACACAGTGAAAACACACTCAGCTTCAAACATAAAGTGGTTCACATTCAACCTGCACAGGCACAACAACAAAAAACAAAAAAAAAACACCTCACACAGGTAACTATTCTCTAGTACTGTGCAACGATTAATCGCGATTAATCGCATACAAAAAAAAGTTTGTTTACATAATATATGTGTGTGTACTGTGTATATTAATTATGTATATATAAATACACACACATACAGTATGTATACATTTTATTGATATTATATATAAATATATTTAATATATAAACATTTTTCTTAAATATATCCATGCGTGTGTGTGTATTTTTTTTATACGCAATAAATATACACAGTACACACATTTTGTAAACAAAAACTTTTATTTTGGATGCGAGTAATCGCGAGTAATCATTGCACAGCAATACTATTCTCTCATTTAATAAAAAAAATACTTCACTAATTTAAAACAAGTTTCACACTGTGATCTTAAAATATTTTCTTAATTAGAGAGAAGTAAACAAACATTTATTCTGTGATTTAAATATGCATCCGTGTCAGAATTGAACTAATTATTATTATTAATATTAGTCAACCACCAACAACTTAACTATTAGCAGTTAAGGGACAATATTTGCCCCCCTGAATCTTATGGGCATTTTTTTATTTTATGGGGGCACACTTTCAATTTAATCAATTAATTAATATAAAATTTGTAATTAGAGTAGTGCTGTAAAGCAATTAATTTGCGATTAATCACATCCAAAATAAAAGTTTTTGATTACATAATATATGTGTGCATACTGTGTATATTTATTATGTATACAGTATATAAATTCACACATACAGTAAATATTTTGAAAATATATACATGTATTATGATAAATATACACAGTACTCACACATACATTATGTAAACAAAATGTTTTATTTTGGATGCGATTAATCGTGATTGATCATTTGACAGTACTAAATTAATTACTAGAGTAATTGTTACCAATCAAATAAAAAAATAATCAAATACAAAATATAAGCAGAGCTTGCCCATGCAAAAGACATTCTGGGTGGTTGCTAAGGCATTGCTAAACTGTGGTTCGTCTTGACTCTGGATTGCATAAACAATACCTTAAGTAAGTTAGCTAGTAGCAAACAAATAAATGCAATAAATCTTTTAGCGCTTAAATGATGTAGCTAAGCACGTCTTTAAAAAATCCAAACATTAATTTAAAAAAAAAAAAAAAAAAAAAAAAAAAAAAAGTTAAAATAACACACTTGCTCAGTGCATTTCCATCACAACATGGTCTAATATTGGATCGGTCTGTTGGTTGTTAGCAAACTGGGATTCATACTACCAGACACGCTGTCTAAAAGCAGTACCAAGTTACAGAGAAATGACAGAAACCTTGCGCAACAACTTTTGTGTTAAATAAAGCGCAGCTGACTCAAGACCACAGTCAGTGCAGCTCTTACAAGCGTGAGTGACAGGGAGGGCTGGATGCTATTTTTTGCTTCCTCGGTCATTCCACACTAGAATGCCATTTTCTAAATGGAAGAATTCACCTTCTACATCTTAAGCGATTTCTAGTGAGCACTTAAGAAAATACTACTTAAGCCAAAATAATCAATGATTTATACAAAGAATCTTCTCCTACTGAAAACTGGTTATCAGATTCTTTCAAATAGAGATTCAAATCATTGTTGTTACTGTGCTGCTCAACAGCGTCCATAAATATACCCATTTCGCCATCTAGAGCACTACCGCCCAGGAAACTTGAGGTTTGTGTCTAAATAAAGGTCAATTTCAGACTTGAGTTTCACAGATCTAGAAGACACCTGTTGTCATCTGTGAAGATCTCAGCGATCAGGGCAACAAGAACTAGATTTACATATTCTACAGAATTTGGCCAAAAGCACTTTGTTGTCATAATCACACTATGTGTGATAATGTCATATTAAATGCTGAGCTCATTAGAAACTCTACAAAGGAAGTTGCAGAACAGGCATGACTTTGCAAATTTCAAACCTGACCCATTTATTACACAGTCCCAATTTGACTACCAACACCGTTTGCGATTGGCCCCTGAGCAACCTTTTCCAACCGCTTCAAGGTCAAAGTATGATGCCACTGTTCGTTTGACACACAGCTCCCTGACAACACTGTCAAAAAATGCCTTAACACAATGCACTGAGGTGCCATCTCAGCGGCAATATGTGGCACATGTTGGGCCTTGTTGAGTTTATCTCGAAGCTAAATGTCAGGAGCGGCCCAGCCCCCCAAGCCGAGAGCGAGTGTGTGACAGTGACCGGAGCCAAAGAGAGAGAGAGGGAGAACGAGAAAGACAGAGTGTTAAAGAGCGAGAGAAAGCTTCATGCGACTGCAGTGTCAGCACTACAGCCTTTGTGCAAAACAATGGTGAAGCTTGTTTTCCTTAACGCCGCACGGGGCCATGTGACGAAGGCTCGCTCAGGGGGCTGTGGCATCCAGACATTTGTTTGTCACAGCAGAGGGCTCACAACACTGCAAACACATGCATGCATGTCACAAACAGACACACGCTCACCCACACGCATACACACACGCTGTGGAATCCTCCACAGATTAAATAATGACACTGAACGCCTGCCAGTTTCTTCATGTGCCTGCCGATATTACGGTAAATCGCTAAGCTGCCTTTGCAAACTGTTGTTTCTTTATCTTTCTGACTTTCATGTGAATAAACTACTGTTCAAAAGTTAGTTTTTTTTTTTTTTTTTTAAGAAAGTAATACTTGTATTATTCAGCAAGGATGCATTCATTTAATAAGTGACTTTAAATACATTATTAATGTTGCAAAAGATTTAATTTTCATATATACGTTTTATTTTCATAAGTTTTATTCTATTCAAAGAATCCTGAAAAGAAAAAAAAAAAAATCATGGTTTTTGCAAAAATATTAAGCAGCACAACTATTTTCAACATTAATATTAATAATAATAATAGCTTCCTTAGCAGCTAATCAGCATATTAGAATGATTTCCGAAGGATCATGTTACGCTGACGACAGGAGTAATGGATGCTGAAAATTCAGCTTTGATCACAGGAATAAATTACATTTTAAAATGTATTAAATAGAGAAAAACTAAAATAATAAATACAGTGAATTTGATCAAATAAATGCAGCCTTGGTGAACTTAAGAGACATTTACCAATATCATAAAAAATAAAAAATAAAATGACCAACCTCAAACTTTTGCAATAAAACAATAAACCTATAAATAGAAAATTCTATCATCATTTACTCACCCTCATGTCATTCCATGCCTGTATTTTCTTTCCTGAGACATAAAATGAGACGTGAGATCCGAGCTGTTCGTTTCCATATAGTAACATGGTGATTTTTAATGCCAAGCTCCAAAAAAGCAAAAGGAACAGTGAAGAAATAGCATAAAACTGTCCATATGATTTGTACTCTACATTTTTAAGTCTTCAGAACCTATTCAAGAATTCTGTTGAATTCTGAAAAAGACCTGGAAAAGTTATACACCAAAAAGACATAAAAGATCACATTGTATTTGATGCCAGCTAGTGTTGTCAAATCGATTAATCGTGATTAATCACATCCAAAATAAAAGTTTTTTTACACATATTCGTGCTTTGTATATTTATATGTATATTTGATTTTTTTTATACATTTTATCTTTTATTTTAGATGCGATTAATCGCGATTATTTGAGTTGACAGCACTCGTGTCAGTGTGACAGTTTTGTAGTTCACCTTTAGCGAACAGCTACTTAAATGTCTTTTCATAACACAAAGCCTTCAAAAGACTTGGAACATGCAATTATTGTGATGCTTTTACGTTGCTTTTTTGTCTTTTCTGGAGCTTGGCAATAAGAAATATCCACTTATGTTGTATGGAAAAAAACATCTCAGATATGCTCCTTTCCATCTCTTTGCATTTCAGTGAAGACGAAAATATACAGGAATAATAAGTGGCTGAGTAAATTAGTATATTTTCCATTTTTGCTTGAGTAAACTACCTCTTTAAACTTTCTGGTTGGTTTCATTTTCATACAGAAATGGTCAACAGGGAATTTACAAGGACATCAAGACTGAGAGAGAAACGGCAGGACTCTAGAGACTCTGGATCCGCTGCAGGATGCCTTATAGGGCTAGAGTAAAGAGACGACAGAGGAGAGACAGAGAGAGAGAGAGAGAGAGAGAGAGAGACAGAGCGAGAGCTGGAAAAGAAGGAGAAATGAGCAGACACAATGGAGATGGGAGAGAACGGTAAAGGGTGAGTATGTGTCATAGTCTCTGTGTTGTGAGTGTGACAGGACTCCCAATCAGTGAGCAAAATAAAACCGCAACGTGCAAGTTTGTAGTCGGGCTGTTGGGTTGGCGTGAAGAGGGATCAACAACGGCACACAAAACAAAATGGCACTCACTCCAATAACAAGACACCAGAAAACACAAAAAAAAAAAGTGAAAAGAAATTAAAAATGATCAAAAACACAAGCTCCAGCAATAAAACACGTGAAGAAAATAAAAGAAAGCAAAGTAAAAATCACACTTTGCTCCGTGGCAAAGTTATCACTCCTCCACAACACTGAAATTCAGCACCCCAAAACCAGCCTTTTTTTTTTTTTTTTTTCCATTAAATTAAAAAAAGCACACAGTTAAGCTATCAACACCACTTCATAGCGGTAAAAAGGCACACACAGCTCTATGTACTATTAAAAGTGAAATCCAAACCAAAATAAAACCAACATACATGCAACTGTAATCACCATTTTCGAGCTCGTTTGTGTGTGTTTGAGTCTACAGGTACTGTAGCTACAGATCTGCACAAAGCTCTCAGAGCTATTCCTCAAACCACCAGTTATCTTAACCCAAATCGAGCCTGTCGGACCAGAGAAAGATAGACAACATTGAGTCAGGCTATAGTGTCCAGTGAAAAAGATCTTCTTACTCATTCACGCACACACATTTACACACTCTCAACATCAGTCTAATTATATCAAAGTATTAAATAAGATTCAGTTATTATAAATAAGCATTGAATGTCATGTCTTCCCTATTATCAATGTATAAAAATACATTTGCTCATGACGCCTCTGTGAGTTCATAATCTGCTCCTAAAACTGGTTTGATGTTTAAAACTACCACTGAACATACATAATCTAATTTTGCAAATTCTAGGTGTTACTGTTACTCACCCATATGGTCTTTGGATGAAAGCAGGGTGAATCTGAGGGACACCGAAGGTAAAACCTGCACACAAAAGCATTAAATTGTATATTAACATGGCTCTTACTATTTGTGACCCTGGACCACAAAACCAGTCATAAGTAGCATGGGTATATTAGTAGCAGTAGCCAACAATACAATGTATGGGTCAGAATTTGTGATTTTTCATTAGGATATTAAGTGAAGATCATGTTCCATGAAGACATTTTGTAAATTTCCTACCGTAAATATATCAAAACTTAATTTTTAATTAGTAAATATGCATTGCTAAGAACTTCATTTGGACAACTTTATTAGCGATTTTCTCAATATTTTGATTTTTTTGCACCCTCAGATTCCAGATTTTAAATAGTTATATCTCAGGTCAAATATTGTCCTATCCTAACAACCCATACATCAATGGAAAGCTTATTTATAAATTGATATATAAATCTTAATTTCAAAAAAATTGACCCTTATGACTGGTTTTGTGGTCCTGGGTCACATTTTTGCATGTTATAATGCCAATTAAACCTGCTAAAGGCATTGGTGGAACTACTGTTTTGTCAAAGTTAATGGGACTGTATACATGAAGTACAATAGCTTACAGTTAATCACATTATTACATCTCTAATCTCCTTTGCAGTCACTGTTTACCATTAATTAAGACCTGAAAATCCTAGGTAAACATCAGCACATGTACAAACAAAGAAACTACTCAAGTAAAAAATGCCTATGCTTTTGTTGGGACATGAATGTATCTGCGCTTTGTCAGTCAAACCCTGTAGGCTCTATTGGGAGTCACTGTGTCAATATAAAAGAGCAATGTCTTCTACTCATGAATATTATCTTTATGCCTTTTCATTGCAATACATAGAAGCCTCACCTGGCTGCATCACCCGTGGCTTGGCTCCCAGATAAGCCAGGTTAACGTTGGCTTTCCTGCCATCGATGATGGGGTTGGGGTCCTTACAGGCTCTGTCTGCAGCAGAGCGGTCTGCCATCGTCACCTAGTTTGAAATGGAATAAAGAGAACTGATGGGATATGCTAATTCTGGTAACATAAATACAAAAACAAGCTTCCATTGCCCTATTTGGTACTAGAGAAAGCCATTGCAGACTTCACATAATTCCTTTAAACAAACCCTCATGACCTCTGCCCCAAATGAGGCTTTAAACACAGAATGGTTTGTGTTACTCTGTGTTTTTTTTTTTTTTTTTTTTTTTTTTAAGACATCTGGCTAACAAAAATCATTAAAGACGGAGGTCACTTAAGGTTTTCTACTTCTTATTTTGGATATCCTTGTGAAGCAGGCAACAGGTCTGTTGTGAAATCCACTAGGGTCCTTTAAGGTCTGCTGTGTGGACTGTCAAAACTTTACAAGTTGCCTTGTTTACTCAGTCGCTGAGTAACTCTTATCAGGGTGCTTCTAGTCAAACTCGACAGCTGAGCCAACAAGGGCCTGTTTTAGTTTTCAACCGTGCACTTTGTTCCGTCAGGAATTATGAATATTCCAACTACTAGCATGCAGCTTGAATTTAAACTTAGTTTATTTTAGATTTAAAGGGGCCGTTCACTCAAAAACGATTACCCCAAACTTCAATGTTTTTTTTTTTTTTAGGATACAAAAGGAGATTTTAGGAAAAATGCAGTCTCGTTCACAGTTCACTTTCATTTTATCTCTTTTTTTCCTGACATAAAATGAAAGTGAATTGGGAATGGGATATTCAGAATGAGTTTCGTCTTCGCCACATTATGTGGGTGAGTAAATGACTAAGGTGAACTGTCCCTTTTACACCACAGGTTTCAATATCAGTGAGTAAAAACAATGCGTGCAGATAGAATACTTTTTTTTTAAAGTTTAAATCTTTTAGCGGCCACTTACTAAAGACACAAAGTATATGCGCCGTCAAGCAGGCGCATCACGCACAAACTCAGTGCGTTTGATTATAAAACAACTAGCGTTAGTGAGTTGCCATTTAAACGTGTTGTGTCACGCTGCCTGTCACACAGCCGCGGCGCAAAATGTTTGTTTCAAAGTTTACGTTTGACAGCCTCTACCGTCATAATGGGAATACTTACAAATCCATAACCCCTGGACTTTCCAGTCTGTCTGTCGGTAATCACCACAGCTTCTTCTATTTCGCCAAACACTTCAAAATATTTCCTTAGACTGGAATCCGTCGTATGATACGGAAGACCACCGACAAATATCTTGGTGTAAGTGGTGTCCTTTTGGGTGGTATGCATCCTCACAAAAAATGCTCAAGTGCAAAAAAAATAAAAAAAGGGAAAGTCGATAGTGCAATTTAGGACTGATAATGACCGTACCACTCCTTTAATATTCCGTTAAAATATTCACTAGAAGTTACAAAAAGCGATTGCTGAGGAATATAAAACGCAGGCGCGCAGATGGGTTTTAATGTCAGAGGTAGATTAATGTGGTAAGTAATGTGGAGCGGATTGAGCCAAGGATCATCAGGTGGGTCGAACTCCTCTTCCAAACTGACGTGACTTCTAAAAAGTGCGTGTGACCCATTCCTAAAAGCACCCGGTTTAACCACACCCAGATCACTTTGAGGGAGGTACGAGCACGCTTGACCCCACGCCCACTACACGCGCTGAACAACAGCTGGACGACGTACAACGGGCATCTGTGTGCCTTTGTTCAAGAACTGTAGACATTTCATACAGTTGTTGTTTCAGTAAATGCATGTAAATTAGTGACAGGACGAAAAAAACACTACAAACGCCACTCTTTTCTAACATTAACCTAAAGGGCAGATTAAACCAGCCGTGTGATTTTATTATTTTAACTGCTCTCTAGCTTTGCCAAGCTGGTCAGCAATTTGGTTTTCCAGCCAGACCAACTGAAAAAATCCCTAAAACTCTATGAGACCAGCTGAATACTGCCTGAAAACCCTATAAAACCTGCCTAACGATTTTAAACCGTTTTATGCTGGTATAAGATGGTTTTTGTTTCAGCAAGAAACAATGGCAGTTTTGAGATCTAACAAAATATGGCTTCAGGCAAAAACTAAGCATGACAGTGCCAGATCTGTTGCAAAATATTTTAATTGCAAAATTCAAAAAGGCAGACAAGCAATATGGTTGACACAAATTGGGTTAAACTGTACTCCATATGACCCAGTGCATGAGAACAAAACAAAGTAACTGACTACTTTTTTTTTTTTTTTTAAATAAAATAAATACATTTTTTTAAAAATAAAACAATTTCTTTGAGTATTTTGTATTATTTAATATGTATTATAGAATTCTGAAAAAAGTATGATTTTTAATGTTTTTAAAAGAAGTCTCTTCTGCTCACCAAGCCTGCATTTATTTTAACCAGAGTACAGCGAAAGCATTACAATTTTGAAATATTTATTTCAGTTTGAATATATTTTAAAATATAATTTATTCCTGTAATCAAAGCTAAATTTTCGGCATCATTACTCCAGTCTTCAGTGTCACATCCTTCAGAAATCACTCTAATATGCTGATTTGCTGTTCAAGAAACATTTTTATTTGTATTATTATCAGTATTTAAAAGTACCTCAGTACCTTTTTTTTAGAATTATTTGATGAATAGAAAGATCCAAAGATCAGCATTTATCTGAAATAAAAAGCTTTTCTATTCGTCAAAGAAACCTGAAAAAAATTATATTATTTTTCAACATAATAATAATAATTCTAAATTATTTTTTAGAGCAACAAATCAGAATATTAAAATGATTTCTAAAGGATCATGTGACTGGAGTAATGATGCTAAAAATTCAGCTTTGAAATGACAGAAATAAATTACATTTTAAAAATATGTTCAAACAGAAAGCAGTTATTTTAAATAGTAAAAATATTTTTAAAAATTTCCTGTGTTTACTGTATTTTGGATCAAATAAATACAGGCTTGGTGAGAAGAAGAGACTTAAAAAAAAACAAAAACCATTAAAAATCTTACTGTTCAAATACTTTTGACTGGTAGTGTATATGTATTAATTTAAAATTAATTTTGTCCTCTTTTGACCCCTTCAGGGCATAGTGTTGATGACACCGACCAAGCGTCGGCTTGATATGCATATAGCATTTTAACTTGATAACATATAGCTTTAAATGTCAAAATGACATAAAAATGATAATCAAAAACTCAGTATGCCCATGCAATCTAACAATCTCATGAATTTAGAGCAAAGTATTTAAAATGTTGCTAACGAAAACATTTCCTTTCGCACTTGGTCACTAATAATAGACATAGCTATCTGTAGATAAGCACACAAGCAAACCCAGCATATCTTATCAGGCTGATCTTGTCCGTTGGGACAACTTGGCAGGTGGTGGGCAAGAGAGGTAAAAGAGTTCTTCAGGTGAGAACACAAAAACAGAAGAACATACACAGATGTGCTGGAAAATGGACGCGTTTCAAATGCTGCTTCATTGAAACTAAAAACAGAGTGAGTGTCTGGACATGTTTCCCGAGTCCCTCTATGAGTCCCTCACTAATTTTGTATAGTCAACACCTTTCATTTCTTTTTAGACATTATATTTTGTCCATATTATGGCATGTCTTTTATATTTTGTTATATTTTTCCTTTTTTTTACGTTCTGTGACTGGTCACTATTTGATTAGACTTATTTCACCGTCTTTTAGCTTTTTTGTCATATATATTTGTAGAATTATGCTGTTACTATTTATTGCAATATCAAATTAAAACCAGTCAATAATTCATCAAAAGTATAGTATAGCATTCTAACGTTTCTTTGACATATGTGAAAGGCGCATCTTTACAACAATCACTAACAATTACAACTGCTGATGTCATCCCATCACAATCTCCTTTAGGACAAAAAGAACAGACGATTTTCTAGGTCTCCATATAATTGGAAGGAACGTGATATGTCACCAGGTAAATTATTAAACAGCCTTCTCATTTAGACCATACAACTTCCAAAGCACTCGGGTGATGGAGTTTTTGTGGAAGCTTGCAATCCGAGAACTAGCCTGTGTGGTGTGACCCGCCAAGCCATGTGGAGATCCTGACGCCCGTGGATGGATAATTGAGGCTTTATATAAAAAATGTCAGGCAGGAACTCGATCAAGAGCGCCCATGAGTCGACTAATTTATTCATGCCAGGCCACACGCTCATTAAGCTGCGAGCGGAGGCACAGTGAGGGAGATGGCGTCGAGTTTCAGCACAGTTACAAAAGGAGGCCTATCTTCTTTCAGGAGCTGTCTATGTTTACCTACAAGACATTGAGTTGATCTTTTTTCTTGTATAGCTTTATGGGCACCTACTGCAGAACTTGATTGGCAATCAATTTCATACTTTCCACTGAAAGGAATATTCTGGGTTTAGTTGACAAAGCTCAGTTGAGAGCATTTGTTAGATAATGTTGATTACTATTAAAATCATTTTGACTCATCCCCTTTTTTTCCTAAAAAAAAGAGCAAAAATTAAAAGTTATGTCAAAGTATTTACAATGAAAATAAAATCGGCCTTTTTTTTTTTTTTTTTTTTTTTAAAAAAAAAAAGGATTTTAAAAGCAGAAATGTGAAGCTCATAAAAAAAAAAAAAAAAAAAAAAAAAAAAACAGTTACACTACCAGTCAAATGTTTTTGAACGGTAAGATTTTTAATGTTTCCAAGCTTGCATTTATTTAGCAGTAAACAGTAAAGTTTTGAAATATTTTTACTATTTAAAATAACTGTTTTCTATTTGAATATATTTTAAAATGTATTTAATTCTGAAATTTTCAGCATCATTACTCCAGTTTTCATTATCACATGATCCTTCAGAAAACATTCTAATATGCTGATTTCCTGTTCAAGAAACATTTATTATTATTATCAATATTTAAAACAGTTGAGTACATTTTTTCAGGATTCTTTGAGGAATAGAAAGATCCAAAGATCAGCAATTATGTGAATTAAAACGTTTTTGTAACATTATACACTATACCATTCAAAAGATTGGAGTCATTATAATTATTTTTTTAAATATATTATAAATGCTTTAAATTGATAAAAAAGTGATGATAAAGATATGTATATTGTTAATATAAAGTATAAATGCTGTTCTTCTGAACTTTATATTCATCAAAGAAACCTGAAAAAATTCTACTCAGCTGTTTTCAACATGATAATAATACATGTTTTTTGAGCAGCAAATCTGAATATTAGAATGATTTCTGAAGGATCATGTGACTGGAGTAATGATGCTAAAAATTCAGCTTTGAAATCACAATGATAAATTACATGTTAAAATGTATTCAAATAAAAAACAATTATTTTAAATAATAAAAATATTTCAAAATTTTCTGTTTTTGCTGTACTTTTGATAAAATAAATACAGGCTTGCTGAGCAGAACAGACTTCTATAAAAAAACATTAAAAATCTTACTGTTCAAAAACTTTTGACTGGTAGTGTAAATTCATTCTTATGTTAAAACGTGTTTAGTTAAATGTTAATTTATTACAGTCGTAATTTTTAATTGGCTATAACTTTATAATAAAATAATAAAAGAAAAGTTTAACACATTTTTCACACTAAAATCATTTTAACACCGGAGGTTTTTTTTTTTTTTTTTTTTTTTTGTAATAGTTTTTGTTAATATTTTGATTTATAATTTTCTGCTTTCATGTTAATTTAATTACATTTTTTTTAGCAATTTCATTGCATTTTTTTATTAGTTTTTGTTGTTTTCAAATATGTCTATATAGTTAAAACTAAATGGAAAACTAAATGGAAAATAGAAAATGTTGCATTGGGAACTAGCTGAAATAAAATAAGTATGTTTTTATATCTTATTTTATTTCAGTTAACGTTTATTTTAAATAATAAAAATAGTTATATAAATAGTTATAGTTATAGTATAGTTTTGGTTTCCTATAATAACCCTGGTTAACACACATATTGTTTATGTCTCTACTACTGAAACATTAACATTTATGAATTGACTTCCATATTAACTGCCATTAAACTTTTTCTTTTTTTTGGTGCTAACATTACGCCAAAAGTACTGTTGATTAAGCTTCACTTGAACCCACAATATTCCATAAAGCTAATGGATATAACCTGTCTTGTTAGTTCTTCTCCTTTTCAAGTAGGGCTTACACTGATGGAAAAGTTTATAATAGACCCAACGCTGGTTTTGTAGGGCAAACAAAAAGAACGAGAGACTACAGAGAGATTTTGGAGAGCCCTCGACACAATCCACCTGTCAAACACAGTCACTCACTCACACAAACACACATTTACGGCCTTCGAGGTCATTGGTTCTAGCGAACAGCTGAAGGGCTTTCAAAGCCACACATACAAGTCATAAAAGTTTAGGGTTGAAAACTCTATAACCGTATGCTTTCCTTTATTTGGATGAAGTAAGATGAAATCTAGTTGTGTGGTTCACATATTTCAGTGTTTGAGTCTGTGATGCTAACTTTTCATACAGCATCATAAAAGCTTGTCTGACAAGAGCCTGTTTGAATGGTGAGGCCTTACTGCTTTGATAGAAGGGGCATTTTCAAATGTAACAGGTGGGACCTGTCGGAATGTCAGCGCGGGCAGACAAATCACTGGCAGCTGTAACAGCACACACACATGAGTGCGAAAACACACACTCTCTCTCTCTCACACACACACACACACATGCTCACTCAACAGATGACAACACATTTTAAAGGTATCTAGTTTTATATAATTAGCTAATTGTAAGAAGCTTAGTTGCTTAGGATAGTGACACCATCATAATTACAAAGAGATATACTAACATGCAAGGAAAGCCATCTCAGATTTCCACTGTTCCCAAGACAGAAAACGATTCCTTGTTTAAGCTTAACTCCATAAGTTAGGTAGCGCCACCCTGTGGACAGCCATTTCCCTTCAGTGGAAGGTACACAATTGCAGATGAGTGTTTAAAAGAATATATTGAAATATCTCACTGATATTCTAATTACTGATTGCATATAAAACAGTTTATATGATAAACTGTACATAAAAAGTTTGGGGTAAGTAAGAATTTAATACGTTCATTCAGAAAGTATGCATTAAATTGATCAAAAGTCACAGCATATATACATTTATGATGTTCTAAAAGATTTAAATTTTAATTAATGCTGTTTTTCTTTTTTTTTTTATTTATTAAAAAAAAACATCATCTGAAAAGAAAATATCTTCTGAAAAAAAAAAAAGATCATGCAGGACTGGATAGTAAATGCAACTTAGATTTTTTAACAATGATTTCTGAAGAATCACGTGGAGTAATTGCTGCTGAAAATACAGCTTTGTCATAACTGGAATAAATTACATTTTTAAATATGTTAAGAATTTTATTGTAATAATACTTGACAGTATTTCTATTTTTACTGTATTTTGATCAAATAAATGCAGCCTTGGTAAGTACAAGAGACGTTTATACAACGAATTTAAAATCTTACTGGCCCCAAACTCATTAATCATACAAGATTAATGTTCTTAAGATTCAAGATTCAAGATTCAAGACTTATGAGCAGAAATAAATATCTTATTGGCAACTTACTCATACATACAGTTGAAGTCAAAAGTTTACATACACCTTAGAGAATCTGCAAAATGTTAATTATTTTACCGAAATAAGAGGGATCATACAAAATGCATGTTATTTTTTATTTAGTACCGACCTGAATAAGATATTTCACATAAAAGACATTTACATATAGTCCACAAGTAATAATGTGCTGTTACCCGAATGATCCACATCCACAAGTAAAAACAATGCATAAAGAGCTGGGGGTGTAAACTTTTGGAACGGAATGAGAATGTGTAAATTTTCTTATTTTGCCTAAATATCATATTTTCTCCATTTAGTACTGCCCTTCAGAAGCTAGAGAAGACACTTATATGTTCCCCATAAAACAAAATAAGTAAAATTTACCCTGATCTTCAAATTCAAAAAGTTTTCACCCCCCGGCTCTTAATGCATCATGTTTCCTTCTGGAGCATCAGTGATCATTTTAACTTTCTGTAATAGTTGCATATGAGTCCCTCAGTTGTCCTCAGTGTAAAAAAATGAAGCTCAAAATCATGCAGTCATTGTTGGAAAGGGTTCAAATACACAAAAATGCAGAAAAAACAAATAATTTGTGGGACCTAAAGGATTTTTCTGAAGAACAGCAGGCAGTTTTACTGTTCAGGACAAACAAGGGACTCATAAACAACCACAAAACAAAAAAACACAGCTGTGGATCGTTCAATTATTAACACAGTATTAAGAATCAATCATATGTAAACTTTTGAATGGGCCATTTTTATAAATTCAACCATTATTTTCTCTTGTGGACTATATGTAAACATCTTTTATGTAAAATATCTTATTCAGGTCAGTACTAAATAAAAAATAACAAATAACATTTTGTATGATCCCTCTTATTTTGGTTAAATAATTAACATTTTGCAGATTCTGCAAGGTGTATGTAAACTTTTGACTTCAGCTGTATATTATATATTATGCTGAATTGTTAACCCTTCTGATCATCTTTTCCTTCCTACATAATGACTGCATCAACCTTGTTTACACTTAGGCACATATTTCCATTTCTTTTTCTATATAGTAATGTAAAACCCAAGATCAGAATTTGATCTGAGTCATACCCTGCATTCAAATAAACAAGATTAATAATGTGCATAACACGTAAAGTGCATGTGTGACTCTAAGGATGTACATTAGGAAACATTGCTAAAATCCCTCATCTGTGTCTTCAGTCTTTTGGAAGGTGGAGTCATTTTCCAGTTCTGGGGAATCATTGAGTCTTTGGTCCTCAGGCTCTCCATTGATTGGCGTCTGTAGCTGTTTGGTTCTGGTTGGGACAGGAAGTTGTTCAGAATGGAGTAGTTCCATGGGGTCGAGTTCCCCATCTGTGGTCACTGGGGCAGCGACACGCGGCCGTGCTGATTTAATCCTCAACTTGCGTTTCAGGTCTTCCTCTTTTTCCTAAAACAGATGGTTTAATCACATATCACAATGCTGCGTCACATGCTAACACTGCTAATACAATCTAATTGCAGCTCAACTACAAACAAGCCACTCCAAAATCAAATATAGTATACTGAATATTAGCCAAGTTATTAAATTATGCATTAAAAATGAATGAATGATAAATGTCATGTAGTTCTGCTTCACCTTTCTCCTCTCCTCCACTTGTCTCATCTTCATCTCAATGTCTTCCTTTCTGGTGACTTCTTGTTCTTTGCGAGTTTTCAGTGATTCTAGCCGAGCCGGCGGTCTTCTCCTTGGCTTCCCAGCATCATCCATCTAACAGACATTATAAATGTTTGTCCAAGTGAAACAGAAACTATCATGCATACACACACAATATGAAAGTTCAATAACAGATTTTTTAAAGCTAAAAGTTTGAGTGGATTAAAGACTAAAAAAACTCCAAAAAGAGTGATCAGGACCTCTGGACAAAATATGAATCAGTCTTCTAACGAGGGATTTATTTATAATTATTGGCTAAACATATGATCACACATATTGCAGTGAAACTTACCAAATAAGTAAATAAAAACACATTTTATATATAGACATTAAGCAGATTTGATGCCTTATTGAATTTAACATGGATGAAAAATGAGGCTGTGAAGAACAGACTTACAGTCTGTACAATCGTATACACTGTATAAACATCCTAGATCACGTACGGTAATTTTCACAACTCACCACATTTTTTTTTTTCAGAAAGATGATTTACCAGCTGAATAATTATTGTGTTTAGAATTAACAGTATAGCCTCATTTTTATTTCTGTCAAAAATTACATATGGTGCTACCCTAAGTTATTTTCGTTTTATAAAATTTATTTTTAAAAAATAAATTATTTTATTATGTGAGAAAAATAAGACATGGAACTAATATAAGAGTTTGTTTGCCAGGGATAACAGTCATATACAGTTTAGAGCTCATTACACAAAGTATTTGACAGCAGAAAGTCACGACTGACCAATCAGATTCAAGTATTCTAGACAGTATTATAATAATAAAGACTGTTCCAGTAATGAATATAGGGGTGTATAAAATTTTCTTCACTGTAAGAAAAATATCTGTAGAATATCTGTGTATATCTCCACAACACAATGCAAACTGAAGATACAGATAAAACACCTGTGAAAAATCGAAAAAATTCTTTCATATTAACACTTATCCCTACTTTTACAGACTTTTTAGAGTGTTGATGTTTAATGTTAGAAAGGGTAATGAAAAATCATAGCAACATTATTTAACACTTTTTATATTTCAACTTTGACACTTTTCAGTCCTCACCATGATGTTGTACGCTTCCCCACTTCCTCCCTGTTTTGGTTGAGCTGGAATGATTCCCTGAACAAGCAGCTGCTCCAGAATCTCACTGGACTCAGGCCTCTCTTCAGTTTGCTGGGCCAGGCCAGGACTCTGTGCTAGATTTGACACAATGGATCAAAATAATTAATAGATTTAGTTTATTTCCTACATTCTATTTTATATTTTTATTCCATTTCAGCTTTTCTATATCTCTGAAAAACCTCAAAGTTGGCCACTGGTTCATTTTAAAGTGAAATAGCATCAAGTTGTCTTCGAATTTCTATCTAACCTTTTAGCGGTAGCAGCATTTTAGGTACAGATCCAGGTAGAACTGTTGGCTCCGCTGCATCCAGACTGACCCCGCTATCCGTGGTCATTTTGGACACGGCAGAGTCACCACGAGAGCCTCCCTGAGCCAAAACAAACTCCAGAGTTTCGGTCTACAAAATAAAAGCAAAGTCAGATATAAGTTTGCATATAACAAAACACTGGCCTTGTCTGTTGGCTGGTTTTAGAGGGATTTGGGACTGGGAAATCTCTTGAAATCAGCTAACAATCTTAAAAAGGCTCCAAGATGGTGTTTTTGCAGTGATGCCATAGAAGAACCATTTTTGGTTCCTCAAAGAACCTGTCAGTGAACAGTTCTTCAATGAACCATTTGAAGAACATTTAAAAAATCTAAAGAACCTTTTTTGACCATAAAGAACCTTTTCTGCATTTGAAAGGTTCTATGGATGTTCAAGGTTCTTATTTTTAAGAATGAAGACCAGCAAACCAGCTTTGGTTGGTTTAAGCATTTCGTTTTGTTTAATTATTCATCTAATTCACCTAATATAGACTATTAAATATCAGTTTCCTCATATGTTTCAACATCATATAACCACTACCGACCCACTATTGTTTCGTTTATTAATTCATATTTGAAAATAATATTATTAAAAGACTACAGCTTACCTCATTTCCGTTCAGAATGCTGGGTTTTACGGGTTCAACCACCGTGATTTTGGAACTCCCACATCCCATGTTTAACGCTCAGGACAGTGCGAGCTTTCAGTGCGGCACCGAAACTATTTGATCTGTGTAAAGTACTTAAACACTGTCGCATTCCAACACATGATCCACGATCTCGCGACCATCGTCGTCATGGACTCTCTGCGTTGCTACGATTCGTTGCTACAATAAATCTGACCCCGTTCCAGAGGTCACGTAACCTGTTATGTTGCCTTGGCTCTACACTAGTCAAAAATAAAACACGGGTTTATACTGGTAGTTGATCATTAGAACAAAAGTGACATCAACAGATTGTTTTTCAGTTAATTAGTCACTAGTTTCTTTTATTAGAATTTTACAAATTTAAATATCTGAGCACAAAACACTGTTTCTTATTATTGGTGACCAAGCTTTATTAGTGGCAAAATTGTTATGATTGAGCAAAGGAAAAAATGGCTAAAAACTGACTAGTCAATTTACATAAAACCTTTATTTATTTATTTATTTACAAATTCAATCTTGAAATAGTTTATTATTATTTCAGTAAGATTTTCAAAGTTTTTTTTTAAAAAATGGATATGATAGATTTTCATATTTTAATGTCGAAAGCAAAAATGTCAAAGCAAAAATGTGAAACAGTCATAATCTGTCTATACAAAAGCAGCAAAATGTATGGTTTCTGTGTGGTTAAATGTTCCCAACCAACAGATTAGAAAAAGAATATCTGTTTACATATTAAGCTTAATCAGTTTCCCTATGGTCAGTTTCTGTGGATCCCTTAGGCAGCCTGGGAAACAATTAGATGTAATTGTATCATAATGGATCATAATAATCCCAGTGGACATGCAGCTCACATGCAGGCAGTGTTTTTATTTCCTCTTTATGTGCCTTGTTAAATTTCTGAATCTGATTTATAACCCATTCTTGCTCAGGTATTCCACTATTACACTGATAATTTTTCTTATTATATTGCTAGGCCTTCACATGGTTTTGGACTATAAAGTTGTCACTGTAAAATTACCATAAAGATAGTAACCACAGAACCCTTATCAAAATAACTCTTGTAAAGCCTTATCCTGCATGCTTAGCTGTTGTTTAAGCTTTTAATAAATTAAATCAACACATCAAGCTTATTTTGGTGTTCCTTTTTTGTCAACTCTGTTGACGTGTTGGCTACATTTACTAGAAACTGCCTGTTTTTTAATGACATACCTGTCAAAAAACAATTGGCCAAGGCTTGACAGATCTTTAACACATTTAATGTCACCTAGACACCTTTTCTCAACTACAACCGCAAAGATACCCGGCCCACAAAGTGGCACAATTATAGGTCTGGCTCCCTCATAACTACTTTTGTTGGTAGACCAATCATAAGTGGATAATTGCTAGCACTCATACAAAGATGTAATAAAATTGTATGCATTTGAGTGAAAATCTAAATTTGATTAAAAACAAAACAAACAAACCCCATTTGTTCATACATATAAACAGTACTAAGGAAAATTGTGCAGATATAAATATACACTACCAGTCAAAAGTTTTTGAACAGTAAGTTTTTATTTTTATTTTTTTTAAATAATTCTCTTCTGCTCACCAAGCCTGCATTTATGTGATCTAAAATACAGAAAAGCAGCAATATTGTGAAATATTTTTACTATTTAAAATAACTACTTTCTATTTTAATATATTTTAAAATGCATTTTATTTCTGTGATCAAAGCAACATTTTCAGCATCATTACTCCAGTCCTCAGTGTTGCATGATCCTTCAGATCAAGCATTCTAATATGCTGATTTAAATAATTAAAACATTACATTTTGATGAACAGAAACCTCCAAAGATCAGCATTTATCTAAAATAAAAAGCTTTTGCAACATTATACACTATATCATTCAAAAGCTTGGAGTCAGTATTACAAAATGATTATAGAAATTAATACTTTTAATTAGCAAGGATGCTTTAAATTGATCAAAAGTGATGATAAAGACATTTATAATGTTACAAATGATTTCTATTTCAGATGCTGTTCTTCTGAACTTTATATTCATCAAAGAACCTGAAAAAACTCTACTCAGCTGTTTTCAGCATCATCATCATAATAAATAATAATAATAAATGTGTTTTTTGAGCAGCAAATCAGAATATTAAAATGATTTCTGAAGGATCATGTGACTGGAGTAGTGATGCTAAAAATTCAGCATTGAATTCACAGGAATAAATAAAATTTTAAAATATATTCAAATAGAAAACAGTTCATTTAAATAGTAAAAATATTTCAAAATGTTACTGTTTTTTGCTGTACTTTGGACCAAATAAATGCATGTATGGTGAGCAGGAGAGACTTCTTTAAAAAAAACATTAGAAATCTTGATTTTTTTTTTTTTTTTGACTGTTAATGTACATATAAAAATTATTAGGGAACAAAGGATCTGTTAGCTTGTATCATGTAGAATTAAATCTGACAGTGGACCTAACCATTACAAAGAAAGAAAGAAAGAAAGAAAGAAAAAGAAAGAAAGATAAGTTTTATAAGCGTGCCAATACAGATTCTAAACCAAATTAGATTAAATTAGCCGATTTTATTAGATTAAACCGATTTTAGACTGGACTGAATTAGATGAACAACAACGGAGAACATTTCCAACGTGAACTTCTGAACTTCCCCGAGTAGATGTCACATCATAAATCCGTTACAGCAGATCCGCTTTTCGCTGTCGCGCAGTCAGGCCAGAAGATGGTAGTGTCGCTCATCTTTCCTCCAGTCAACACCCACGAACCCTGAACGACCCCGCCTGAAACAGAGCCCTGCAAATGGGAGAAGCTTTTATAGCCTCCTGCCTTTACCCAGCCAATGAAGTCGCCTGAAATAGGGCGGTGAGAACATCTCGACCCACTCAACTTCACTGAAGTTCTGTCAGAGAAAGTCGGCGCTGGCGGAGTGGAGTGTCTTCTGGACCCGTTGTCAGTTTGGATGAGACCAACCATGGCGCCCAGTCAGGGTTCCAGGATGCTCAGTAAAGATGATGCGAATTATAAACTTCACTTTCGGATGATAAACGAGCAACAAGTGGAGGATATCACCATTGATTTCTTCTACAAACCGCACACCATTACTTTACTGACATTCACCGTCGTCAGCATAATGTACTTTGCGTTTGCGAGGTAAGTAAACAGAAGGTTTACGGCAGAACACACCTGTCAGCATGGCAACGGCAACTTGTGACAGAGCATTCAAAGTAGACCTTTTTTTATTTTTCACATTACATTTCAGCTAAAGTAGTTTAAATGGTAGTAATATGTTGTGTTACAATGTTGCCAACGCGAATCAAGTTAACTGCTTTAAATTCTTTGAAAAACGTAAACAGTTCAAGTAAGATTCAGATTAAGTTAAATTAAAAATTTAATGAGTTTTTTCAATGCCACTTGGAGTTATGATAGCAGCAGTAAAATTAAAACTATATAGACGTTTTAATCAAAATGATGATATAAATGATAAAATATAAAAATAAAAACAAATTCAAAATATGAATAAAAATGACAATAGTATCTCAATGACACTAGTCTGTGTTATTCTCTGATTTGCCACACCCACACCAAAAAGTCTGGTGACATTGTGAAAGGTTACAGTTCACGACTTAGTCATGGCTCTGATATGTTATCTGCACCTCGTGTTTTTATTATGACAGGGATGATGGCGATTCTGATAATAACCTACGTGTGGGTCTGCTGCTGGTCGGCTCTTTCTTTCTTGTTATCAGTGTTCTTGCCTTCCCCAACGGTACAGTCATTCTTCCTTTGTTCTCAGTAGAAACAAATACTTAAACAGGACGCAAACTGACTTTCACTGAGTGCTTTCACTGCAGGAAAATTCTGTCTTTATTTACTCAACCTCATGTCTTTTCTTCCACGGAATTTCCGAGCTGCTAATTTCCATGCCATGAAAGCTCAGCCATTTGGCTAAATCACACAAATAGGAATGACATAGAAAATTAGCTTACATTTAAAAAATTTTATGTGCCTACTAAATATTTTTTTCATTGGTTTAAAAAAAAAACTTGTAGGTCCTTTCACAAGACCACATCCTGCTATATGGCGCATGGTTTTTGGTGAGTGGCTGTTAACAGTCTATTCTTGTGTGTTTACTTATCAGCAGCTATGTTGACTCAACCTCCAACACCTTGATCTATTGGCACATTTCAGGTCTCAGTGTCCTTTACTTCCTCTTCCTGGTGTTTCTCATCTTCCTGAACTGGGATCAGGTGAAGACGATATTGTATTGGCTGGACCCCAATCTACGTTACGCCACCCGAGAAGCAGATGTCATGGTGAGCGATATGATATCTCAGGACAAAAATCAAATTCATCTTTGCGTGAGAAGCTATAACATGTTTTTGTCATCAATAAAGGACATCATATTGTTTTTATGTAAATGATAACAAATCTGTACTGGCAACTGAAGTTATTATTTACTTGCATAAAGCTGTGAACACCTAAGCTTTTTGCACAACTATTATTTAGTATTATTTTCCATCATGGGTCCTTGGCTTTAATTAGAATCCGTTTTTTTTTAATTACTTCATTTACATACTAGTATAAACAGAGACTGTTTCTGTGATTCATAATTATTGAACATTTAATTTAGGCAAGTCCAAATAAGTGCATTACATAATCTTTGATTTCCTGCATAATGTCTTCTTTGTTTGTGGCTCCGTGTCAGTTGTATTAATTTTTATAGCTGGTCGTGGTCACAGCAGACTAGTGCAGCACATAGATTATGTCTGAGCTGTGGAGTTTGAAACCCTCACTTCAGTGTGTGTGTTTCTAATCCAGTGAATTATAATTAATTACTTTAAAGAGATAATGCCAGCTTTCTGTAAGAGGTTTCTACGTAGCTCAGAGGACGGCCTGACTGTGGACATCCAGCCAATAGGATTATTTCAGTCTCTCTCCACTGACATCAGGCTCCATGCCGCTCACTTTATCTAATTTGCACTGTGCCCTACTTTTTTTTTTTTTGTTTTGTTTTCTCTCATTTGTAAAATTAGTTAAATTGTTTCTTGAAATCAAATTGCTTATATAGCCTTGATGTGTTACTGATGTATAGCCAATAACATATTCTATAGTATAAATAATCCTGAAGTTTTCAATACAATTTTACATTATTGTGAATTTACAGTATTCATTCATTCATTCATTTACTCAATTGTATTTTTGCAGTTTGTTTTTGTTTATTTCTTTAATTTTATATAAAATTTTACAGGAGTATGCAGTAAACTGTCACATGATCACATGGGAACGCATCCTGAGTCACTTTGACATTTTTGCCTTTGGTCATTTCTGGGGTTGGGCAATGAAAGCTTTACTCATCCGCAGCTATGGTCTCTGCTGGAGCATCAGCATCACATGGGAGCTCACAGAGGTAATGCTTTTTAAATATTTATACAGTTAAAACGTCAAATTTTGAAGGTTTTTGAGGAGAACATTCCAAGATTTTTTTTTCCATATAGTAGACTTCAATGGGTATCAACAGGTTGAAAGTCCAAATTGCATTTTCAATGCATCTTCAAAGGGCTCTACACAATCCCAGCTGAGGCACAAGGGTCTTATTTAGTGAAACAATCGGCCATTTTCAGTCAAAAACTATACTTTCTATACTTTTTAACCCAAAATGCTTGTCTTGCACTAGCGCTGCAGTGCACGTCTATGACTTGTCATATTATGTGATCATGTTGGAAAGGTCATGCGTGTTTAGTTCTAGTCTGTGCACTAAAAGGTAGAGTAGAGTGAAAAACTCCATTGCATTTTCTCCTCCAGTGTCAAAATCCTCCGACATCGTTGTTTAACCTTTTTTGTAAACGGCATTTTACTTAGTCTTTGCATGTTTGCTTTGTAAACATTGGGTCGGTGCTTCCGACCACAGCAGAGTTGGGGCAAAATGAGCATTTGTGGTTAACAAGTATATAAATTTGTAATTTTTTTTTTTTTTTGTTTTGTTTTTTTAGAAAATGAACAATCATTTTACTAGATAAGACCCTTCTTTCTTGGCTGGGATTATGTGGAGCCCTTTGAAGCTTCATTAAAACTGCAGTTTGGACCTTCAACCCGTTGATCCCCATTAAAGTCCAGTATATGGAGAAAAATCCTAGAAGATTTTTTTCTCAAACATCTTAATTTATTTTCGACTGAAGAAAGAATGATATGAACGTCTTGGATGACATGGGAGTAGATAGATTATCAGGAAATTTTAATTCAGGAGTGAACTAATCCTTTATGCTTAAGGCTGCTGAATTATTAAAAAATACAATAAGAACAGTTTAAATATTTATATATAACTGCTTTTTGGATATGATTTATGATTTGACACCATGAGTGGGAGGGTGTTTTTTCCAATCAAATTCCTTTGAAAGTAAGTAGCTGCTGATGCAATAGTACTGATTATGCAACTTCCTCATAACTCCATACTTAATAATCTGTAAGAATTAATTGTAAAGGAAATGACTAAGTGTTGTTTGTCTAATCACATAAAAAAGATAAACCCTGATAATATCTTATGGAGTATAATTTTTATGGATGACTGTTTTATTGTTTGAGGAATGTTTATTGTTATTATTGCTTTTAATATCAGATACATATGAGTTAAAGAAGTCCACTTCCAAAACAAAGATTCACATATAATGTACTCACCCCTTGTCATCCAAGATGTTCATGTCTTTCTTTCTTCAGTCGTAAAGAAATTATGTTTTTTGAGGAAAACATTTCAGCATTTTTCTCCATATAATGGACTGCTATGGTGCCCCGATTTTGAACTTCCAAAATGCAGTTTAAATGCGGCTTCAAACGATTCCCAGCTGAGGAAGAAGGGTCTTATCTGGGGAAACGATCAGTTATTTTCATTTAAAAAATAAAATTTAAATACTTTTTAATCTCAAACGCTCGTCTTGCCTTTCTCTCCTAAAACTCTGTATTCTGACTCAGGACAGTTAGGGTACGTCGAAAAACTACATCGGTGCAGAAGTTCCAACACAGTCTTTGCAAAGTGAACATGCAAAGATCAAACACCCTTCAGAAAAAAGGTAAAACAGCGATAATGGACGATTTCGAAGTTGAGTGAGAACATGAGATGGGAGTTTTTTGACATACCCTAACTGTCATGAACCGGAACAAAAACAGTCCAGGCAGAGTAAGACGAGCGTTTAGCATTAAAAAGTATATAAATTGTATTATTTTTATGAAAATAACCGATCTTTCCGCTAGATAAGACCCTTCTTTCTCGACTGGGATCGTTTACAACCACAATTGGGATCGTTTGAAGCCACATTTAAACTGCATTTTGGAAATTCAAACTCGGGGCACCACAGCAGTCCATTATATGGAGAAAAATGCTGAAATGTTTTCCTCAAAAAACATCATTTCTTTACGACTGAAGAAAGAAAGACATTAACATCTTTGATGTCAAGGGGGTGAGTAAATTTTTGTAAATTGTTGTTCTGGAAGTGGAGTTCCCCTTTAATACCAAACTGAGTTGAGCAGTGAAAACCACCTAGATTGTTACTTGCTGCTTTAAGTGTTTCTCATCTCTCTCTTTTTTCCTCATTTAGTTATTTTTCATGCACCTCCTGCCAAACTTTGCGGAGTGCTGGTGGGATCAAGTCATTCTCGACATCCTGTTGTGCAATGGAGGGGGCATTTGGCTTGGCATGACTGTGTGTCGCTTTTTAGAGATGCGTACCTACCACTGGGCCAGTATCAAGTAAGCTCTTTTTTACGATTAATCTGTAGCTATTCCCATGAAACCAGCCTTTGTTCTAGAAATATGCAGTTTATAGTCATAATTTTGCTACCACTAATGTTGCAGAACTAAATAAGCAGCAGTAGCAGTAGTTACACACACCCACATCCATGCTCTCTGTGATTGCATTGTGTTTGGGAGATGTGTATGCGGAGATTAGTTATCTGTGTTAACTCCAAACATGTTTTGCGTTACATTCTTTTTGCAGCATTTAATGCAGGGTTATTAGGTCAGTGGAGTAGTGTACAAGGATGCTCATGTGTTTAGGATTATTGTAAACAGGTCATTGGTGTGTTTTGAATGTGTTCAGGGATATCCACACAACCACAGGCAAGCTGAAACGGGCAGTTATGCAGTTCACTCCAGCCAGCTGGACATATGTGCGCTGGTTTGACCCCAAATCCTCTTTTCAGAGGGTGGCTGGAATCTACCTCTTCATGATAGTATGGCAGGTGTGTGATGTTACAGAAATATATTTGATTGTGATCATAATCTAAAACATAAGTAGTATGGAAAGCCTTTTAGTTTATGCTACATTCAAGTTTATGATGTCGCATATAAACAGAACTTGTCCCACAAAGAGTGTGAAACCTTATTTTATCATTTAAATACCAACTTGGAAAGTCATGGCTAGTGTCACAGTGGAAAAAATGAGTAGTGATGAAAATTGTGATTACTGAGTGTACAATTTATTTGTGCACATTTTCTGCACTTTTAATGAGAAACGTTTTAATGACAACCTTAATAGGAAACCACTGGATATTAAGACTTGTGGATATTAAGACTTGCTTAAAGGAGAAGTCCACTTCCAAAACAAATATTCACATATAATGTACTCACCCCCTTGTCATCCAAGATGTTCATGTCTTTCTTTCTTCAGTCGTAAAGAAATTGTTTTTTGAGGAAAATTTTTCTCCATATAATGGACTCATATGGTGCCCTGATTTTGAACTTCCAAAAATGCAGTTTAAATGCAGCTTCAAATGATCCCAAATGCGGTTGTCTTTCCAGCCGAGAAAGAAGGGTCTTATCTAGCATAGCAATCGGTTATTTTCATAAAAATAATACAATTTATATACTTTTTAATGTCAAACGCTCGGCTTGTCTTACTCTGCCTGGACTGTTTTTTTCCGGTTCATGACAGTTAGGGTATGTTGAAAAACTCTCATTTTCTCCCTCAAATTCAAAATCATCCTATATCACTGTTTTATCTTTTTTGTTAAGGGTGTTTGATCTTCTTCGCATGTTCTCTTTGCAAAGACTGGGTCGGTACTTATGCAGCAATGTAGGATGATTTTGAAATGATTTTTTAAGTTAAGGGAGAAAATATTTTTTTTCGACATACCCTAACTGTCTTGAACCAGAATACACAGAGTTCAAGGAGAGAAAGGCAAGATGAGCGTTTGAGAATAAAAAGTATTTAAATTGTATTTATTTTTATTTATTTTTTTTAAATGAAAATAACCGATCGTTTCGCCAGGTAAGACCCTTCTTCCTCGGCTGGGATTGTTTACAACCACATTTGGGATCATTTGAAGCCGCATTTAAACTGCATTTTGGAAGTTCAAAATCGGGGCACCATATCAGTCTATTATATGGGGAAAAATGCTGAAATGTTTTTCTCAAAAAACATAATTTCTTTACGACTGAAGAAAGAAAGACATGAACATCTTGGGTAAAAAGGGGGTGAGTACATTATATGGGAATCTTTGTTTTGGAAGTGGACTTCTCCTTTAATATAATGTAAATGATGTTTCTTGTTGAAATATGTAGTAGGAAACTCATAAAAGATTTATGTTATTAAAAAAAAATCACATTGTTTTATACATATTTTGGACTATGAGGGGTGCCATTATTTCAACAACAACAAATGGTTGCACTCTGTGTGCTACTGGTGCTACCTGTTGGGTCTTTAGGAAGTTTTATTCATCCACCGGCATCTTCAAATTCTTCCCATATCCCTAGGAAAGCAGTGAAGATTTAAATTGCTTCTCTTGTTGTCCTTTGACTGAAAATGATAACCTAAAGCCTACGCTTATATCCACCGGCACCTGCAACCTCTTTTTTAGTAGCTGTGGTCATCGTATCATTATTTTTTTTTTTCCCAAGTTGTATTGCGGTAAAAAGAGCAACAGGTAGCGCCACTAAGTGCAACCATTTCAGGCCATCAAAATAATAGCGTTCCCTATAGTATAAAATATGTGTAAAAAGATGTGGATTTTTTTTAAATAACGTGAACTATATCTTTATGGTTTTTTGAGGCTTTTTTACTCACATTTGTCCTGTTTCTTTGCTCTCCAACAGCTCACAGAATTAAACACTTTTTTCCTGAAGCACATCTTCGTATTCCAGGCCTCTCATCCTCTTAGCTGGTGCCGTATCCTCTTCATTGGGATCATCACTGCCCCCACAGTGCGGTAATGTCCCATTACTTTCTTCTGTGTTCCAGCGAAACCCCTCAAAATAAACCTTTTTTAGTACTGGGACTTCTCAACCAACCAAACAATATTAAGCCATTTCGCTTTATTTCATCAGACTTTTTGCTCTGGCCTCATTTTGCTTCTCTAGAGATCAGGATCATTATCTCTCCAAAATCTGATGTACTAAAACAAAAGCTTTTCCTGGAAAGGCAGAACATGAGATTCACATAACTGAGAAACATGAGAATGCCATGACTTCAGAATCCAGTTATTTTATTTATTGAAATTATTTATTTATTTATGTATTGGGATGCAGAATCCGATGATCCATAAACATCAACACAGTCATGCTATTATTCCATTCTTTGGTAAATACATTCATTTTGAATAATGAACTTTAGCAGGTGTTTATACAACCATTGTACTGTTTGATGCAAGAGGTGTTGAATGACTCGTATTAATTATTTGTTTGCATATAGGCAATACTACGCATATCTAACAGACACCCAGTGCAAAAGAGTTGGAACACAGTGCTGGGTGTTTGGGTAAGTACATGTTTATTTATCTAATGAGAAAGCACTGTCAAAGTAAGGATTTTTAAAATCATATTTATATAGTTTAGCCAGTGGTTTTTCCAGTTTGGATGTTTTGGGTTTTTACTCCCACTTACGTTGTTCAAAACCTGTGTGACCTCTGTAGAACATGAACACATTTTGAGTGTTTTACATTAACGGTCATGACAAAGTCATTGGTGTCAAATGTTGTTTTGAGCTCCACTGACTTTCAGTGTATGAAGAAAATCAGTCGAAAATATTTTCTTTTCTGTTCCACAGCATAAATAACATCATACAGGTTTGGAGCAACATGACAGTTTTCATTTTTGGGTGAACTTGAACTCTCCCTTCTGTATAAAGACTGTTAAAAATTGTTCAGTCTGTTTAATTTGGAACTTGTGTCTTAAAATTTAAAGTGCTCCTATTATGCCTTTTCAAACATGTCCCTTTCATGCAGTGTGTCATGTAGCTGTATGTGAACATAAACTATCTGCAAAGTTGTGAAGCCGAGAGTGCACGATAAATAAAGTTATTGTCTATCAAAGAAAAAAGAGTCGGCTCACCTTCGCCTAAACAAGTTGTCAGGAATTCGAATCTTTTTCTGTTACGGCCACACGTCACAAAGTAACACATTTGCATAATGTCCGCCCACGTTCTACCTCGCCAACCACCTGCCCGCCCACAAACAGTACAATTTACCTGATATCGAGAAGACCCTGTATCCTAAGCTGTGAGTAAATTTGTTATATATTTACTTTCAAAAGATGAATCCACAAAGATTGTATTTTCTAGCGATCGTTCAAAATACGTAGTTGTGTATGTTATGTTGTGTAACAACCCTTCACATGTCTTGCTAACCGGCTAACTCACACTTCTGTAGTTCTGTTGTTCAGCTGTGGGCCCACTGTAGTCTAAAAATTTGTGATTGATGCAGCTTGACTGTCTGTCTGTCTCATTAGTTGGAGTAATGATAAAGGATGGCGCACAAAGCAGCTTTTTCAATTGCTTGCGCCACGCGAGGACGGCTTGTTTCTGCGTCGACCAAAGCGCACGCGCAGTGGAGCGCACTGCTGGCGCGCAAGGCGTGCACGCCGCGCTCACTGTTCAAATTAGTTGAATTTTTGCGTTCTGAAGGGCTGCACTGAATTCAGCGGCCAGCGCAGCGCTTTCTGTGTTCGGTGTGAAAGCTCCTGGGCTGTCATTCAGTTATGGCGATGGGCGTTTAGTTTTCCGACACACGCTATACGCGGTAGACTAATCATAAAGGACTGCGCCATCTGACCAATCATAGCAGTGAGGGCTCACGGAAAGGAGGGGTTTAGAGAGACTGATTCTTCAAACTGCTTCGTAGGAGTGTTTATGAATCATTTAGAAATGAGGTAAAATTAAATCTATTTTTGGAGAAAACTAAAGTGTTTTTTGACCTTGCATACATGTAAACCTGTTTTAGGAGTCTCATAAAACAATATTAGCAATCTTTAAAATGGCATAATAGGAGCACTTTAATGCATTTTTAAAATCCAGAAAAACAATGTTCTTAAAATGGTATGGATATAGAGGTATTTAATACATAAGTTTGGTTCCATCTCGCCACAGCTGGTTTTGTCAGAATCAGGTGATTTTTGTCCTGTTTACCAGACAATCTCACTTTTTCCATTCGATTCTGAACAAAGGAAGCATTTTCTCTTGGCTTTGTAAAGCTCCAAGTCTGCCAGATTACTCCTACATAGTCTGGTGATTTAACAAACCTCACTTTTGTATTTGTAAGTCCTACAAGTCTAAAATGCTCATAGAGATTTGCCAATGTGCATTAAACACAAAAAGTAATTTATTTACTTTTTTATTTGTATTTTTTTTTTATAGTGAAAGAAGGTTTTTTTTTTTTTACACAGTTTCATAAAACCTGAAAGATATACTGTGGCACTCAAAGTATTTGGATACTGTTAAAAACTTAAAGGCATAGTTTAACTAAAATTTTACATTTTGTCACTTACTGTTTTTCCAATCATGTAAGACTTACTTTCTTCTGTGGAACAAAGAAAGGTGTGTTTTTATGCAACAAAATAAAAGTTAATGGGGCGCTGTCGACTTTTAGCTGTTTTGCTCAGATACTGTTCAAAAATATTCTAAAATCATATTTATTTATACAGTACTATAGATAATTAAATATCAAACCCATGGGAATCAAATTTTTTGTTATAAATTTCTACAGTATATATTTGTTCTGGTATTTAAATAATTGAAAACATTTTTGAAAGCATTTGCTGGAAAGTTTGTTTGCTCATTTTTATAAACAAAAAATGCCAATTAGTTTGATACATTGTTACATAATGCAAAGACATTCATACATTTTTAACTGTGTTGTAATACTTTTCAGGGTGTTGCCTGAATGTTATAAGAATGTGTTTCTGTTTTTCCTTGTAGGGCAATTGCTTTCCTGGAAGCCCTGGCTTGTATCAAATTTGGACAAGACTTGTTCTCTAAAACACAGGTTCTTTATGTCATCCTTTGGCTTTTGTGTTTGGTGAGTGTTTTGGTTGAAATTTCTTTTATTTATAAATATTACTGTTTAAGATATTATTATGTATTTATATTTATTTATACAGAAATATTTATTATGACTATGTTGCAATGGTTTATAATGTCCGTTTATACATCTGTAGTATACACTGAATGTTTACAGATGGGACCCTGTGTGTTTCTATAAACTAAATACTTTGGGGTCCAAAAGTCTGAGACCACATTTGGGATTCAAAATCTAATTTAAAATCTTCAAAAGTACATAAGTGTTCTATAGCATATAATTTTATCTTCCCTATATAGTCCTTCACTAATGAAAAAAGCTAATTGTTTTATCAGGTGCAAGTGAAATGAACCAAATACTAAGACATTCTGAAATTCATTTAACTTATTTTGTTCATAATATATTATTTGCAGTAATACATTACAGTTTTGTGCGTTGAAGGCTCATACACACTTTTTGCTCTATCTCTTTCCACCTTCCAGGCTTTCATTACTTTTCTCTGTCTGTATGGTATGGTTTGGTACGAGCAGAATTATGGGAAAAGACTAAGGGTAAATGACCATATTTATTCATCTGTCACAACAACATGATATACTGAGAGATACTAAGATTCTTAATTAAAAAGTGGATTCTTTAATAAAACTATACAGTTGAGGTCAAAAGTTTACATACACCTTGCAGAACCTGCAAAATGTTAATTATTTTACCAAAAGAAGAGGGATCATACAAATTGCATGTTATTTTTTTATTTAGTACTGACCTAAATAAGATATTTCACATAAAAGAAGTTTAGATATAGTCCACAAGAGAAAAAATGACTTGAGTTTATAAAAATGACCCTGTTTAAAAGTTTACATATGCTTGATTCTTAAAACTGTTTTAGCTAAATTACCCACAGCTGTTTTTTTTTTTTTTTTTTTTAGTCATAGTTGTTCATGAGTCGTTTGTTTGTCCTGAACAGTTAAACTGCCTGCTGTTCTTCAGAAAAATCTGTCAGGTCCCACAAATTCTTTGGTTTTTCAGCATTTTTGCGTATTTGAACCCTTTCTTTGCACACTGAGGGACTCGTATGCAACTATTACAGAAGGTTCAAACGCTCACTGATGCTCCAGAAGGAAACACAATGCATTAAGAGGCAGGGGGTGAAAACTTTTTGAATTTGAAGATCAGGGTAAGTTTAGCTTACTTTGTCTTCTGGATTACACGAAATGACACAATGCACGCTTTCCAGTGGCACTGATGTGGCTTTCATATTTGAATGTCAGAAGTGTCTGAGCCAGTGAATGTTTGCGATGGCTCTCCTAATGAAATGAACATCTTTTGTAGCTTCTGAAGGGCAGTACTACATGAAAAAATATGATATTTAGGCAAAATAAGAAAAATGTATACACGTTCATTCTGTTCAAAAGTTTTCACCCCCCGGCTCTTAATGCATCGTGTTTCCTTCTGGAGCAGCAGTGAGTGTTTGAACCTTCTGTAATAGTTGGATCTCAAAATCATAATCATTGTTGGAAAGTGTTCAGATATTCAAATATCATTCAGGTAACAACACAGTATTAAGAATCAAACTTTTGAACGGGGTCACTTTTATAAATAATTATTTTATCTTGTTTAAACGTCTTTTATGTGGTCAGAAATAATTAAAATTAACATGTATTTTGTATGATCCCTCTTATTTTGGTCAAATAATTCACATTTTGCAGATTCTTCAAGGTGTATGTAAAATTTTGACCTTAACTGTAATTTAGTGCTGTCAACTGGTCATTCACAAGTTGACAGCAATTACATTAGAAACATCCCAGAGAAAATGATGTGGTTATGATAATTTGCTCAGGTGTGAGTCTTTATCTTCCTGGTTTGTGCTGTGCACTTGCATATCAAATGTTGATAAACTGATAAATCTTTTCAATAGAGCATTGCAGACTGTGACGACAGCACCCTTATTGACCCATATGACCACATTCCTGAAACTGCCAAAGGTACGTACAATCTGATTTGTTTTAGAGGGTTTCTGAAGTGACATTGAATACCTAGAAGTTGATTGTTTAAATGAGAGTTTTCACATCATGTTCGGACTTGTGATATGGAATTTCCTTTCATCGTTTACATTTTCTACACCATAGATCAAAATTAAATTAAAATTGTACTATGATATGAAGAACATATAAGGAATATGTGAGATTTATTTGCCCCTCAAATATCTGAATTGCATTAAAGGGATAGTTCACCCAAAAATGAAAATGACCTTATGATTTACTCAACTTTTAACCATCCTAGATAAATGTGACTTTCTTCTTTCTGAATACAATTGAAGTCATATTAATAATGTCCTGGCCTCCAAGCTTTATAATGGTAGTGAAGATATTTTTCTTACACAAACACATTGATTCACTTCAGAAGGCCTTTATTAACCCCTGGAGCCATGTGGAACACTTTTTATGATGTGTGGATGCACTTTATTGGACTTCAAAATCTCAACACCCATTTACTGCCATTATAATGCTTGGAAGTGCCAGGACATTTTTAATATAACTCTGATTGTATTCGTTGGAAAAACGATAAAATGTCATGTACACCAAGGCTTGAGGGTGAGTAAATCATGGGGTAACTTTAATTTTTGGGTGAACTATCCCTTTAAATGTGGTGTTAAATCTGAATTTAACACTAATAAGTATATATGTATTAACATTATTCCTACTATTAGCAGAGAGGAACTCCAGTAATAATTCCGCTTCATCACGGAGAAGAAAAGGAGGCTCTGGAAAAAACAAAACAATCAATGGAACGAGCAGCAAGAAGTGACCACAGCTAGAGACTGATGATCTCTCAAAGGACCACAAGGGGTGAAAGAATGAATCCGTCATAAATGGTTGAAGAGAGGTAAAGCGGTTAGCTGGGTGATAGTGTGCAGACACAGAAAGCGGTTCTATAAACAGAGGACGCATTCCAAACCACAAGCCTCTGTCTTTACAATGTACTGTTGTACACTAGTTTTCATTTTCATAGCACTTGGAAGGAAACAATGATTTGTGGTATGCCAGGATTACGGGAAATGACACAGTGCACACTTTCCAGTGGCACTGATGTGGCTTTCATATTTGAATGTCGAAAGTGTCTGAGCCAGTGAATGTTTGCGATGGCTCTCCTAATGAAATGAGCTCAATGCCTCCAGGCTTTCTGTAAAACATAATGGGAGCATTATTCAACTGTCTATTACCAGTATTGTTAATGCAGACCAAAACCTGTCTTAAATTTTGCACATTTTTCTCCACTTGCCCTGTAATCACATACCTATGCATTGATTAGGGTAAGAACTTTTTATGCAACATTTCACTGTGAGCATAAAAACAAGGTCTACTTTTGTGAAAACCTTTAAGCACTTATTTTAATGTACTATGATCTTGACACAGATGTTTTGTTATCACAACATTTTCAGCCTTCTTATATTTGCTCTTTTAAATGAAAACTCCCGAGTGGTTGAAGAAGAGGCAGGTCGTGACCTTTGACATTAAAAGCTGTTGATTTACTTGTAATATGTAATATGATTCAGCTTTTTCTGGCAATGTGTAAAGTTGGTTTAGAAATGGTGACATAATCTGTATGTGTCATTTTTTTTTTTTTCTATACTTTTATAGTTTTTGCTTTGTATGTTAACTTTTGTGGTAAGATTTATTCCAATGTGTATGTGTGGGCATGTGCATGAATGATTTTAGACCCATGTTTTCTCTGCAAGGTCTGCAAATGAATATGCAATTTCTTAAAATAGCTGTAATTTTTGTAGACAGGAATGTTTTTTTTTTCATGGGTTATTAATACTACATGCAGCATATGCTTATATTAAGGTACTATCATTTTTTTTTGCCTTATTTAATTTTTTTTTTTTTTTTTTTTTTTTTTACATTCTGTTTTTCATAGACCAAATTGTTGAGCAATACCTAAGCTCTTAGTTATGCAAAATCTAACGTTTTTCTCTGGAAAAATGTCAAAACCTAAAATAACTGTTAAGATGTCTAGTCATGAATTTTGGGTGGATCAGCAGTTCTGAGGGTGACCAAAAATGCATAAAATGTGATGTCAAACTTGAATCTGCCACAGCAGTGTTTTCATATTTAATTATTTCAGACATTTAATGTGATAATCAGGAACAATGAGGTGTGATCATTTTGTTGGAGGTTTTTGTCAGTGTATGAATGAATGGTTAAACTTCTCACAGATGTGAATTCCCTCAAGGGGATGTTATTTTCACTTTCTTAACACACTTATACTGTATCATTGAGTAAAAAATTCAAATAAAATGCTGAGTTGAAGTCTTGTTTGAGTTCATATGGGTGGGAATTTTTTTTTTTTTTTCAAACAAACATTTTAGTGATATTGGTTTGTTTACTTGGATTGTTATCTGGTTGTTCCAGGACTAAAAAGGAGTCAGGTTTACTAAATATTTAATAACTTATTGATTACATTCATGAATCTTATATATACATTTGATATATACATTTCAAAACGAATATTAATCTTTAATAATTTATCCAACATGCCATTAAAGGATAAGTGTAGTTAAAAGTTATTGCTGCCATTATAAATTTTTGTGTAAAATAAGGTCTGTGATTAAATTCAGAATATATGTTTGAGCGACTGACTGCGTAGTTTATCATCTAGAACATAACATTAAATTCGCTTCGCGTAATTTGAGCCACGGACTTTTTTTTTCACTCATAACCACCGATCTAAAAACCCCAAAGAAATCTCCAAGTGAAATTGGCCTACAAACTGACGTCAACACCGAACGCATGTGTGTATGTCCGAACTTCATTTCCCATAAACCCCAGCGCCGAAGTGGCTGATGGTATATTGGAGGGCTGCGCTGTGACAGCGGAGCTCTATCCGGCGAAGCGCTACTGAGCAGACTCAATCTAGTTAGCCATGGCGGCGACAGGAGGAGGGAAAATCAGATCAAGAAGATACCACATCGCTTCAAAACCGTATGCCAAAGGCAAACAGGTAAATAAAACAAAACCTTAGTCGCTACGGCAAGGATTTTAGCGGTTATTAGCTTAACCCGCACCGGTGTTTTGACGGCGCGTTTTGTGTTTGTAAAACAGGAGACATTTTGAGGCCTGTTTCAGGCCTGTTCACGTTCCTCCAGCACACGGTCTCAACACTGTCACCGCAATACCGCTAACTCATTTGACTGAAAAGACATAGCCGTTCAGTGAGGAAAATACTCGAAATATGGCCTCAGAGAGGTGAAATTTGAATATATTACAATAATTTTCAGACAACCGCGTGAACGCGTTTCAAAACACAAACCGTTAGCCGTTAGCTGCGGTTCGCACCGGCGTCAAACAAGAATACTTAAATTTCAACAAACATAACCGCATTTAAACAGTATCTTAATGTTGTTACTCTCTAAATAAAATGCTTTTTATACTAAGAAGCTCAAGTCTCCCCTCTTTTGTGCCGCTCAGGGGGTCCACATGTGGGTAACTTGAGCTTCACATCACTTTTGTCCATGTTTTCTTTACTTAAATCACATGTCTTAGTTTTGAACTTAGTCAAGGATCAATTGGATATGACTAGCGAGTCTAGAACATGTTTTGGCATAAATACGCAAAGCACAGGTAGTTAATGCACTAGGTTTGTCATCATGAAGAAAGGCGGGATGAGTGCGTGCGTGTCGTGGCGTGTTTTCAGAGGGATCTGTAGCTTACACACTGGAAGCACTCATGCTGCTGTATGAAAAGATTAATGTGGCTCCATGTTCTATAAACACATTTTAATTTTCTGGCTTGAAACTTTTGTAATATGAATTTTGCATTTATTTACATCACTTTGCATTTTGCGTGATACAAGTAGAGAACCTGTGTTTTCGGGAAATTAAGTTGGAGAGGTACAACATTTACTAGATTTGACTTAAATTCTAAATAGAAATACTAGAAACACTACTGAAATGTTTGGTTAATCGTTAATTATAATTTGTTGAAATACTAAATGCATGTTTTTTATTGTTAGTGTAAAGATTAGACAGTTACTCTGTCAGAAATTAAGCTAGTTCTGCATATTGGTTATTAAATAAAAAAAAATGTATTAACTTTTAAAAGCATTGGTGATCTCTAATCTAAACCATTGTTTTTGAGTTGTTTTTCTATTTTGGTCTCATGTAGTGATTTAAAATTATTATGGGATAGTAATTAGAACTTTTTTGTGCTGCATTTGGATTTAAAATCTTTAGCCTTCTTTTTTTTTTGACCCAAGGTAGCTTAAAAATCATGGAAATACCCCTATTCTCTGTTAACAGTGCTTCATTGCACAGTTTTTTTTTTTTTTTTTTCTTCCTCCACCAGCATTGCATAAACTGTGCACACTTTGATAGACCTTTTTCTAAGTTGAAATGTGTAAGAGAAAGTACATATGTGACCCTGGACCACAAAACCAGTCATAAGGGTCATTTTTTTTTTTTCTTTTTTAAATTGAATAAGCTTTCCATTGATGTATGGTTTGTTATGATAAGACAATATTTGGCTGAGATACAACTATTTGAACATCTGGAATCTGAGGGTAAAAAATGTATTTATTTATTTATTTTTTTAATAAAATCACCTTTAAAGTTGTTCAACTAAAGTTCTTGGCATTCTTATAGAAGTTCTTCTTATTAATCACAAATTAAGTTTTGATATATTTAAAGTAAGAAATTTACAAAGTATCTTAATGGAACATTATCTTAACATCGTAATGAATTTTGCCGTAAAAGAAAAATCGATAATTTTGACCCATACAGTGTATTTTTGGCTATTGCTACAAATATACTTGTCGTACGTGAGACTGGTTTTGTGGTCCAGAGTCACATATTTTAGATGCTGTATTTGATCCTTTAAGCTTTTTACCTAAGAATTTTGTGATGTGACATTAAATGTAATCATTTCAGTAAAGTATATCACATGCTGCAGGACAACTTTCCCAAAGTGTGTCATGTCAGCTACACATGTGCATTTGTAGACTGTAACACTGTGCAGATGTTTTGATTTGATTAGATTAGATGACGTCATATAGCAGGAGGATAAAGTGTGATTGAACTTAAGTCAATGTTTTTCCTGTGCTCTTTATGAAACACTGATCTTTCACACATTTTCGGTAGTATTGATTGGCCATGCCGACCTTGGCCGTCATATATGCACTGTTGACAGGAAGTGACTTATGTTGCAACCCTGAGCTCCTGTGTGAGGCCCCAGCCGTGTGCACAGCTGGTTTCGTATGCAGTACGCTCATGTTGTTTATCGTTTCATATGTAGTCGTCTTGATCTCAGAGTGAGGCAGGTAGCTGAATTACACTCTGTCTCTGACCTATATTTAAATCACAAGTATCTGTAAGCTTTAAAGGCCTTCCATTTTGATTGCGCAATCTCTCCCAGCTCTTCTGCTGAGGCTAAATGGACTATTTAGTTTTCCCACCTGCCTGTGGGTCACATGCTTACAGCGCTCCGCCAGAGAGCTGGTCTGTAGTGTTGCTGTGTCCAAACCCTGGAGCTCTATTAGAGAACAATAAGCCTGTAGTGCTTGCACAGTGATTTGGTCCCCAGGGCCCCTTTTAGACTACAACTGAAGCTCTCAAATCCAGGCTCTCTGTAGCCTTGGGGGCCACGCTGCTTCTGCAGTGCGATTTAAATAGGGGAAACATGTCCTTCTGTTAACTCTTGAATCAAAGTTTAGGATGATGTTTTTTTCTTGCAACTTGGCTGCATGCTTAGTAGAAAATTTGAAGGCCACATGAGCATGAAAAACTGTGCTTAAAGGGATTGTTCACCCAAAAATGCTAATTCTGTCATGAGTTACTCGCCCTGTAAGACCTTCTTTAATCTTTGGAACACAAATGAAGATATTTTTGATTAAATCCGAGAGCTTTGTAACCCTCTTTAGACAGCAAGGGTCCTACCATGTTCAAGGCATAAAAAAATAGTAAGGACATCATTAAAATAGTCTACGTGACATCAGTGATTCAGCTGTAATTTTACGAAGCTACAAGAATACTTTTTGTGTGCTAAGAACACAAAATCGACTTTTGCATAAATGAGGGTGAATAATTAATGACAATTTTCATTTTTGGGTGAACTATCCCTTTAAGCTCTTATGCCAGCTGTTCAATGCTAATCTAAATCCAAAAAGTTTAATAATTACGTTTTGATTTATCATTATAATGTGCAACTGTTTAAGACGTATATCAAATTTGATATAAAAGTATCAAAAATAAGTCTGGTTGCTTAAAGGAATAGCTCGGCCAAAAAATTTAATTTGCTGAAAATGTACTCACCTTCAGGCGATCCAAGATTTGAGTTTCTTCATCAGAACAGATTTGGAGAAGTTTATCATTACATCACTGCAGTGAATGGGTGCTGTGCCGTCAGAATGAGAGTTCAGATTAAAAATTTCTCAATCCACAAAGTATCAAAGTAATCCACACAACTCCAGTCCATCAATTAATGTCTTGTGAAGTGTACAGCTGTGTGTTTAGTAATAAACAAATCCATCAGTAAGACGTTTTTAACTCCAAATCATTGCTTTGGCCAAAATGTGAGCCTTGTATCCATAGCATTGCTGTCTGAATCAGGAGAGATATATGCCCAGATAAATCAGTTTACAAGTGAAAACAGTCCAAAACAAATATGCCAGTGAATTTTGAGTGAGAGGCTGACTTGGGGTGGACTTTTTATATAGTATATGGGAGTTATGAGTGTTATTATAAACACATTTTGTCCGGAAGAAGTGGTTTAAAGGTTAAAAGCCTTAATGTGTTTGTTTTTATTAATGTAAAGGTATTGCTCTCTGTTTTGTTGCCATTGGATATGCTAATTTTGGTTCATTTGGCTCCTGCAGCAGCCTGGCCTGATCAGTCGAGTGACGGATACAGTGAAGAGCATAGTTCCCTCCTGGCTGCAGAAATACTTCAAAAATGGAGAAGTTCCAGAGGGTGATACCAGTGCAGTTGGGGTGGACCGGAACAACGTGGCTCCTCCCCCCAATGGCAACGACGAAGTCACCCCACTCCCAGATGGGCGAGACTCTCCAGAGCCGAGCACAAGTAACGCAGGTATGATTAGTTGGTGCTGAATAAAAGGGATCATACAAAATGCATGGTTTTTTTTTTTTCGTTTTTTTTTTTATTTTATTTAGTACTGACCTGAATAAGATATTTTACATAAGACTTTTTCATATAGTCCACAAGAGAAAATAATAGTTGAATTTATAAAAATGACCCTGTTCAAAAGTTTATGTACACTTAATTCTTAATACTGTGGTGTTACCTGAATGATCCACTTTTTTGTTTAGTGATGGTTGTTCATGAGTCCCTTGTTTGTTCTGAATGGTTAAACTGGCCGCTGTTCTTCAGGAAAAATCCTTCAGGTCCCACAAATTCTTTGTTTTTGTGTATTCAAACCCTTTCCAATGACTGTGATTTTGAGATCCATCTTTTCACACTTAGGACAACTGAGGGACTTGTATGCGGCTATTACAGAAGGTACAAATGCTCACTGATGCTCCAGAAAGAGAAAACAATGCATTAAGAGCTGGGGGGTGAAAACTTTTTGAATTTATAAATCAGAGTAAATTTAACTTTTGTCTTCTGGGAAACATGTAAGTACCTTCTGTAGCTTCTGAAGGGCAATACTAAAAAAATAATGTATGTATGGTGTTTAGGCAAAATAAGAATAATGTACGCATTTTCATTCTGTTCAAAAGTTTATGCCCTTTGGCTCTTAATGTGTTTTTTTTTCTTTCTGGAGCATCAGTGAGTGTTTGAACCTTCTGTAATAGTGTGAAAAGATGGATCTCAAAATTGTTGGAAAGGGTTCAAATATGCAAAAATGCTGGAAAACCAAAATAATTTGTTGGACCTGAAGAATTTTTCTTAAGAACAGTGGGCACATTATCAATTGAATGGGGACACTATCAATTCAACTGTTATTTTCTTTTGTGGACTATATGTAAACATCTTTTATGTTAAAAAAAAAAAAAAGTCTTATTCAGGTCAGTACTAAATAAAAAAAAAAAAAAAAATAATAATAAAATAACACACATTTTGTATGATCTCTGTTATTTTGGTTAAAAGAATTAACGTATAACATGTAAACTTTGACCTCAACTGTATGTAGGTTGCTGCTTTAGACACTTCCTGCATTCTTGTCTTGAAATACTGAATTCCTTTTTCAGAACCATCTACAAGCAGAGCGTCGCTGAACTTTCAGGAAGCTCTGTCGAGACCCCCGCTCAATCGGACCCACCTGCACTTCTCCACCCTGGATGGCTCCCCTGCATTAGGCGGTGCAAGCTCCCTCTTCTCCCAGCCCTCCACATCCACAGCACCCTTCTCAGGGAGCCCTTTCGCTGTAACCTCCAACTTTTCCCTGGTGAAAGAGATTAAGGACTCCAGCTCTCAGCATGAGGATGACAACATCTCGACTACCAGTGGCTTTTCGTCACGTGCATCTGATAAAGGTGAGCAATCACATTTGTAAACTGAAACCAACAGATAAGTGATGCTCGGCATTTGAGTTGTCAAGAGCAATATTCATTGGAGTTTTAGACCAGGTATAAACAAAACTAAGAGTAGGGCTTAATCTTCTTCCAGATGTGCCCACGTCAAAGACTGTGCCGCTCCTCTGGTCTCCAGAGACTGAACGCACCCACTCTGGATCACAGACAGCCCACTCTGGGCTCAAGAAACCAGCTTTCAACCTGTCAGTCTTTGGCACCTCCTCATCAGTAAGTGTTCTTTTAATGTTCCTTTTAATGTGTAGGTTGTCTTGTCACATCATGACTAATGAATACGTGTTTTACTGATATGGAGATTAATGTTAGGCATGTTCTCTTATAGTCAGTGTTGAACAGTTCAGTGCTAAACTCCAGTCAGTTGGGGGATTCACCCTTCTACCCAGGGAAGACCACATATGGAGGAGCTGCTGCAATGAGAACAGCTCGTTCACGCCCAGCTACACCTTACCAGGTCTGAACAATCATGGCAGTGACTGACTTTTGTTTCATAGGCCAGTAATATTATTAGATATTAAATTTAAATGACATTCAAATGGCATTTTTGATTGCTGCTTGTTCTTTTTGATTCATCCTGTGCTCTGGTCTGTTGTTCCACAGCCTCCTGTTAGGAGACAGATTAAGGCGAAGCCAGCTGGAGCTCAGCCCTGTGGAGTGACCAGTGCCACAGCAAGACGCATCCTACAGTCCCTGGAGCGCATGTCCAGTCCTCTTGCTGTGAGTTAATTGTTACTACTTAGCCTATAGAAGAAAGAGTTTAAAATCAACCAGATGTTTCTGTAAATGAAGCAGCTATTAAACAAATAGTTTCATTAAAAAAAAAAAAAAAAAAAATGTAAGCATTTCATAATGTTTTTGGTAACTTTGCAGGATGCAAAAAGAATTCCATCTACAGTTTCATCACCTCTGTCAACTGTAAGTACTGTCATAGTGGTTTTGCATTACTACACTTTGAAATTCACTTAAAATTAGTTTCCAGGACATACAGTCTTCAAAACTTCCTCTTTTTTTTTTTTTTTTCAGTCACTGAATCACACAGACCTTGATGTTTCAAATTTCCAGGCAAAGAGAAAAAGGGTAAGTCTTGTTCCTTAATACACACAGCTTTTTAAGAATTTGAAGTGTCAGATAAAACTGTCAATTGTGAATGTGTAAAAGTAATCCATGCATGGATTTCATGCTCGAAAGCAATTTACAACTGTACCTTTGCACATATTGTAAAATTGGCAACTTTCACTTTGCTTCTGCTGCTTGTCTTCAACTGTTAACAACTGTGGCAGCTGGCTACTAATCCCACACAATGTGCCTATTCACCCAACACCAGAAACCTAAAGCCTGTAATAACCGTTTGTGGTGGATGTCCATAGTCCAAAATATCCAGGGCTGTGAGTGTGGTGTTTTGCAGTTAAAGTTAGCGCACTAGGTGAATCATAGCAGAGGTGTTCATGCATTTGACGTCCGTGAACTTGCAATGTTGAATGCCTCTTGTATTGAGGTCTTGATATTATTAT
The DNA here is from genome assembly GCA_036247105.1 of Cirrhinus mrigala. Lineage (NCBI taxonomy): Eukaryota > Metazoa > Chordata > Actinopteri > Cypriniformes > Cyprinidae > Cirrhinus > Cirrhinus mrigala. The sequence goes on along the minus strand of CM070025.1, from coordinate 21,242,332 downwards.
GGATGGAAAATTGTAAAATCCCTGTTTGAGTAATTACAATTTCTTTTTATTGCTCAAAAAATGGATAGCCTGATATCCTTTGTGCAGTGGTGTAAAGAACTTAAACTGTCTGCTGTATTTATAATGTTGTTCCATTGACACACAGCTGGAGCCGTCAGTCCCTCCTGTGCAGAAGCTGGTGGTCCCTGCAGCTGCTGCAGTGTCTGGTAACCGCTCAATATCCTTTAGACCATCGCTCACCCCAGGTGGAGTGAACAGAGGAGTGGAGAAAAACAACAGGGAGACTGTGAGTTTAATTTTTGTCATCAGAATTCATATGACTATAAAAACATCTGAAATGAGGGGCATATTTGGACACCTTTTTAATTGGTTGGAATAATATTTATTTTTTTTACACATTTTAAATAAAGAAACTGCAAGTGCTTTCAGGTCAGTAGAATAAATGTTTGGGTCAGTAAGATCTTTATTAATTTCTTAAATTATTAAAGAAGCCTTTAGTTGACAGTAAAGGAATTTATAACACTATGAAATATTTCTATTTCAAAAATACTTTTACTTTTTTTTTTTTTTTTTTTTTTTTTTTTTTTTTTTGTAAATCTAGAAAATTGTATTCATCAAAGAATCTTGGAAAAAAATTATACAGTTTCCACAAAAATATTTACCATCACAATAGTTTTCTTCCACTTCCAATCTAGAGTAATGGCTGCTAAAAAATTAGCTGTAACGTTACTGGAATAAATTGCAATTTAAAATGTATTCAAATAGATAAGTTATTTTAATTTGCAATATCAGGAAATTGCTATTTTGACTCAGTTAAAATACATTCAGTCTTGGTGAGCTTGAAGACACTTCTTTTAAAAGCATCAAAAATCTCACTTGACACCAGACTTTTGAATGGTCATGTACATTGAGGCTAAGGTTGAAACGCTCTACTGATATGGCAAGCTCTGTAATTAAGTGGGTTATAGCAAAGGAGTCTGTGTTTTGAACTCTTCCAGAGAACTAACTTTTGTTTTCTCTGCCTTTTGTAGCCGGTTAGACAATCTCCTCCCGTTTCAGATCCTGTCCAGGCTCCCTCTGCCAGGTAAAAGTGAATAATTTGTGATGGTTTTTAAATCATCATTTCTTTTTGGATGGGATTAGGAACTGTTAGTGATTTAGCTTGCATCAATTTCATCACTCAGCCCATCAATTTCTGTGTCCCTTAGCACAAGCAGTTTGTCCTACCCCTTGTCCAGCACCCCATCGACCAGCAGCGCTGGTTCAGGAGGGGGCAAAATGAAGAGGGAAAGAGCCATTAGACCTTCCTCCAAAAGACCTGACGATGAGGTTAGAGATCCTGCTGCTAATATGCTTTGAGTAGAACTTCTCTTGAAGCTGTCTACGAGAATAGTTTGATTCTCACGTAAGCTGTTCTCCTTTCAGGTTGCCGAGGAACCAGACCTGCCGCCTGCCTCTCTTCCCAGCATTTTCACTTTGCCAACATTTAGTTTCTCCTCTCCTCCCCCCACCACTTCACTCACCTCCAGAACAACACCACTCACAACTGTCTCTGAGGAACGAGCAGCAAATAAGGTATTACCTCCACTCTGACCCCTTAGAATTGTCCCTTCTGTTTGACGTAGACTTGGCTTATCAAACTGACAGAGGTTCATGGTGGATTTGTATTTGTAACGCATCGGTTTTATTTGTTTAATCAGGAGCCAGCTGCACCATCCACACCACCATCTGTCCCCTTCACGTTCTCTTCGCCTATCGTCAAGGCAACAGCTGCCAGTCCTCCATCTTTTTCTCCATCAGTAGGTCTCCTTTATTCTCTTACTCTTTGCGTTTAATACGGAACAAGGATCTGTAATAATAATAAATTCTTCCTTGCAGTCTGGATTCACTTTCAGTGCGCCTACTATGAAAACAGGCCCCTCTTACTCCAATGGGAAAGTTGTTCCAACAGTAGCGCCAGGTAAGTTTAGATTTGCAAAGTAGACATTTTCATTTGAAATTAAAGGTCCACTGAAGTGCTTTAAAACACACAGTGTTGTTCTATGCGTTGATGTAATTTAAACTGAAACAGGAAGACAGGGTGGGACATATCAAGCAGTCCCTCCCCCTCTTTTTATAAATTGCTTAGTGTTTTGTTTATATCATACCTTGGACCAGAGCCGTTGAGCTAAGTAAAGCCATATTTGACAGCTAAAATCTCATTCATATCGCTATAAAATATACCATTCTGTGTAGAATTCCAATGGGTCTGGTACTTTTTGTGATCTGTGCCGACTCGAACATATGATCCGCTCTGTGCTATCGCGACTCTGGACTGGAGCAGACTGTAGACGTGCTATGGTGGTTCGTGTGAAAGAGTGCGACTCTTCAGACTTCCTTCATTCCAATGAAAAGCATATTTACACTGAATCACATATTTACATATTTACATCTGAATCGTTCACGATCCCCTGTTTTGCACTACGTGCCATTCACCATATAGAAAATACTAACTCTGAACAAGTGACCAATTTCAGCTGCAGTTTCAGCATCTATGTATAGTGTAGGAAGCAGGATGCTTCAGGTTCTGTAGAGCATTTGATTAAAAAAAAAGTCTGAGAAGCTGAAGTACAGGGTGATGTCATCAAAACTGATCCATATAAGAAATTAGAGACTGTAAGTTTTGAATGTGTATATATTGTAAATGAGAATTTTGTCATTGTTTTGAAACAGACTAGCTTAAAGACAACCTTAAGGCTGACATATTCATACTAAAAGCCAAAAAACTTTTATTTTGATTTCATGGGGACTTTAAGTGATGGTGTTTATTTCTTCTCTGCATGTTTTGCAGTCAAATCAGTGGCCAGTGAAGAAAAGGAGTTTGAAGGACCCTTCAAACCTGCCAAGGTTTTAAAACAGGGCAGTGTGTTGGATATACTTAAGGGACCTGGTAAGATTTGCTTTTCCATGTGAAGTTTTGAAAGTCATTGCTTTTTGCATGCATTTACTCTTTTCTTGTTTTCAGGATTTGCGTCCCCGGCTCAGAACTCGGTTGACAAACCTTTGCTGTCTGCGTCAACATCCTCTGCTCCTCTTTCTGGTTTTGGTGATAAGTTTAAACCACCTGCAGGGTCATGGAACTGTGGCACTTGCCTATTACAAAACAAGTCCTCGGACAAAAAGTGTGTGGCATGTCTCGCACCACAACCCAACACAGACTCTGCCTCTAAATTGGACTGTAAACCCACAGAAGCTCCTGCAAGCATCAGTTCCCTCTTTGCTCCTCCACCTGGTAGCTGGGACTGTGACACATGTTTGGTCAGGAACAAACCGGATGTAGTTAAATGTGTAGCTTGTGACACGGCCAAACCTGGGACTGGAGTGAAATCTAGCCTGACTCTACCAGCTCTTTCTGAGGCCTCATCCACCCTCTCTGCCACCTCTTCTACAACCACTTCCACAACAACAACCGCTTTTTCAGCAACTGGACTGTTAGGATTTGGGGACAAATTTAAGAAGCCAGAAGGGTCTTGGGATTGTGATGTATGCATGGTTCAAAACAAGGCACAGGATGTGAAATGTGTAGCCTGTCAGAGCTCTAAACCAGGTAAAGTTTCAGTTTTGCAGTTATAAAGAATTAATATGGACAGCCCTTTAACATCAATGCAATGGTAGAGAAGGATTTACCTTAATATGGGGGGAAAAGCTCTGCTTTCAATATCTGCGTTATCAAACCTATTTGCATATTTTTGCAGCAAAACTGCATTTGCATACCTGATGTCTTACTCCTTGGTGTATTACAGGAGCAGTCTCAGCCACAACAGTCTCAGCCACAGCAGTCTCGACTCTGGCCTCTGCACCTGCAGGCACTGCTGCGCCTTTGTTAGGATTCGGGGACAAGTTCAAGAAACCCGAGGGGAGCTGGGAGTGTGAGGTGTGCTGTGTTCAGAATAAGGCAGAGGACCAGAAGTGTGTGGCCTGCCAGTCAGTAAAACCAGGAGCTAAAATGGAGTCCAAAGGTAAAGTGCCTTGCAATGATATTTTCTTCAGTAAGGAGACTTCGAAGCAGCTGCTTATTGTTTAGTAGAAGCAGGCAGATGACCAGAATTCTCATTTCTCTTTCAGGTTTTAGTTCATCTTTTGGCATTCAGACCAACAATACAGACTCAAGTTCATCCAGTTTTAAGTTTGGTACCGGCTCTACGGAGTCGACCTCTGCTGGCCTAAAGTTTGGAGGCACTTTCTCAGATACTACTACCACCACAGGAGGTTTTAAATTTGGATTTGGTTCCTCTGACTCCACCTCTAAATCAGAGGGCTTCAAATTTGGAGGCTTGTCCTCAGACGCAGGTTCTGGTGGGGTCAAACTTGGTAGTGCCTCGTCAGAATCCACAGCGACGAAAGAGAGCGTGTCAAAGGGTTTTACATTTGGTGGATCCACGGATGACTCGCTTGATAAAAAGACTAAATCTCAGGATTCTAGTGCAGGATTTAAATTCGGTGGCAGTGGTGGAATCACTTTCAGCTCTCAAGCTTCTGGCTCTGAAAACTCTGCATTTTTGTTTGGAGCTAAACCCAGTGAGAAGGGAAGCTCAAATTCATCTTTTAGTTTCTCTGTGTCCCAGCCCAAAGCTGAGAAAGATGACGCTCCAGCTGCTTCAGAAACTGTTTTAACGACCACAACAACAGCAGCGAATGTCAATCCTATTTTTGGCAAGTCTTTAGTAGCTGAATCGTCTGCACCGAAGTTTGGGGAACCTTCAACGAAAGAGCAAACGCTGGTGACGTCCACGTTCACCTTCGGAAAAACAGAAGAGAAAAAGGACACCTCTGCACCCTCCAGTGCGTTCTTATTCGGCGCTTCCAAGGAAGCTGACAAACCGGCACCAACCTTGGGCTTCTCTTTCGGTGAGCCGGACCCTTCCAAAGATTTCTCCAAGTCTACGCTTGCGTTTGGGAAACCTGCAGAGTCAGCAGAACCCCCAAAATCATCGTTTAGTTTTGGACAAAGCATGACTGGTGAGTGAAGGTGTCTCTTCTTATTTCCTAATGTCTTTAGTTTTGTGTATTAGTACCTCAGTTTGACTGTGACTATGTGCTTTCCAGACACATCTGCTCCAAAGCCCTCTTTTGGCTTCATGGCCAACTCCTCAAGCACCCCAGCTTCCTCCAGCTCCACCCCCAGCATTTTCGGCACTCCCACTACCTCTTCCCTGGCTCCCGCACCTGCTCCCTCGAGTACCTTTGTATTTGGCCAGAGTACCACCTCTGAACATACCATGGCAAAGACTTTCGTGTTTGGACAGCAGCCGCAGGACAGCCAGCCGGCACCTCCTGCGGCACCTTCTGCTGCACCTGCCCCTGCCCCTGCCCCAGCACAACCTTTTCAGTTTGGCTCGGGCACAAACTCATCCTCCCCTGCTTTTACTTTTGGTAGTGCTGCGTCCTCCACCCCAGCCTCTGCCGGTTAGTTTCCCACCAAATGTCCCTTTGTTGTCTTTTGTGCCTCTGACCTTTTGGATGTCACTGTATTCAAATTTCACTGATCTCTTGCAGCTCCAGCTCCACCTGCCAACCCTTCCCCATTTGTCTTCAGTTCTGCCACACCTTCATCTGGCTTTGGCTCTGGACAGACCCCCATCTTCGGACAAAGCGCGTCTCAACCCAGTGCTCCTGCATTTGGGTCAGCAGCGCCTTCATTCCCGGCCACTGCATCCCCAGCTTCGGCATTCGGAGCCAAGCCCAATTCTGGCTCTGTATTCGGACCGCAGGCCAACCCTGCACCTACGTTTGGATCTGCTGCTTCCTCCACAGGCCAAGGTCAGAGAGACTTCTGTTAACATGAGCAGAAAAAAATAAGTATTTACTGAAAATCTCATGTCATTCTAAACCAGTATTACTAACTACTTTAGTGAATCACAACAGATACTTAACAATGTGTCCTAAATGCAGTTTACCTTCAGTGATTTACATGTTCAAACTAGGGCTGCCCTCAACTAAAGAATTTTCTGGTTGACTAGTAGTCGTTCATTTTAACCATTAGTCGATTATTAGTCGCACGTTAAATAAACCATATAAATCATAATGATGAGCCTTTAATTGCCTACATAGCCTAATAAGCGCTCAAGCGCTCAAAAAAAGCTTGCCACAGCATACCAGCAGATGATATAATGAATGTTTCAGGGAAAAACAGCAAGGAGACTGCATTAACATTTTGGTTATTTTGATAAACAAGTGCTTACTTTGTTTTCGGCTTAAGAGATAAAGTCGGCGACACTGACGTCATCTCCGCAGTAGTGGATGTGTCTGAATGCATGCTTCATATGGTTTGCATAATCTGAGAGTATTTGTTTTTTATTTGAATTGGTTCATTAAAAGTAGACATTTCACTCTCTATAGATGGCCGATAAGGTGGTGGTGTTTTTTTTTTTTTTTCTTCTTTTTTTTCTTTTTTTTTTTTTTTGGGGTTTTTTTTTTTGCCTTTAAGACAAGTATACACAGTGTCAAAGTTTCGTGGTCAAGTTCACAGACACCAAGACTGCAAAATGTCCATCCTGTTAATTATTTTAGAAAAGCACGTTTCATTGTTATTCTGAGTGCACACAAATAAACGTAGAGTCTTTACAGATTTGAAAGATATTACTTTTTTATCTGTATGACCAAAAATGACAAGTATGATGATGAGTATTTTATGAGCAAGTGACCGCACCGGCACCTCCATCTGACCCTCCGCACAGACACATGAATAGCGTACATTTTAATAGGTTCGCATTAGATTGAGCTGCCATGTAAGGTTGCTACTACTCGCATCTTTCAGATGAAAAGCCATATTTGAGGTTGATGAATGATAGGTAAGCATTTGGATTTCCCACCCGATGTACTGTATTACCACATAGACCATCCGTTAACATTCTGTCCGTCACGGACAGTGTGACTTTATCACTTCCTGTGGAATTTTTTTTATTTTATTTTAATTTTTTTTTCTGCAACTAAGCGATTTTAAATAAATTTTTGGTTGACCAAGCCTCTTCTCGTCAACTAACAGTTAGTCTACTATTAGGGGGCAGCCCTAGCTTAAACTGAGTTTTTTGAGGGTGAAATTGACCACCATGTTGCCTGTTAAAGCTTGCTGATAACCTTTTTAACCTATTTGAATGCATCCATGTAATTACCCCATTTGTTATTTTTTGAAGGAGGCTTCCAGTTTGGAAGCACTGGTGGATTTGGAGCATCAGGGAGCAACAATAGTCTGTTTCCCTTTGGGGCGGGATCAGCAGCTCCAGCGACTCCTGCCGCCAGTCCCGCCATGCCTGCATTAAATCCTGCATTAAATCCCTCTGGTGGTGGCTTCAGCTTTGGTCAGGCTCCTTCTTTTAACATCGGGTAAGAAATGTCTTTCATTAACTTCCAACATTTTATTCAAACGTTTAAATATTTCACTCCATTTAAAGGGATAGTTCACCCAAAAATGAAAATTTTGTCGTTAATTACTCACCCTCATGTTGTTCCAAACCCATAAGACCTTCATTCAGAAATTGAATAAAGTTGTACAAAACATATCCTTGTAGCTTCATAACATTAGGGTTGAACCACTGATGTCACTTGGACTGTTTATCGATACTACCTTTCTGGACCTTGAATGTGTCCGGTGCATTGGTGTCTATGCAGGGTCAGAAAGCTCTTGGATTTCATCAAAAATATCTTAATTTGTGTTTTTAAGATGAACGAAGGTCTTACAGGTTTGGAATGACATGAGTGTGATTTTTAATTAATGACAGAATTTTCATTTTTGGGTGAACTATCCCTTCAAGATTAAAGATTTGCACTTGTTAACAGAAGAAAATAGTTTATTAATGTGACTTTT